>OY292405.1:8203898-8952753 GCA_958496205.1 Idaea biselata
GTAGGGAAGCAGGGTAACAATGGATAACTTTTTTTCTAAGGCTATAAATGACCCCAATTTGTGTATTTAAGAAATTAAATTTGTATTCACACTATACAGAAATTATCAAGGTACAAATTAAGCATATAATTTAGACGCTAGCTACAATAATTAGGGCACCACAAGTATTTATAAAAAAAATGGAAAATTATCCATTGTTCCCCAGGTCTGGGTCACCTTGAATCATCGGCTGGGTGACAATGAACATACGGGTTACAATGAATTTTAAAAGAATTACAAGGAATGTAAAATAAAACAAACTGTTTTAATCTTGAATATTTATTATTACTCGTACTTTCTCTTTTTAATCATACTTAATAATAATAAAATAAAGCCCGCAGGGCACCTTGAGGCGAGGTGTCGGGGAGTAGCGACCCCGCGGCTTCCCGAGTGCTCCAGGGAGAAGTCACCGTTCCTCACCTCCGGCTTGCCTTAGTTGGCTGGTCGGAGTGAACATTGACGAGGAAGTGGTTCCCCGCCTCTGGCTTGCCTTCACCGGCTGGTCAGAGTGGAGTCGCGAGAGCAGAAATGCTCGGAGGATGGACACCTCACGTCAGTGATGAGTTGGCCCGCTCTCTGGCATCCCAGTGATGACTTAAATCCAGGGAGGTATCTCCATCCTTCAGCCTCTCACGTCCCTGTTGCTCCCTTGCTGTAATTTGCTCAGCTGATTATGGGGGCCAGTTTGTGAGTTGGCGAGTCTCCGTCTGCCATTTTTACGTGTTTATTGGACATTGTTACGGCAGGCGCCATAGTCACCATAGTTCCCCCAGTAGCTAATCCACTACCATCACATCACTATAGCCCATGTTGTTTTCATCCGTAGATTTCTCAATAGTTCTATCCGATCCGGTGGTTGTACTTGGCTGCATTTTATAGTGCAGACAGGGATAATCGCCGGCTTGGTGGCTACTTCATTGTTTGCGAGTAAAGTTGTTATTGAAAAGGGCCTCTACGTGTTGGCTTCGGCTCCACGCACGCCTTCCAAAAGTCCGGGGCTCCATAGCCCCGTGATACTGGACATACAAAAAAAATCTTATAGGAATCAACCTAACACTATAAATCGGTATAAGCCTATCATTTTTTGATGGTAACGATATAAAGTTGCATATTGTAAACCTTTGCGTTTTGCTGCTGCATAAATTGACATACCATCGTCGGAAATTAGCTTGAGGGCCTGCTTTATAGTTTCCGCACTGTGGAGCCCTTTCGATGTTTTTCTAACGTTATTTCGAGGCATTTTGGTACCTAAAAATAAAAAATATGTTGATAAAATTATTACAAGAACGAGTCAAAGTTCATTGTACCCCGTGCATGTTTGTCATGGGGAACAATGAATAGCCTATCCATCGTTACCCAATGACAGTTTAATCATTGTTACCCATCGACCGTTAGACGAAACTAATGCAAAAATACAAAGTTCTATGACACGCTCGAAAGTAGTAAAACGGAAAACATTAAGCTAAAACATTAATAATCCTACGGAAACTATTAGAAAAATGAACATACAATTCAGAAACGTGTGAAACACTTTTCAAAAGGTCATAAAAAAATATATTCGGTACTCACTTTTGGTCAGACCGCGACAGCGCGTCTCCCTCCTGTCGTATCTCGGTGCGGACTGGATTGAACGACCAGTTACACACTAGGCTCCGTTCAGTTGAGTTTGTGTGCGTGAGCGACTGACACAGAGATACTTATTTAAACTTATTCATTGTTCCCCGTTAATCACTGTTACCCTGCTTCCCCTACCGCTTTTTATCTTAAAAATAGTTAAAAAAAATATTATTGCACAGCTAATAACGAATAACGCACACTATAGCGCCATATTAAAATAAATTGTCAATTAAGCTAATCCCATGAATTGTATGGTCCTAACTAACTGTCTCAACTTACTATGGGCACTTACTTTTTTAACTCACTATTATAACTTACTGTCATAACTGTCTTAATTTACTATCGTAACATACTGTCTTAACTTATTATCCTAAAATACAGTATGTTAGGATAATAAGTTAAGACAGAAACTGACCTAACTGACTATCTTTATCAGATGGTGGATGCTTGATGAAGTCAAGTCCCAGATGCTCGCCTCAGCAATCGGCGACAAATGTGCCAATGCTGAAGGCGAATCGGTACAGGAACACTGGGACCGGATTCAGGTGTCTATCGCTGATTCGGCGCGGTCGGTCGTCGGTATGTCTAAGGGAGGACGCAAGTGTGACAAGGAAACTTGGTGGTGGAACGACACAGTCCAGAGGGAGACTAGGGTGAAGAAAGCCTTCTTTAAAAAGTGGCAAGCGTCCAACTCTCCTGAAGATCGCGACGCGTACAGGTCTGCCAAACGTGTCACAAAGAGAGCAGTAGCCAGAGCCAGACGGGACCACTTACAGCCATTGTACGATAAGTTGGAAACGTCTGAGGGGCAGAAGCTTATTTATAAGTTGGCACGTTCTAGGATCAAAGCGGCACAGGATATATCCAAGTGCCGCTGTGTAAAAGATCCTAATGGTAACCTGCTATGCGAGGACCTCGCGGTGAAGGAGAGGTGGCGCTCTTATTTCCACGAGCTGCTCAATAAGCAGTATAAAGAGGTGCAGCCACCGGAACTCCCTCCGAATCTAGGACTTGTGCCACTGATAACGCCTGAGGAGGTGCGCAAGGCTCTTCGCTGCATGAAGAATCGGAAAGCTGTCGGCGCCGATGGAGTCCCCATCGAAGTATGGAAAGCTATGGGTTCTCGTGGTGTGGGCATCTTAACCAACCTTTTTAACCGCATACTCGAGACCGGCAGAATCCCCGCCCAATGGAGACTGAGTGTTATCACTCCAGTGTTCAAGGGCAAGGGATCTGTGCAGGAGTGTGGAAGTTATCGTGGTATAAAGGTCATGTCCCACACCATGAAGCTCTACGAGCGTATAGTTGACTCTCGGATCCGGCAGGAGTGCACTGTCTCGGAGGGGCAGTATGGTTTCCGCCCCGGTCATGGTACCATGGACCCTGTTTTCGCCCTAAGGATCGTTATGGAGAAATACAGATCGAAGAATACGCCTCTGCATTTTCTGTTCCTGGACTTGCAGAAGGCCTTCGACTGTGTTCCTCGCGTGATGATCTGGTGGGCGCTGCGGTCCAAAGGGGTGCCTGAAACTTATATTGAAACCATCAGGGACATGTACCGAAATTCCGATTCAGTGGTGCGAACTGCTGTTGGTGACACTAAATCTTTTCCCATTACAGTCGGAGTCCACCAAGGATCCGTCCTAAGTCCGTTTCTGTTTAGCGTAATACTGGACGCACTGTCCGTTATCATCCGAGACGCACACGAGCAGCCCCCGTGGATGCTCATGTATGCTGATGATATTGCGCTAGCGGACTCGGATAAGGGACGGCTTGGAAGGCGTGTAAATGCGTGGAAAGAGTCACTTGAGAACGGCGGTTTGCAACTCAACGTAGCGAAGACTGAATACTTGGCTAGCAATACCACAGATCCCACACCTGTCTGCGTAGACGGTCACATGGTCGAGCGGACAGACCAGTTTAAGTACTTGGGATCTGTGCTTCACGAGTCCGGCGACATCGATTGTGACGTCAAGTCCCGCATTTCGGCAGCTTGGGCCAAGTGGCGAGAGGTAACTGGTGTCATCTGTGACCCGAAAATGCCGGTTAAACTGAAGGGACAGGTCTATAAAACGATCATTAGACCTGCCCTTTTGTATGGTAGTGAGGCGTGGCCATTGCTTGAGCGACATAAGCAGGAGCTGCGTGTCACGGAGATGAAGATGCTGCGCTGGATGTGTGGAGTGACGCGAAAAGACCGCGTCAGAAACTCCCGCATCAGGGGCAGCCTTCATGTCCGAGACATTGCAGACAAACTGCAAGAATGCCGCTTACGGTGGTACGGCCACGTTCTACGAAAACCGGCTAGTTACGTGGGAAACAAATGTCTTGCTATGGCGCCTCCGCCCGGCCGCGGCAGATTGGGAAGACCCAAGAAGTGCTGGCTTGACGTTGTAAGATCGGATATGCGTGCTAATGGCCTCACTACACGGGATGCCGAAGATCGTGCGAAGTGGAGACGTAAAAGTAGGAAAGCGGACCCCGGGCTCTCGAGAGAGATGCAACCGGGAACAACGCTCGGATGATGATGACAATTTTATGTTTACGTATATAGACTACGCGTGCTACGCTTTAGTTAGACCATATCATCACTTACCATCAGGTGAGATAGTGGTCAAACTCTCTTATAACGTCGCTTATGCGACAATGTAAATCACATGATTACTGCAAAAAATATATACAGGGTGTCCGGAGACCAGTGGATATCCTTGCACGGGCGGCTGGCGGGGAAGGGTTGACTGCCCAGAATACTTTTTTTTTGTTTCTATCTCAAACGGTTCGAGCTGTACGTCACTTTTTAGTAAACATTGAAAAATGTTATTTTTTTGCACATTTCGGGGCATCACGTCCACAGATTAAGCAATAGCATTGGTTTTTTTTCGCCATGTGTTCATTAATATTGATGTTTGTATTTTCTATTTCATTTTCATAAGGATTCTATAATGTACTTTGAATAAACGTACTTTGATTTGATTTGCTCATCTATCGTTTATTTAAAAAAAAAACTTTCTTTTTAGGTGCCAGAAAACTCCAAGTTGAACAGAAATAAGACGACGGCAACAGAATAGTATAAAATATATAATACTAATAATCGGTCAAGTGCGAATCGAACTCGCGCGCCGAGGGTTCCGTACAAAAGTGTAAATAAGATTTATGTTTTGTATTAATATTTCGGGTGCCGTGTAATTAAGTTTTTGAATGTGATTTAAGAATGAAAGAATATTGTTTTTGACCATGAAATTAAACAAACAAAAATACTAAATCGTTAAAATCTTTTTGCAGCAAAATGAAGTGGTTTCAAACTAATGAATTTAGCCACGGCATATTTACCGAGTTTTTTTTTTAATTGTTTTTAATTTCCCTATTAAAAATATTGTTTTCGAAAAATACTTCTAATATTGTTTGATTGTTTGGGATGCGACATCTCATGTAATAATGTAATATAATTTCTATGTAATTGGAAAATTTCAACCAAGGAAAAAATTTAAAGTTTAATTGGTTATAAGGCTTATTTGTTACTTTTAATTTTTGTAAGAGCTGTTGATTCCATGTTAATAAAGAAAGAAATGTCGCTACGAGGCATTACTCGCAAAAACACGAGAAATGCTTTCTTAATCAACTGGACACAACAATATTAAATTACCGGTCTTTAAAAACCCCGAGAAACTTACCATGAATGTAATATTAAAAATCATGTTTTTTTTGCCGCACGGTACGGAATCCTAAAATTACCTAGACTGTGTAGATATATTCATTTATTTTCTGTACCTAATTATTTATTTATATAAATATGATATTAAATTAAATACCTTTATTTTATTTACAATGGAATATTATATTATGATTTATGAATAGATTTTAATCTCCTTTTTTTGTAAACTATAAGACTATATACACGGTGTTGGAGTTTATGAAGCAGCTGCTTATATACGTTGTTCTACACGTCTAGGTGAACAGTTATTTACCTTTTTTAATTCGGAATAGTTTTCAAAAATGTTGTGTTTAAAGTTGCCTTGAAAATAAACTGTTTCTGAGAGTTAGAGGTCATTGACCTTAAATTGTCCTTTTATTTAGTTTGGACTATTATCATCTAAACATTAATTGCCATTTTTTTTTAAATCAGTTTCTTTTCAGTCTCTGTATGATTATCTCAGCATTTTGAAAAAAAAAAGTTCGAATTTAAATAAAAAAGAAAATTAAAAAGTTGTTCGCCTAGACGCGTAGAACAACGTATATGAGCAGCTGCTCCCTAAACCCCATCACCTCGTATAATTTTATGACAAATAATGAAAAATCTCATAAATTGTCTTTATTTATTTAAAAGTTGCTATGGCCTTGAATTTTGAATGGTTTCAAATCCTGGCTTAGGTTAATAAAGCAGCTGGAAAACTAGCTAGGGTAAAATAAGTATATACATTTTAATAAACTTTTTAAATTCACACGATTTGTTAACATAGTTACATTTCCCCGGGTCTTAATCGCGTATTATTATTTATTTTCTTACCTCGACGTTTCAACCATGTTACAATGGCCTTGGTCGCGAGGGGACCGTGACCCCTTGGTCTTGGTATGGTCTTGGTAATAATACGCGATTAAGACCCGGGAAAATGTAACAATATATACATTTTGTCGTTAAACCAGTAAAAAAAGAAAAAACCAGCCACGCACTTGGCGTGTGTTTTTAAAAAAACTTTCATCACATTTGTAATGCCTAATGCTCTTTGTAATTTCTTGCAGTCGAATAGTGTTGCTAGCTAGCCATGACTAGAAATAGAAATAATTAGGTATCTCCTATGAATTATGTACCTCTAGCTGTGCCTCGTGGTTTTACCCGCATAAGTGCCGATCCCGTGGGGGTAACGGGATAAAAAGTAGCCTATAAGTTATTCCAGGTCTCTAGCTAACTGCATACCGAGTTTCATCATAATCGGTTCAGCGGTTTTTGCTTGAAGGAGCAACAAATATACCGGCACACAACTTTCACCTTTATAATAATAAGAGGACAGTCTACCTACTCCTTCTCCATACAAAACGTAGTCGACTGTTTCCTCCCTGGATAAAGCCATTAGAGCAAATATGTTTATGCCATAAAACCTATATCTGCCACGACTATGCCCTACGTTTTTTTTTTTTTTTCAATATCTAATTAGAATAGAAATAAAATATAGAAAGTGAAAAAAATCAAAACGTAGAGGCATGGTCATGGCTGATATAGGACTTATGGCATAAACAATTTTGTCCTAATATATTTATCCAGGAAGAAAACAGTCGACTACGTTTGTAAAGTTTGTATGGAGAAAAGAGTAGGTAGACTGTCCCCTTAAGTAAGATACCTAAACCTAACCTATTGATAAAACTTTAACTCTAGATACGTTAAGTTATTTACTTTATCGTATTATGTATTATTGATGTTTGGGAAAACTTTTCAATCTCTAGACAAAATCCATCTATCTGGAAATAGTTTAACAGAAACCTGTCCGTGGGGTGGAGTGGTTAGCGCAGTCGCCCGGCAAGCGAGGGGCGCAGGTTCGAATCCTGTCAAGGGAGAACTTTTTGATGATGCATTTCTCCTTGTAAAATATTTCTAGTAAAAATACCTTGAGCGATAAAAGCAAAATGGGCGATCTCTTCCAGGCAACTTTTGGAAATCGAACTTTCGAAGGATATATTTTTTTTTAATTTGGTAGCATCACAGAATACATAATAGTGCAAGGTAGTGTTGGATTTTACTAGACAGCAGATATCTTTTATCTAGAGATTGAAAAATGAACTCGTAACTAGTATGTATTTTATGTGTATTACGTTCTGAAATGTAGCCATAATGTTCAGCAGTGATGATTTTTGTATTAAAATGTATATTTGCAGTTAATTTTGTGTTGTTATTGTAATAAATATTTGTAATATAAAAATTGTTTTTTTCATTAGTTTCTAAAATATCTTGGTAAAACCAGTTTACCTAGTAGTTGGGGCCTCTCGGTGTTCTTACTGTTGCCCAACTGTCATACGGGATCGGTCAAATATAAAGGATAGCAGATTTCCGCGGTTTCACCCGCGTAAGTCCCGATATCGTGGAAATATCGGCATCAAAAGTAGCCTATGTCACTCCTTGATGATGTAGCCTTCTATTGGTAAAAGAATATTAGAAATCGATCGAATAGGTTCGGTGATTACCCCCAATATACATACAAACATACACGCCACCAACTTTACCTCTTCATAATATTTTAGTATACCTATAGATGATTTATGCTAGACCGCGCCGTATCCGTGCCGTGGCTGGACGAGCTTTTTAACCCACTTCCAAAAAAGGAGAACATTCTCAATTCGTCGTGTAGGCTTAGATTAAAACAAAAAACTGAAGATACGGTACCTAGTCTCGAAAAATGAGACGATAGAACTGCGTCTAGCTGACGCACTAGACTCAGTCGTATATCGAACCGTTGCCGCGTGAGCACGTGCTCTCACACTGCGATTATATTTTTGACATCCATTTTTGCTTATTTACAAATCCTGAGTCATTCAGACAAATGTTTTTAAATTACAATAATTTTATGAAAATGCATGTAGGTGTTTTAGCTCATTTTTCGAATACGCAATGTTAGAATATACCGTATTTACTATTTTTGTTTTTATCTAAGCGTGTAGGTAGGTATGTATTTATTTTTTGTAAAAAACGGATACGGCACGTCCGTCGCGTGCTATATTGTATTTTGAAATTTTACACCTGAAATTTGACGACTGTGTTCTTTATATGATGTAGGCATCCGATAAGAAAGGATTTTTCGTAGGATACGCGGGTGTAACTGCGGGACACAGCTAGTGTAGGAATACTATAATTTATATTCCTACTGTTTCCTGTCTACACTAATATTATATAAGGAGTAAAGATTTGTATTTATGTGTGTGTGTGTGTGTCTGTATGTTTGTTAAGAATAAACTCAAAAACTACTGTGCCGATTTAAAAAAATCGCGATTTCCCACGGAATCAGGACGTGGGTGAAACTGTGGGACTCTGCTATTAATATTATAATCGCGAAAGTTTGCAACTATGTATGTATGTGATTTTGTTACTCTTTCAAACAAAAACTACTGAACCAATTGCAATGAAACGCACATAGGCTATATTTAATTCCGATACTCCTGAGGGATCGCGACTGCCGCGAGTGAAACCGCGAACGCTGCTAGTACGTCTATAATCTTCATAATAAGTAAACCTGCGTGTCGGTCTAAAACCCGGTTAACTATAATTAACTATACAGTAGTTCGTTAACCCATACCGTAAAAGGCACCAACTTTGCCAACACCAAAACATTGCCCAAAAAGCAGTTTCTAAGCAAATCTGTTAAAATTGAAAAATATTGTAGCGTTATGGTTATATTTACTAATTGGAAGAAAAGTAGATTATGTATCTGACAACACGATGCATTGCCTTGGTTCCCAACTCCGTTCAGTCACCTGTCAGGTCTTGTCGAATGTGATGTGTTTTTTGCGGGCAAATTTTTCAGATATTTTAGAGTGAATTTTACGTCACGGTGAAAACGCTGGAAAGTTGATTTTACTGTATGTAATAGAATACCAATTTTAAAGCATTTTTGATTAGGTTTCAGTATTCTAAGCCTTAAAATACAACAGTAATGGCGGTGGGCAAAGATACCCTGAACTGTTCAGACCTATTCTTGTCAACTTTGCCCTTCATCAAAAAGCACATAGGGTTGCAAAAATTTCATTTTAACCGACACAAAAAAAATTAGAATCCCAACTTATCGATTTTTTATGTATCATTTAGACTGTTTTCTTGAAACAAACTCAACAATCACAAACATAAGTCACTGTGTAATTCGCAAAATATAGTGGATTCGTTATATTTTTTAAGAAAACAGTGTTTTTCTTAAAAATTATAAAAAATACATACTTAGTTACTTAGTTTGTCAAACTTTGATAATACATTTTTATTTATAATACTAAATTCTAATTGAAACAGCATTTCTGATATTCTGCAACATTCGAAACTTATAATAGACACGTGACAACCCTAGAGAGTTACAACAGCTTGTTAGGATTTGTATGGAAAAGAGTAATAATCGCTAGGTAATATTGCCCACTGATTTTACTGCAAAACTGCTTATGCTACAAACGAAAATTCAAAGACTAGGCCTAGATTATATATTTTTCTAGATATTATCTGAATTACGTATAAATAGGACTCGAATTAAGTCAAAAAATAGGCGTGGGCAATGTTGGTCACAACTGCGGATTATTTTGCCCGCGATCAAAATCAAGAAAAAAATAGTTTTAAAGTGTAATATATTTATTCAAATGGTTATGTAATGCACCATATGATCGTAATACACCTTACAAATAAATAAAAAATGCATGTTCCTATAGAAAAAAAAGGATTTTTTTTCGATTTTATAAAAAAAACGGGCAAAGTTGGTGCCTTTTACGGTAACCTTATAAATATTGCGCGCGGGTGGGCTTATATTTCCCGGGGTTTCACCCCCGTGTGTCCCGTGTGATTTACGGGATCAAATGTATCATATGCCCTTCTTCCGGTTCTATGTTACCTAACCACGAATTTTCAACCAAATCGATTCAACCGTTCTTGTATAAATCGGTTCAGCCGTTCTTGTTTAAATAGTGTAACTAACACGCCTTTTTTTTACCTATAATATAGATAGATAGATGAGCGGATTTATTAACTATTTCCTACAGACAACCTTTCGTTACAATCCCTGTATACGTCTTCTCTTCTTCATAATAAGATAAATAAAATATTAATTGAAAAAATACTTCAAAGCAAGGACTAAATAACTTCACCTACATATAGTTCCACCGACTTATCTGTTATGTATGTACCTTAAATGAAATCGGGCAACCAAATACCCATAACTATAAAACTGCCCGAATTCTAATATCCAGTAATATATTACAGGTAGGTACACACAAAAAACACATCCAACATGATAGTAATTGAAAATGGGTATCCCCGGTGGCGGCATAGAATAGGGTTACCCCATCTCTTCCCGTGGGCGTCGTAAAAGGCGAATATGGGATCTGGGAGAGACTGACAAACCTTGAATTCCCCCGCGCGGTGGCGGATAAACTGCTTAGTCCCGGGAGTCAGACAGGCGGCCGGCCTTAAAAATATTGCCAAAACTATTTGCTGTAGAGGTACCTATGTTCAATGATGGATAAGTCATGGATGACTCACTACGTAGTGCAGACCCCAAATCTGGGCTTTAAGCGGACCCTAGGCTCCCAGAGGGATGCACCAGGCAAATCCCTCAGATGAGAAGACAGTAATTGAAAAACACTAAAATTAAATTATGTATTTATCCAGAATTAACATTAAAGACCTAATAGATACGTAACGCGCATTTATTTTATTAAGTTTTTTTAAAAACTGCTAAGTACTATACTATGTTGCCTTTTGGTATCCCACCTATTCTGGAAGCTGATAAAAAGTCGTTGTCGGTCTAAAACCCGGTTAAATTTAACTCCATACCTACACCATCGGTTCGTCAACCCCTACCTTCTTATTTGGCTTCACGTTTCCACAAATATCCGCGCGTTGACTCCCCTACTACGTCGCGACGGAAACTTATTGATTTTGTTGCCTGGGTTTCGTGTTTTAAGTACTTACGTTGTCTGGGTGGCCTAGATGTCTAGATTTATGTATGTAGCTAGCTACGGCGGTTTATGCATTACTTACCGCCGCCGCCGCCCGTACTGAGAGACGATTAATGTTAATTAATCTATCAATAGGTAAACATTTTACAACGCAAATCTTATCTCCGAGGTTTCATTTAGTTTATAAGCAGGCGGGTTTTTTAAATTTGTGTTTTTTTTTATTTTTTATTTTTTAGTCGGCATTACACCGTTTATTATATCAATTACTAGCTGACCCGGCAAACGTTGTTTTGCCTTATAAATTATAGATAGTAGCCGATTCTCAGACCTACGCATAATGAATACGCATATAAAATTTGGTAAAATCGGTCGCGCCGTTTCGGAGGAGTACCTACCTACGGATAACATTGTGTGTGACATGGAAATTTTATATATTAGAAAGATATATTTTAATCGCGTCATCGTGTTAAAATCAAACGGATCTTTTTCATTGATACTAGTCTAAGTATGGACGACCAACTTTAAACCGTTATGTAGAGATCCTTAATGGTGTAATTAAATTAAATAATAATGATTAAATAAACCTAACATTGATTTTCGAATACCTATTTAATGATACCCACTATCACTATATTACTAAGTCCACTTTTCTTTTTTACAATATGGCGTCTGAAGGCCTCCCCATTTTGAATTTTGATAACTGTCATGTCTTTAGTGACCCTCGCTCGCAGGAGTTTGACGTAAGAATCATAAAAATCGGTTCATCCGTTTGGCCTCTGGACCGCCACATAGGAACAAACATACATAAACTGATAAACACATAACACTTCTTAGCTTCTCGCAGTCGGGTAATCAATTTCGTGGTAAGTTTTCTCACTTTATTCAGCCAGTGAGTTTTACTGAAGTCTTACAAACTCCTTTTAGTCTGACATTATGAAAAAGTTTGCATTACAAAATGACTGGGCCTTAAAGCTAGAAGAAAAAATAAAAAGAAATCAATTTCTTTTTAATTTCGTGGCAAGTTTTCTCACTTTATTCAGCCAGTGAGTTTTACTGAAGTTTTACAAACTCCTTTCAGTCTGTGATTATGACAAAGTTTGCATTACAAATTGACTGGTCCCGAAGCTAGAAACCGAATTATTTCGTGACTGACTATACTAGACTTGTACTACTACCTACGTACTATTTATGTATTCTATGCTACTACCTACTTATAAATGACTGCACCAAGTGCAAGCGTTGCTTTGCAAGATCGGCAGGTACGGCTGGGCCAATAATGAGCTCCTCAATGGGGTGGCACACGCAAAGCTGTGAGCAGATGGCGCTGGCATCGGATGATCTTTTTTTTTTGTTGATGGTCCCCCACGAATGAAAACGCCGAGTTTTTTTTTTCCTTCGGTCTGAGACTGATATGGCTAATTTGGCGCCGAGTTGTAAAAAACACCTGTTTGACAGTTCTTAATTCAAACCTAAGATCATTCGACTAACGCCCTCTGCCGGGATAAAAAGTTAGTGTTCCTCCTCATTTGTAACTTAGCTAAAATAACCTAAGTAGGTAGGTAGGCCTTACCATAACTTATCATATTTACGTATACGAGTATATGGACAACTTGGCGTTTTCCCTATTATTCAGGTCAGGGTCAGGTCATACAATATTTGCGACAAGTACGGCCTTATACCAATCGATTTGTTCCATAGTGTTTAGGTACTGCCAGTCAAACGTATGACTGTTTTCTGTAAAAGCATTTATTTAACCCGACTAAAATTAGAGTTTGTGAGTAAGGAAATATATTATGTTGTATAGTACTCCTTCACGCAAAAATTACTGAACCGATTGCGATGAAACTTGTTATTCAGGTAGCTAGAGACGTAGATTGACACATAGGGTACTTTGTAACCTGATACTCCCGCAGGATCGGGGTGAAACCACGGGCCGCAGTTCGTATTATTATTATAACTGACGGTGGATTCTGTAAAACTTAGGAAGTCATTTTAATGCAGACACAGTGTTTTCGCAATAGATACATTTTAACTCTACTTTTAGATAGATACCTAGGTAAACGCTTCATTGTAGGAACCAAAAAATAAAATATAGGCACAAAATAAATATTACCATGGAAAACTTAAACCTCTCGATTATAAACGTGGTCACGCGATTAAAACCGAAAAATGTCTTTAATTTCTAATTAAATAGGTAGGTACGGAGACGGTCTGTATCAATAATAGTTGATTTTGAAAATATGAATGTAGTAAGTTCAGATTTTCTTAATCGTTACACAGCATAATTACTTACCTACATTATTGTAGGGTGTCAAAACAGGCCATAATAAAATAACTCCATAAATTTGCGTTTATTTTTAGAATGTCCTATCCTGGTTTTGACACCTCACAATGATGTAGACTTTTGATACTAACTGTACGCGGCGCCATCTAAGCATGCTTCGGAAGGCACATTAAGCAGTTGGTCCCGATTGCAATCTCTGATAGCAGTCGTTAAGGTCTGAAAACTGGCGTCGTCCTAATTGGGATCGCACGATCAAACCCATCGTACGATCGTTTTATGTTTATATTGAGATTTTATGTGCTCGCACGATTAATATTACTTGCGAGGTTCAAATGGACACTCTGATGAAATCTGTATGTTTGAAACTCATCGCACGATGAGAACGCATCGCACCATCGTACGATCGCTCCCAATTACGACGACACCTGACACTAGGTGAGCCATACCACTACACGAAAAGAAGAAGATCCAGGCCTGCCCCCAAAAGACAAATTACGTCGCTTTCGACTCCTTGGATTATATTTTTTACTGCCCTATACCTACCATTCAGCTTATTTTGCATTTGCAAACCACAAGGTTGACAAAATTCTTTGAATCAGTTACCTCACCAAGTGTAAAGAGGTAAACAACTTTTATTCGTATCTACGGTGTAGGTACGTATAACAGTCTACCATATGGCCGCCTGGCCGTGACCAAATATGGAGATCGGCGAAATGATGTCATGCATCCTTCTGTATACCTATCTACCTATAATTGGTACCTCTAACTTGTCATAAATATAGTTGTTGTTCGTGTTCGAATGATAAGTGGTTACGTCAATTTCGTAGGATGAATGTAGGCGAACTTGTCTTGTTGCTAAAGGCCAGTCAGGCAGAGGAAGAGAGTTGATCTGTGTAGGTGTCTCTAGGTTGGTGATTATCAAGTTATCGCTTATCATATCAGTCACAGGCAAGTACCGAAATACCTATAGAAGGTCATGGAACGTGCGCACGCAATGCAACTGTAAAGATCAAAGTAGCGTGATAGTAGAAAGAAACTTCGGTGTAAATATCGTTCGGCCGGAATTTTCGTTCGTAGAATTAAAGTAGAGCTCTGTACTCGTGCATTTCTTCTTGAACGTGTGCAAAATTAAGTCGTATTTAGAGCTTCGTATAAAGAGACTAATGGTTCTGGGGTAGATTATAATAGTACCCGGAGTTCACCCTGCGCGGTAGGGGGTACACGCGAGGTCCTGGGGAGGGTTGGTGTCAGGCAGGCGGCCGACCATGAAAACTTACTTATTTATCCAAATTGTTTTGGGATAAGGGCAGGTCAAAGGTCTGGCATGAATTTTAGGGGCGGCTATGTACGTAAAACGGATTGAGAAGCCACTTTTGATTTTAATAAGGGAAAACCACACCCCCTTATCTGTGCATGTGATACTCGAGGATCATTATTTTTTTATTATGTAAGTCTTTACTTCCCTATGTCAAGCAACTTGATGCACGATGGCGCAAAAGTATCTCGCAGTGGCGCTGCATGGGAGCTAAAGCTCTTCTTCCTACCACTACTAATAAATCATCATCACATTACCTACTTCTCATAGGTTTTGTCTACCTATTCTTAACTTTCTCTTAGTCAACTTTCTTTCCTATTGTTTTTTACACCTGATAGCGATATTGCTTTTGTGAAAAGCAATATCGTTATCAGGTTTTTCATAGTTACTTGGTGTAAGTAACTAACCTAATAAGCTAGGGGGTTCCTACCTAACAGGAGGGAAAACCAATATAAAACAAAAACAATAATTTTATAACAGCGTTTTTATTTCACCGGAATGTATCGGTGCGAGTGTGCCATCAAACATATTTACTGGCTTAGTACTCTTCGGCGCCCTCACCCTCGCCTTCGGCGGAGTCCATGCCGACCTCTTCGTAGTCCTTCTCGAGAGCCGCGAGGTCCTCGCGGGCTTCGGAGAACTCTCCCTCCTCCATACCCTCACCCACGTACCAGTGCACGAAGGCACGCTTGGCGTACATCAGGTCGAACTTGTGATCCAGACGAGCCCAGGCTTCGGCGATGGCTGTGGTGTTGGACAACATGCACACGGCACGCTGCACCTTAGCCAAGTCACCACCAGGAACCACGGTCGGGGGCTGGTAGTTGATACCAACTTTGAAACCGGTGGGGCACCAGTCGACGAACTGGATGGTACGCTTGGTCTTGATGGTTGCAATAGCGGCGTTGACATCCTTAGGTACCACATCACCACGGTACAACATGCAGCAAGCCATGTATTTGCCATGACGAGGATCGCATTTCACCATCTGGTTGGCTGGCTCGAAACAGGCGTTGGTGATTTCGGCGACAGATAGCTGCTCGTGGTATGCCTTCTCGGCTGAGATGACTGGGGCGTACGTGACCAGAGGGAAGTGGATACGCGGGTATGGTACCAAGTTGGTCTGGAACTCAGTTAGATCAACGTTCAGGGCACCATCGAATCGGAGAGAAGCCGTGATTGAAGATACAATTTGACCGATCAGCCTGTTCAAGTTGGTGTAGGTGGGGCGTTCGATGTCCAAGTTCCTGCGGCAGATGTCGTAGATGGCTTCATTGTCAACCATGAAAGCGCAGTCTGAGTGCTCAAGAGTCGTGTGGGTGGTGAGGATGGAGTTGTAAGGTTCAACGACAGCGGTGGAAACTTGGGGTGCAGGGTAGATGGCGAATTCGAGCTTGGATTTCTTTCCGTAGTCGACCGACAGACGTTCCATGAGGAGAGAGGTGAATCCTGAGCCAGTGCCTCCCCCGAAAGAGTGGAAGATCAGGAAACCTTGGAGCCCGGTGCATTGGTCAGCCAATTTACGGATCCTGTCGAGGACTAGGTCTACGATTTCCTTGCCAATGGTGTAGTGGCCACGGGCATAGTTGTTGGCCGCGTCTTCCTTACCAGTGATAAGCTGTTCCGGATGAAACAACTGTCTGTATGTGCCAGTGCGGACCTCATCTAGGGACAAAAGAGACTTTGATTAATGAATGTTCACATTAACTTGTTATCAGCAAGTTTTGGTAAGAAAAGGTAACAAGGAAAAGGTTAGAAAGGTAAGTTAAAAGGCTATTTAGGGGTTTATAAGTAATTAAATTTTCCCAACTCACCTACTACAGTAGGTTCCAAGTCCACAAAGACAGCCCTGGGCACGTGTTTGCCAGCCCCGGTCTCGCTGAAGAAGGTGTTGAAAGAGTCATCTCCACCTCCGATGGTCTTGTCTGTGGGCATCTGGCCATCGGGTTGGATTCCATGCTCAAGGCAGTAGAGCTCCCAGCAGGCATTACCGATCTGGACTCCGGCTTGGCCAACGTGTACTGAGATGCACTCACGCTGAAGGACAAAGAGAGGAGAGGTTAGAAATTTGCAGAATCTATGGTGAGACCGCGTGGAATAACTAGTATAGAATTTGAAGTCTTTTTGGAAATTTAATGATTTTAATAGAATTTTAACTCACGCCCTGCGTCTTTCCTACCCAGTTTCGTGGGCTCAGGCTATAACTCTTTTTTTTTTAAACGAAGGAGGCAACATTATCGAAAAGTTTCTAGAAAGATCAAATTCAACGCTGTTTGTCCATTTTTAGCTAGAGTTTGATTATGTATTGAAGATTTCAAAAATGTTACAAGTTTTTAATTAATTAAAGGCTCATTTAGAAATTATAGTAATGTTCGAATTTGTCTTATTATCAAGTCCTTAAAGAAAAGTAGAAATAGGAAATTGAATTGTCTATTTTTAGCTACAAGTGCTACAACATGCTTTGCTATGAACAACGGTAAATGACCCCGATGGGATCGCGCAAGGCTATCGACCTCGTAAACTTAGTTCATTGAATTAAAACATGAAAGGGCAGTCTAACCTACATTTCTCCGGGCGTCGGCTAAGAGAAATCAATTGCATTACATGCAAGAGAAAGGTGAAACTTAAATTGCTAGATGTGAAAGTACCAATAAGTATATACCTACTAATACTAACAATGGGCATGAATTGAGGTTAAATAGTTGGTATGTACCTACCTACCTGTCAAAGATATACCTAGGTAGGTACCGACGAGATCAAAACAAAAATGAGATCACGATGTCAACCTTGATGACGTCATTTTCTAGATAGAATTTTAATTTATTCTCAATTTTGGATTCCGGTATTTTCGTGGTAGTGTCGGTTCGGTACCTACTGTAGGTATGTATAATTTTGGCTATGAAAGTTAAAAATTGTTAGAAAAATCAATGACAGGGCGTGGCCAACCGGCATAAAAACCTTGAAGTAATTTCAGGATTTTGCGTTAATTTCTAACTCGAAACTTAACAGAAACAACGTCGCATCTTTTAGCAGTCAATATTGCTAGAATTATCTAGAAGATTCTATTTTCAAACGAGTTTTTATTGATAAAATTCGAGTGTCAAGTCACCGGTCGGTCGCACCGACAAAATGGTGGCGTGGCCACCCGGCACTTTACACCGGAAAAACACCCGATTCCCTACGAAATTAGCCAGGAATACTTCCGAATTATTAATAATAGGGTGAAACAAGGATTCACTTACCATTTTAAGTTGAGTTTTGTTGAACTTAGTGTACAAAAATTAATAAATTAATCAGTCGTCGTTCAGCGCGACCGGTTAAGAGGTTTGCCAAACGATTGTGAACGCGTAAAATTCCGTTACGAACGCTTTTATACTACCGGCGTCGTGGGGGAGCGACGCTACGTGTTCCTTGCTGTGATTGGTCCGTTCGAATACCGCATGGGCGTATCGACCAATAAGGTCAAAGCTGCATTATATCACCATAGCGGGAATATGTGGGTTGGTGATTCATAATGTCTAGTGTTGTCCATTCATTGACGCTATCGATACAACGAAATTACTATAATAATCTATCTATTCTCGCGCTAATCTCAGGTACCACTGGTCCGAATTGAAAATTTCTTTCGGTGTTGGAAAGTCCATTTATTGAGGAAGGCTATAGGCTAATTTTGATACCTATATTCCCACGGGATCAGGACTTATGCGGGTGAAACCGCGGAGAGCTGCTAGTATAAAATATGCGCTTTATTAATAGGACCACAAGTTTGCACAAATTCCGTATTCGAAATTATAACCCCGTAAAATGTCAATTTTAAACATTGCCTCTACCGTAGAGTCTTCCTCATGAAATCAAGACATTTATTGCTAAGTTATGTTCACAAGGATCTTATTGTAGTTGATTTTAGTAACAATAACTTGCCCATTACAGGCATGCAATAGATAGGTAGGTAATATGTACTTTAAGGTAGTTTTTAGTTTGTACCTTAATTAAAGATACCTACATTATAATATACCTACTTAATGTACCTATCTAATTAAAAGAAAACATTTGTTTCCTCATAATATTCACCTAAATTATAAAAGGTATGGGTAATCAATCAGCCATTGTTTTAATTTTAATTTAAACATTATAATATCTTGAAGAACTTTTAAATTGGTTAGAAGAGCGTTATACACTTTTATGGCAGTTATTTATTATTTATGAACTTTTATGAAACGAAGTGTTAGGTATTTACTTGAGGCATATAACAGGTGCAGTAGTGCTTGTGCTATTTCTAGAAATTCCCCAGAGTATAGTTTCTACGTACAATATCTGTGCAATCCACTTTCGTATAATATGCCTTTTAATATCTATTTTTAAGCTATTGAATAGCTTTTATCGCGGGCTTTGAGCTTAGAATGAAGACATTTCGTAACGAAAAAACCTTACACTCCCCACTCCGCCTACCATGTTGCCATGGTTACCATGTAGCGGCCGAGCTACATGGTAACCATGGCAACGTGGCAACGTGGTACAACATAAAAAAATAATTATAATTGCATAAGTTGATAAAAAATGCTCAAAAAAAAAACCCAAAGAAATATGTAGATTTCCTAGGAAAAGTATGTATTAAATTAACTTTGATAAATTATTTTACACAATTCCTAAGTGTGGTCGCCATTATAATACAAATCCTAGGTTTCATACATTTCCGGTAACATATATACTTACATCATCCACTCTATGTATATTAACAATAATGTTACATAGAGTAGATGATCGATATTTAATATCTCTGTCTGTGACAACACTACAATCCCTCACTCACACATACACAGTTTATTCGTTGTGTGAGTGTGCCATCTGCCGCCGGCACACGCACACGATGTACTTTCTGCGACATGTACTACGCATCGATTAGGTTTAAAGAATTTATTTACTCATAAAAGACTTAAGTCCACTTACAATGAGTATTAGTATGTACTTATCATAGGTTAGTTTCAAAACTTTTGGAGATCATTATTCAAATATCTTATCTAAAATATACTTTCTAAGTTTGTTTTTATACCCAGGAACTGTTTCACACTGTTTTACTTCTTTCGGTAGGTTATTATACATCAATGCACCTTCAAACATTATATTTTTCTTACCATATGTTTTTGTTCTAAAGTTATGTAATTTTATTTTATCGGTATTTCTAAGATTGTGCTTAAATTTTCTTTTAGTAAATTCTATGTTAATGTGTATTTTATTTGTAAGTATCTTTTTAATTAGTATGCAGGTTGCGTATGTATATAGTTGTTTTATATTAAATAGTTGTGTTTCTTTGTATAAAGTCCTGGTATTAGTTAATTTTTTGTATCTAAATAGTGTTTTAATTATTTTGTTTTGTGTTATTTGTAAATCTTTGAGGTTTGTTTTTGCAGCTGACCCCCATACCTCAATAAGGTATAACAAATGTGATTTTACTAAAGAGTTATAAATATTTACGCATACGTTTCGCGGTATACATCCCACTGACTTACGTAATAATCCATTCAGTGAGGATAGTTTGGATCTGATATGCTTTATATGTTCAATCCAAGTAAGCTTATCGTCCAGTTGCAGACCCAAATATCTTTCACAATGAGATTGATTTAGTACGGTATTATTTATTGATAAGGGGGGGTAATTTGGAATTCTTTTATTTTTTGCTTTAAATATCATATATGAGGTTTTCTTTGCATTTACTGTGAGAAGATTGCTACGGCACCAGATGTTGAATTTTAAAAGGTCATTTTGCGCTGTACATATTAAGTCGCCAAGGTCAGGCCCAAAGTAGAATAGGCAGGTATCATCAGCATACATTGTTACGTGTCCCGTCAGTCCTATTTTACTTATATTATTAACGTAAATGAGGAACAGTAGAGTTCCTATCACGGACCCTTGGGGAATGCCGTAAGTCAGTTTCTGGGGTGCACTTTCATTGTTTTCTATTCGTACTACTTGATACCTATCACTCAGATATGATTTGAACATTTTTAGTGCTGTATCTGCTACACCTAAATCTTCGAGTTTCTCTAAGAGGATATTGTGGCTGACTGTATCGAACGCTTTTTTGAAGTCTATAAAAATACCCAAACAGAATTTTTTCGCGTCTATATTAATTTTAATCATTGTAACTAAATCAACAGTAGCAGAGAGTGTATTCGATTTAGGTCTGAAGCCATACTGATGCTCATACAAAAAGTTAAGTTTTAGCAAATGTTCATAAAGTCTATTATAAACTATTTTTTCAAATACTTTTGAGATGACAGGCAACACCGAAATAGGCCGATAATTACTGGGATCAGTTTTAGAGCCAGATTTGTAAATGGGTGTAACCTTTGCAACCTTTAGAGGCTCGGGAAAAATACCCTCACCAAAGCATTGATTGATTGATTTCGATAGATCGTTGGAAATGAGGTTAGCTATACATTTTAGTGACTTTGTATTTATTCCATCAATTCCTGTGCTAGTATTTGAGTCTAAGCTCTGTATAATCTTAAATACCTCATTTGGAGTGCAAGGACATAATTCGCTCATTCTTACGGCGGGCTCAGTATTCATGTAAGTTAGACAGTAGTAGGTATTGTTTACATAGTTTTTTTGAATGCCATTTGCCAATGATTGACCTATTGAAGAGAAAAACGTATTAAAAATTTCACAAATCTTAGTTGGTTCAACAGTAAAATTATCATTATCAATATAAAGTTTTGTAGGTGCAGAACTATGTTTGTTTTTGTTTGTTACGAGTGAGTTTATTAATTTCCACATATTTTTAGGTGTTTTACACATTTTAAATGCGTTCGTAAAATAAGAATTTTTGGTAGTTTTAACTAATAAATCTAAATTATTTCGACAATTAATAAAGTCTTCTTTCAATTTTCCATCCTCCTTATTTTTCTTGAAGTACTGCCACAGTTTATTTCTTTTCTTTATTCCTTCTAATATATTTCTATTTATCCAATCTTCTCTTGGACTGTTCTGTACTTTGATTTTCCTTACTTTATGTGTATTGATTTGGTGCTTAATGTATGCTTCAAATATCAAATATGAATTCTTCTCATTTGTATAGCTTGTTTCACTCATGCTCTTATACAAATTTATATAGTCTACTGCTTCGTACTGTATTTTTTGTTTCTGCGTATGCGTAATTTTTCTCATCTCAAGATATAATTGCTTGTGATCCGTTAGTGGTGAGTCAATTATAGTTAGAATATTAGTCAAATCATTTATACTTGTACATGCGTGATCCAAGATTGTTCTAGTACTGTCGGTTTGCCGGGTACAATAGTCTTTTTGGATTTTATTTAAAACATCATATCCGTTTTCCTGCAACATCGTTAAGTATTTTTTTGTGTTGGTATCGTCAGTCAAAAGGTCAATGTTGAAGTCACCAAAAATTAGTCCTCTGACACGTTTTTCCAGATGCTCAGATAATTTATCGAGGAATTCAGATGTTTTCTTCTTATCTGGCTTATAAATCGCACCTATGTACAAAGCGAGGCGTGGTAAAAATATCCATAGAAAGTGCATTCCATACATATATGTTTCCTCTGATAATTCGTAGTTGACAGATTTATGTACATAAATAGACACACCGCCAGCTCCTTTATCTTTTCTGTAGCTGTATATATGTGAGTAATGTCGTAATGAATAGTGGGTAGCTTCATCATCTGATTTAATCCAAGTCTCTGTTAAAACTATAATATGTATCGTAGTATTTATCGCTTTCAAAATGCATTTCAATTCATCAAACCTGCCCGGTTTTCCAATACTTCTAACATTGGCATAAAAACATTTAAATGAGGAAGAATCCGTTGCAATATTATCGTAGGTATATTTAATATTATGCTGGCAATTATTCTTATCAGGCTGTAGGGTCGCTTGGTTGAGCGGTTGTTTGGTTGCGAAATGTTTTTATAATTTTTGGGATACCCTTAACATATTTTATTACCAAGTTTTTCTCTCCATCACGCTCACGACGCTCTAACTCTTGTTTTAAATGAATGAAGAAATTTTTCTGATAGGGTGTTTGGTCTGCGTATAAACGTATATCTCCACTTAGTTTATTTTTATTACGTAGGATGCTAATAGGTATGTCGCTTGACGCGAAACATACTTTGATCGGGCGATGTTTACAAGCAGCATATTTTCCCAGTCGAATTACCTTTAGTGGTACCGGGCAATCCGAGTTCAATTGCTTAAAAATACTCATTACTTCTTGTTGATCATACTTTTGTCTAATATTTAGATCAGAATCATTTTTTTCTGTGATACCCACAACAATAATATTGCACATACGCCGCTGCCGATCTGCAAGTTCGGTGACGATATCTTCGTGAGATGTATAAGGCTGGTTACACATTAGCGTGGCCGACGTTGAGGCTGCAGTCGTCGTCGCTGACTGGCAGATTTTTTGATGGTTTTGACTGTCATTACCTTCATTAGTGAATTTTAATGAGGCTACATCTAGTTCTAATGATTTCAATTTTTCTTGAATAGAAATATTTTCAGACATTATAGTTGAGATATCTTTATTAAGATCGTTATATTTTTGCGACAGTAAATCGGTGGAAATTTTCAGGGTTTTCATATCATTTTTTATTTCAGTGAGCTCATTTTTTATTTCAGCCGTATCGTTTTTTTGCGCGATAGCAAACTCTCGAAAGAAAGACATGATTTCAGAACGAAATTCATTTAATTCTGATTTAATATTACCCATTTCGGGATCTTTTCGTTTTCTATTTGTAATAGAACAATGATCGTCATCAGACTGTGTTCTTAGGTTCGGTTGTGATCCGCTCCATGTTAACTTGACACGATCAATGTCGGGTGTCGCCGGTGGTGTACGTTGTGCACACATCCTTACAGTTGTCTTGTCGTCGCTCGGGGTATTCGAGCGCGCGAGTGGGATGAATTATTGCAGTTGTCTCGTTTACCCGAGGAGGTGAAAGGTTCGCGGGGTGCTGCACTTGCGGCTGCGCTCCGGCAATACAGGTCCGTAATGTTATAAGTACACTGTCACTTGTTTATTATAATTTGTGCGTTATACACTTTACTTTATGACCGACTTTTGTATAAAAATGTTAATTAGTAATTTGGAATAAAAACAAATACGTGCACTCAGTTCGAGCTCCAAAATCGTTTTGTCGATGTGTGTGGAGCAGACTGAAAAATTACGGTTTTCTGAAATCATCAGAATCTGTCGTTGGTATTTTCTTCTGTGTAGATTTATAGATAGGTACCTAGATCTATAGGTACTCGAAATTATCTAAACTTTACCAAACCAACCTACACTTAGGTACACTTGGTTTCTTTAGCAAGGACCTCCCTTCCCTTTATTATAATAATAGGTACCTACTTAAGAACTGCCTTGGTCATTTGGTCATCCATCATCATCATTAATTAATAATAAGTAGATAGATACCTAGATAAGATACTAGGTACTTACCTACCTATTCATTAAATAAGGTCCTTAGAAGGTTGGTGTCAGGCAGGCAGCCGGACGTAAAAAATATTCCCAAATCTATATTTGCAGCATTTGCAGAATGTATGGTCGATGATGGCTGATTGATGGATGGATGACTTAACCTACTGCGATGACCCCAAATAAAAAAAACATTTTGGGGTTAAGCGGACCCGATAGGGATCCAACCGGCAACCGGCAACAGCGTCGCTCGGACGAGAAGAAACTTCAATAAAGTTGAGTGAGGTGATTTAAATCGGCAAGATATAAAAAAAATACATATGCATGTGTAGAGTGTATCTGTGTGTGAAATAATGAATGAATAGTGTCATAATAATTAGTGATTGATAATAATGAATGACAATGAAGAATAACTACAGAATTTAAATAATGAAAACACTGCCACCTATCGTCATTGTGACGTTTTATTTCGTTACTTAAAATATTAGAACCTGCCTCCGTCCGTTATAAAACTGGAACCGCCGCGGCGCTGATGCCTCATACTTTGCGCCATCTATGGGTACTTTTAGTAACTACAAATACTAAAAACATCTAAAAATAAAAATATTGAGATAAAAAGGCTACGGATTTTGAGGAAGCTGATTTTCTTTTCTTAAGTTTTTCTTTTTTAAATAAAATATTTTAAAATGTCTTGAATTTGAAGGTATTGCAAAATCAATCTTATTGCCATTGAGTTAGAGAATATATTTCTGCGAAATCTATAAGTTGATTCAATTGGTCAGTCTCGCATTTCGCGCCTTCCGAAAACAACTTCATTCGTCGCGAGCGCAACTTCATTCCTCGCGCGAACGTTTCAACACGCGTAGGTTTTCGAATTTCGAAAAAAACGAGAGAGAATTAAAAAATAATATTTCGTGTTCAAATAATGAAATAACTAGAAACTGTGTATGTGTGAGTGGTTATTTATTTTAAAAAAAAAGTGTTTTATCTGTGTTCGGATACATTTTCTGTAATTGGTAAGCATTTGGGTTACCTATATTTACATTTTCGCGTAATATTTCGCGGCCTTGATTTTTCGGGTGTTCTTAGACTGTAGAATTAGCAAATCGGATATTTTATCACATTTTTCAAAGAATTTTTAACAAACATGTTCTGCCGTTAGTTTTCTACAGATATGGCTAGAGCTTCTAGGTCTAGACTGGATGTATAGGGCTAGGTTAGGTACTAGGTAGGTAGTTGGTAGATCTAAGCGAGCATTGGATGCCTGTAGCGTGGTTGAAAGTGCTTTGGTATCGTTTGTAAGCTACTTTCTAATATGGGAACAACTTTGTTGTTTGCTCTAGATAGGGCGCGTAGAGGTGGTGTGTCCCTACCTACTCCCTATTTAGGAATAGACATGTCTTTGGTAATATGAAAGAAAAACAATGTATAACGTCAATGTACCTACCTATATCAAGCCCAGAAAACAAGTCATCTTGGCCTATTCTCGTCCTAAAATTAACCTAAATTTGTTTTCAACATCATTACCTACAGTCAATCTCTAATTCCAAATTTAACGATTCTCAATAGGTAATTTTTTGATTAAAGTTTCTTTTGGGGATAAGTACTGATTTCTATTATATTTTTGAATTAACAAAGTTTCGAGTACAGTGCAGTTCCATGTTTTAGTTCTATTCTGAGTGTATCTATTGTACCTATGCAATTGCATTGATATTGAAATGAAATTTATAACGATTCTATTACAGGAATAACCCCCCAGAAAGCAGCAACTAGGCTTGTATTATGGGCGTTTAATTGTAATTTTGAATCAATACTATAGCTTATTTACTTAAAAGCATAAACACTTGTTTCCGGCGGGAATCGAACCCGCACTTCTAAACTAAATAACAAAATTCCGATAACCTGATTATCCTACGCATAGGTATTTATTTTATTTGACATAACTACTACATACTTATAGGTACATCATAGTTACCTACGTATTATATTTATATTAGGTTCTATATAGGGTTACCAGATCTCCGGATTTGTCCTGGATCTCAGGATTTTTGGACATTTCTCAGGATTGCGGGCGGATTTAGCAAATGTCTTAAAATCTCAGAATTTTTAGAAATTTCAACAAAATACCAACTTAATTAAAGTTTTTGTAGTAAAAAGTAAACAAACTAAAAATAATAATAATCATTATTTATCTAATTAGAAACCTACTACTGGGCATTTTTTCTTGAATTCGCTGCTGCCAACCCCCCCCCCCCCATTACGAGTATTAAAATTGTAAATAAGTATGGGAAAAAAAACAGTGTGAAAAATCTCAGGATTTTTTGGTGGAAATCAGGACTTTTCTCAGGACTTCTGTTTTTTTCATCTGGTAACCCAAGTTCTATACAACCTACATTACAAAATTATAACCTACCAAGTGATAGGTACTGGCTGGCAGACCTTCCCGCCTACTTGCACATCGCTAACGAAACCAGCTGTGGTCAAATCAAGTGGGCCGCCTGACAATACAACCTTACATACAAGTATTGCAAATGCAAGCCACAGATGGTCAAAATTCATTCAAATATCCTACGAAATTCATTTTATAATATTGACAGAGTTAACACGTCGAATGCGACCGAAAAGTATGCTGTGATTTTTTCTAAGGGACCCGAATTCTCAGGGTCCCGATCCTGGAGAGCGTCGGCGTGCGTCGTCCTCGAGGGACTCGAAATCTAAATTTTCAATATTAAATTTCTATCTACACAATAATATTTAATGTAATGTATTTTAAGGTTATAATAACCTTTTATTGCTAAATTTTATTATAAAGACATAAACAAAATTAAATCTATTGAAAGAGATCTATTGCCATACAGAGAGTCAATGCTGCTAGCATCCTCGGCTCCTTTGCGCCGGGTACGATCAAGGGCGGCTTATTTAATTGACTTTTTTTTATTTGTTTGTGTTATTGAAAGTAAACATAATAAACATTAAGTAAAAATTCTATTGACTTATTTTATTTTAAATTTTCCATCCATCCAATATTTAATTATTTAACTTTTTAATTTCACACGATTGTAACACGGTTAAAACATCTAAGTAAGAAAATAAATATAATAAACCTACGAGATTAAGACCCGGTAAAATGTAACAATTTACGGTAATAACAAGTTGATAAGTGTGAGTTAACCCTTAACATTAATAAAATTAATAAAAACATATTTTCCCAATCATAATAAAATAATAAATTTCGAGTAACAATGACGCACCGTATAATATTCGACAAGCTCCGGGAATAGCCTGTGAGTTAACATAAACTGTGCAAGAATGAGAACGAGGTCTTGTAGTACCTACCTATGGCTCGATACAGTTAAATATTGATTCATTTCATCTGCTGCTTGCGGTTTTTCATGTAACTTGAGTAATTCGTGGTCATGATATTTTGTGAATATCAATAACACATTTTCGACTCTATATTATATTTGACGGCCGCTATAAAAACTGACATGAGAAACTGGAGAAAGTTAAGAATCTCCCAGTTACCACATTTTTTCCCAGTTGATTAAAAATAGGCAAATTAATTGATAAATAATGATTTCCCGCGTCCAGCCAATAACTTGCTTTTCTTGTTAGGGTTCCGTACCTAAATGCTAAAAACATAACCCTTTTACTAGGGCTCCACTGCCCATCTGTCTGTCTGTTTGCCTCTCATCAGACTGTATATCTTGAACCGAGAGAGCTAGACAGTTGAAAATAATAAAATTTTATTAGAAACGACAAATATTAAAATTTATATTTAAGTGGGGCTCCCATACAACAAACGTGATTTGTTTTAATAATGATGATGGTACGGAACCCTGCTTGCTCGAGTCCGACTAGCTATTGGCAGTTTTTTTTATTTTAATTAGACGCCTCGCAAATGTTATGCAGATATTTAAATCATCAAGATCAAATACTCGTTTCCTTTAATGCGGTGAGGTGTTTTTAATCAATTAATTAAATATGGTAATGTTTATTAGCATTGGAAGCACGCCTCATCAGCGCCGATAGGACATTTACTCAAATAATCAATTAGAACACCTCACGAAATGTAGGTAAACCTATTAAAAATGTTTATCTATTAGGTATATAATATACTTACTGAGATAAGTTGGTAGCGTTAGGTATATAACATAGCTAGGTAGGCCAAAAACAACGTCTCAAGGTCAATAACCTTGTTACCACCTGTCTCAATGATAAACAAGGTAGGTACTTACAATATAGTTAAATTACTTACCGATCTAGGTACCAATCAAAATAATTATCAATATAATATTTTTTACTATTGTTTTATCTACTACTAACTATCATCAACATCATCACAGTAAAAAGAAGTATGCAAACTTGGCTGTTTTCTGAAAACGGACTTTTACATGTCACGTGTTAAATTTCCTACATTTCCTACAATTTATGTGACCGGTCCCCGGGAACCTATGTGTAGAAGCTGGGAAACTGTTAGAAGCACCGAGGTGCCTACTACTTGGTAATCTGTGCTATCATGGTAGGATGATAAGTCACATTTGATGTCTAAATTGTAGCACTTAGGGAATATAATAGGAATACGAAAGAGTTTATTTTTACTTGAGAGCCTTTTTTTATGCGCCACGCAAAGAAAGGGTTGTGTGTGAGTACTTGTGAGTTTATGTGTCTATGTTTGAATGTTTGTTCTAATGTGGCGCTTCAGAAGCCAAACGGATGGACCCATTTTAATGATTCATACGTCGTTAATAACTTCTGCACCCGGCTACGTATTGGATCTCGAACGACACCACTTGGCTTTACAATTATTGACGATACGTCGAATCCTGAGCCGAAATATCCTACAAAAAAAACTTTTTAAATATTAGGTGTATGGGTGTAGTTGATGGAAAAAGGAAGTTTAAAGAAATAAATCACCCCTTTGACTGTTGACATTAAAATCGCAAAATCAAATGTAAAACAGAAAAATCGCAAATTACTGAATCTAAATCGCAAACACACTCGTTTGTGTGTTTTCAGCAGTCAAAGAGTTTTAAAATAACATTTAAAACAAAAAATAAATAAGATCATTGTTAAAACAAAATTAAACATGTAATTCCCGGCAAACTTCTAGAAAAAAAAATGGCGGATGTGCAAAGTCGATTTTTCATAGAAATCGCACGTAAAATGTAATGCGCGAACTTTCCCCTTCCACGTCAATTTTTTTCAAATAGTTTGCCAGCCACTATACTGTAATGTAAGTTGACATTTATAGAAATATAAAATAAAGTTAATGTTCTTCTATCTTTGCAATTAAACTACATAGTACCTACATTAGATCAGCAACTCAATGACGACCGGTGACAACAACAAATCCGTAAACAACAACGATAACCATTAAGTCATCTATAAAAACATAATTAACTGGTCGTTTTATGACTAAATTGCATGAATAATACCTTTAACTTTATATTAACTATTGATTTCTCTAAGTCATCTCTGGAGAATGAATTCTAGCTAAAATGAATCACTTATCGATATGCATAATATAAACTAAACAGGCTCTATTTTAGGACCTTTGTTTTATTTGACGATATGCTTTTATGAAATCCATTCTATCCTGACTTCTTCTTATTCTTTTTAGCGCTTATTTTTGAATAAATGAAATAGGTATATGTGCCCAATAAAAAGTAACTCCATCACCACATTCTTTAAAAAAAACTCTCAAAGTTTTTTTTTTGTATTTATTCGACAGAGATCTTTTGTCTAGTAGATTGAAGAATCAACAAATCCAGATAGAAAAATCAACAGAAAAACACAAAATAAAATAAAAATATTATTAAAATAATGATCCCATCCGCGTAGAATAAATAACGCGGTATCCATGAGGTACCAAATCATTTGTATTCAACGTTTTGTCACTTTAGAGTCACAACTAAGGACATAATAGAAAGTAGTGAAGCGGTCTGTGTACAACAGCAGAATTTAAAAAAATATAAAAAGACAGTATTAGCTAAGTTGGATCCGTGTACTACCTACTAAAAAAGACACAACAAAAGGCTGTTGTAAATAAATAATAATTAAAGAAATCCCTTGAGTGGTTTAAAAAGATATAAGGGAATAAAGAATATTGGGTACAATCATACAAAGATAGACGCAAAAAACTTTACCCTTTCCTTGCAGTCGGGTAAAAACAAGCAAGCATGCCCCCAACTAAAATTCAAAAAGTGACGAATTCATATCTCGTAAAAATGTTCGGTTCGATATTTGAAACAATACGAGATCGGCATTGGTTGTGTAAACACGCGCGATGACATCACGGATCGAGGGCGCTATATTAAAACTTGGCACATTTCCACTGTAGTATGGATCATAGAATACATGAGGTAGGGAAAACAATCGATTCCTTGTGGAAAAACCATTGAAAATTAGACATGTTCTGTTTAGAGCTGTCTAAACTTTAAGCTCCTTACTTATATTATTTATTTATTTCTCATTTATGGCATAATGTCACTTAGGGCTAAGCATACAGAGGTATAAGAAATCCCTATTTGACATATGCGCCTTGTTCAGGCATTGCAGAGACATAGACTAAATACATAAATTATTAAGTTACAGGTGATGTGATGATTAACAACTGCATAAAATTATGTATCGTTTGTCTTTTACTGTGACATGAAAATTCAAAGTTGACAGACAGAGGCAAACGTTACATAGTTAAGTTATCTGTTAATCATCGTTAAGAAGTTAAGGGGTAAAATTACACATTCTCTTGGTCAGAGGCACCCACCGGTCTAAGTCGTAGCGCCAAGTTTACATGTTCATGATTCAATACCTAGACCAGTGCAGCCATTAAGGTCTTCCTTCTTCTAGATAAGCGTGATTCTTAAACTATATCATCACTACAGGTGAGATTAAAGTCATTGACACTAATAGTGTTACAATTTATTTGAAATTTGCGTGCGAAGTTCTCTTCCTAAAATAATATAATATCATCGAAAAACGCCAGACAAATAAATTTTTATTAGCTAAAAGCTTTTAAATGCCGGTGTATCAAGAGAGACGTTTAGCAATCCAGTTTAAATGTTAAATATACTAAAATAACAGGTTGTGAACTTGTGAATACTGATTTCTCTATTAGTGTAATATTTGCCGGCGCCATCCGTTATACAACCGGAGTATAATATATTGTTTGTATGTGTACCCATGTTTATGAAAACGAATGAGAAATCTGCGAATTCAATGTCAAAATGTCAATTTTCATAGAACAAAATGACTAAGGTAATAAAGTAGGTAGGTACTAATATGTGTTCCCCGAAATGACACACTGTCTATAATTAGTGACAACTATATAACATTTATTTCTGTCATACCTGCTGGGTTGCCAAGTGGGCTTCCTCTGCCGTCTGCGTCTGTTATCAGGAAGTTTCATCATATAGGCTAATTGTATGCTGTAATGGATGAGAAGTTATGGTAGGTACTTGAGATAGAGGATATTAGAGTTAGGTTGCTATGGCAACACTGTTTTCTAAACTTGTGTCGGTAATGGCCAGTTTCTTCATCAAAGTACATAAAAGTAACAGCTAAATTGACTTCCCGAAGCAAATGTTTTCTCAAAGACGTCACTTTTGGCTACAGTTAAGACAACATTAGGACATCACCAACGAATAGTAAAAAAAAAACGAATCAGTCATATTTTGTGACATAAAATCTTTGATCTCAACTCAACTTCATTGAATATGAAAAACTACTAGGTAATTATTAAATATATAAAATTTCCATGTCACAATGTTAGTTCCGTTGAAACGGCTTTACCGATTTTTACTAAATTTTATATGCGTATTCAGTAGGTCTGAGAATCGGCTACTATCTATAATTTATAAGGCAAAACAACGTTTGCCGGGTCAGCTAGTAATTTATAATCAACAACGGGAGTAAGAACCTACAAAAAAAAACATTGAAAATAATATAATGGGAAAATGGGAGGAACCCGAAACTACGATGTATATATGTGTTGTGTCAATCGATATTAATTAGCTGAAGGGTTAATAACTGTCAAAATTTTCGTTCTATATTTGAATACGCAAGCGAGGTGGTGATGCATTTCTCCTTGTAAAAATGTTTTTAGTAAAATGCCGTGAGCAATAAACAAAAAGAAATAATGTCATTCTTTACTTGAAAAAGCATTAATTGAATGCAGTTTTAATTTCGTATCCGAATCCAAATTGTCATTAAAAAAAAGTGTACCTAAGTTATTGTTTCAATGAAATGAAAAGTAAAATAAAAACACTGCGGCCGCAGTTCCCCGAAGCGAAGTGTTTGTGGTCGTAAATTTCTCGTGTTAGAACTGAAATAGCCCAAAACCAGTTTAACATGCACTAATATTTTAGTGTGGCCATCGAATGAGATAACCTTGGCTTGTTTTTGCTGTACAATAATATGTTTTTAGTCTAATTTGGATTGAAAATATGTTTTTAAGTGCGTAAGGCAGCTGATACTTTCTATGCGTCAATCAAAATGTAGTACACAGCAAATAAACTGCTAGTAGGTATGCAAATTGTAAAGCAGCGTTCCTACCGGGAGCGGAGTGGGGTCATTAATGACTCCTTTAACCTCTACCTACACCTACAGCATACAGCCAATGAAGATTCGAGGGAAAATACAAAGCGGGCAAAAGAGTAAAAATGAACTCGGAAATCTGTGGGAACTGACTCCTTAATGATGACTGCTCGCACTATTTCTTGATGGAAAGGAAAGCCTATTTTATGTAAGATTACGCTCCGCGCCCCGCTTAGAGTGCGTTTCATCTTTAAATTCCTATGCCGTCATGTTGGTAGCAAAGCCTAAAAGTGCAAAATACAAAAAAAATAATGTGCTACCTTGAATTTAGGGGGATTTGTATATTAAGAATGAATGAACGAATCTTCCTATATTCAAGGTTTAGGGTATAGCACATTCAAGATATTAAGGTAAGACTTTTTTGTATTGCTACCAACATGACGGCATAGGTAATTAAAGATGAAACGCACTATAGCCATTTCAAGCTCATTCCTCTTTGGCGGTGGGAACGCATTAGCACGTCCAACAAGGTAAGTAGGTACTGACGTACTTGTCAGTACCTACTTACCTAAATCCAATTTTTTTTAAATAATTTTTTGTCGTCATGCACTTGTGTATGTAGCCAAATGACATTTAACCTGATTCATGTAACAAAAATAACGATATTTTGCAAGTAAGTATCACCTTTACGTTTTCGCAAGCACTTCCATTTACAACGGTATTTTATTTACTCATTCGTGAGCTAATCCTCCTTGGACTTACCTCAGTAGGTGTAGGCGTTAAACGTCTTATTCACTCTCTCATAGCAGAAATTAGATGTAAAATGAGGACGGAAAATAAAGGTGTTAGCTGTAGTTCGCACATCCGCTAATCTATTTTCGATGTTCCCTTTCCCTTAGCAACGGTATTACGATGTTTTTGACGTTTATACTCAATGGAAATATCTGCTAGAGTCAGTAAAAGTTTCTGTTAACAATCATTTAAACTGAAGTTGTGCTATGTTAAGAACATTAAACATAATGTTCTTATGGGTTCGCATTGGGTTGTGTTTGTGTAGTATTAAGCGCTTTGGATTGAATGTGCAGTTTTAAGCGCACGCATTATCGCAGCAGCATGTAACTTCGTAGCTGTCCTAATACAAAATGAACCCAAGAGAGATATCGCACGCAGCGCATGCGTTATTTTATTACCGGCCGGTAATTAAATTACGCAGATCAAAGTCGGCAAAGTGCGAAAGTCGGCACTCGGCACCCAAATCGTCATGATTATCACTTATGTTAGTCGTCCTTTGTGGTCATATTCTAACACATTTGTATTTCCGTATATGCAAAAGCAGACCCTGAATCTATCGTAAATCGTAACAAACACTAGTCATACAGCGTCGTGAATGGCAAAATGTATTCCACGTACTGTGTTGTGGATAAATAGACTAAATGGCCTTAGGTGAAGAGGAAAATCAGTTCAAAATGTTCACAAAATAAATAACAACTAGGTATCTTGTAAGTTTTTCAATGACTGCACAAAAATATCACCTACTGCTAGTGCTAGGAATTCTAATAAAAAATGGTACGATCCAAATAAATGTAGTTCGTTCCTGACTAAGGGAACCTATCCTGAAGGGGTCCGTCCTCCGAGGGACCCGAAAACTAATTTACTTGAAAATGACAACATGAAAAGATGCAGTCATCTCGATACAATGAGCACATAGTAGCTGTGGCATAACAACGGATTTGTAGTGTTGCAGCTTAGGTTCAAATCCTCAAAATCGGATGCAGAGTTTTTGAAAGCATTTTTTTAAACGAGGACAGACAAACATGAATAATCCATAAGGGTTCCTTTTTGTGCCATTTGGCTAGTTGGCAACGGAAACCTTAAAAGCATGAAGTTGAGGGTTTCACTTCTTCTGCCGAAAACCAACAATTTTATCGACAGTACCGATTTAATTATAAAAGATACTGCAAATAAAAATATTGCCACAAAACGTGCGCACATTCCTCAAATCGAAGTGAAAATACAGACCCAATTCATCCAATACAAACGTTTTAGCCGCGTATTTCAGTGTAAAGTTAATTTTCAAAGTAAACGTCTTGTTTTACGACTGTAGACGTATATAAACTATCTATAACCCAATGTTTACTGCTTCAGTTATTTTAGTCGCGTAGTTCATTCATTCGTCGTCGGAATCAGACGGAATACGCGACACAGTCTGCTAAAATAAAATAAAAACCGGCGAAGTGCGATTAGGGCTCTCACTTCGCGAAGGGTTCCGTTGCATTATCACAATTGGGTACGGAACTCTAAGCAAGCAAGATTAGCAATTTATTTTTACCACTGGCGCCAGTGGTAATCTGAATGAAATGAATAAGTAGTGTATTGAATTACTGATACCTGCAATTGAAATTATTGGTTCAAATTGATTAGTGATAGAAATGATAAACGGCCTAATTTTGGACGAAACTATTTACGAAATAATTTATTTGCAACAAAAATACAAAAAAAATTACAAATTGTTATCAAACAAAAATAGTGCTTAGTATGAAAAAGAGGGGTGGTATAAGTTTGACGTGTCTGTCTGTCTGTGTATCTGTTTGTGCCATCGTTGCTCACGAACGGATGAACCGATTTCAATGTAGTTTTTTTTTGGTTGATGGGTGACTTTTTGTTCAATAAAATTAAATTACGGCCAACTTTCACGCTATTGCATTTCCTGAAACTTATTTAAAGTTTCAGACCAATTTTACCAGTAGGTAACTCAATAATGTTGATAGTTCTATTGATCTTACCATTTAGATCTGACCTAGGCCGTCCGCTGCGCTTGCGTCTAATTGGCATCTTTACTGCCTAACGTATTACAGAGGTTTCTTTGTTCGACATGTGCTTCTTGTTCTTGGTTCAATTATAAACTGAGGAGTTTTTACTGGCTTTCTGCTAAAAAGCTTCAAATTGAATTCGCATTCAGAAATGAAACTTTCTATTGATTTTTTGTTTTGATTTAAATTAACATGATGAAATAAAATAAATATGACTTTGCTTGCACACAGTGCAATTTAGCCCCAAACTAAGCTTGTACTATGGGCACTAAACAATGGATTTACTACATAACAAACGTTTTACTTAGTACTAATATAAATACATAAAATCCCCGAAACCTGACAACATACATTTATGGTCAGCTTTGTCCCCGGCGGAAATCGAACCCGCAGCCTTCTGCATCGCAGTCGGAGGTTCGCCCGACACGCCAAAGTCCGTCAAATGATTGTTTAATTAATAATTACAATTATACAAAACTAAAAAGGGATATTTTTCTAAATCAATAGCTACTTCGCACGTTTTCATAGTTGGGCCCTTAGAACTCAGAACCCACAGACAGAAAACCCACAAATATTTTTCTCAGAAACAATTCCCCTAATAGAACATTTGTCACAATAACAGCGTGTTGATTTGAAGCGACGATCTCTCAGAAAGCGTCGTAGGTGGACTGTGTGGGCCACCATCAACGTACCTTTAGTATAGTGGAGTTATCAATCATATCTTATGGCTTTAGGAATATAAAAATAATACATACAATGATTTGTTAACTACCTACGTTAGTGTCCATTTTTAGGGTTTCGTAGGTACTCAACAAGAAAGTTTTATAGTTTCGTCATTTATATAAAATCTAAAATATAAAATTACTCCTCCGAAACGGCGCGATCGATTTTTACCAAATTTTATATGCGTATTCAGTAGGTCTGAGAATCGGCTACAATCTATAATTTATAAGGCAAAACAACGTTTGCCGGGTCAGCTATATTACAATAAAATATTAAGCCATTGGCATCATCAAACTTGACCCCAAATACGTGACTGCATGATATCATGCTAAAATGAAGTTGGCCGCGAACTAATTGGCTTAAACTGACACTGGACGATGAAAACTGTGAATTAACTACCTAGTAACGAGTTGATAATTCATTCATTAGTCTGCGAATAAATTAAGTACTTTTTTACAAGGTGAATTACAAAAATGGGTTGTTCCCTGAGGGACCCATTTTCTGAGAGACCCGAATTCTGAAATTAACACTTCAACTGCGTTTATTATAAAATACCTTTTTTATATTGATATTTAATTTATATTTGTTTTACTTTTTTATACCTAAAGGATTAAAGAGGCCACAAATAAAAAAAAAAGCTAAAAAACAGCTTATTATATCACATTTATTAATATCACCCGACTGCAATGCAGAAAGTTGCGGGTTCGATTCCCATCGCGTCCAAGTATTTATGCATAAAAATCAATATTTTGTTTCTGGTCTAGGGTCTCTCTATGTTAAGTAGGTATGTATTTACAAAAGAAAAATGTATTTAAGGATTATAAGTATATCCGTTGTATAGTCACCGTAACACAAGCTTACTATCTTACCACGTCGCTAGATGGGGCTGTGTGTTGTTCACTTCAATTTAAAATCTTAGAAAATGTAAATATCTTTAAGTGTCGACTAAAAAAATGGCTTATAGCAAATTGCTTTTATTCTTTTAAAGAATATTACGAAAAAACTGGCACGATCATTCACTAGTTACCTAATTGTATGAGATCTTAAATATCTTTAGATTAAGTACATAACATAAAATATTGTATGCCTGTAGTGGGTAAGTGATTGTTTCCAAAATATTTTAATTTAAGACCCCTATGTACATCACTTAAACAATAAATATTCTTGATTCTTGATTCTTGACTTATTTATTTATTCGGCCAAAAGCATTATTTTTAAATTGTCAAATAGTTACCTATTAATGTAACCAATAGGTAGGTATGTATAATATAGTTAGGTATGTGATAGTATTCTAGCCTTGTAGAACCGGTCTTGGCCTAGCTGTGTCGTAGGAAGCAGTTATCGCATGTTATCTATATACCTACCTAGACGTAAACGCTCCTAGACGATGTGTTTTCCTCGCAAATAGTATTGTTTCTTTAAAGTATTTACATTTACATATTTGAAGATAAAATTTGGCGTCGCTCGTCGTGGCAGTAATATGCACCTTTTCACCATCCATTTATATCCCTTAACAATTTTGAAAAATGTCAATTTCCAAATACATACTACATAGATAGATACTTAAATTGCTGTGTAGCCCCGGCATAGAATACCCCATCTCTTGAGTTGTTTTCAGTATTTCAGTATTCAGTATCCCACGACGTCGACGCATTGTTGATATGCCCATCATGTCGATTTCCTCACATGTCAACTGAGCATCGCGTCGATTTCCCATCACATCGACCCCGTTTGAGTATTAAATACAGTCGAGTACAAATCTTGAAGCTTCCGGAGCAATATTTTCTTCCGGAACCGGAATTTTCATGCATTGTGTGGCGGCTCTTTCAAATATCCACCGATCGTGACCGGTCTGCTAGCTGGGCACGTATTCTATTAACGATTGTCTCAAACATGAGAGTTGAGAGAGTATGGATACGAAAAAAAAACCTGTCAAGTGCGAATCGTTTCGCGCACGAAGGGTTCCGTACCGTTATCTCAAAGAAATTACGTTTGTTGTTGCCCTAGTTAAATATTTTTTTTTATGTTTTTTCATCTTCGTAAATTTCAACTGCCTAGCTATCACGGACCGTGATTCACGATCCATAAGATACAGCCTAGTAACAGACAGACAGAAACGTAGAGATGAAGTCTTTATATAATTCCCGGCAAAAATCTAGAAAAAAAAGGTCGGATGCGCAAAGTCGATTCATAGAAGTCGCGTGTAAAATGTACCTACTGCGCGAACTTTTCCCTTCCACGTCAAAATTTTCCAACTTGTTTACCGGCAACTATAAAATAGTCCCGTTTTTTACGGAACCCTAAAAAACGTTCAACCTACAACCTAGGTGCTTCACCTGACTCAAATGTAAATGAGTAATCGATTAGCAAAGCTGAGAGCACATCTACACAATGCATTGCTAATTTATTTATTACGAAACGGCTACAGTTCTGGAGGGTTATTCTGTAATAGTGGTAGGTATTGTCCAAAATCTTATTCTTTTATTCGGTATCTAGGTAAGTAGGTACCTATTAGGTAGGTAGGTAATTTAAGTAAGTATTTGAAAAATACGGACAATACCTAAATGCTAATTTTCGCCCGCATTATCTTTCAAGTTCCAACCTTTAACCCAACGAGAAAGGTCAAGTAAAAATAAACACAGTCTCACAGAAAAAAGTAAAGGTGATATAGCTTTAAAAAATAAATACATAGATTATCGAAACAGGCTTAGGAAAATTTTGAAATCTTCAAAGAAACAATACTATAATAAACAGCTAGAAGAAAAGAAGGGGGACATAAAAGAAACTTGGAATATTATCAAAGAGTTGTGCAATTTAAAGAAATCAAATGTATCTTCATCTGAATTACTAAATATTAAAGCCAATACAACTGATTCTTTAGATAAGGTTAACAAGTTTTTTACTACTGTAGGCGTCGATTTGGCAAATAATATACTAAATAAACCTAAAGTATCTGACGCTTTACTTGCCCTTAAGGCAAAAGGTACTAATGTGCCTAGAGGTTCGATGGTCCTTTACCTAACCTCCCCTGAGGAAGTTATAAGAGTAATAAATAAACTAAAAACTAACACAGCACCCGGAAGTGATAATATACCTCCCACAGTGATAAAATCTTGTAAATTGGCCTTATCAACACCAATCGCCTATGTCATTAACATTAGTTTTCAGACTGGAGTGTTTCCTGAATGTTTTAAAGATGCTGTAGTCTGTCCGATATTTAAATCAGGTGATAAAAAATTGCCAACCAACTACAGACCTATTTCCATATTAACAACATTAGCCAAGATAACTGAGAAAGTTGCTAATAATAGACTGATGAATTATATGGAATCTATTGGACTTTTGGGAAATAACCAATATGGCTTCCGTGGCAAGCGTTCCACGGATGATGCAGTGCATCATCTCACCTCCAACATTGCGAAGTATGTAGATGGTAATGAAAGGTGTATAGGTGTGTTCCTGGATCTGCAGAAGGCATTTGATACCGTTTCAATTCCGATTTTAATAACGCGTCTTGAAAATATGGGAATAAGAGGCAATGTACTTCTGTGGTTCAGGGACTACCTTACTCGAAGACGACAAGTTATCAAAGTTGAAAACAACTATAGTGGGTACGGCTTTAGTACATACGGCGTCCCGCAGGGGAGCACTCTTGGACCGTCACTATTTCTTGCTTACGTAAACCAATTAAGCGAGATGGCTCTATCCGGTGCAGATATTTTAATGTTCGCAGATGATACCGTAATTCTGTTTCATGACAAAACTTGGGAAAAAGTACAGGCTGTTGCGGAGGTGGGACTTGGTGCTGTTGTGGGGTGGTTGGAGGATAGTCTATTGTCCCTAAATACCAGTAAAACTAAATTCTTGTGTTTCAGCAAAACTGTAGTTAATTCTCCTAGAGACTTAAAATTACGTATTCACGCTTTCCCATGTAATGGATTGTCCTCCAATGATATCCTCTCAAAACAGTGCCCGTGTCCTAGTCTTGAGAGAGTCCCTAACATTAAATATCTCGGAGTATACATAGATGAAAAACTAAATTGGCACAAACATATCACCCATGTTACCAGTAGACTAAGAAAGCTTATATACATATTCAAGGAACTCCGAATAATTTCGAACACTTCTCTTTTAATTCAAACGTATAAAGCACTAGCGGAATGTGTGGTGATGTATTGCGTCTGCTCGTGGGGTGCAGCGGATAAGACACATCTAATAGCACTTGAGCGAGCGCAGCGTGCTGTGCTGAAGGTAATGCTGTACTAACAGACATCCAACATCGGAACTCTACGATATGTGTAAAGTACTATCAGTACGAAAAATATTTGTTTACCAATGCATACGTAAATATCATAGACAGGAAGTACCTAAAATACTAAATTGTAGTGATAGACGTCCAAAGTGTCATATACCGAGGGTAAAAAGTAAATTTGCACAATGAAGATACAATTTTCTAGCGCCCTTGATGTATAATATTTTTGATGTAAAATGTAAATTTAGAAATTTAAGTAACTACCAAATTAAATCTAAAATTAAGCTGTGGTTGGAATCGCTAAACTACGATGAAACGGAACACCTCTTGTATGTGGAATCTTAATTAACCCATTTTTGGTTAGTTATTTAAGAAACTTTTTGTTCTGTACCACCTTTTATTGTAACCTTAAACTCATGTTTAATTTTAAGGAATGAACTGCCGGCTGCAGTACAGCTCACGCTAAAGCAGTTGGTAGGGTTAAGTTATTTTGTACCTAGTTTTTCTGTGTTACAATAAAGATTTTTTATTATTTATTATTATTATTACGCTAACGTAAGACGTGTTTTTTTTGAGTAGGTTAAGTTTTAATACAATACCTACCTATAGTCTACTCCTTGAAGAGTGGTAGTACCTACGTTCACAGAGTAGTATTTCACCCGCGTAAGGCTTAGAACGCACTGCTATTATTTAATGCCTGCGTTTTTACAGTGCGCAGAATGCAGATCGCAGTGCGCGGTTTTAGATCTGCGGAAAAACGCAGGCGTTTAATCGCAGTGCGTTCTTAGCCCCGCGAAATAATATTAGTAGGTAGGATAATTATTGCCGTGTAGCCTGGCATAAAATAGGGTAAGGTACCTAGCCCATCTCTTTTCGTGCGTGGGTGTCGTAAAAGGCGACTTATCTGAGGGAAACTAGAGATCTCTCCGAACAATTCAAAACATGTTTTTAATTTATGTTTTATTTACATAGTCACTACATAAACAAAACATGTGCCAAAAAAATCGTTCTAGATTGTTCTAGATCGATTTTTTGGCATTTTTTGCCAAAGCAAATTCGTATAAGTATTGCAAAAATGCCATACCATTGCCATCTTTGCCAGTGTGCGCCGCCACTAAAGAATCCTTGTAAGAGACAGACATATACAAAATGAAAAGAGAGAGTGTTCGCGAAAATAAAAGGCGATGTATGATGTCATGCGCAGGAGTCGAATAGCGGTCAAGGGTACGAGATGCGAGATGAAAATGATCGAATTGCTGCATTAAGAGACCGTGTTTGTTGGTTTTATAAATAGCTGCGATATTCTGTTGACCTTACACTCTTGTAATCAAATTAACTGCTTAAACAAACAATATAACAATAACAGGTCAATAAAACACTAGCTGGGTCCCGCGCGGTTGCACCCGCGTAGGTCCATATACTGCGGGATTATCGGGATAAAGTTTCCTATGTTACTCTCCTTACTTAAACTATCTCTGTGTAAATTTTCATCCAAATCGGTCGAGCCGTTTGACCGTGAAGATGGAACAAACAAACAATATCGGATTTATAATATTAGTGTGTTTTGTACCTATGTCAAGTTTCATCAAAATCGATTCAGTAGTTCTTGCGTGAAGGTTTAAGAAACTTACACACGAACTTTCTCCTTTATAATATTAGTATTATTGTATTTAGTTGCTGTAGTGGTGTGCAAATACATACATATGATACATAGAAAACACCCAGACCAGATAAAAACATTATCGCGGGAATGGGTCAAAGAAGTTGATGGTAACCTACCCGTGCTTATGGTATGGAACGTTCCCGCGTCCCCCGACGCGGGAACCACATACCTAAGGTACCACACCTACTCAGCGACAGGAAATTTGTTTTCGGCTTATTATTTTTGCCTTTTTAAAGTTTAGTTATGTTTTAACTTGGAAGATTTTTTAAGACGGGGGTTTTTTAAATTTTAATATTTTTTTTTTATTTCACCCTTTTTGTAAGAGCGATTTTGATTAAACATGCATATTATTGTCAAAAAAGTTACGTCCTTTCATTTGATACCCCACTCGGGTATATTTGAAAACATTCGGTTTTTTTTTCCGAGTTTGACCCTACATATACTTTGAACGGCTAAGCCGATTTTGATTAAACATGCATATTCTTGTCACAAAAGTCATGCTCTTCTATTTGACACTCCACTCGGGCATATTTGAAAACATTTGATTTTTATTTCCGAGCTTCAACCAACGTATATTATGAACGGCTGAACCGATTTTGATCAAACATAGCTAAGAACACTCGCGCAAGAGTCATCTATCAACCAAAAAAAAACTACATTGAAATCGGTTCATCCGTTCGTGAGCTACGATGCCACAGACAGATACACACACAGACAGACAGACAGACACGTCAAACTTATAACTTATTATAACTTTAACTCTTTTTCCGTCGGGGGTTAAAAATTACCTACCTTCCAAAATGCCCAAACCAGCGAACCCAAAATGCTATCACACCGCATTTGCCACGCTAAATGTCAATACTAATTCTTTACGCTCAATAAACATGTTGGTCTCGCGTTGCCTCCACGGCCTCCACCAGTCAATATCAAATAAATAAACTAGATTCTTGTATGTACGAAAATAAGTGAGATAACTTGGCAACATTATGTCATACATTATCATGAAAATCATCTCGTACCATATGCAAATGTATGCCAACGTATTCACGACTATATTTGGAGTATGGGACCGTAGGTAGCTTGGTGTGTAAAATCAGAATCCAACTGCCTTTTTCGGCTTCCTTTGGTTCCTTTCCTTTTGGCCAGTACAGAAGCAAAAAAAACTGTTCTACAGCCTTCTTAGTACTCTCTAGAACTAGAATATGAAAATTTCAAAACGTAGGGTCATGGTCATGAATGGTTTTTACCACAAAATTTGGTATAATATTTGTGTAACGAGTAGCTTGCAGAATAGCGAGTTAACTTCACAGGTTTTAACGTAATTTTAGAAAAGTTAACTGGAACTTCACAGGTTTCTACATCGGATCTATGTAGTTTTTACTTAGAGAATAGCCCTGCAGCTCGGGTGGCCCTAGCAATCAAGTCCGACATAAGAGTAGGCGATTATGTGGTTAAGCGATTCATATTTACATGTCATCGTTGAAAAATTCGTAGCCATAAGGTGTCATAAGGCTGTGTGTCGTAAAGTTGTGCGTGGGCGCATATTACGTCACCCATTCAATAAGGCACACCCACGCGCATGCGCCGCGCCAACAGTTTACTATCGCCTTTGATTTTTATTGACGTTAAAGGTTCAATAATGAGAAGAATGTAATTAATTCGCTGTGAACGAGGTTTCACCCGCGTAAGGCTCGGTCCCGCGGGATTTGCGGGATCAAAAGCAGCTTATGTCCTTCTCCAAGATCCTCTCTATAGCTATACCAGAATTCATCAAAATCGCTTCGGCGGTTTAGGCGTGAAGGCGTAACAGACAGACAGAATTACTTTCGCATTTATAATATTAATTAGTATATTAGTATATTAGTATTAGTATATTAGTATAGTATATATAAATATTAGAGATGGGCCGACTAGGGGTTCTGCCGACTAGCAGATTAGCCGACTAGTCGGTTCCAAAATTGCCGACTAGTCGGCCGACTAGTCGGCAATGCAGATCATTATAATTCCTAGATATTTGGGTTAATCATGACTACTCGGCGATTGTTGTTATTTTTGGATAAATTTGCACTTCGAAAGCTGTAACAAACTTCCAAAAAATGTTGAAATAAAAATAAAAGTTGGAAAAAAAATATTCATGGAGCTGAGGCATAGTTATGACATTTTAGATGTTTGATGTTAAGATGATTTATGTAGGCTATGACGTGTTTTATATACGTTTTTCTGGCTATCCACCTTCTTACTGTACTATTAATTCAATTAAATATTGGTTTTATTGCATAATTGTTAGATGACGACTAGTCGGCATAATTTGCCGACTAGTCGGCACCTGCCGACTAGTCGGTTGAACTGCCGACTAGTCGGCTTTCCCGACTAGTCGGCGACTAGTCGGCCCATCTCTAATAAATATATAAAAGTAAGATTGTAGTAGGTATACCCTTTTTTGTGGAGACCTTGGGCAGTTGGGGTAAAGACGCAAGAAAAGTGAACGATTTAGGGCACTTTAGTACCTACTACGTACCTATATAGGTATACCCTTGCTGGAATAAATGTTAATCGAGGAATAAACCGCGTTTAATTAAATAACGACGAATTGAGAACTTCCACATTCTTGGGAAGTCTGTTTAAACATAGATATTTTGCGGTACTAGCACAATAAATAAGCATCGCTGCAGGCGCTAAAATAAAGTCGAAAATGACGATTAGACGTCAAAGGCATCATTGAGTTTGTGGTAAAGTTACCGCAGTCGCTGGTTTACAACTTCTGATTCTTCCTTCTGATGTCATATCTACTGTTAAAGTTGAGAGCAATGATTAAAATAACCATGATCAAAAGATAATCTTGGAGCCAGCCTTAAAAAAAGAAATGGCGACCTCCTCCTTTCGTTTTTTTAGAAATCGCTTAAAAATGGCAAAAAGTGGGGTCGTGTCAACCCAATCAATTATACGTCAAGCCATCGAAGTGTTGTTATACCACCTCCTCAGTCTTCAAAGACTCTGGTGTCCCGCCACAGTCAGAGACCTTATAGCTAGAACACCAGCCACGGTCTAGTTATCTATTGCACAGCTGGACCAAACTGGCTCCCTTCGTGGCTGTTGACCCCGAGAGACGTGAGAGGAAGGCTGTTTGGTTGTTTGGACGCGGAAAAATGTTGCTTGCGCGATTCAGGATCTGTTTGATGGGTTGCGCGACTTGCGCGTGCGCGGGTGATTGGTTTCTTTTTTGTTATTGTCGATTGACGTAGGTTTGTTTTTTTGTTGGGTTTTGATTTTTGTTTAATTTATTGGTTTTTTGTTCAAGTTTTTTACTTCTTTTTGTTTTTTTTAGACTTAATATTTATTACATTTTACTATAATTTTAGGCTTATGTTTTTTATTGTAGGTACTTTACTTATAATCACATTCAATTTCAAATATGTTTTCTTCATTAGAAAAGCTATTTTCGACTTGCCAAACAATTAAACAAGATATGAAAAAAACTTACATCAATTAATATAGGTACCAGTCTACAACAGTTAGTTTTGGATACCAACGACTACCCGCACGATACAGAGCATGCATTTTATTAACAATGCTGGAGTAATGTTGAGACGATTTCCTCGAACAGTTCAACAAGTGTTAGTAATTTTACAAGAAACACTTCGAAAGCTTCAAAACGTCTTGAAACCGTTGTTTTCGTGAATTAAACAATGCTGAGGTTATGTTGGGACGATTTAGTAATTGTATTACGTGCCCTGTCCACTGTCTATAGTACAACAGATCTACCTAATATTTATTTGTTTGAACCGAATATGTTTCAAAAGCATTGGAACTCAAAAACTCTTTCACCAAAAGAAAGCTTCATTATCGAGGAGTAACATAGGCTACTTTTAATCCCGATATTCCCACGGAATCGAGACTTATGCAGCTGAAACCGCGGAACGCACTAGTACAGAACATAATACCCAATCTAGAACCATGACACAGTAAACCGGCGACTAAATACCGACAGGCTTACCTCCGCCCGTATGACCATGTATCGCCAAATTAGGAGACACAGCGACACCTGTTCCATGAAATGTCATTTAGGTAGGTAGGAAAGGTTGACTGTGGAATGTTTGTGGACAATTTGGTATAGATAATCATTGGTGTTAATTACCTCGACCACGTTTCGGCAAACGGGCGACACCGGATGGGCCGTGGGCACGAGAAGACTGACCGCGAAAACTATCTTCTCGCGGATGATTATCTACAACGCGATCTAGATCCGTGTTTCTAATCTTGAAATTGAAAATTTATAAAATAGATTAAGTGTGTCCTAAAATCTGCGTCCATTTCACGAATTTATCTCATTTATTGTGTTTCATAAAAGCAATAAATCCGTGAAAATATTAATGAGTATTAATGAGAATATTAATGACCTGAGAGAAATTTACCTATTATTTTTCCTTCTTTTCAGAGTTTTAATAAATAAAAAATGGCAACTAAGTCTTACAGTAAGCACAAAGAGTTTCGGGAGTACTCCAGCTCCGAAAGAGGAAGCCTGCCTCCTTACAGCGACGAACAATTAGGTAAGAAATATAGGTACCTAGAATTTTATTTTAAAGTCTTTCCTACATTTAAATGAATACTTTTTTTGAACAAAAGTGTTTTCCAAAATTATGCAACCGACAGGACTTGAACCTGCAACCATACAAAACCGTAGCCTAACCGCCCCGTGCCACGTGTTACGTGCCGTAAACTTTTTTTTTGAAAAGCTTTTTGTTTTTAACTAAGAAATACCTATGTAATGTACCCAATCCCGTGTGAATTTATAATTAAAAGTCGGTTAGCTGCTATACCAATGGTGTTTAAACAGATGGCTAATAATAGTTTTTTCTTCTTCTATTTACCTCCACAGATATGATCAAATCAGATTTACTGCCAAAAGACAGTAAACTAAACTCCTTCGGGAGAGACTCGTTTGGCAGAAAAGGCACTGGCGGCGGAGGTACCAGAGAGTACCACTACGAGTACAAAGAGGAGAAACTCCCTGGAGGGAAGTATGACAGGAAAGACATGAGGACGGTTGAGGTAAGAAATATTTGGTTAGATACACTCTTAGATAAAAACAAAAATAGTAGATACGGTATATTCTAACATTGCGTACTTATTCGAAAACTGAGCTAGAAACACCTACATGCATTTTCATAAAATTATTGCATTTAAAAACATTTGTCTTCAAGAATGATTCAGGCATTTCTAAATAAGCAAAAAGACGTCCTAATGGATTTCAAAAAGACAATCGCAGTGTGACAGCACGTGCTACCGCGGCAACGGTTCGACATATGACTGAGGCTAGTGCGTCAGCTAGACGCAGTTTTATCGTCTCATTTTCCGAGACTACGTACGTACCGTATCTTTAGTTTTTTGTTTTAATCTAAGTATTTACTATGAGTATTAGCAAGTCCTTTCATATAGAAATAGAAAGCGCATAAGTCAAATTTCGCATAGTCGCATCTTACGTTCTTCTTTTACACATCTGAAATTCGTCAGTCACGCTATAGCTAACCCTTAACTGGAATTCATCTTAGCATCTTTATCGAATGTAGCGAGCGATACAGATTTCATTTTTAAGATAGACGTAAAAAACAGCGCTGCAGCGGATTTTTATATTTATTTTGCGTCAAAAGTAACATGAAATATGTTTGAATTATCAGTATATCACCTCTAGTACTATAGGTACCTACTTCAATTCTTGTACTTGATAATTTGATATTAATTACCGTGATTTTTAACTTTTTAATTTTCTTACCTCGACGTTTCGACCATGTTACAACGGTCTTGTAACTGGGAAATATAAAATCACTAGCTGACTCGGCAAACGTTGTTTTGCCTTATAAATTATAGATAGTAGCCGATTCTGAGACCTACTGAATACGCATATAAAATTTCATAAAAATCGGTCAAGCCGTTTCGGAGGAGTATACGGTTACTAACATTGTGACATGGAAATTTTATATATAAGAAGAAGATGAGTTCCAATCGTGTTAGTTTAATAAGCTCTTATACCGAGATGTACCAGAGCGTCCATAAACTTAAAAAATGCTTTTAAAAATTCCAGGAGTTCACCATCCCACCAAAAACTTCAGAAACGAATTCCTACCACTACGAGAGAGAAGAAAGAGAACTGCCCGCAATTAATTCGGGCACCAGAACTTATAACTACGAGTCCAGCACCAGTTCCACTCCAGGGTACTCCAAGGTCAGGAGTAAGGCAACTAAGGACCTGTCGCAGAATGTTGATGAGCTTGATTCTTTGCTCGATGATTTGCAGAAGGATCAGGAACGGCAGCTTTATAAGAGTAAGTAAATATAGGCTAGAAATTCTTTATCTTGTCTGCAAGATGTTCCCGGTTGGATCCTTAGATAAACACAAATAAGTGCAGATACGGTACCTAGCCACGGCAAATGAGACGATTAAACTGCGTCAGCTGACGCACTAGCCTCAGTCGTATGTGGAACCGTTGCCGCGTGAGCACGTACTGTCACACTGCGAGTTTCTAGCTCATTTTTCGAATACGCAATGTTAGAATATACCGTATCTACTAATTTGTTTCATCTAAGGATGCATCCCTCTCGGGAACCCAGAGATTCGCCGGTCTCCTCTAGATCCCTTAGTCGTCTTTTACGATACCCACGGGTAGAGATGGGGTAGCCTAAATCTATTTCTCCCTAATCTGTCTTAATCCATTTAATTGTTAAATTTTCAGGTGGATATACCTCGGACACAGCTGAAAGCACGTCATTCGACTACAAAAGAGGGTAGGTTTCATATAATAATTTTCAAATTAAATTAAATTTACAATTACCTTTTCAACCTTTTCTACTTTTTCAAGAAGTACAATTACCATTACCTACCTTATAATTTAACTAAAACATATGAATTAAAAAAAAAACTATTGAAAATATAAATGGCATTGTATGACAGACACAATTAAAAAAAGAACTAATTTTCAACCCTGGGTTTAAGAGGACAGTCTACCTACTCTTTTCTCCATACAAACTTAACAAACGTAGTCGACTGTTTCCTCCCTGGAAAAAATATGTTTATGCCATTAGTCCTATATCAGCCATGACCATACCCCTACGTTTTGATTTTTTTCATTTTCTATTTTTTCTGAACTTTATTGCTATTGTAATTAGAAAATGAAAAAAAAAAACGTAGGGGCATGGTCATGGCTGATATAGAACTTATGGCAGAAACATACTTTTTCTAATGTCTTTATCCAGGGAGGCAACAGTCGATTACGTTTGTATGGAGAAAAAGTAGGTAGACTGTCGTCTTAAACGCCAACCCATCTTCCAGCATGCCAGTAAAAGCGCCATCTAGCGGCTACTCGACGTTGAAGCGAGAGGAACGCGTTGAGACCTCCTCGTGGGGAGGCAGTCCTCCCCCCCCTCCCCCCATCGCCAGGACACAGGCGGAAGTCAGGAGGGAGGAGATGTATAGAGAGGAGAAAACTGGTGAGTCAATCGGAGAAACATTTTTTTTTGCTTTCCATAAGGGTTCCGTCACAGAAAAAGTTTTGGAACCGTTGCTTTAGCAGATATTCCCAGTCGTATACTACTCCTAGCGACGATGTACTAGGCGTCCATAAGTTACTTGTATAATAAAATAGTAATGTGAAGCCGATGTACTAGGCGTCCATAAGTTACTTGCAGAATAAAATAGTAATGTGGAGCCGATGTACTAGGCGTCCATAAGTTACTTGCAGAATAAAATAGTAATGTGGAGCCGATGTACTAGGCGTCCATAAGTTACTTGCAGAATAAAATAGTAATGTGGAGCCGATGTACTAGGCGTCCATAAGTTACTTGTAGAATAAAATAGTAATGTGGAGCCGATGTACTAGGCGTCCATAAGTTACTTGCAGAATAAAATAGTAATGTGAAGCCGATGTACTAGGCGTCCATAAGTTACTTGTAGAATAAAATAGTAATGTGGAGCCGATGTACTAGGCGTCCATAAGTTACTTGCAGAATAAAATAGTAATGTGAAGCCGATGTACTAGGTGTCCATAAGTTACTTGTAGAATAAAATAGTAATGTGGAGCCGATGTACTAGGCGTCCATAAGTTACTTGTAGAATAAAATAGTAATGTGAAGCCGATGTACTAGGCGTCCATAAGTTACTTGCAGAATAAAATAGTAATGTAGAGCCGATGTACTAGGCGTCCATAAGTTACTTGTATAATAAAATAGTAATGTGAAGCCGATGTACTAGGCGTCCATAAGTTACTTGCAGAATAAAATAGTAATGTGAAGCCGATGTACTAGGTGTCCATAAGTTACTTGTAGAATAAAATAGTAATGTGGAGCCGATGTACTAGGCGTCCATAAGTTACTTGTAGAATAAAATAGTAATGTGAAGCCGATGTACTAGGCGTCCATAAGTTACTTGCAGAATAAAATAGTAATGTAGAGCCGATGTACTAGGCGTCCATAAGTTACTTGTATAATAAAATAGTAATGTGAAGCCGATGTACTAGGCGTCCATAAGTTACTTGTAGAATAAAATAGTAATGTGAAGCCGATGTACTAGGCGTCCATAAGTAACTGGCAGTGAATGAATCCGAATATTATAAATATTAGATATTTGTTGATGGCTTAGTCACAGAATAATTAATAGTACTACGTAGCTTAGTTCATAGTGAACAACATGAACAAAATGAACCTATTATCTTGCAGAGTCTCGCGTGGTGCCCTCTACCCTGCCGCTAGTGCAACCCCAGCCGTGCACTCATTGCCACCACACCACTACCAACAGTACTGGCACGGTAAATATACCACTCTAATCTTACTAATACTAATATACTAATTAATCTAATATACTATACTGATAATAATATTAATAAGTAAGTAAGTAAGTAAATAAGTAGGTATTTATACTAATATACCCATTGCTGTGCATTAACTCGTTAAGTGTAGATTTAACAATTGACAAATTGTTCCAGCTATCCAGAACTAGCACTCCAATGAACAAAGTGACGACAACAGTCAAAACGTACACTTACGAGGTTCCTGCAGGCACCGACCCCACCACCCTCCCGCTGCCCGGTCAGCCTGATGATACCAACCCCTCGTATGCCAGCGAGAACTTGCGCACCACGTAGTGAGTATAGATACGAGGTCTCATCGACCCTATGACAACATTAAAACCGCGGGCTAGTACGCAGCTAGTATTAAATACATATCGACGGTTGAAAGCCTATATTCACCAAGCGACAATTTGTGCGACATAGCGTTTTATATATCGTTGAAATCAGCTAAAAGTTCCCCGTCGATTGAGCCTAGTCTCGTACCGCTAGGAAGACTTTTGTTGTTCGCTTGGTAAACGGAAAAATATCGAATATTCACAGTTTTCGGCGCGCAAGCGACGAAAATTTTAGCTATTTTTAAATATTTTTTACTTGGTAGGTTTCGTATTTTAATTTTTAAACTTAGTTATTTGTGCCTCAATTCGAAATAATTCGTTTATGTATTTAGTATTTTTTACCTTAAGGCATCTAGTGTGTGAGCACAGCTTAAGAAATTTTACCTGATGAAAAGTTCTTTTTTTTTATCAATTAAGAGTTTTTACCTAACGTAAACCATGTATTAATTTTTATTTAGTACTTTTTTCCTAAATGCAATCTCCTTAAAAACGTAACATAGTAGTTTTTTTCCTGCCTGAAAAAGATGCCCTTTGTCGTTAGGTAATTTTTTACCTGCCATTTTTGTTAGTGGTTTTGTTACTTAGATAATTATTTCTGAAACGAAAATTATTTTAAAATGGACTTATCCCGCTTGCACGTATTTTGTTTTGTCGCTTGGACAAGCCGTAACGCAGAATTTTAGTGGCTGTTGGTTACGAAATATTAATTATTCTTCGCCGAAGTGTCGTAAGGACAACCCGCGTACTCGCGCGCAGCGCACAAAGTACATCGTCGCGTGGCTGAAAGCAAGTTTAGGTAAGTGTTTTCATTACAAAACTTTATGTTTACCACTTCTCGTTTTATGTTATTGTTTTCAATTTATTGTTTTAGATGCATAATGAATCGCAACCGCATAAAGATTTTGTTATGTTTCTCGAAAAGAGTTCCTAAGAACCTGATACCCATCAGTATTGTAGTTTGTAGTTATGTTTAAAATTTCTATGTAGGTAGGTGTCTACTTACTCGTAATAATAATGTAAGACTGCTAAAAAGGCTGCTAATAATTTTATGTTGAATTTGATACCTTTATTTTAATAAACATTTATAAAAAAATGCCTTATTTATTTAGTTTATCCTTACAAACAGTTGATTTAAGTTTTCTAACTGGTTAGGATTACTATGGAAAAGCTTACTCTAATGCGAGTAGTCTCGCATTAGAGTAAGCTTTCCAATCCTTCATCTACCATACCATAATTATATACCGTACATCAACAAATACGTGGGTATTTGTTGATGTACGGTAAGTAATTATGCAGATGATGACAATATTCGTCGAAAACTAAACTGTAAAAATAGTTGATTTTGAGTATTAAACCTAAATTCATTGTTATTTGTTCAAAAAGTGCCTACTCAAACCTTATTTAATTTGTAATTATAAATAAAATAGCCTGACAGAAAAGATTTTTATTTTTCTTTTTAGATCATTTTACCTATGTGTCAAGCATTCGATACCTTTCGATATATCTTTTTACCTAAAAAAGATGTACAAAGTAATGGTGTTTAGTCCTATTTTGAAAAGATATTTTTCTGTGGGTAGGATGCTTTTACCTGTTTCTGATTTTGGGTGATATTTTTACTAACCGACATCGTTTACCGAAATATTGAGAAAAAGCATAATCTGTAAATGCCATTTCATAAAGCCTATAAATTACTTTATATGCTTCATAATAATCAAGTATTTCTGACCAATAGAAAAAAAGTTATGGCTGTTTTTCTGAAAAAAAAAAAAACTTTAAAACGCTCTGGTGCACAGTTGCCAACATGTCGCTAGGGAACTTCTGCCTTTCAAGCGTCGATATATATTTTAGATAGTGAATCTACCCTATCTATTCCAGCACATCATCTCGCAGCAAGTCCCCGGCGCGGTCCCCGGCCCCGGCGCCGCTGCTGGCGGGGAGCCCCACCGGCTGCCAGTACTGCTCACATTGCAACTCTCATGTCAGAGACGTCTCCTATAGGACACACCTCACTTCTACTGATGGTAACTTCTTCTTCTCTTCGTATACTGGTGTGGGTCACATGCCGGGGCGCCATGTAGCCCCGGCATGCGCCGTGTAGCCTCGGCATAGAACAGGGCTTTTTTTTTTTAATTTTAAAATTTCTTAATTATCATAAAACTTACACTAACATAATACCTGCATTAAAGGCAGTTGTAAACATACATTTAAGGTAACTTTATCAGGCTAGCAGCGCCTACAAAAGTTTACAAAACAAATGAACTTAAATAAAAAAAAATTGTTAATAACATTATTTTTCGATGTGTGTGTTCACTTTATAAATTTATTAATTGCTAGTTTTTGTTCAAAACTTTGCTTTTTGCAATGCATCGAAGGAAGAATTAGTTAATTTCTAACAAGCTGTACACTAAGTACTGTATAGAACAGGGCTACCTCATCTCTTCCCGTGGGTGTCGTAAAAGGCGACTAAGGGATCTGAGGGAGACTAGCAAACCTTAAGTTCTCTCCGCGCGGTGGCGGATAAACTGCTTGGTCCCTAGGCGGGTTGGTGTCAGGCAGGCGGCCGGCCGTAAAAACATTGCCAAATCTATTAGCAGAAGGTATGGTCAATGATGACTTACCTACTGCGCCAACCCCAAATTAATTTGGGGCTTAGCGGACCCCGGGCTCCCGAGAGGGATGCAACCGGGTACATCGCTCGGATGAGAAGGTGTGGGTCACTTGGTGTTAGAGTTGTCAGGTCGTCCTAAGGCTTCTAACTTGACCTAAAGACTGCTATCTGTGATAACAATCTGGGACTTACTGCTTAATGTGCCTGATGGTAGCTGTACTTCATAAATAATGTTGTGTTAAGAAATGTAGCTATCTCTGTTAGAAATGCAGTTAAAATATAGGTAGGTTAAATGTAAATGCTTTATTAACTGTAAGAATATTTTGGATTTTTGTTTTAACTAGCATTAAGGACTGTGGGTTTTGTGGGATTCTGTGGACAAATTACATTTATTTAGTTATTTATTACATACTTATTTGCAAAAAAATGTGTTTCTTCTTAACAGAATGTTATTTCTTTTGCAGTGACAGACCGACACACCGGCACTAACGAGCGCATGGTGTACCCCGCTCCCGCTAACGAGATCAAACTGGTTCCCGCTAACGACCCGCACAACGGACACGGACCTTATGTAAGTAGACACTCATATTGCAGTGACAGACAGACCGACACACCGACACTAACGAGCGCATGGTGTACCCCGCTCCCGCTAACGAGATCAAACTGGTTCCCGCTAACGACCCGCACAACGGACACGGACCTTATGTAAGTAGACACTCATATTGCAGTGACAGACAGACCGACACACCGACACTAACGAGCGCATGGTGTACCCCGCTCCCGCTAACGAGATCAAACTGGTTCCCGCTAACGACCCGCACAACGGACACGGACCTTATGTAAGTAGACACTCATATTGCAGTGACAGACAGACCGACACACCGACACTAACGAGCGCATGGTGTACCCCGCTCCCGCTAACGAGATCAAACTGGTTCCCGCTAACGACCCGCACAACGGACACGGACCTTATGTAAGTAGACACTCATATTGTAGTGACAGACAGACCGACACACCGGTACTAACGACCTTATGTAAGTAAACACACTCGTAGTAGTTATTCCCAGCCGTACCCAGTACTCACCCCCTAAGTTATCACTGGGTACGACTGGGAATAAACGTAGTACCCGTAACGACTACAAGGAACCCGATTTTGAGGTGAAAAAGCACCAGATAGTCAAATTGCCGGCGAAAAAAGTTGCTAACTGGTTCCTGTTTTATCAAATACATGAATAATTCGAAAAATATATTTTTTATTTTTTTATTTAACAAGTTTTATAAAGTCTAATGGGAAATACTAAAAATGAAAAAATTAATGCTTTTATTCAAAATTCAATTCCGATCCCCAACCTCTGGAATATCAACCCAGAATGCTTTCTTCAAAACCCGGGTTTTGAAGAAAGCATTATTTTATTTTTCGGAAATTGTGGGTTGAATTTGTAATCCCGCAGGGATAATGAAAAAATTAAAATGAAAATATATTTATTAACCAAATTAAGAGTACATTTTAGGAATAGTTGTTGCCCTCACACTAGACCAGGGGTTCCCAAAGTGAGCGATAACGCCCCCTTGTGGGAGCTGAAAAAAATGGGTGCGTTGTGTAGTGGCTAAGGGGGCGATTTGTAATTACATCTAGCTAGGAGGACTCTAATCTAATCTTAGACACCGACTAAGCGCTCGACTACAACATGTGAACATCAACTATCATCATTAATTAATAAATAAAATTGCTCAAACTAACTTGTTTCTATATTTCTCTCCGTGTGGTTCTCATATCTATGCTGTCTAATTAAATAAATAAAATAAAAATCATGTAAATAGGTCGCACCGTTTCGAAATGTAAGTAGTTTAATCTCCGCTAATATAGCTTACATTATTTAATTTCATTTGAAGTTATAGTGGTTTTAAGTAGGTGAAAATAGGGGGGCGCTAAAGAATAATTTATTTTCGAAGTGGGCGGTAGACAAAATAAGTTTGGGAACCCCTGCACTAGACTATTGTCTGTATTGTGGGGTACCAAAATATTGAATAAGTTTTTCTTAAATTGATCTAGGTAGGTTTACGTTTAAATTATTTGACTATATTGACCAATTTGTTCCAGGGCCCAACATCATACAAGTTCTCAGAGACGACGTACTCGTCCCACAACACGCTGTACCCCGGCGGCCCCGCGTCCCCCTCCCCCCGCCCGTCCCCCTCGCCCGGCCCCTTCCCCCGCCCCAACACCCCCTCGATGGGCAACCAGCAGCCTCCGAAGAAGTTAGACGACCTAATGGCTGACTTCCCTGAAGCGGTAAGTTACACATTAACTTAATGTCTCAGGACAAATTATGATATCACACAACGCCAAAGAGCCCTAAATTAACCAGGCTTGTAAGTATGTAGGCTTGTATTATGGTGACGGAATAATGGATAGAATAGGTAAATGTAATACCTACTTTTATTGTAAATACATACCCAAACGCAATAGTTTGTGAGTACCTACCTATGTATATCTGTAACATTTGTAATTTGTACTAAGTATTTGTAAAGACGCGTGTTCAAAATTTGAAGATATATTTTTCCTTTATAATATTTAATAGATCTGTTTAGAGCGGGTGTTCCCAAAGTGGGCGATAACGCCCCCTAAGTAGGTAAAAAATGGGAAGCATTGAAAAATAATTGATTATAATAATTCGTTCGCACAGACCGGCTCGGAGAGGAGAGCAGATTTTTTATCACGTTTCAACCAGAGTTTTGAGTTATTGTAATAAGGTTTATTTTTACATGTCACTTCTTTTATTATTGAGATTACTTGAGAGCAATTCTTGAAAGAAGTGAAATGTAAAAATAAACCTTATTACTCAAAACTCTGTTTTATACGTGATAAGAAATCTGCTCTCCTCTCCGAGACGGACCCTAAGTGGGCAGTCGACAGAATAAATTTGGGAACCTCTGGCTTAGAGCAATGACAAATTACGAAATAATCATGTCAGTACTTAATTCCAGCGTTTCCCAACCCAACCGGACGGCGTCACCCGGCGCAAGGTAGAGGTGACCCACGAGCGGTCGACCGCGCGCGACTCGTCCCGGGACCTCAACACCGGGGCCGGGACCGGGACCAAGCCAGCCCCCGCTATCGGCTCCAGCAAGAACGTGACCGGCCCCGCGGTCTACTACCCCCCGGGACACGTGCCTTTTGCTAAGAAGGAGGCGGGCCCGGGGTATGAGGCTAGTGTGAGTATCTTTACAATATCATAATCTAATGCAGTCCACTGTCTTGTATTTAGATGATTTAAGATTAAATAAATAAATTAAAAAAATATTTTAAAGGAAAAATTGCATTCAAAAATTTTCACTTGCGGCGAGGCTTGAACTCGCGTCTTTGGGTTAGTACCCCAACGTCTGTTCCAACTAGACTACGCAAGTCCACGCTGCGTGCCGTGAAAACTTCCAATGCTATATTCTCCTCTGATTGTTTACGATTAAGGCTCGTTAAAGCGTCTATACTTTTCTAAATAAAATAGCCTTGAGCTACATACAAAAATTAAAAAGAAATTTATAAATAAATAAATTTAAATATTACACGACGTCACACATCGCAATCTAGCCCCAAACTAAGCACTAGGCTTGTACTGTGAGTACTAGACAACGGATATATGTACTACATAATATACTTTTTTTTTGTAATTACATAGGTACACATAATACATAAAAAATACCCAGACTGAAACAAATATTTATTTTTAAACATCAATACTTGCATTCGGCGGAAATCGAACCCGCAACCTCCTACATTGCAGTCGGGCCTTCCTCCGACGCGCCACTGAGGTCGTCAGATTGTCTGGTACATCGATAGTAAAAAATATGTAAATCTGATACTTTCCCAGTTATAGACACAATTTGTACTAAAATTACGGTATCGATGTACCCAGTTATAGACACATTTTGTACTAAAATTACAATAGTAATAATAACTGGTATGGTCAATAATACATTGTGTCATTATGTGTAACAGTCGGCGATGGCGGCGGGCGGCGGGCGCTACGCGGCGGGGCGCGGCATGTACGAGTACGAGAGCGGCGCCAAGAGCAAGGAGAAACACTCCGAGACCAAGACCGCCGTGCCCATCTGTCTGCCGCTGTGCTGCGCCATGCCCTGCGTCATCATGTAATGTCTGCCATCACGTTGTTTTAAGCAAGTGACCTGATTTTGAATAATAAAGTATGGAGAAGACCGGATGTGTAGGTATACGTAGACGTAAGCGTAAATGTGCACGTACCTACCGCTGAGTTGTAATGTATGAAACTGTATGAGACAGGACACACTGCTTGCGTAATGTAGACGACGCAAGCAGTGTGTCCTGTCTCATACAGTTTCATACATTACAACTCAATGGTACGTGCACGTCTACGCTTACGTTTACGTATACGCATCCGGTCTGCTCCAGCCTTAAACTCAATAGGTAAATAATTTTGCATTGAGTGTATAATAAAAAGAAAGGTTTTTTATGAGTAAATTTTGATATTATGTTGTTTCTTGTCTTTAGTCTGTCACATCAAAAACTAAAAAATTAAGAACCCCTAAAAATGTACAAAACTGTTCCGTTAAATTGGTCAAAATCGGGTCCTCAGCAGCTCTTCTAGTAATTTAATTTTGGCACTAAAATGAGATATTGAATAGAAATGAATAATAAAGAAAAAATAACAAAATTAAGGTCTGTATGTATTGAAATAACTGAGTTTAGCTAACAATGGATACGAAATGTTGTTTTTTCGACGTGTTTTCTTTTAATAAACATAGCGTAAAAGACGTGGGATGATTTCAATACTGTTTTTAAATTTAGGACACTTAAAACCGTTGTTCAGCGGATGATTAGCTAATTATCCGTTATAATGAGGTAATATTTTACGATATTTACGTGAAAATTAAAAAAAAAAAAACCTATTCACACGCTGAACAACATTTATAAATCTATACAACGAACATTTTGCAGTTTTTGGTTGAAAATTGGCATTTTTGTATATTTCTTTCAATGTAAAATATTTAACAACGAATCTCACTACGGCCGCACTTTGGAAAGCTGCTTATGAAGTGATTAGTTACAATGTTTATTAAGTTTTAGTTCACGTGTACGTAAATTGGTCATTTCATTTTAAATTCGGTTTTTTCGCGCTCACTGTCTTTATCTTAGATAAATAAAAATAAAAACAATTTGAAAAAAAAGTTACCCATAACCATAACCATAACGTACTATTTATGTATTCTGTGCCATAACCTAAAATCATAATGGACCTCCTTCTTTTATTTTGAAGTCGGTTAAAAAGTAAATCGTGTAGTGTAAATTAATAACCTCTTAAGCAGTTAGTTTGTGTTTGTCTCAAAGTGTAACTTAATAACCTCTTAAGCAGTTAGTTTCCAATGCGGTTTATATATTGTTGTAACTTGTAATATACCTAATTAAGATGTAAAACTAACAGTGCCATTAAAAATTGCCTTATTTGTGTATAAGAAGGATATTTGTAATTTTTATCTGATATTAATAAAAATGTAATAACAGTAATTTGTAGTTTTATTATGTTCCCTCAGTTACTAGCTTTCACGGTCCATGAGATACAGCCTAGTGACAGACAGAGGACCCTAGAAAATGAGTTAAATTATTTATTTTAAGAGGACAGTCTACCCACTCTTTCTCCATACAAACGCAGTAGACTGTTTCCTTCCCGGATAAAGACATTGGATCAAATCTGTTCATGCTGTAAAACCTGTATCTGCCATGACCTATGCTATGCCCTATGTTTTGGTTAATTTTCATTTTCGAATTTGAAAAAAAATCAGTAAAATTATAAAATACTACTGTACTCGTGTACTTTACTGTTGGTGTACCTAATAAATGAATAAATAAATAAAATAAAAAAATCAAAACGTAGGGGCATTGTCATTGGCTGTTATAAGACTTATGGCATAAACATATTTTTTTCTAATTAGTTGCTATCTTTATCCAGGGAGGAAACAGTCGACTACGTTTGTAAAGTTTGTATGGAGAAAAGAGTAGGTAGACTGTCCTCATACTGCCGTTTCGACAGGTATGCAACTTTTAAATAAAACAAAGAAGTTTGTAATAAAAACACATATATTTGCTTTTTATATTTTACCAAAAGATTTTTGGACCGAGTCCAACAAGGCAGTCAACGGGTCAACGATACATACAAGCTCCGCGCCCGGATGCACCCGCGCATCCTATTAAGGCCTTCTGTACGCGTCGTGATACTGTCGTACTCTCATAAAAAAATATGCATAATTCTTTTGGTAACCTAAGTTACAGTTTTTTTTAATGAGGAACTTAACTACATAATTAACAATATATTAACATTACAATATACCTACATACAGTTGTGGTCATATAATTAAGAACGATTTGAAGTTCTAGAAGTTTTTTAAATAAATCGTGCCACACACAGAGATGTGTACCTTCTGAGAAGCATCTAGTTATGTTATAAAATAGCCACATTAATAGAGCAACGTGGCTTAGGAATAAATAATGAAATCGCTAACTATTTTTTTCACATTATATTGATTTTACCAAAGTAACACATTCAAACAGTACTGAAGCTGGACAAATAAATAAGAACGATTTATTAAACTGCTCGGCAAATGTTTTGTATGACACTTACATTTAAAAAATTACAATATAATATGTAGCGCAGAAAATTTAAAAATCAATTTAATATATTTTTGACTAAAATAAATAGTTAATAGCATATCCTATAGCTTTTAAGTACTGTTTTACACTGGCGAGGCATTAACTATATTAATTTTTGATATATCGCAAGAGAAATAGAGTTCCATTCTTCTACGAAAACGTCGTACAGCTCGATAGCTCTCATAAATTTTCACACTTTGTATTGGAAACCTTTTTCTTTACTTCGAGCCACAGATTCTCTATTGAATTTAGATCTGGGCTGTTGGCTGGCCAATTTAAGTCAGAAACTGATTGCGCTGTAAGAAATTCCTTTACGGTGCGTGCAGTGTCCTTTGGATCATTGTGATGCTGGAATGTTCAAATAACCGGTAGAACGTCTTCAGCGTAAGATAACATTGTTTCTTCCAGTATATTTTTGTACTGGAACTGATCCATGTTACCTTCTATCAACTTTACAGGTCCAACACCATGTCCAAAAAACCATCCCCAAATTTTCACATTCCACCACCTTGCTTTAATGTAACTTTCGTGTACTTAGGGTCGAATGCTGTATTCTGTTTACTTTCGTATCGTCAGAAAAAAAGTACATTTTATCAATGTCGCACAGTTCAGTTTTCATACTTTCTCGCTAATGTCAGCTGGACTTGCCTGTGGCAAAGTTTCAACATGGGTACATTTCTTGCTATCCTTCCGTGCAATATTTCTTTTATCAAACGTCTTCTAATAGTGCGTGCTGAGATTGCTGAAGGGTTGTTTTCACCTAATATTATTTTCTCAGCTCATTGGACCCTTTAGAAGGATTTTGTTTTGCCATACGAACGATGTTTCGGTCATCTCGAGGAGTTGTTTTTCACTGTTTAGGTACACGCGGAACCTTCGAAGTAGTTTGATACGTAGCGAAATGCTTTACAGTGTGGAAAACCATCGTTTTTGCACATTGCAGATGGTCGGCTATCTTTTTGTATGACCAAATTCCTCTGGCGAACATTTATTATTACTCCCCTTGTAGATTTATCACAACTTTTTTTTTTCCATTGTTTTTTCATAAGAAGCAATCACTTTTACCTTTTACAGCACTAAATGGCGCCAAAATTATACAAACAGTAACAAATCGACTGATTTTTCTCTAATTAAATTTGAATAAAGGTATAAACTATTGAGCGTTCTTAATTACGTGGCCAGCCAGTAAATAGGAGTAACTATGTTTAGAAGTAGTGTAAAAAGTTCGTGTATTTATTTTTAGCTAATCATGTGTATCAATGAATACAGTGGTATTATTGAAAAGTTTTACGATACCGAGAACAATAAAAAGTAATTCATGCAATTAGTTTTGCGTCTTAGTTAAAAAAAATCTTCCCTTTATATCAGCGTTCTTAATTATATGACCACCACTGTATATCTATATGTTCTACCTTAAAAAAATATCTTATCTATTCTACAAACCTAATCTACAAACACAAGAAATTGACAAATAAGTAAGTTTGCTTAAAAGTAATGGTAAATTCTGATTGTAACTCTATTTTCTTAACAAAAATACTAATTCACAATTTCAGAGACGATTCAGCTTGCTCACAAATAAATAAGACATACCTTGTAAAAATAACAAGGCGTAACCCCAGAGGTCTTAAAAAAAAACACGTCCAATGCAGTCGAGTATTAATGATGGTGGAAAAACCACTGCCAGTAACTTATGAACGCCAGGTACATCGGCTCCAGATAACTAATTTAATCTGCAAGTTACTTATGGACGCCTAGTACATCGGCTTCACATTACTATTTTATTCTGCAAGTAACTTATGGACGCGTAGTACATCGGCTCCAAATTACTATTTTATTCTGCAAGTAACTTATAGACGCGTAGTACATCGGCTCCAAATTACTATTTTATTCTGCAAGTAAAGTATGGACGCGTAGTACATCGGCTCCAAATTACTATTTTATTCTGCAAGTAACTTATGGACGCCTAGTACATCGGCTTCACATTACTATTTTATTCTGCAAGTAACTTATGGACGCGTAGTACATCGGCTCCAAATTACTATTTTATTCTGCAAGTAACTTATGGACGCCTAGTACATCGGCTTCACATTACTATTTTATTCTGCAAGTAACTTATGGACGCGTAGTACATCGGCTCCAAATTACTATTTTATTCTGCAAGTAACTTATGGACGCCTAGTACATCGGCTTCACATTACTATTTTATTCTGCAAGTAACTTATGGACGCGTAGTACATCGGCTCCAAATTACTATTTTATTCTGCAAGTAACTTATGGACGCCTAGTACATCGGCTTCACATTACTATTTTATTCTGCAAGTAACTTATGGACGCGTAGTACATCGGCTCCAAATTACTATTTTATTCTGCAAGTAACTTATGGACGCCTAGTACATCGGCTTCACATTACTATTTTATTCTGCAAGTAACTTATGGACGCGTAGTACATCGGCTCCAAATTACTATTTTATTCTGCAAGTAACTTATGGACGCCTAGTACATCGGCTTCACATTTCTATTTTATTCTACAAGTAACTTATGGACGCCTAGTACATCGGCTTCAAATTACTATTTTATTCTGCAAGTAACTTATGGACGCGTAGTACATCGGTTCCAAATTACTATTTTACCGTCGTAAAGAGGTGGGAACGCCTACTTAAACTAATGTATGAAAATCATTTTCCATACGTACCCAGTTGGAAAGTTGCTAAGTGAGTTCTACTAGGAATAAGTGATTAACACAGTTAAAATCAAACGTTAGGTTTGCCGTAAATGTCTACATTTTCATACTATACAATTCCAAACAAGGCATCGGGAACAAATCTGTATAAATACACATGTACTATACATACAGGTATGTTGCCTGTGTATTTACTAATATTAAAATGGGATGGAGACTTAATCGGGGTAAATGTATTTATTAGAGTACGACAGTATCATCCGACGATTTTGATTTGGACATAAATTAATATTTTAGTTTCGGAGACCTACATTATTACCCCCATTACAATGCATCTTACAAAAGAAAAAAAACACATACCACGACAAGTAGGTCCCAGAAACTTTTACACTCATGTACAAACACACTAAAAAATATCTTTCCATAATTAGTTATTTATCTATTTACTTATATTACTTATTAAATTGTACAGTCCTTTGCTTTTGAGATTTATCAATCTATACAAACGACACGCGGTTTCCTTCGGCTTTGGTCGGTTAACCGAAGAGTAGGCGAAGTACCACTTTCTTATGAAATAGCGTCAATACTTATTGATAGAGGGCACAATGAAATTCTAAAAGTTAACGGTTGATAAACAATTTTAGAATATCAGTGCCAAAAATTAAAAAGTTGAACTCGCAAAAAAGTTCTGAAACTATTTCATAAGAATGCCTACAGGGATCCATAACAATACCAGAGTATTGTACGGTACAGATACCATGAGTTAATAATACGTAAATCAACGTCCACTGTAACGTTAACAGTTTGGGTATATTATCCGCAACGCGAAATATCGGGTTGCGCGGCCGACGTTTCGCGACCGATGCGGCAGGGAACAGACTGGTTGGGCGCGCTTTGCACGCACAATAGGTCAAACTGTTAACGTTATTGCACGTATTAACTCATGGTAGGAGTTCTGTTACGTTTTCACATTGAAATCGCAGAATCAATTTGAAATAATGTTGATATTTAATTATAGGTGTGATAACTAAGAACGCATAGGTAACTTTTTGTTTCAAGATCTTACTCAAATGAAACCGTGAGTCGTAGATAGTTCATAAATCTCATATTATTTCATAGGTAAATATGAGTAATTGATTCATCATCATCACTGTAGTACAGTTTTTCACTCGCTGCATACCGGTCATAAATCATAGAGCGGGCCATGTTGCAATATCAATACCGCTTATCGATAGCAATAATACGCAACATTGCACCCGCCCATAAGAACAATGAGTAGGAGAGAGAGCGAAATACCGTCTGCACCGCTCCCACGTTTTATGACCCGAGGTGTGGAGCAAGTCAAAAACTAATCTATAGTTTTATCGCAATTTCACACATGTAGTAGTATACTAAAACCACCAATAACACAACAAAGTGATTTAAGACTTTTGTAGCCATTGGTAAGGGAAGTGAGTAGAATTGGATTTAGTTCCCATTTGTACCCACTCAGCGGTAGTTTGGGGTGCGTACGACTGGGAAAAAAATACCACTCTTACAAGTGTGTATAAAAAGTACTAATAAATGTACTTAGCTGTTAAATTATGTGAAACGCGTGCCGAAGAAAATAACACTCATATTCATCTATAGGTATACTTAACTAACAGACCTTTTGAGACACTGATAGGTAGGTAGTAGAGGTATGTTAGCAAATAGAAAATGTCTTGTTACAATTTGAAAAAAAAAAAAAGAACTCGAAGAACCTTTTTTGAAGTCGGTTAGCATCTGCTAATTATCTGATTGATAATAGAATAGATAAAGCCTAGCTAGTACCTAAAAATAGCTTTATGAAGTTTCCTTTCTTTATTTTTATTACTAGAACTACGGGTCTAGATCGCGTTTGTAGATAATTTTAGATTTAAATTACCTCGACGTTTTGGCAACGAGTTACACCGGCCGCTGTCGCGAGCAGACTGGCCCCGTCGTTACAGATACGTGAAGGTTATGTAAAACTAAAATTTTCTACAGCGCGATCTAGACTCGTAGTTCTAATGGACAGTAATTGTGAAGTTCAAAATGGGGGTTGTCTTTCTTGTCCATCCAAAGGTTAACTGGAAGAGATCACTTTAAGCGATGATAAGGCACAGTAGTGCCTTGTAGCTTGTTTACACAGTGCGACCTTGAGTAAGCGTAGGCGCTTGCACAAAGACATTCGTGCATGCTGTAGGTGTGGGCTCTATATAGGTAAAGTTGCAGTGTCAGTGTCGCCCGTGTGTTTTGAGCTTAAGAATCAGAGTAGCTGCACTGCAGTAACTACAACTGTACCCCTACAATGAGCTGATACGGAAATACGTGAACTGTAACGTTAACAGTTTGGGTACGTCTGCAACGCAAAATATCGACTTCCACGGGCGACAAGACACGACCGGTGTGGCATGGCATGGCATGGAACAAGCAGAGCGGGCGCGCTGTGCACAAGGTCAAACGTTAACATTACAGTGAGCACGTAATTATTTAGGTGGCAACTCATGGTAGGGGTACTGTTTGGCGTTGACGTACGAGTAACTGGTACTGCGTGTGTATGTATTGTGGAGGCAGCTATAGGGCGAGCTGAGCTACTAGCGTTCGAGTTCGAGTAGCTGCATAATGGCTAGGCAGCATTTTGCACTGCCATAAACGAGTTTTTTTTTCTATCTGTTCACTTAGTGTCAATGGGGTGCCACACGCAAAGCTGTATTCAGATGGCGCTGGCGTCGGATGATCTTTTTTTTTTTGATGGACACTCGGCGTTTTCATTGGTGGGGGACCCCACGAATGAAAACGCCGAGTGTTTTTTTTCTTACGGTCTGAGACCGATATGGCCAATTTGTCGCCGAAATTTGTAAAAATCACCTGTTTGACAGTTCTTAATTCAAACCTAAGATTAGTCGACCAACGTCCTCTGCCGGGATAAAAAGTTAGTGTTCCTCATCATTCAAATTGTATTTTTGAATCTGGAGTTTTTTTTTAAATAATTGATAGATGCTAGTACAACCACTATCTCACTCGATGTGACGATGAATCTGAGTCGTAGCTCGCTCACCTACAAGAAACATGTACGATGGCTGTGAATCCGATAGTGCCACCACTATCCGATAATAATACAGCAATCGTAGCCTTTGCCCGAAACGTTAAAAACTCAGAGGTATCTAATTTAGCGCGTAAAAACAATACCTAGCTCAAAATGCCTTAATAAGAACGAAAAATGAACAAAAAATATTTTTTAAAAAATCAGTTTAATTACAAAATCAGCAACAAGTATTAAAAATTAATACAGAAACAGATGTAAACGTATTCAAAAATACTCGAATCGCAAATGTTATAGTCTGATACAAAAGCAGGGAGAAAAACGGACATTGATCTATTATTGTTGAGTATTTGGATTATTTGACGACCTGTGTTGCGGCTCACTCATCAGCAACCTAGAACGTTGCGGGTTCGATACCCACTGTGAACATAATATTTGCATGAACGTATTGAATGAATGCAGGTTCTGGGTATTGTTAATATAAATAATAAATTAATAATATGATTGTCTGATACCCATATAACAAGCCTAATACCTTATTTTGGAACTAGTCCTAGGACAAAACGAGGTGTGCTTTCTGGAAATAAGTGCATGAAGGCGATTTATATTTTAGATTGTTTGGGGAAGATGAAAATGATTGAAAAATCTTAGGCTCAACGTTCGTTTTTCTCTCTACTACTGGATCCGACAGGTAATTATCACAATTTTGTAACCATCAGTATCTCAAAACTTTATAAATTTTGATATTATATGTATAGATATCGCAATCAACATTTTTTTCCCTTTTCTCAGTGATATTTTTGCATGATATACCATTTTTTATAATATGTATATTACAATTGGAACTCCTAAAAGACTTGCATTGTCTTTAGACAGTGGATTCATAAATTATATGGTAAATTTTGAACACTTTGTTAGAATTTAAAAACTCTTCCGTATTATGAAAAAGACTACAATGATAATTTGAAAATGATAGTTTTCTCTTCTATAGAACCTTATTCAGCACCAGTATTATGTATCTAGTGGATAACTAATTTTAATAGGCACCATGCAGTACATTGCTACTTAGCGGTAAACACTGGTAATACCACGTTACCTCAATGCAGCAATGTACTGCCTATGAAAGTGAGTTATCCACTAGATACAAAATACTGGTTGCATGTCGAGTTCAATTGTTGTTATTGTTCTAAAAATGAACAATAAGAATTTTTGAATTATTTTTACATTATACCTACTGACTTTACAAAAATTAAAATAAATAGTGTATTTTTTTCGGTATTATAGAGAAAAGTTAGGATAATAAAAATAAGGTTTTATAGAAAGCAGTATCATTTTTGCAGTCAAAAATGACTTAAAAATGGTATTCTCCAAATAAACTTTTCTTTGGAGAATACCGTTTTGTTTTCCAAAAAATATGTCCAATTGAAAATTGACTTCAATGTTGTTGAAATGAAATTTTTAGATAATTTCAATTTGTGAATTGGTCATCTGCATTCGAAAAAAGTTTTTTTTTAAGTTGAATTTAGTACTCGTAATAGGACCCTAACAGCCGAAAATTAAAACGCTACTTGAAATTTGAGGGTTCCTTGAGAGTAATTGAACTGCTTTAAGTTTAACAGCTGCATATTTGTGTAATTCTCAAATTAGAGCATTATTTTGTTAGTGAAAACCATACTCTAGGCATAATTTTGTATTTGAAAAAAAAAAAAAAGTATTTTGTTGAACCCATGACCTTCTCCAGCAAGGCGTGTTAACCAACTACGCCAAGTGAGCTCAAGCGACAGGGTGAAATATAAGAAACACATTATTCTTATTTTTTCCGAGAATTGAAGTTTGCAACAAAAGTTTCAGGGAAGTACTGACCGTGGAAGGCACGAGAAACCCTTTTACTAAGACTCCACTGTCCGCCTGTCTGTGACCAGGCTGTACCTCAAGAACCGTGACAGCTAGACAGTTGAAATGTTTACAGATAATGTATTACTGTTGCCGCTATAACAACAAATACTAAAAACGAAAAAACAGAATAAAATAAATAATTTAAGTGGGGCTAATAGAACAAACGCGTTTTTTTTTAAATTATGGCGGGGGTTCGTAGCTATCCATTATGCCGGGTAGGTCCGAAACCCTCGACTTGCACTTGACCGGTTTTTTACTCTAAATAGTAAGTAGTAACCTTCAAATTTTAAGTAGCCTTTATTCGGCCGTTAAGTTCTAAGGTAACTTGGATCGACACTAAAATGGCTTGAGACCAGCACCTGTATTATCTAACTAGTGGATAACTGTTTCATAGGCACTATGTAGTACATTGCTGATATAAGGTAACCACTGGAAACACAACTTTATGTCAAAGCAGCTATGTGGTTCTGCATAGTGCCTATGAAACCGAGTTATTCACTAGATAAATAATACTAGTCCAGTAGATAATACTAGTTGCTTCTACACTGTCTCTGTCATCGAACTGGTATGTAATTATTTATAGTGCGTTTCATCCTTAATTACCTATGCCGTCATGTTGGTAGCAAAACAAAAAAGTCTTGCCTTATTATCTTGAATGTGCTATACCCTAAACCTTGAATTCAGGAAGATTCGTTCATTCATTATTTATATACAAATCTCTCTTAATTCAAGGTAGCACATTATTTTTTTTTGATTTTTGCACTTTTTTGTTTTGCTACCAACATGACGGCATAGGAATTTAAAGATGAAACGCACTCTACGAGAATCGAGCCGCAGATACTCTCTTTCTTTCTTTCTCTCTCTCTCTCTCTCTTATCCACTGTCTAAATACAACGCAGATATTAAAAGACCTAATTTACCTTTTCATATTTTAAAAATCACAATGGGTAACACTATAACTCAAAATGGAACCAGCCTAATCCGGTTCCTTTATAATTATTTGGAAATTTTCATTTTACGAAAAAAAAACAAACAAATTTATTGGGAGGACAGAGGCGGGGTTTTCGTAACAATTTTGAACTTCTTTTTTTACGTTCCGTACATATACACATCTATACTAATATTATAAAGCGGAAGAGTTTGTTTGTTTGAACGCGCTAATCTCAGGAACCACTGGTCCGATTTGAAAAATTCTTTCGGTGTTGGATAGTCCATTTATTGAGGAAGGCTATAGGCTATTTTTGATCCCGATATTCCCACGGGATCGGGACTTATGCGGGTGAAACCGCGGGGAGCTGCTAGTCTATTATAGAAGAAAGTCGTGTTAGTTACACTATTTATAACTCAAGGCTGAACCGATTTTGATGAATTTTGGTATACCTAGATAGAGATAGTTAATACCTTGGAGAAGGACATAGGATACTTTTGCGCCCGTAAATCCCGCGGGATCGGGACTTACTCGCGGGGCGCAGCTAGTAGACTGATAAACACAAAACCCATCTTTGCGTGGCGCAGTCGGTTGAAAATAGCGGATAACTCTAGCCAAGTCACGTGATTTACGGGCAAAAGATCTATGTAAGGGTCGATGTTCCTCATTACATGGGAAATATATTATTTTCTTAGGCAACCTACTTTATATTGCTAGATTCTTTTTAATTAAGATGAGCGTTTGGCCACTACGTCACCAGATGATTAATGCAGTCTAAGACAAAGCACGCTCTTTCTAGTGTTATTTTGCATCAAATTAGGCCAGCAGGCAGACCTGTAATGTTTCTAGTTGATAAATCAAGTCTCATAGGCACAATTAAAAATAAATAAATAAATAAATAAATAAATTGTGTCAACAACACACAGCGCCATCTAGCCCCGTGGTAAGCGACTAAGCTTGTGTTACGGTGACTAGACAACGGATATAATACTTATATTTATTTTTCTTTTGTAAATACATACATATTATACATAGAGGAACACCCAGACCAGACACAAATATTTATTTTTTTAAGCATAAATACTTGCACCCGGCGGGAATCGAACCCGCAACCTTCTGCATTGCAGTCGGGCATTCGCACGACGCAATTAAACAGCACATTGCTGCTTCAAAGTAATCACTGGTGACTACAGTGGCCGGCAGATTAGTTAAAAAAATGGCGGATGCGCAGAAGTCGATTTTTCATAGAAGTCGCATGTAAAATGTACTGCGCGAACTTTCCCCTTCCACGTCAAAATTTTTCAACTTGTCTGCCAGTCACTGCACCACGTTACGTCAAACCATCAATGTAGTGCAAAGTGCTTTCAAACTCGGCTATCAACTAGATATACAGGATAGAGTTTATAAAGCAGCTGCTTATATACGTTGTTCTACATGTCTAGGCGAACAACTTTTGTTCTACGACTTTTGGAAATTCGAAGTAGTTTCCGAAAATTGTGAGTTTAAAGTTTACTTGAAAATCAGTTTCTGGGAGTTGGAGGTCATTGACCTTAAATTGTTCTTGTATTTAGATCGGACTATACTACAAACTTGGCATTAATTGCCCTTATTAACAAAAAAAAAGGTGTTTTTCTTCGAGAATCAGAAGGATGTGTAGATGATGACATTTTTGAAAAGAAAAAAGTTAAAAGTTGTTTGCCTGGACGTGTCGAACAACATAATAAAGAAGCAGCTGCCCATAAACTCCCACGCCCTGTATAAAACGGGATTCCTAAATAAACATCACTGGCTATACAAACAAGTCGTACGGAACCGTTATAAAACAAACAAAAAACATCCCCGCCTCATGCCCCGCCCATTTTGTTAACAACTAAAAACGATACAAAATAAATTTTCATGACTAAAACATGGACACTTGACTCATAATCATAACACTAAATAAAAATCAACTTATTAATTACAATAAGGTAAGCTTTTCATTGGCCGAGTGCAACGGCAATTCCCTAACTCTTCGAGATAAAATATCTATACACGATATAGAGAGAACACATTATCTTACTAATATTATAAACGCGAAAGTTTGTATGTATGTGTGTGACTTTGTTACTCTTTCACGCAAAAACTACTGAACCGATTGCGATGAATTGGAATATACATAGCTGGAGACCTAGAATAACACATAGGCTACTTTTTATCCCGGTATTCCCGCGGGATCGGGACTTACGCGGATGAAACCGCAGGGCGCAGCTAGTATACTTATAATTTTATATTTCCCGGGTCTTTATCGCGTGAAATATAGAATTATGAGTTTCAAATTGTGTTTGTTGAAAAACATAACAGACTTTTCTTCTGTTTTTCCGATGTTCGATTGAGATTAGGCTTATTTTTTCGGTTTTCATCGCGTGGTGTTTAATAATTTTAGCATTGTTTCAATGATCGACGTTTCGAGACCTTTACAGGTCTTTTCTTTAGGATTGACTGAGATGTTAAGAGACCCGATGAAGACAACATGCGATTAAAACCGAAAAATGAGTTTAATTTCGAGAATTTATTTTTTCAGGTACCTCACAAAATCTATGCAAAGAAAACCACAATTTATAGGGAAGATATTCAATACTCAAAACCAGTCAATCTAGTTTCGACTGGAATAAACAGTCAAATTCGGTTTTGACCCAGCCTGTCGGTCAAAACTTGTTTTATCCGACAACGGTCAAAGTTAAATCATAAAAAACACTTTTTCATAAATACCGACATGATTAGGTTAGGTTAAGTTAAAGTTAGTGTTGTGACCAACACAAGGGAAACGAGCGCATAGGTTTCTATGTTTCTTTGGTTGGACCATGTTGGTCAAAACAAGTTTTGACCAAAAAACTCACTGAAGATAGCCACGACAAAAACAAAGGGTGCCACGACGGTACGAAGTTCCTCGGGTCGGCTAAATTTACATAAATAAATTGTAATTTTTGGTCCCGATATCCGTCCAATTAATTTTAGAAAGCAAAGAGCGCTGCGAGGCACCAACTACTTGGTAATTTGTGGCAAGATTAAGCGTCCTCCAAGATATTATTATGTAGTAGTACTAGAGCTGATGTTTCAATTCCATGTTCCTTTACGCGATATAGATAATTATAAAAAGCCGCTGCAACGCTGACAATATTGTTACATCTACCGTAAAAACAAAATGAATTAATCGCTTCAGGCGATTAATGGCGACGACGATTAAAACTTCAAAAGTGTTAATGTGGCCGCCGAGTTTGCGGTAGCGTTACCGCAGTGGCCGTTTAAAACTGTCTTCCTTCTGATGTCATATCTACTGTCAGACCTATAAAGCATCAAACACCACAAACTGGGTAAGATCCAGAAGCACACAAATTAGTAATTAATGTTTGAATTCTAGAGTGGTCGAGGTATCTTAGCACTGCACATTAGCATCGGTTTTGTTCCCCAGATGTATTCTCTCTCAGATGTATGGATACTAAATCTCTTCGCCCTAACTAGATTTTTAATTTTAGCTAACTATTTACATATTCGAGTTAAACACTCTTATGTACAAGGGATAAACTTAAACGTTTATAAGGACACTTGAAACAACACGGCAACATAAGTGTACGGTTTTGGCACTATTCCACACACTACACCAACATTTATCACAGGGATGCGTCAGTCGATCACCACGTAAGGTAAAGCTATAAGATCTCCGAGCTTCGCACACTCGTGCCACTCCGAGAAGTTGCTCGGAGGAACGGGCCGGCCGAACTCATCCCGAGGGCAGTCTTGACTACTCGTTAAAGCTTCATCTAATGCTTGAGTGGCTTCTATTTCTTCCTCAGGTAAGGTTAGCACGGGCACCCCACACAACTGAGAGTAATCGTAAGGTATATTGTCTCTTGCTTGACTTATCAAGTCGTACAATTTTTGACCGTTTAGTTCTTCTTTCGTTCTTTCAACCGTTCTGTGGTCTTGGTGCTCGGTTTCGAAGGTTTCTTCCACGTCCATCTGAGGGATGGCAATAGATTTCTTGAAGGCCGTTTCGTCTTCCGTTGATAGGATCGGTGCTTTGAGCCGTTCGCTCGGTTCTAACGCTGGAACGCTGACCATTTCAGCTTCCACTATCAGACAATCGATGTCCATTTTTTCCGGAACATCCTCATCTTCTATTTCTTCTTTGATTATAATTTCTGGGGTTTCTTCGTCGATGGGGTACGGACGAGGAGGTGGTGGGGAAAGAGGTGGAGGTAAAGGGGGAGGATCGGGAGCGAACTCCGTCCAAGGTAAATGCTCACAGAGAGGAACTTTAGACATATTTTTGGAACAACCATCGTCTGCGTAGTCAGAGTATTTGAACAGGGGTACTATTGAGGCGAAGAGTTCAGGTTTTTCTGGGTCCGCAGTGTGTCTGACTGCGAACTTGTGGGGTAACATCGGGGCTCGGGTGCCATTGATTCCTGGGAGATATGTGTTGTGTAGAGCGTGGACGTGCAAGGGTAGGACTCGAGTGGTTCTGGCAGCGAGGCAGGTGTCGTCAATGTCTTCCCCACATGTGCACTCTCTGTAGGGGCGCTCGTCTTCGAGGGGAGGTAGAGGCGTTGGGGCGCGGGGAGGTGAGGGGGGAGGTGACGTGCCGTTGCGTAGGGGGGAGTCCAATTTTATTGGTGCTGGAAAGAAGAAATACAGTTATAAAGATTTATAGAATACCACAATACAACCTCCCAATCCCGTATTGTAACACCGCTAGCGTGATTTAACTTTTTTAGCAGTTGTACTAGCCATTTTTCAGGCGCATTTGTCGGTCGAGCGGTTTTGCAATTCCAACGCAACCATAAAATCGCACGGCCTCAAATTTAAAGCATATACGCACGATTCTACGCTAAAGTTCTCTAATTTACGATTCAGATTTGGATAAATACGGTTTTCACTATAATTTAGAGAATTTGTAGGTGAATAAATCTGATATAGCTGCGTCCCGCGGTTTCACCCGCGTGGAGATCAAAAGTAGCCTATGTTACTCAGGGTGAATGTAACTTTCTAATGGTGAAAGAATTTTTGAAATCGGTCTAGAAGTTTTTGAGTTTATTCATAACAAACATACAGACACACACACAAAATACAAATCCCGATATTTTCTCGGGATCGGGACTTGCGCGGATGCAACTGCGGTATGTAGGTAGTGATTTGCTCAGTATACTAACCATCTGGCTCTATCAGCATGACATCCGGCGAGTGTGGGTCGCCGGGCGAGACCCCGCCTGCGCCGGCCTTATTGCCGCGCGACTGGATCTCTTCCAACAACTCTTTTGTTGTCTTATTCTGGAAATTAAAGACATTTGCTAATTATACGACATTGTATTTAGCTTCAAATTAAGTAATTATAGTACAATATTGAGTTGGAGGTGAATTTTGATTTTGAAATTCGGCTCGAAGGACCAGAAATGTTATTTTTAGTTTCTATACTAGTTAGAAAAGTATCGTCATTGCGGCAAATCACGCGTAGCTTGTTGCAAACACGCTAGGCGTGTGCGTCAGCACTTTCGACATATTTTTACGTACGTATGGCACACAGTTCACGCTATAGCGGCCCGCACTGGTGTTCCTATTTTTAGTTAACCTAACGGCTGTGCAGAGGAAACACACCCTGCGTATTAATCGCATTAGGCATAAATACATACAATACAATATTTATTTATTATTATGAAACTTATTAAACATTTCCCAAATTACATTATAAATCAGTTCCACACTAAGCACAGCTTGTATCGCAGTAACCGAGATACCAATATAAAAATGAAGATGACATTTAATAATTATTCATATAAATATATACCTTATAGATTATAGACTAACATACATACAGATAATATAAAATTAAAATGCACACATGCATCCGGCGGGAACCGAACCCGCTTCTACATTGCAGTCCGGCCATTGCCTGAAGCGCCACAGAGGCCGTCATACATAACACGTCATTTTTAGGGTTCCGTACCCAAAGGGACATCACAATTCAAAAAATGTTTATTCATTTGGATATTTACATAACACTTTCAATCGTCAGTAAACCAGTGTGCCTTCGGAACGCGACCTCCAATGAGAAGAAGACACAAGAAGCTTATGGGTTTTTTTTGACAGAGAGCGGAGTCGCAGTAATAGGGTTTTAACCCTATGGCTATGGAACCCTAAAAACTATAGATAGAAGTTTTGTTGGTTCTGTGGGCGGATAAATGGCGTAACTAGTACAATCCTGAATCGCACTATCAACATTCTTATCCAAGATAAGCTCATATACAACTCTCGACGAAACATCGGTCGGGCCGCGGCCTACAGGGCAAAACCACCTGCCCGGTGGAAGATCTTCCCTTTGGACACACCAAAATCAAAATCAAAGTACGTTTATTCATTCGGATATTAGCAAGATATCTCTTGGAAATGTCAGTTATTATATCTAATCTACTGTGTCTTCCGAACGCGACCTCCAATGAGAAGAAGACACAAGAAACTCATAAGGTTTTTTTTTGCAGTAATCATGTGATTTACATTGTCGCATATTTATTATTGAACAATAGTGGAACTGGAGCAATAATCTATACTATAATAATCCTTACTAGCATTACAAGTAACTCTGTATGTATATATGTTCAAATAAGTTTGTATACATAAAAAAAACCACTATCACATCCAAAAACACACAACCCGCCCATAGATACCTACCTTCTTAGTGCCATGATGCGGCATTCTGTTCACCAAGGCGGTGTACACATCTACCGGTTCCTTCCGGCAGCCGTTCCGGCGCCGCTCCGTGCCGTTCCGGTCGCGCCACTCGCCCGTAGCGCCGCCTGTAGCGCCCGTAGCCCCCGGCACTACACCCGGACCAGGACCCGGCGTCTCTGTGCCGGTGCGACTGTGCCCCCTGGACAAAAGGCAATATGAGTTTTGGTTGCATGTGCATGTAATCTGGTTCAAATTGCGTGTAAATTGTTTAATTTTAGTGGTAAGTATAGTTAATTTAGTTTTATGAAAGGGTTACTGAAGTCAGTGCCGGACATAGGACTTTTCTTGTTACTTCTTAAACTCCTACAGAGTTGTGATAAAGCATATATTCGCCTTTTTACTTTACCCTTCCTTGACTTGACTAGTCAGAAGTCTCAAACACACATTTATTTCGCGTAAGTTTCTTTTGCACGAATAAAAGCAAAAAATCGCTGCAGCGCTGACAATATTGTAACATCTATCGTAATAAATTGCTATCTAATTCTATCACAAACTAACCTTCTTTTCTTAGGTTTTTTGTCTCTTTTCGCCTTTTTATCGTCGTACAGTGGTTCCGGAGACGGTGGCCTCTTCACAGCTGTGAACATACGATATCCAGTTACAAACTAAATATTTACTGCAGAGACTGCAAACTGGATACACAAAACAAACTTTCCTGGGGTCTGGGGTGGAATGTGGTGGGTTTCCTGGGATCTGGGGTGGAAAGTGGTGGGTTTTCTGGGGTCTGGGGTAGAATGAGTTTGTTTTCCTGGGGTGGAATGTAGTGAGTTTCCTGGGGACTGGGGTGGAATGTGGTGAAGTTACTAGGGTCTGGGGTGGAACTGTCTTTTTTCCACGGGGGTCGAGGCACCTTCCCGTTTTAAGAGAACCAAACACTTGCTTTGTAGACACGATCTGTCTATAACTGATCTGTTCTTGTGCTCTGATGAGCAGTTGACGCTACAGCGGTCCCCATAGTGATACCAGAAGGTGGGTAGTGTGGACGCTATGCCATAAGCATGATAGATTAGATTACACGGCTTGCCTGAGCAACTTCACACTGAAATCCGATCAGTGTTTGCGATTTTGATTCAGCAATATTGCAATTTGGGATTTCAAGCAGTCAAAGATAACTGATATGCAATCTACTTTTAATTTACACACGATTTCGTACACTTTAAGTATTATAAAGCCCATCCATAAGCCCTTTTTTGTTATAAATCCGGCTCGAAGGACCAGAAAAGTTACCAAGATGAGTAACTCACGGGGTGTTGCCGGCTTGAGGAGCGCGGGTGCGGGTGCGGGGGGCGCGGGGGCGGGGGCGGGCGGCGGCGGGGGCGGGGGGTCGTCGTCCACCAGGATCACGTCCTGCGAATCCGACTCGTAGCCACCCCATGCTGGAAAACAAACGGTACTTGATCACAAAAATATACAATTTTCGAAAAAAAAAAAAAAAAACAAACGTTTTTTTTTTTCAAGACTGTGGACCCAGCAGGAATTGAACTTGCACCCCTTATAAACTCGTTATAATGCGTCCAACCGTCGAGTCGAGATTAATTTAAAGACTTGAGCTCACGGATCTTTGTAGATTAATGGCATTTCAGCGGATTTGTAAATGTTGCAGGTTCAAATCCTGTCGAGTCCAGAATTTTGGAAAACATTTCTTTAACTATATGTCCAAAAAGCTTGAATATAACAATTTTGCTGATATCATCTGATTTTCTGAAACCTATGTAGTATTATAGCAGTATTATTTTGTCATACTCGGAGTAGGAAAGTAAGAAAAACCTCGGTCTGCCACCACGAATTTGCAATGCCTGGCAGGGCTCGTCTATACTAATATTATTAAGAGGTAACGCTGGTAACATTTATGTATGTATTTTCCAGGTAATCTCTGTAACCACTGGACCGATTTCAAAAATTCTTTCACCAAAAGAAAGCTACATTATCAAGGAGTAACATAGGTTACTTTTGATCCCGGTATTCCCACGGGATCGGGACTTACGCGATGTGAAACCGCGGGACTCTTCTAGTATGCGAATAAAATGCCTATATAACATCTATGAAAGCAAATAAATGAAATGAATGAAGTATTAGAATGACTACTCACCCGGGCGGGAAGGCGGTCGCGGGCTCGGTACCGCCGGACTGACCACTTGCTGTAACATTCATTTACAGTAAACAACACATCCTTATTCTGAACTCAGCGAAAAATCTAAACACAGGAATATCCCCTAGTCTTAGATTACCTACATGGTGCGTATTCTAACAACAACATTCGAATTTTAATCCATCTTTGTAATTTCCCGAACAGTTTGACGTTTGGAACTGGCTCGTCTCGTCCGTCAGAGACGAGTTTGAAATGGATCACTATCAGGCGACCTTTCTCCTTCTAGTCTCTAATAGAGACCAGGCCAGTTTTATGCCCCTAGGTATATTATTAGTTTAATATGTGGCATGTTACCCGTGATAGTGCCAAAGCGGGCGAAGTCAACGGAGTCCCGCCGAGCCGCCGCACATTGCGCTCGGCTGAGGAACGATTCGAACCTGCAACAAGAGACAATATAACTACATTTCATTTAAAAAGAAGATAGCCGTTTGGCCCGGGTCTAATAGAATATCTCAGAATTTAAAAACTCTATAATGGGCCTCGACTTTTGCAGCAGTGCTGTACATACCGGTGTGTCCTGGCGAGGTTACAGTAGGTAACCCTCGTGAGGGACGGGTCTGTTGTATGCCTCGCGAGGGACGGGTCTGTTGTCTTCCTACGTACTTCGTTCACATGTTACTGTACATACCGGTGTGTCCTGGCGAGGTTACAGTAGGTAACCCTCGCGAGGGACGGGTCTGTTGTATGCCTCGCGAGGGACGGGTCTGTTGTCTTCCTACGTACCTCGTTCACATGTTACTGTACATACCGGTGTGTCCTGGCGAGGCTACGGTAGGTATGACGAGGTCCCGCCATCGTTTCACCAGCACCTTGGCTCGCCTCGCGAGGGACGGGTCTGTTGTCTTCCTACGTAACTCGTTTACATGTTTGCCCAGTCTGGTGGTCTAGAATGGTACGACATACATAATACATTACTTAGGGGTAATTTTTCAAACCTCTAGCGAGTAGAGGTCGGGTCTACCACGACTTAGGCATGCATTGTGTTTTTTTAGACGTATTTTTTCTTTAAAATATTTCTAAATTACTAAACATCAAGATTGTATTTTTTTATACACTTTAGCTAGAGCATTTTAAAAGTAAAATAATATATACTGCTGCCATTTTACAAGTTTATAGACCTAAATAATGATATTAATATGAATTAACCATTAATTTTCCTTATAAACATACAACTATAAAATTACACTGACATTATTAAAATGCAATGATTGTGTAATGTGCTTTTAGTCTTCGATCAGCAAAAAAACTTAATGGACCTTTCACACGAGTGTCGAATTCCAAGCCTTCATGGCGAGGCGGATTCGGGCACGAAGGGTTCCATTTCATTATTACAAAACAATTACGTTTGTTGTATGGGAGCCTTGCATATTTATTTTATTCGGTTTTCAACAAATTTGTTGTTATAGTGGGAAGAAATATACACTACATGAGAAAATTTCAACTGTCTCACTATCACGGTTTATGAGATACAGTCTGGTGACAGAGAGACAGTGGAGGGATCACGTTTTTACCCTTTGTGGAAATATCGTGATCAAAAATTCCCATGTATATCAATACTAAAATTCATCTAATCTGTTCAGCGGTTTAGGTAACCATAACACAGACAGACAGACAGACACATACAGTGGTGGTCATATAATTAAGAACGCTGATATAAAGGGAAGATTTTTTTTAACTAAGACGCAAAACTAATTGCAGGCATTATTTTTTATTGTTCTCGGTATCGTAAAACTTTTCCATAATACCACTGTATTCATTGATACACATGATTAGCTAAAAATAAATACACAAACTGTTTACACTACTTCTAAACATAGTACTCCTATTTACTGGCTGGCCACGTAATTAAGAACGCTCAATAGTTTATACGTTTATTCAAATTTAATTAGAGAAAAATCAGTCGATTTGTTACTGTTTGTATAATTTTGGAGCCATTTAGTGCTGTAAAAGGTAAAAGTTATTGCTTCTTATGAAAAGACAATGGAAAAAATAAAAGTTGTGATAAATCTACAAGGGAAGTAATAATAAAAGTTCGCCAGAAGAATTTGGTCAAACAAAAAGATAGCCGACCATCTGCAATGTGCAAAAACGATGGTTTTCCACAATGTAAACCATTTTGCTACCTATCAAACTACTTCGAAGGTTCCGCGTGTACCTAAACAGTGAAAAACAACTCCTCGAGATGACCGAAACATCGTTCGCATGGCAAAACAAAATCCATCTAAAGGGTCCAATGAGCTGAGAAAATAATATTTAGGTGAAAACAACCCTTCAGCAATCTCAGCACGCACTATTAGAAGACGTTTGATAGAAGAAATACGGAATTACGGAAGGATAGCAAGAAAGGTACCCATGTTGAAACTTTGCCACAGGCAAGTCCAGCTGACGTTAGCGAGAAAGTATGAAACTGGACTGTGCGACATTGGTAAAATGTACTTTTTTCTGACGAGACGAAAATAAACAGAGTATGTTTCGATGGAAAATGATATGCTCGACGTCCCACGAATACAGCATTCGTACCTAAGTACACGAAAGTTACATTAAAGCGCGGTGGTGGAATATGAAAATTTGGGGATGGTTTTTTGGACATGGTGTTGGACCTGTAAAGTTGATAGAAGGTAACATGGATCAGTTCTAATACAAAAATATACTGGAAGAAATAATGTTATCTTACGCTGAAGACGTTCTACCGGTTATTTGAACATTCCAGCATCACAATGATCCAAAGCACACTGCACGCACCATAAAGGAATTTCTTACAGCGAAATCGTTTCTGTCTTAAATTGGCCAGCCATGTGTGTGGCTCGAAGTAAAGACAAAGGTTTTCAATACAAAGTGTAAAAATTTATGAGAGCTATCGAGCTGTATGACGTTTTCGTAGAAGAATGGAACTCTATTTCGCTTGCGAAATATCAAAAATTAATATAGTTAATGCCTCGCCGGTGTAAAGCAGTAATTAAAAGCTGTGGATATGCTATTAACTATAAATGTTAGTCAAAAACGTATTAAATTGATTTTTAAATTTTCTGCGCTACATGTTATATTGTAATTTTTTAAATGTAAGTGTCATACAAAACATTTCCCGAGCAGTTTAATAAATCGTTCTTAATTATTTGTCCAGCTTCAGTACTGTTTGAATGTGTTACTTTGGTAAAATCAATATAATGTGAAAAAAATAGTAAGCGATTTCATTATAATGTTCCTAAGCCACGTTGCTCTATTAATGTGGCTATTTTATAACATAACTAGATGCTTCTCAGAAGGTACACATCTCTGTGGGTGGCACGATTTATATAAAAACTTCTAGAAATTCAAATCGTTCTTAATTATATGACCACAACTGTATATAGACAGACAGACAGAGTTACATTCGCATTTATAATATAGATGTACTCCTATGTATACTCACCTCCAGCAACTCTTTTGTGATATTGAATTTCTCCAAAATGGATACAATTTCGTTAACGGTATGCATGTCGACAACCTGAAACACATAACAAAAAAATAATTAATAATTTATTTAAATAAGATCAACACAATTAAAACCGAAAAAAAATTATATAATCTGTAAAAGTTTCAACCGTCTAGCTATTACGGTTCATGAGATACAGCCAGACGGACAGACAGGCAGCGGAGTCTCAGTAATAGGGTCCTGTTTTTACCCCTTGGGTATGGAACCCTAAAAATGAGTTTTATTTCAAACTAGTTGGGTCCCGTGGTTTCGAGTAGGGATCCCGTGAAAATTTGGAAACCCCCTTTCTTATCTGAGGCCTCCATAATATAAAGAACACACTTTCCAAATTTCAACTCTCTACCATCAGCGGTTTAGATTGTGCGTTGATCAGTCAGTCACTCAGGACAAAGCATTTTATAGATATAGATAGATTACAATATTTAAAAAAGTTCTTTAGCATCATCCATCATCGGGTGCACCGGTCTACGTTTAGGAATACGGAGGAGTCCTCTTCACGCTAAGACACCCTGTGGATAACAAGCCGCGGCTAACTTTTTCTCACCAAGAAAGAGTTTTATGGCGATTTTCTCACTATGTACCTACCTACACATCCAAACCTGCTGAACCTTTGTGTTTTAAATTATAGAGTACCTAGCTAATTTTAATCTATACTAATATTATAAAGAGGTAATGTTGGTAACAAATATGTATGTGTATGTATTTTCCGGGTAATCTCTGAAACTACTGAACCGATTTACAAAATTCTTCACCAATAGAAAGCTACATTATAGAGGAGTAGCACAGGCTACTTTTGATCCCGATATTCCCACGGGATCGGGGCTTACGCGGGACGCAGCTAGTAATTAATAATAAGCAATAGGCATGAATCACCTATTATTTATTTATGATAAAGATATGCATTGTATCCCCGGAACAGCACAATATAAAGGAAACTATATTATAGTCAACTGTTTTACATTACAATATTGGACATTGCAACACAGTTTCACAATATCTCGCTTGATCGGAAACTAGTAAAAAGAAAATATTGTTCAACCATTGCCCACTATCGTAATTGTGTTTTTTTACTATTTGTTACTTCTATTCAGAAACTTTCATTCAACATTTTTAGACCATTTGATTGTACTAACATTCGTTTTGGATGATTTTCGGTTTAGAATTACTTAGTTATTCTAGGTTCAACTTAGTGTTCCGCTCAAGACTAAAAATATAGATTTGTTTATTTTTTCTATGATTTTGTGATTAAAAACAAAATCATAGAAAGAATAAACACAAATTAAATATTACAATGTCACACACCTTTCTCAACTTTGTCCTTTTTACAAATTCATAAAATTAGATATATATGAAATTTTTGATAGAATTAATTAGTAATTATTTCGTCATATTATTTATGAGGAGTTTGGGACCAATCTTATTGGAAATAGGCTGTTTTAATCAATGTCTAAGAATAACTTTTAATCCCCTTACTTAAAAACAAAGATCTAACTTGTCTTACTTGAATCCAGGCCGACCGCGCACCAATGTCTTTTTCTTTAAGAAAAATTTAAGTGCGCTATTAACATCGCTCTTACGGTGAAGGAAAACATCGTGAGGAATCCGACATGTCCTAGGATAAACCACGGTCCGAAGGCATGGGATATTCGCCAATGCGGGGTAGGCTCCCGTGGCGTCTTAAGCCCTCTAAGAAATCACGTACAATGGCCCAATTGTGAGGCTAAGTGCGGAAAAGGCTCAGCGAAACTAAACTAAACTTGTCTTACTTATGATAACTATGATGACTAACTTATGTAACATTTTCAATTCAATTCAATCATTTATTCATAATATAGGTTTGGTGTATTTGTTCCTGTCTGTCAACTTTAAATCTTCATGTCGCAGTAAAACACAAGCAATACATAGTTTATGAAGCCGTTAATCATCGTTTATATATAAGTTAGGGGTTAAGACATTAGGAAAGTCATACTAGTTCAAAAATATACATTCTTTATGGTTTGATGATAAAAAGGGAAGCATTTGACCACTATCTCGTCAGATGGTAAGACAAAATGGTTTGAGATATATCACATTCGCATATAGGTATGATAGGAAGATGGTAGAGGAACAAGTATCAATCAAGGTTGCCTGGACGATACCACTCTCAGCTGTTAGGCAGAGTATTGTGCCAGTTTAGAATTAAGTTTCTTTATTTTATGCAATATAAATGTTATTTTCGGTGAGCATAATAAAGCATTCTATATATCAATAAGGCTCAAAGCCTTAACCAAGAAAATATCTGGCTTAATGAGGACAATTTCATGACTCATAGATAGCAAAATAAATGAAAATTTCCATTTCACCTATAAAAGTATTTTGTTGGTAGCATAAAATTATATACAATGAACTGTGTATCCCCGGCATTGAATAGGGTTACCCCATCTCTAGCCGTAGGTGTCGAAAAAGGCGACTAAAGGATCTGGGGGAGACTAGCAAACCTTGAGTTTTCTCCACGTGGTGGTGAGTAAGCTTCTTGGTCCCTAACAGGGTCTAAATTATAGTCAATAAAGACCCACTGCTCTGACCCCAAATAATTTAGTGTTTGGCAGACCCTGGGCTTTCAAAAGGGATGCAACCGGGAACATCGCTCAGATGAGAAGATAAGATTTAATACAATAAATCGATTTTTTTAGAACCATACAAGGACACAAAGAACTACAAACAATATAATATGTTCAAGGACAACACTGTAACAAGAATTTTCAATCAGCGTTATGTAATACATAGGCACCTACTCTGAAACTATAAGTTTCAGAGTAGGTTGAATTACTAGCAAAGTTCGAGATAACAGTTTTAGAGTTTTAACTGTGAGATAACCTAACCATTTCCCTGAATCTTTCCTTTCTGTACAGCTGGGGGTTTTCAAGACATGAATCAATCTTGATGGTAAGTGTGCCCTATCTTAGACCTCGTCGTCCCCACCATCAGGTGTGAATAGTAGTACATTCATATTATAAAGAAACCAGATCTGGTTTCGGAGAAAATCGGTGGTAACACACAGTCAGACAGAGATAAGAAAGTGGTCTCTTAAAGGTTCCTTTTTTACCTTTGTAGGTACGAAACCCTAAAAAGATTAGTTGTTTAGGTTAACAGACACATGAGTCTTACATTTCTACAGATTGCAATTACTAGTTAGAGTACTTTGGATGCCAAATTTTGAATAAATTTCTGACAATTTGTTAAGATTTGAGTTTGTCAAAGGCTTAGGATTGTAACAAATGAACTTATCAAACCATATTTAAAAAATTAGTTAAGTGAATCATTTTCATGCATAGTAAAGAATAGAAATGGATCATCTTTAAAGAATTTCATTTGGAAGGCCAGAACTTTATTATATTATTTAAGCCATTAAGGGTCTTTTGGTTTTAGTCAGGGAGTTGGGTTGGGTCAAGTGAGGTCAATTCCCATCCAGATGGGAAATAGGCAGTCAAAAAATCAGCCCAATATACACAATATTATTTAAGCCAGAATAACAGGGGAATACTCATGTTATTAAGAGAATGATGGTCCAGATTTCAGAATAATGAAAACGATGTAATTGTTCAAAAACATTCATTAAAATAGGAATGAATGATAATCTGAACTGACGATGATGGAGTGAGCATTTTGCCTTGCAGTAGCAGAACAAGGGATATTAGGTATCACCATAACTTAACAAAACATTAATTAACTAACTCACTGTTAACTAATGGTTATAAGAAGGTTTGTGAATAACACAAAGTAATTCCAAACAAAAGCTAATTATAATTATGGCCAGGTATTCTAATTAGAAAATGAGGCTAAAATACCACATGTTTAAAACTATGCGCCCATGTGGTATTAAAATAACCATTGATTTTTAGTGAGAACATTAATCAAGGTGGGAACAACTTGCAGAAATTCCGTTTAATGCTAGAATAATGGGCTAAAAATCATATTATCCAAAAGGTATTTTACACATCGAGACACCCAAACAATGTATTTAGCAGCTTATAAAATGATATTTCAGGACTGACTGACTTACACAGAAAACTGTGTAAGTCTATAAATTGAGAGGTCAAATTATTAAAGTTATGCAATTCATTTTTAGTAGATCGTTTTGGTAGGTATGCTCGGATAAACTTATTAAATATTATAACAGTGGTTTGTGTTTGAGTGATTATTCCAATGTATCTGTACCTCTTTTCCTCAATATCAATATCACAGAAACAGTATAACAACAATAAAAGGAATAATTATCATAAACTTCTGATATCTACCATTGGAACTAATCAACATGATAACAACCAGGAAGATAACATCACTGCTATGTTAAATGCAGCCTTCTCAGTGTATTGAAAACAAAAAACTGATCATTATGAAGGTTATTGCTGAGAAGTAGCTGTGCCAGTCGTGACCAGTCGTCACAGCTGCCTCCACATGACAGCAGTCTACTCTGCACATGTACTCACGTAAGAGCGTTGAAAATAAACCTCATTTTCGCCATCCTCCGAAGCCACGGTGCTATCAAATACACGGGAAAGGTCACGCGTGGCACAATTCCATACTTTCACATTGCAAAATTTTTGGCACTAGGGACGGCGCGCGGAGGGACGGGGAACGCCGCGACGACGTCAGTGGCCCACCGAGCTCCGATGCTCACGATCCAGACAGACAGCACATTTTCGCTCAGTGATCCGCACTGCACTGCAAATCTCGCGAAACTAGGTTCGAACACTCCTCGCCAGTCGTCGCATCCACTAGGCAACTCCGGAAACAACCTCCCGAGAGGCCAAATCGTAACTTCGAATCGGGTGTCATGGGCTCGTGGACCGTTCTCGCATCTCGACTCATTTATCCAACTTACGATCATCAAAACTCGGAAACTTACATTGTAATTGTTATCCAACGCATTCAGAAGTCGAGTACTTAGTTCATGAGCGTTGTTACTCATTTATAAACCAAAATATTGAACTAAATACGACGAACGTGTCTTCGGCTGCGTCGTAATGGCGGACCGACGACTACGTATGCCCGTGCCAGGGCATTTTAGCCGAATAATTCAGCTGATATCTACTGAGGCGACGCACCACTCGTGTTTTTCCGTTTCTTTTGACGGGACAACTTTATTTTGACATTTTTGTACACTAGATGGCGGCACTTGTAGTATATTTTTTTCACTTTGTTCACATATTGTAAGGCAAAAAACAATCTAAACAAACGCATTTATAAATAAAACAATAATTTAATTACAAAAGTAAACAAAATAACTTAAAACAACCATGAAAAAAATATGTTTAGAAGGTAAGAGTTGCAACACTGTGAAAATAGTTTATTGAAATTAGCAACACCAAAATAGATAGTTTGCTAATTTTGTAAGGAGATGTCACTGTTATCAATTTAACAAAATGAAACAAAACATATTTTCTATCTCACTTAATTCTTTGGGTTACCATGGTGTAAAAAACCTTCTAATGTAGTATTTTTAATTTTAAGTTGAGGATCAAATTTTGAAAATTAAAGTATTTTTTTTGTCTTCGTTGTCTTCGTTTGGAAATATTTTGTAGGGAGTGTACATGATCAAAATTCTCCACGTTTTAAGTTAAAATAAATTAATCGTTCTATCGAATTGTTTAACGTAGTAAAACTTAAAATTCTACCATAAAATAAAAATACTTACCAGATAAAACTATGTTGTTAATCATACCAAACTCTTGGAACATTACTGGTGTTAATGATAGGAATACAATTTGAAGGGAGTTGAAGTCTGGAACATTTTTGACAAATGTTGCTAGTCCAATTGGATTTCCTGAATTTTGGGGAAAGTGGATTGGACGTTGATGGTTGAGTTTCGATTTACTGATTTTTTTTTAAATAAATTTATAATTTGTATTTGGAATCCTTACTCTTATTTATTACTACCTTTTGCACGCGGCTTCTTTAGCGTTGTGCGAACAGCTATCTACCGCTGTGCAAAATCCACACTTAAACGGTCACCCATCGAACAGCGCCTAGAGTGCTTTTGGTAGCCTGAGTTACCAAAGCCAATAGTCGTTCATTTAAGAGTATTTTTGAACAGCGGTAGGTAAGGTATTGTACGCGCTTCTTATCTTATGGATTACCTTTATAACCTATCTAGTTATAAATAATATTTTACAATAGAGATGTCTTTTGTGTGTAAGTACCTACACATTCTAACACACACAAATGAAATGTGTTAGATGCTCAAAAACAAAATCTCAAAATATGCTCAAAAACATAAAAAGCATTCAAATAATTTTACGCAATATATTTATTCGATACCTAATTCAAATTAAAAAAATAAAAACTTTTATTTAAAACTATTTCTAGATAGATACCCGGACTTGTAAACAGGATAAAATTCAAGTCCAATGCTATCTGAATGCATACCAACTTTAGTTGATATCGGATGAACCGTTCCTGAGATTAGCTCGCACAAACGCACTGACAACCTAAAAAATTATAAAAATTGATTCTATCAACAATTTTTTTTCAAGGAAAAATACGCATTAAAAAAATTTCCAACCCAAAGAAATAGATTTTATCATGTTAAAATGATAGGTACTTATTTTTTTTTTATGTACTATACGTACGTATAGAACCTACATATTATAATATATAGCGTGGCGAGGCGTCGCCACGGCCTGTATCGCCATAACAAATTTTAGGTTTACCCTCGCCTATAGATGTTCCATATCAAAAGTTGCCGTGGCGATACAGGCCGTGTATAATATAATAATGTAGGTATATTTATACTTCGATTTCACATCTGCCAGGCATCCCGTGACGGCTCACTTTTTTAATTTTAAGTATCTTCCCAAAACAGGCTTCCCTGAGTTATAATTTATTTTATGTAGGTACATAGATATTGATTTAGCAAATATTTTGTACTCGTAACAATAATTAAGAGCGCGGCGATTGTTACCATTTACATACAAACTTAATACCAAAATAAATTATGAAAAATTTAGTTTTCTACCTTAATATCGATATAATTCGGATTAAGATTTTACTTTAGGGTCCCCACCTCAAGGATTTCCAAAATATTCATTCGAAATGAAATAAAACGGAGAAACATTTTTTTCCTTTTCCAGCGTAAATTACTAGTTTACATCTCATTTGTTTTATATTATTCACAATAAAAAGTAATTTACGCTGTAAAAATGAAAAAAAATGTTTCTCCGTTTTATTTCATTTCGAATGAATATTTTGGAAAACCTTGTGGTGGGGACCATAGAAAAGTAAAATCTTAATCCGAATAATATCGATATTAAGGTAGAAAACTAAATTTTTCATAATTTATTTTGGTATTAAGTTTGTATGGAAATGGTAACAGTCGCCAAATAAAGTTAATTGCAGCGAAATAAAACTGAGAGGATAGGTAAAACTGTTTTAAAATCTGGCAATTATGCTTTACCCCACACCACCTGTCAAAATTCAGTCAGAAAAATTCGATGTTTCGATTTGTCGACTTGCGTGAAGTGTGAAGTCGTGTATCGCGCTCTATTTATTTATGTATCATGGCATAGCGAAACCGAAACTAAAAACTGCATTTTACGGGAGTTAACAACATACGTTATCGTTATTTGCACTCGGATATCGTAGCTGTGATGCATGGAGGCGGCTACAAAAGCAGTTTTTGATTGGGATCGTGTGGGGTGTTTTATGGGGGATAAAATAGTGGTGTTGTCCGTGGAGTGAGAGTTTATAAAATGGATCGACGGTGTTCTCAGTCTGTGAGGACGTTGATATTCGACGATTCTGACTCTGATCCGCCTAAAGCTGTTCAGAAAAAGGATCTTCTTTCGTCGGGTGCGCCACCTTCGCTGAATCAGAGCGCAGAAGGTAAGTCAAAACTTTGGAAACAGGCTAGAGTTCGCCGTATTGTGTTTCAAGGCTTATCTGCTATCTATTATGCGTGAAACCGATAATTTAGTGTGCAAATTGTGTCAATTGCAACAAAATGTATCTTTAGTAATAATATTATTTATTATCAACCTACCTTCTAAGCTAAATTTTCACAATTGCACTCAAGGTGACATTAACTTCGAGAACATGTGTTTGAATGGGTTTTATTTACATAATGATTTCTGTATTTATTCTAATAAGACAATCGGTATAGATTTATAAGCAGAACATCTACAAAACTAAATCATTTTAGAAGGGTTCCATAAAATTAACTTATTAAAAACATTGTTATGCATAGAGAGTTTTGTTACAAATCCTTTTCAAGTATGAGGATAAATCTACATCTATACTCGATACGCTTATCTCAGGAACCGCTCGTGCTGGTCCGATTTGAAAAATTCCTTCAGTGTTAGATAGTCCATTTATTGAGAAAAGCTATATTATATTTCCAAAAAAAAAAACTTTTTTAAGGCTTCATTGTCAACTAAATAAACCTTATGATTTCGTCATTCGTCATTGTCTGTCTGTCACTGGATTAGCTCATTTTAAGGGCACCTCTCCAAACCAAATAGCCTTTGCAGCAGAATCCACACAGAATAGATACAATTTACAATTATCTTACAATCAACCAACAGAATTGACTACCTACTACAATGGCATAAACATAATTGCTCTAATATCTTTATCCAGTGAGGAAACAGTCGACTACGTTTGTATGGAAAATGAGTAAGTAGACTTTCCTCTTAATCAGGTCAAACAACAGCACATACCTAGTCAAAGGTAGTAAAAACTTACAGCCCACATATTTTTTCACACTTACTTTAATTTACACTCCACGATTCTACATATAATACAAACAAAAGTCACTCTCTGAGTCTGTACATTTATCTACCTACTAGTTGTTAATCTACCTAATAACCGATTTTAATATGATTTTTTTACCATTATTACAAAGAGCGGTGTTGGTCTAGTGGTAGATACCGCGACTTTCATTCCGAAGTTCGTGGTTTCGAATCCAGGCCGACCGCACCAATGTCTTTTTCTTTAAGAAAAATTTAAGTGCGCTATTAACATCGCTCTTACAGTGAAGGAAAACATCATGAGGAAACCGACATGTCCTAGGATAAACCACGGTCCGAAGGCATGGGATATTCGCCAGGTAGGCTCCCGTGGCGTCTTAAGCCCTCTAAAAATCACGTACAATGGCCCAATTGTGAGGCTAAGTGCGGAAAAGGCTCAGGGAAACTAACTAACTACCACTATTACAGAATTTCTTTAGGAGATGTTAAGCCATGATGGCTCTAAGCTTTAAGTACTTATAAAATTCAAATGCTTTAATGAAAGCCTTAAACCTTAGTTCTAGAGACATGAAATCTGAAAAAAGAATTGTTCCTGAATTCTATAAGGTAAGGGTTTTTAGGGTTCTGTACCCAAAGTGTAAAAATGGGACTGTTTTACTCCACTTAGCTTAGACTCTACTGTCTTGGTGTTACTAAGCTGTACTTTATGAATCATGATAGCTTCACAGTAGATGTTTCCACAGATGACTTATTTCTGTTGTTGCTATAATAACTAAAAATAAAATAAAAATATTCAAGTAAGGTGTACTGGGGTAACTCTGAAAGTGGGGTAAATACAGAATAGACCTTTAGTCAGAGTGATATTAAATCCATTTTTTAATAAATTCGGATTTACCCCACTGAATAAGTTATATCAGATTTACCCCACTATACCTTACCTCACACAAAAAAAATTTTTTTTGGTGATAATGTAAGGGTTGTTAGATATTTTATGACCCTCATGGGTAAAACCGTGGGACACAGCTAGTAATTTTAATAAATACTAGAGATGGGCCGACTAGGGGTTCTGCCGACTAGCAGACTAGCCGACTAGTCGGTACCAAAATTGCCGACTAGTCGGCCGACTAGTCGGCAATGCAGATCATTATAATTCCGAGATATTTGGGTTAATCATGATCACTCGGCGATTGTTGCTATTTTTGGATAAGTTTGCACTTCGAAAGCTGTACCGAAACTTCAAAAATATGGTTAAAATAAAAATAAAAGTTGGAATAGTTATGACATTTTAGATGTTTAGATGATGTATGTAAGCTATGACGTGTTTTGTTTACGATTTTCTGACTACCCACCTTCTAAACTGTACTACTAATTGAATAAATATTGGTTTTATTGTATAATTGTTAGTTGCCGACTAGTCGGTTGAACTGCCGACTAGTCGGCCCATCTCTAATAAATATCTATAAAATGAGACATGTTTGTAAGTTCGACCTAGATAGAGGCATGTAATGCTGACCTGTAATTCAACTAAATTATAATTATTGTGATTAATTTACTGTTTTATGTTCTACTTTTTAGTTCTTGTTTTGATTAGTAGGTAAAATAACTACATTCAAGGAAAAGTAAATTATTGTTGTTTATGTCTTTGGTAAATTGCTTTATTCCGTGGTTTTACCCATGTTGGTTTTGATTCAGTTGAAAATTTATGAAAGATAAAGTATGTAATGTAAACACCAAGTACTAGTCCTATAGAAAAACAGCTTAAATAAATTTAAAAAGCCGCTGCGTCGCTTACAATATTGTTACGTCTATCGTAAAAATGAAATGACAATCGCTGCGGGCACCAAGATGTAGTTGATGAATAACCACAGATATTTATACTAATATTATAAAGAGGTAACGTTGGTAACATGTATGTATGTATGTATATTGGGGGTAATCTCCGAAACTACTGGACCGATTTCAAAAATTCTTTCACCATTAGAAAGCTAAATTCACCCTGAGTAACATTTGTGCTCCCGATATTCCCACGGGATCGGGACTTACGCGAGTGAAACTGCGGGAATCTGCTAGTCTTATATAATAGTGAATGACGATTAAAAGCTTGATTAAGTTTGCAGTAGCGTTACCACAGTGGCTATTTACAACTGTCTACCTTCTGATGTCATATCTACTGTTGAGGTGTGAATATACCTATTTATACATTTCTATTGTCTAACTAACCAAACCAACTGATAGGTATATTGACATTATTATCAGGAAGTACCTAGCATACATTAATTGATAAAAACACCCACTAACAAGCCCCGCGGTTTCACCGGCGTTAAAAATGTGTCAGTTTAACATCCAACGATTGTTTCCATAGCGCAAAAGAGTTGTATGATTATGAAAACAACCGTTGTATGTTGAACTGACACATTAATGACTCCGCTCCGCTCGCAGTGGAAAGCCAGCATTACTCTCGATCCCGCAAGAATGTCGCATTTACAGTATTAGTGTGATTATAAGGGGAGTAGCTACCATACATTAAATTGATAAAAACAGTCATTACACTCTTCATTAAAATAACAAAACATTGTCTCTGCATTTTACATTATGCTATCTGACCTTGAATGTCGCTCTAAAAGCGAAACAAAGAGTTCATTGCTAGAGTTTTCGTTTATTGTCCAAAATTTTGGAAAAATACCTACCTTCATCGTGTTTATTCCGATAATAATTGTTGTTTGCCTCATTATATCACCCAGTGTCAGGCTTCAACTGCGTCTTGTCACCACTTACGTACGTTCATGCCCAGTACCCGACATATTTGCAGATCGATCCAGTGGTATAAAAAGTAGCCTATGTGTTATTCCAAGTCATTAGCTATCTTAATATCGAGTTTCATCGCAATCGGTCTAACGGATTTTGCGTAAAGGAGCAACAAACATAACACAACAACTTATGCAACTTATGTGACGTTTCCAACCACTTGTGTGACCTTGCCTACAACGTATGTGAAATTTCCTACAGCTTATGTGACCTTTTCTACAACCTATGTGACATTTTCAACAACCTATGCTACCTTTCCTACAAGTTACGAGACCTTTCCTACAAGTTACGAGACCTTTCCTACAACTTATGTGACCGGTCCCGGGAAACTTTCTGTGAAAGCTGGGCAACTGCAAAAAGCGCTCAGGCGCCAACCACTTTTCTCTTGTGGTTTCTTCTCATCGGAGGGCGCGTTCCGAAACCTCGGTAAATTAAAATGTCGACGTTTCAAAACGTACGTATGTGTGTATAATATACGTTCTAAATGAATAAAAAAAAAAAAAAAAAAAAAAAAAAAAAAAAAAAAAAAAAAAAAAAAAAAAAAAAAGCGCTCAGGCGCCAACCACTGGGTAAACTGTGGTTTTACCAAACGAAAGTGTGTTTAAATTTAAAGTCTGTCCTTTCTATTACAGACATCAGACGCCTAAATGATATGTCAAGCGCAGTATAAAGACTATTACACAACTCTGTAGCTGTTAAATAACACGTATTTTATAAGCAGAAGATTTGAGCAATATACAATTCACTAGTAGCGCTTCGCGGTTTTAGCATTGTGATGTTATGTACTTACCTACTAGTACTAGAAGATCAAAGGTTGCCTGGAAGAGATCGCTTTAAGCGATAAGACCGCCCATTATGCCACCTATAAGTACTTCGTTTTTAATTTCAGACTACGATCTGACGTGTTATTTCATTGTATTTGACATTTTTTCTTTATGAAGATGTGTCAAATTATCGTCTACAATTAATGAACGTAGTATAGAATTACGTTGTTTATGTTTTTCTTTGAATTGTAAATTGTATTTTGTCCCCCCTTCAATATTTGTTATATTTTGTTTCTATTATTTGTTGTTATGGCGGCTACAGAAATGCATCATCTGTGAAAGTTTCAGCTGTCTAGCTATCACGGTTCATGAGATACAGCCTGGTGACAGACGGACAAACAAACAGCGGAGTCTCAGTAATAAGGTCCCGTTTTGACCCTTTGGGTACGGAACCCTAAAAAAACAGGTGTGCAGGTAATTTAATTACTTGTAGTGTAGTTTTGCCTTTTTTATTTTAAATGTATGAATCTGCCCAATTAAGCTTGTTAGGTACAGTAAGAATCATCTAAGTTAAAATAATGAACCTGTGAAGCTGGTTTAAATGGGAACTAGTACCGGACGCGCGTGAAATTAGTTTTTTTTATAAATTAGCCAGTTAGAAGTTTTATTCCGTCGATAACGACTTCAGAATATAATATGTTTAAATAAATAACCCAGATATAGCTACTGTTACTGGCCTTTATAAAGTCGCCGACGAGGATCCTTCTGCTGGGCAAAGGCCTCCTTATCTTTTATTAGCTTTCTCCACCATTTTTTATTTGGAAGCTTTAAACAAAAACATGGAAAAACAATGAAAACGGAAAGATTTCACGACCAAACATTTAAAAGAACTTAAAAAACATTATGGTACGAGCCTATTATTATGTTTGCATAATTGTAGTACTTATAACAAAAATAATAATGAGAGATTATAAAATTAATAACAAGGTAAAAAATCATAGATACTAGCTGCTCCCCGCGGTTTCACCCGCGTAAGTCCCGATCCCATTTGATTTACGGGATCAAAAGTAGCCTATGTCCTTTTCAAAAGTCATATGACTCTCTCTTTACCGAAATTAATCAAAATCGGTTCAACGGCTTAGGCGGAAAAGCGAAACAGACAGGCCGCAAGAGTTTCGCATTTATAAAATTAGTAAGAAAATAGTAATTAATTAGTAAGGATTTTATTTGAATTTCACGCACACACGGTACCCATCCCCCGTAAAGAAAGTAGGTAAGTACTTAACAGACTACATACACTACACACCTATAAACTATAGATACAACTTCCCACGGTCTTTTGTCTAACGTGAAATGTTTTGGGAAACTTAGAAATAATTTACTTACCTGGTATAATAATACTTAGCAGCAGAGCAGTATCTTGCGGTTTCACTCGGAATATCCAATTTTATCCTGACCCGACACACTTCGTATCGCCATTAGGCCGTTTTGGCGTGAAAATTTCTCAGGACAGAGCTTGCATCGGTTGCCCGTTGTGCCACACAAGATTTAAGTTTTGCTGCGTAATATTTGTTTAAGGGCCCTATACCTGCTAAACTCAAAATCCATGTCGGGCGCATCGAAAATTGTTGATTATACAGTGGTGGTCATATAATTAAGAACGCTGATATAAAGGTAAGATTTTTTTTAACTAAGACGCAAAACTAATTGCAGGCTTTATTTTTTATTGTTCTCGGTATCGTAAAACTTTTCCATAATACCACTGTATTCATTGATACACATGATTAGCTAAAAATAAATACACAAACTTTTTACACTACTTCTAAACATAGTACTCCTATTTACTGGCTGGCCACGTAATTAAGAACGCTCAATAGTTTATACGTTTATTCAAATTTAATTAGAGCAAAATCAGTCGATTTGTTACTGTTTGTATAATTTTGGAGCCATTTAGTGCTGTAAAAGGTAAAAGTTATTGCTTCTTATGAAAAGACAATGGAAAAAATAAAAGTTGTGATAAATCTACAAGGGAAGTAATAATAAAAGTTCGCCAGAAGAATTTGGTCAAACAAAAAGATAGCCGACCATCTGCAATGTGCAAAAACGATGGTTTTCCACAATGTAAACCATTTTGCTACGTATCAAACTACTTCGAAGGTTCCGCGTGTACCTAAACAGTGAAAAACAACTCCTCGAGATGACCGAAACATCGTTCGCATGGCAAAACAAAATCCATCTAAAGGGTCCAATGAGCTGAGAAAATAATATTTAGGTGAAAACAACCCTTCAGCAATCTCAGCACGCACTATTAGAAGACGTTTGATAGAAGAAATACGGAAGGACGGAAGGATAGCAAGAAAGGTACCCATGTTGAAACTTTGCCACAGGCAAGTCCAGCTGACGTTAGCGAGAAAGTATGAAAACTGGACTGTGCGACATTGGTAAAATGTACTTTTTTCTGACGAGACGAAAATAAACAGAGTATGTTTCGATGGAAAATGATATGTTCGACGTCCCACGAATACAGCATTCGTACCTAAGTACACGAAAGTTACATTAAAGCGCGGTGGTGGAATGTGAAAATTTGGGTATGGTTTTTTGGACATGGTGTTGGACCTGTAAAGTTGATAGAAGGTAACATGGATCAGTTCTAATATAAAAATATACTGGAAGAAATAATGTTATCTTACGCTGAAGACGTTCTACCGGTTATTTGAACATTCCAGCATCACAATGATCCAAAGCACACTGCACGCACCATAAAGGATTTTATTACAGCGAAATCAGTTTCTGTCTTAAATTGGCCAGCCAACAGCCCAGATCTAAATCCAATAGAGAATCTGTGGCTCGAAGTAAAGACAAAGGTTTTCAATACAAAGTGTGAAAATTTATGAGAGCTATCGAGCTGTATGACGTTTTCGTAGAAGAATGGAGAACTCTATTTCGCTTGCGAAATATCAAAAATTAATATAGTTAATGCCTCGCCGGTGTAAAGCAGTAATTAAAAGCTGTGGATATGCTATTAACTATAAATGTTAGTCAAAAACGTATTAAATTGATTTTTAAATTTTCTGCGCTACATATTATATTGTAATTTTTTAAATGTAAGTGTCATACAAAACATTTCCCGAGCAGTTTAATAAATCGTTCTTAATTATTTGTCCAGCTTCAGTACTGTTTGAATGTGTTACTTTGGTAAAATCAATATAATGTGAAAAAAATAATTAGCGATTTCATTATAATGTTCCTAAGCCACCTTGCTCTATTAATGTGGCTATTTTATAACATAACTAGATGCTTCTCAGAAGGTACACATCTCTGTGGGTGGCACGATTTATATAAAAACTTCTAGAAATTCAAATCGTTCTTAATTATATGACCACAACTGTATAATGACGGAATGTCGTAGAACTTTTTTTTGTGTACAGATTGTAGGCGACATTGTTTCCGATATTTTAGTGCAGTTTCCATACAAATATGTCGAAACGTATTGAAGCCTATCGACGTTTTACCCAAATCAGACATTTTTTGACTAAAATTTGGATAGGCTTTGCACCAATAGGAGGTTCTTGTCTTAAACCGACACCAAAATGTAGGAAACAATGTCACCTACAATCTGTACACAAAAAAAAGTTCTACGACATTCCGTCATGAAATAATCAACAATTTTCGATGAGCCCGACAGGGATTTTCAGTTTCAATGTCATAAGAAAGTATTTATCTTTCTGTCTCGTTCAATTTGTCTATAGCTGTACTCGATTATCGTTTACGCACAGAATACATAAATAGTACGTTTAGGGCACAATTTCCAAGTTGTAAAATGTCCAGTGGGTGCAAAATGTCCAGGTTGCAAAATGTACAAGTCCCATAATGTAGAAAAACACTTATATGTCTGCCCACTCTACTAGGAGACCTGTTATCAATAAAGACAGTCTGTAGGTACATCCTTTACAACAGAAATAGATAAACCTCAACACAGGAGCGGTGTTATCGAACCCACGACCGTCTATTGTCAATGTCCGGTCACATTAATGTTCAAACAAGCAAGTCTTAACATTTCGTAATTTGCTCCAGGCACATCTACTTACCTACTAGAAATATTACAAAGAAAAAATATATCTTCAACACTAATATTATAAAGAGGAAAGATTTGTATTTTTGTGTAGGTGTGTCTGTATGTTTGTAATGAATAAACCAAAAACTACTGGACCGATTTCAAAATTCTTTCACCATTAGAAAGCTACATTCACCTTGAGTAACATAGGCTACTTTTGATCTCGATATTCCCACGGGATCGGGACTTACGCGGGTGAAACCGCAGGACGCAGCTAGTCAAAAATAAATTCGCGGTGAGGCTTGAACTTGCGTGTTTGGGTCTAACGTGTATACCAACTAGACTACACGAGGTATGTAAAGTTAATGATTTCGCGCAGGAAAAAAATACTGGAAAGTGGTTTCCTGTGGCGTGGATAGATGGCGTTCAAACGAGCTTAAATCGAAAACAGAGACAAGGGAAATATACGTGTTCTTAAATTCATCGCTCGAGGAGGAAACTCGTGTGGTCTAGTTGGTATAGACATTGTGGTACCGACCCAAAGACGCGAGTTGAAACTCGAGAGAGCGTTTTTGAAAACGTATTTGAGCGGTGTTGGTCTAGTGGTAGATACCCCGGCTTTCATTCCGAGAGTCGTGGGTTCGAATCCAGGCCGACCGCGCACCAATGTCTTTTTCTTTAAGAAAAAGGTATGTGCGCTAATAACATCGCTCTTACGGTGAAGGAAAACATCGTGAGGAAACCAACATGTCCTAGAACTCACCACGTTCCGAAGACATGGGATATTCAGTGTTTTCTATGTATCATATGTATGTATTTAACAAAAAAAAAGTATAATATGTAGTATATATCCGTTGTCTAGTAACCATAGTACGCACCTAGTGCTTAATTTGGGGCTAGATTGCGCTGTGTGTAACGTCGTGCAATATTTATTTTTCCTTTAAAATGTTTCAAGCAAGTCGTTGTCAAACCAACGCTTGTATTCTTTATCCGTCGCCTTCTTATAAGGTCTGCTTGCGGCATATTTGTGTAATACAGAATTGACTAATCCGACGACGTTAGTAAAAATATGCACGCAACCAACGTCGTATTCGGTTTAGGGTTTCGTACCCAAAGGGTAAAAACGGGGACCCTTTTATTGAGAATCCTCTGTCCGTCTGTCTGTCTGTCTGTGACCAGGCTGTATCTCATGAACCGTGATAGCTAGACAGTTGAAATTTTCACAGATGATGAACGGTCCTTAACTCAGCATAATGCTCGATGGCCCCAGATTACGTAACTCTGTTTCTAACAATATCGATTACAACAATTGAAAGTGTTGATTTTTGCGTTTACTGATATACAATTTGACAGTTACAGTCGCTAGTTGTCATTGCAATGGAAATTTGTTAGGGACTGAATAGGGTTGCCAACACTTTTTTCGAAAAATATAGTATTTGTTGCTAAAAAATATAGTACGACCCAAAAAAATATAGTATTTTTAAATATAGTACAAAAATTGAGCGGAATTTTGTAGAATATTTCAAAGGAAACACGTATGTTTTGCACTTAATCTTTTTTTTTTTGCAAAAACTATAAGTTATTCGTTTGCATTTTTCGTCTTGAATAAAAAATATTATGTCACCCGACAATCAATCTCTAAATAATTAGCACCGTTTTTTATTACGGCTTTTCTTTTTTCCTGCAATTTTTTTTCCTGAAAATACTGCTCTGTATAGGCAGGGGCTGGAATTTATAAAAGATTTTTTTTAACAAAAATGTCTGAAATATAGTATTTTTGCGTACTATATGTGCTTTCAAAAATATATAGTACGCAGAGCTGAAATATAGTACAATACTATATATTATAGTACGGTTGGCAACCCTAGGACTGAATGACGTGTAATCAACAATTTCAATTGTTTCGAGATTTGTTAGCAACATAGTTACGTAATCAGCTACCTTACCACTGAGAGCGGTCTTTTCCAGGCAACCTCGGTATGAAGAGGATCACACGAATGATACCCGTACTTACCTGTCTAAAATAACAGAGTTATTGCTTCCGAAAATCATGACTATCAATTTATTGGTATTGTGTACTCCTATGGACTATTTTTATTCGTTTGTGTTCCATGATTTATTGATAACATTCGATGCGAAGTATTTGGTTAACAATATACTTAGGGAGTAGGTACATACAGTATAGTCAGGTAAAATCGGAAACGGGGGAAAACCGTATGACTTAAATATTTTCCAAACTGGCACAATAGCTGCTGTTTGTTTTACGGGTAACACACATGTATGTCACCTCTAATATACCGGCAGTAATTGGGCTAGGTGACATTTTTAGGGTTCCGTACCTAAAGGGTAAAAACTGGACCCTATTACTGAGAATTCGCTGTCTGTTTGTACGTCTGTAACTAGGCTGTATCTCATAAACCGTTATAGCTAGACAGTTGAAAATTTCACAGAAGATGTATGTTTAGTGTTCACAACAGCAATTCACCCCGCACCGATCTGTGGCAACCGGCAGTTGCAATATCATCTATTTTGGGAGATATTTGAGCAATACGGTCTTCCCCGTATCCGATCTTACCCGACTATACCTACACTATGTTTTAAGTTATTTATGGACATGTTTCCCTTGGTATTTTGTGATAGAGAGATATTGCGGGGAGTAATAGTTTTGTGATGTTTTTGTAGGGATTGGTTGTAAATTATTTAGCACATGAAATGTTTTTTTATCATGTATTGATAGCAGCGGTTCGATCACATGGGAATATCGGGACATAAAGTAGCCGTGTTAACAGATCTCCAGATATACATATTATAATACTAAGCATACTAAGTTTCATCGCAATGGGTTTAGTAGTTTTTGCGTAAAGGAGTTGTTACTCCTACGCACACTTTCTAATACTTACTGCATATCGCGGTTTCATCCGTGTAAATCCCGATTCTGTGGGAAAATTAATTAAATTAGCTTTCAATTGGTGAAAGAATTTTTGAAATCGGTCCAGTAGTTTCGGAGCCTATTCGTTACAAACTCACAAATAAATCCTCTTTATGTTATTAGTATACCTAACTAAAATTCATTTGGATTACTATTACTAGTATGACTTTGTTTTTGAATTTCGCCCGAAGCCGTAGCAACTTTAATAGTGATCTAGATTAAGTTCTAGCATCTAAGTAGGTTTATTAGAGCGCGTTCTTTCAACGAGGACCGGTTGCATTGTCTTGTGAGACGATAGGTATTTCATGTCACTGATGCCGGTTTTGTCATACGTGCTCTGTATGCGGGGTTTCTGTGTAGTGCGTTTAGAGATACTAGCGAACCGCCCCGGCTTCACATACAATGGATGTTTCTGTTACCCGCCCTGAATTAAAAAAAGATAAACTTAAACTTATAGAAGGTTAACACAGCAGAGCGATCTTTGTGTTCGTGTTGGGACATGGGACTATGGGAGCCCGGACGACTAGAACCTATTTATATATATTTTACTAGCTGCGATCGCGGTTTCACCCGCGTAAGTCCCGATCCCGTGGGAATATCGGGATCAAAAGTAGCCTATGTTACTAAATAAATAAATAAATTCTGTGAACAACACACAGCGCCATCTAGCCCCGTGGTAAGCGACTAAGCTTGTGTTACGGTGACTAGACAACGGATACAATACTTATATTTCTTTTTCTTTTGTAAATACATACATATTATACATAGAGGGACACCCAGACCAGACACAAATATTTATTTTTTTAAGCATAAATACATAACCCGCAACCTTCTGCATTGCAGTCGCGCTTTCGCACGACGCGCCACAGAGGCCGTCAAATAATGTTCGTGTTGTGACAAATCAATAATAAGAAAGTGAATATGCTTGTTTATCTGTTTATTTTTAAAGAACAGGTGTTAGGTATATCTCGCATCGATCACGACCCGCGCCAAATAGGACGACACAAGACGTACACTGTTTATTTTGACAATCATAGTAGGTATAATAGTTACAAACGAGGGGCGACGTTGATTAATTCACTACTAAATATTAGTACATAAAAACTATTAGGTATTCTGTAACAGGTGTGTGTATGCGCATAATGTAAGATGACATCTGTGACGCAGAAGACTACGTGTTCTGTTCCCGCCGTGTAACCTGTATTTGATGCCAACAGATACTTTCCCTCTTACTTATAAACGATGACTAACTTTATGTAACGTTTGTTTTTTTACTGTGACATGACGTTTCAAAGTTGTCAGGAGGCGACCTGACAACTTTAACACTAGATGAGACACACCACTATACTGTTATTATCCACACTAATATATTATAAAGAGGAAAGATTTGTATTTTTTTGTTCGACGACGGACAACGGACGTTCGAATTTTGATCCATCTTTGTTAAGATATGTGAGTAATTTCCCGAACATTTTGACGTTTGGAACTGGCTCGTCTCGTCCGTCAGAGACGAGTTTGAAATGGACCACTATCAGGCGACCTTTCTCCTTCTAGTCTCTAATAGACATCAGTCCAGTTCTATGGCAACGCAGTTATATCAAGTTTACCATATGTTGACGGTAAACTCTCACAGAATATTCCAAGAACCTTAACTAGTCATTAGCCAGCTACTAGTAAAAAAATCGCTCTAAATACTTTAGTTTTTATTTCATCACACTACACATACTTCTAGGTACTTCAGTTTGTTACGTTTGTACCGGTAGCCCCATTCTAGATCGAATAACTGGGACGTTCGCGTTGGCAGAGAGTATTTCATTCATCAAAGACTGGCTTGAGATGCAATTGCTTCTATTGATTGATCCATGTGCCTTGTACTTGGGGATTTCAATGCAATCATTGAGATACTTTGTACTATACGATACTTTGACATGTCCTAGGACTCACCACGGTCCGAAGACATGGGATATTCAGTGTTTTCTATGTACTTATCATATGTATGTAAGTAGTGTCTTATCTTTACGCATAAGAAATTTATAGAACAACTTCTTTATTGTAGACACCACATAAATTAAAATATGTACCTACATACAAAATATTTGAAAATATATAAACATCTTAAATCTAGGTCTAAATCTAAATCTTGAAAAGAAGAAGATAGGTTTACTTGTGAAATACTAGTGCGGCTTTCATACCCCAAAAAGCGTAATAATTACAGATATTATCCAATAATATAGCATGAAATCTCCAACACAGTTTAACATACTCCGCAAACAGCAATACCATTAAAATAATACAATAAAACCCATTAAATGGAATTACTCTAATTGTAACTGCAAATATCTGCTTTTAAGTGCAAATTCTAATAAAAACTCTGGTTTCATTTGTTGCAACAACTTTGATACTTATTTTTAGGATCCCGTAAAAATGGGACCATTTCACTAAGTCTCCGCTGGCCTTCTGTCTGTATGTCTGTCACCAGGCTGTATTTTTTTACTCTAAGGCGCAAAGAGTCATATTTTTTACGCGGGACTTACGCGGGGAAACAGCGGCACAACAATATCTCCGGAATGCGTCCACTCTTTAATTACCTAGTTTACGTACTGTATTCACCACCTGCCAAGATAACTAATCAACCTTGGTTATTTCTCGACCTCAGGGCAAAGAGAACGCTATTACACCATGAAGGGCAGATTTTACTAGTTCGAATGTATTAGATATAAGTTACCTTCTATTGATTTAGAATTTGATGGCCTCAATTGCGCGTCGGGCCAAACCCTGACTGCAACGCATAAGGCTAGGGGTTCGATTCCCGCTGGGAACAAATATTTTTTATGACTAGAATTGGTTGTTTCTGGGGCTGGGTGCTTTCTATGTATCATATTATGGATAAGTCCCGATCCCGTGGGAATATCGGGATCAAAAGTAGCCTATGTTACTCAGGGTGAATGTAGCTTTCTAATGGTGAAAGAATTTTTGAAATCGGTCCAGTAGTTTCGGAGATTACCCCCAATATTACATACATACATACATGTTACCAACTCTTATACTCTTTATACCAACGTTATAATATTAGTATAGATGTATGTATGTACCTACTTTAAAAAAATAGAATATGTAGTTATATCCGTTGTTAAGTACCCATAGTACAAGCCTAGTGCTTAGTTTGGGGCTAGATTGCGCTGTGTCCAACGTCGTGTAATTTTTAAATAAAAAAAAATATAGATCAAACTTGGTAATTTTTAGACCTCAGGGCATTAATAATGCTATTGCACCATGAAGGGCAGATTTTACTAGTTCGAATGTATTCGATAATGTTGCCTTGATTTACGATTTTAAAGTAGGTTAGTTATTTTGACAAACTTTTTAAATTCACACGATTTAATTTACATTTATTTTCTATCCTCGACGTTTTGACTATATTATTATGCTACAAATAGTAACAATGGCTGGCTTGTATGACTTGTAATGAAATTATAACCAATAAATTATATGAATGGTCTTGACAAAAAACAAAAACGCGATTAAGACTGCTGCTGGGCTGGAGCCTAGTGCAGACATGAAGCAGTTTTTAGGGGTCTTCGATGGGAATTGAACCCAAAATCTCGCTTTAACCTTTTCTTTCACCGGGGCGCCGAAGATTTCTTGCCAAACCTTAAATTACACAAATATTACACAGAAAAACTCTTTCTTTCTCCGAGTGTAACGGAAAATAATTTTGGAGAGTTTAAAAAAATGTTAAATAGCTATTACATTGTTTTAGAAACTAACGTAGAAACAGGTAAAAATATATAAAAAGAAATAATTTAACCTTGCTCAAACTCTGAAAACAATGTACCTACCTATACCTATTATTGAAAAACATTGTTTAAATTTTATCAACTCAAATAACGAGAATTGGTAGTTCTCTTTATTTTCCTTTATTTTATGTTTTGTTTTTGTGACAAAGGTTACGTTTATGTAGGTAGGTATTTTAATTTCACGGCGAGTCGAGGGGTGATCAAAAAGTAAATAATCCTCCTTCGACAGTCGGGTAAAAAAAGAAACCTTATAATAATTATGATCACTCGCTTGTTCCGTACCCAAAGGGTAAAAACGGGACCCTATTACTGAGACTTCTCTGTCTGTCTGTCTGTCCGTCCGTCCGTCTGTCCGTCTGTCACCAGGCTGTATCTCATGAACCGTAATAGCTAGAAGGTTGAAATTTTCACAGAAGATGTATTATTTGTGTTCCACTCGCATAAGTCCCGTTCCCGTGAGAATGTTACTCCTCGATAATGTAGCTTTATATTGGTGAAGGAATTTTTGAAATTGGTCCAGTAGTTTCAGAGATTACCCGGAAAATACATACATAATTGTTACCAACGTTACCTCTTTATAATATTAGTATAGCATAGAAGTATAGATATTTTTTGACCCCAGTGGTGAATTTCGGTAGCCTTTACAGATGAACTCCTGGTCCAACGCGGTCAACCGTTTAGATCCCCATTATTCGGGCTGCTTCGGCCGTGGCTTGTCACCACCAACCAGCCTTAGTTTTCTTCCCAAGCGGACTCGTATTTGTTCTAAGGCGAAAACGAACCCGCAACCTCCACCACAGAAGTATTTTTTAAAATTAAAACGCGATGTCGCTGTTTGAAAATGTAGAAATCACGTTTATTGTATGGGTTCAATATTTGTTTTATTTTGTTTTTTAGTATTTGTTGTTATAGTGACTACAGAAATACATCATCTGTGAAAATTTCAACTGTCTAGCTATCACGGTTCATGAGATACAGCCTGGTGACCTACTGGCTTCGGTAATAGGGTCCCGTTTTTATCCTTTGGGTACGGAACCCTAAAAACCACTTAACTCTCCAGTTTTTAGTACTCTATAATAACAAGCTACCCACAGATCATCAACTGTTTATTTATCACTTAAAATTGGCAACATATTCAATGTCATGACGCTCGCTGTATAGAGTTCGTTTCACAAAAGAAGTCTCGCAGACGTATTTAGATTTGTAGGATCTAAATATCTGTTTTGTTTCATATTTACACAAATGAAATATTATTAAAAAATATAGTCATACAAAACATAAAATAAAATATGGCAAGAGACAAGAACAAAACCTTAACTAAATTTTAATTCCTCCATCCCCAAGCGTTCCCGATGCAAAGCTGCCCAAAATGCTGGCAGCTTTGCGTTGGACCGCAATGGACAACCTTTGCGACAGGAACCCCAAAACGGATATCATGCCCTTCTGAAATTTTATAATATTCTATCAATTAAAAAAAATTAACCGTCTAGCTATCATGAGATACAGGCTGAAGACAGACAGACGGACAGACAGCGAAGTCTCAGTAATAAGGTCCCCTTTTTACCTTTTGTGTACGGAACCTGAAAAAATACTGATTGCTAGATTACAATATACTCAATACCATAATCAATATATATTTTTATTGTATTAATTTGCCGGCTCGATCAATATAGTTACCTAATAACGCAATGTCCATGCAGTCCTTAATTTCATCTCGAACGGACAGACACCTATGGCACAAGCGGAAGGCGCAATATTTTTGGATTTTTAACGACTACAGGAGTCCTGTCGGATGCAGAATTTAGAAAAGCGCATTTTTGATGTGAAACATCTATAGGCGGGGTTCAACCTAAAATTCATGGCTTTCATGTCATGGCGATACCATGCCGTGGCGACACCTCGCCACGCTATATGTACTATTTAACCTGCGTAAGTCCCGATCCCGTGGAAATATCGGGATTAAAAGTAGCCTATAGCTTCCTCAATAAATGGACTATCCAACACTGGAAGAATTTTTCAAATCAGACCAGCGCGAGCGGTTCTAGAGATTAGCGCGTTCAAACTAACAAACTCTTCCGCTTTATAATAATAGAAGATAGATAAAGATAATAATAGAAGATAGAAGATACGTAGCCAGTCGACCGATGTTTCACATCTGCCAGACGTCCTGTGACGGCTCACATTTTTTTCAGTTAATTATTTTGTAAGACGTACTCTATCTAACATCGTAACGCCTGAATTACGCAACACGACTTATGAAATATGTTTTGGATTGATTGCCTAGTTTCATATACACAGTTTGTGTTTGTAAACCACACACATGGTTTGGGGTTTGTGGTTCGTTTGTTTAGCTCCAGTGGGCGTGTAAAGAACCTACTCTTACCTGTTACAGTTGGATGTTTGTTTGTAATTAATAAATAGGTTAAGTATAAACTTACCAGCTCCCGTATTATCTATCTATGTAGTTGATAGCTGCGTCCCGCGGTTTCACCCGCGTAAGTCCCGATTCCGTCTGAATATCGGGATCAAAGTAGCCTTTGTTACTCCTCGATAATGTAGCTTTATGTTAGTGAAAGAATTTTTGAAATCGATCCAGTAGTTTTTCATTTTATTACAACATGACAAACAAACATACACACTTACAAATACAAATCTTTCCTCTGGTTGCCCAGGAGAAATCGCTTATGTACCTATGTTATTCTGTCTATTCGACGACCTCTGGGGCGCGTCGTGCGAATGCTCGACTGCAATGCAGAAGGTTCGATTTCCGCAGAGTGCAAGTATTTATGCTTTAAAATTACAAAAGAAAAATAAGTAAAAGTAATATATAGTATCCGTTGTCTAGTCACCGTAACATAAGCCTAGTAGCTTACACGGGGCTAGATGTTCACAGAATTTATTTCACTGTCACTCACAGAATTTCAAGCGAAATTCCTCAAAAGTATTTAATAACTAACTCAAGAGAGTTAACCTCATTTCTTATAGTATGACAGAATATCGTAAACACTACTAAATTATCCACAAAAAGAACATAAAACAAGCTTCGTAAATAAAAACGAGAACAAGAGAAATTCAAACACACATTTATTGTTACTTTTGAATACAACGTTGTTTTGCTTTACGGTAGAAATTGGCGCGAGTTTGCGCGAGATTTGCGCGGATTTTAGAGGTAAACAATGGGAATTATTTAAAGCAGACTTGATTTTAGTGAATTGAGGACTGACTTTTGGTATGTATCCAAGTTTAGGATGCTAGTTGATATTTATAGAGGTATGCAGGTTTATTACCGACTTAAAAAAAAGAGGAAGTTCTCAAGGCTCTCTCCTAGTCATCAGTACCCCAAATAGTAAAAAAGGAACCCCTAAAAGATCACTCGCTTGTCTGTCTGTTTGTATGGATGTTCTGCGACTCGAAAACGGCTCGACCGATTTTGATGAATCGAATGTATTGACCTAGTAGGTTCACCCGCGTAAGTCCCCATCCCGTGGGAATATCGGGGTCAAAAGTAGCCTATGTTACTCCTCGATGATGTAACTTTCTATTGGTTAAAGAATTTTTGAAATCGGCACAGTAGTTCTTGAGTTTATTCATTACAAACACACACACACACACACACAAATTAAAATCTTTTCTCTTTAGATTCGAATTGTTGTGTGTGTGATTGTGAATATTAGTGTAGTTGGTAGTTAGTGGTTACGAAAAAATATATTTCTAGTAAAATGCCTTGAGTAAGAAATATCAAAATATTTTTCGTTAGTCGTTTTGCCCGCAGTCATTAAAAGCTTCTTCATTAGTGACAATCAGAAAACGGTTAGCTATAAAATTTCTCTTTTTTAGGGTTCCGTATCTCAAAAAGTAAAAAAAGAAATCATTATGAGATTAGTTTCTTGTGTGTCTGTTTGTCCTGACTTACCTACTATTCAAAGATTTTGTAATATTGATCGTTTATTAAAATTTATATTGGATAACTAGCTTAGTCCCGCGGTTTTACCCGCGTAAGTCCCCCTCTCGTGGGAATTTCGGGATCAAGAATTTTTAAATTCGGCCCAGTAGTTTTTGAGTTTATTTATTACAAACATTACACACGCACATACACAAAAATACAAATCTTTCCTCTCCTCCACTAATACTATAATGTTGGTAGAATATTCTATCAACGTACTTAAAAATCGTTGCATGTAAGTATACGAATATGAGAACTCAGATAAAACCGCGGGGAACCTATTTGCAAATATATTTTAATAAACTATAAAAAAACCACACGTAGGTAGGTACTTAATTTAAAAATATCCAGTCAAATTGTTAGATAATTTCAAAATCAAAGCATATGCAGTCTATGTCAAACTGTCGGTGTGTTTGTATTTATCAAATTGAAATGCATAGAGTGGGAATTTGTCCGCCTACAGAACTACTGAACCTACTACTGTCCGTCTGTCACCAGGCTGTATCTCATGAACCGTAATAGCTAGAAGGTTGAAATTTTCACAGAAGATGTATTATTTGTAACTAGCAGAGTCCCGCGTTCCACTCGCATAAGTCCCGTTCCCGTGAGAATGTTACTCCTCGATAATGTAGCTTTATATTGGTGAAGGAATTTTTGAAATTGGTCCAGTAGTTTCAGAGATTACCCGGAAAATACATACATAATTGTTACCAACGTTACCTCTTTATAATATTAGTATAGCATAGAAGTATAGATATTTTTTGACCCCAGTGGTGAATTTCGGTAGCCTTTACAGGTGAACTCCTGGTCCAACGCGGTCAACCGTTTAGATCCCCATTATTCGGGCTGCTTCGGCCGTGGCTTGTCACCACCAACCAGCCTTAGTTTTCTTCCCAAGCGGACTCGTATTTGTTCTAAGGCGAAAACGAACCCGCAACCTCCACCACAGAAGTATTTTTTAAAAATAAAACGCGATGTCGCTGTTTGTAAATGTAGAAATCACGTTTGTTGTATGGGTTCAATATTTGTTTTATTTTGTTTTTTAGTATTTGTTGTTATAGTGACTACAGAAATACATCATATGTGAAAATTTCAACTGTCTAGCTATCACGGTTCATGAGATACAGCCTGGTGACCTACTGGCTTCGGTAATAGGGTCCCGTTTTTATCCTTTGGGTACGGAACCCTAAAAACCACTTAACTCTCCAGTTTTTAGTACTCTATAATAACAAGCTACCCACAGATCATCAACTGTTTATTTATCACTTAAAATTGGCAACATATTCAATGTCATGACGCTCGCTGTATAGAGTTCGTTTCACAAAAGAAGTCTCGCAGACGTATTTAGATTTGTAGGATCTAAATATCTGTTTTGTTTCATATTTACACAAATGAAATATTATTAAAAAATATAGTCATACAAAACATAAAATAAAATATGGCAAGAGACAAGAACAAAACCTTAACTAAATTTTAATTCCTCCATCCCCAAGCGTTCCCGATGCAAAGCTGCCCAAAATGCTGGCAGCTTTGCGTTGGACCGCAATGGACAACCTTTGCGACAGGAACCCCAAAACGGATATCATGCCCTTCTGAAATTTTATAATATTCTATCAATTAAAAAAAATTAACCGTCTAGCTATCATGAGATACAGGCTGAAGACAGACAGACGGACAGACAGCGAAGTCTCAGTAATAGGGTCCCCTTTTTACCTTTTGTGTACGGAACCTGAAAAAATACTGATTGCTAGATTACAATATACTCAATACCATAATCAATATATATTTTTATTGTATTAATTTGCCGGCTCGATCAATATAGTTACCTAATAACGCAATGTCCATGCAGTCCTTAATTTCATCTCGAACGGACAGACACCTATGGCACAAGCGGAAGGCGCAATATTTTTGGATTTTTAACGACTACAGGAGTCCTGTCGGATGCAGAATTTAGAAAAGCGCATTTTTGATGTGAAACATCTATAGGCGGGGTTCAACCTAAAATTCATGGCTTTCATGTCATGGCGATACATGCCGTGGCGACACCTCGCCACGCTATATGTACTATTTAACCTGCGTAAGTCCCGATCCCGTGGAAATATCGGGATTAAAAGTAGCCTATAGCTTCCTCAATAAATGGACTATCCAACACTGAAAGAATTTTTCAAATCAGACCAGCGCGAGCGGTTCTAGAGATTAGCGCGTTCAAACTAACAAACTCTTCCGCTTTATAATAATAGAAGATAGATAGATAGATAAAGATAATAATAGAAGATAGAAGATACGTAGCCAGTCGACCGATGTTTCACATCTGCCAGACGTCCTGTGACGGCTCACATTTTTTTCAGTTAATTATTTTGTAAGACGTACTCTATCTAACATCGTAACGCCTGAATTACGCAACACGACTTATGAAATATGTTTTGGATTGATTGCCTAGTTTCATATACACAGTTTGTGTTTGTAAACCACAGACATGGTTTGGGGTTTGTGGTTCGTTTGTTTAGCTCCAGTGGGCGTGTAAAGAACCTACTCTTACCTTTTACAGTTGGATGTTTGTTTGTAATTAATAAATAGGTTAAGTATAAACTTACCAGCTCCCGTATTATCTATCTATGTAGTTGATAGCTGCGTCCCGCGGTTTCACCCGCGTAAGTCCCGATTCCGTCTGAATATCGGGATCAAAGTAGCCTTTGTTACTCCTCGATAATGTAGCTTTATGTTAGTGAAAGAATTTTTGAAATCGATCCAGTAGTTTTTCATTTTATTACAACATGACAAACAAACATACACACTTACAAATACAAATCTTTCCTCTGGTTGCCCAGGAGAAATCGCTTATGTACCTATGTTATTCTGTCTATTCGACGACCTCTGGGGCGCGTCGTGCGAATGCTCGACTGCAATGCAGAAGGTTCGATTTCCGCAGAGTGCAAGTATTTATGCTTTAAAATTACAAAAGAAAAATAAGTAAAAGTAATATATAGTATCCGTTGTCTAGTCACCGTAACATAAGCCTAGTAGCTTACACGGGGCTAGATGTTCACAGAATTTATTTCTTTATTTATTTCACTGTCACTCAGAGAATTTCAAGCGAAATTCCTCAAAAGTATTTAATAACTAACTCAAGAGAGTTAACCTCATTTCTTATAGTATGACAGAATATCGTAAACACTACTAAATTATCCACAAAAATAACATAAAACAAGCTTCGTAAATAAAAACGAGAACAAGAGAAATTCAAACACACATTTATTGTTACTTTTGAATACAACGTTGTTTTGCTTTACGGTAGAAATTGGCGCGAGTTTGCGCGAGATTTGCGCGGATTTTAGAGGTAAACAATGGGAATTATTTAAAGCAGACTTGATTTTAGTGAATTGAGGACTGACTTTTGGTATATATCCAAGTTTAGGATGCTAGTTGATATTTATAGAGGTATGCAGGTTTATTACCGACTTAAAAAAAAGAGGAAGTTCTCAAGGCTCTCTCCTAGTCATCAGTACCCCAAATAGTAAAAAAGGAACCCCTAAAAGATCACTCGCTTGTCTGTCTGTTTGTATGGATGTTCTGCGACTCGAAAACGGCTCGACCGATTTTGATGAATCGAATGTATTGACCTAGTAGGTTCACCCGCGTAAGTCCCCATCCCGTGGGAATATCGGGGTCAAAAGTAGCCTATGTTACTCCTCGATGATGTAACTTTCTATTGGTTAAAGAATTTTTGAAATCGGCACAGTAGTTCTTGAGTTTATTCATTACAAACACACACACACACACACACACAAATTAAAATCTTTTCTCTTTAGATTCGAATTGTTGTGTGTGTGATTGTGAATATTAGTGTAGTTGGTAGTTAGTGGTTACGAAAAAATATATTTCTAGTAAAATGCCTTGAGTAATAAATATAAGAAATATCAAAATATTATTCGTTAGTCATTTTGCCCGCAGTCATTAAAAGCTTCTTCATTAGTGACAATCAGAAAACGGTTAGCTATAAAATTTCTCTTTTTTAGGGTTCCGTATCTCAAAAAGTAAAAAAAGAAAACATTATAAGATTAGTTTCTTGTCTGTCTGTTTATCCTGACTTACCTACTATGCAAAGATTTTGTAATATTGATCGTTTATTAAAATTTATATTGGATAACTAGCTGAGTCCCGTTCTCGTGGGAATTTCGGGATCAAGAATTTTTTAATTCGGCCCAGTAGTTCTTGAGTTTATTTATTACAAACATACACACGCACATACACAAAAATACAAATCTTTCCTCTATATAATATTAGTGTAGATAACTAGCCGAGTCCCGCGGTTTTACCCGCGTAAGTCCTGATCCCGACGGGTTTATAGAATATCTCACTAATATTATAATGTTTGTAGAATATTCTATCAACCTACTTAAAAATCGTTGCATAGTAAATGTACGAATATGAGAACTCAGATAAAACCGCGGGGAACACATATACTTACAGCTGTTTGCAAATATATTTTTATAAACTATAAAAAAACCACATGTAGGTAGGTACTTAATTTAAAAATATCCAGTCAAATTGTTAGATAATTTCAAAATCAAAGCTTATGCAGGCTATGTCAAACTGTCGGTGTGTTTGTATTTATCAAATTGAAATGCATAGAGTGGGAATTTGTCCGCCTACAGAAGGGTGTGGGTTCGATTGTGTAGGTTGTCGGTTTTAGTGCTTAAATTTGCGAATTTACATAATTAATGCAGTATGTACGAAGAAAGGATCTTTATTAATAGACCAGAAATCTTAGTTTGGATAAACAATAAACAGATAAAATAAATAAATCAATAATGCATGAGCGATGTTATGTAACACAGCGCAATCCGGCCTCAAACTAATCACCAGGCTTGTGTTATGGGTACAAGAAAACGGATATAGGTACTGCATAATTATACCTACTTTTTTGTTGTAAAAACATACTTATAGTGACCGGCAGATAAGTTGAAAAGTTTTGTCGTGGAAGGGGAAAAATCGCGCATGTAAAATCATGCGCTTTCTACGAACAATCGACTTCTGCGCATCTGCCATTTTGACTTTTTTTTAACTAATCTGCCGCCTGTACATATGTGATACATAGAAAACACCCAGAAAATCGATGTTCGCGTTTGTATACCTAGACATGAAAACGCGTAGACGCGTTTATATACCTAGACATGAAAATTCAAACTAAATATTGATCTCAACTTTAAAACGGCAGTTATGACATCAGAAGGAAGACTGTTGTAAACAGCCACTGCGGTAACGTTACCGCAAACTCAATGATAATTTTGATGTTTCAATCGTCATTTATCGACTGCCTAGCGCTTGCAGCGATGTTTTTTTCATAACGATAGACGTAACAATATCGTTAGTGCTGCAGCAGCTTTTTATATAAATCTCGCGTAAAAAACGTGGAATATGTTAGAGATATCACCTCTAGTAGTATAAAATAGGTAGTAGTGCTACTAGTACATAATATCTCAAAGAATACCACACGTCTATTTCATCCACCAAAAAACACAATATTTTCTTCAGTAAAGTAAAAGTCGTCGGCTCCACCTAGTGTTCTGAATCAAAATAAACAGTTGGAAAGATGCCCGCACCCACGTGCTCGGACTCGTGCGATATTTCGATAATAGTGGCACGAATTCACCAGGAATGTGGGGTTTTGTCACCCGGACGTGTCCGGACACCGAATAGTCTGGGCGAAGGTGGAATTATTTTAGCATGCAATCTGGGAGGTTATTTCTGTGATAGAATTGTCCAAAATGTCATTTGAATTTTGAACATCGTTGCATTGTAAATAATACACTCGAAATGAAACTATGACTTGTAACTGTATATACTGCATTGACTGAAAAATGATGGAAAACGGGATTCATCAAAGATTTTTTTTGTCAAAAATGTTAAATTTTAAATACCGAACATCATATTTTCAATATCTATACTAATATTCTAAGAGGTAACGTTTGGTTGGCAACAATTATGTGTATGTGTTTTTCGGGTAATCTCTGAAACTACTTAACCGATTTCAAAAATTCTTTGTAAAGCTACACTATCGAAGAGTAACATGGGCTACTTTTGGTCCCGATATTCCCACGGGATTTTATTTAGAAAATGAAATAAACCAAAGCATGGTTAATGGTCATGGTAGATATGGGTTTTATGGCATAAACATATTTGCTCTAATATCTTTATCCAGGGAGGAAAACGTAAACTACGTTTGTATGGAGAACGAGTAGGTTTCCTTACCCATTAAAACGCGTACGAAAATTCCGAAACGTAGTATTTAAAATTTGGAGTCTCTAGGGAAATTTGTTTTTCTGCCCTTTAAAACTCATGGGTTATTTTATCGCTTACAAAAAGTAAGTTAAAAGTAATGCATATTAATTTTGTCGCTCCTACAATAATTTAAATCGAATTGCAATTTAACCACGGTAATCTAATATTATAAACAGGAAAGATTTGTATTTTTGTGTGGGTCTGTTTGTTATGAATAAACTCAACTGGACCGATTTCAAAAATTCTTTCACCATTTACCCGCGTAAGTCCCGATCCCGTGGGAATATCGGGATCAAAAGTAGCCTATCGCAGGCGCAGCTATAATCGCGATTTTATTGGTGAACTTTTTAACCGTCTAGCTATCACGGTTCATGAGGTACAGCCTGGGCACAGTCAAGCAAACAGCGGAGTCTCAGTATTAGGTTTCCATTTTTTACCTTTGAGTACGGAACCCTAAAAAACGTTAAATATTTCCACGATCCCTTCATAAACTTCACATCATTTATCCATCTTCAAACGCCTCCTGTCCAAACCCTGTCTCAACCTACCCTATTATTCAAAGCCTACGTTCAGTTCCGTTGGAATCGCTTCGCAACGACCGACCCTGACCCAGAAACATAAGTTTTTCGATTACCGAAGCTCCGTACTTACGCTCCAAGCTTCCTCAAATAACAATCTTGGAAGTCGGATCAGCATTTACTGAAATAATGTTGCCTTTACGTGTAGCGTTCTTGTGATGTTTACTTGGGAGAAATAGAGTTCTCTGTTAGGTATATCTATACTAATACTAGCTGACCCGGCAAACGTTGTTTTGCATTATAAATTATAGATAGTAGCCGATTCTCAGACCTACTGAATACGTATACAAAATTTCATAAAAATCGGTGGCGCCTTTTCGGAGGAGTACGGTAACTAACACTGTGACATGGAAATTTTATATATTAGATTATAAAGAGGTAACATTGGTAACATGATGTATGTATATTGGGGGTAATCTCCGAACCTACTGGACTGATTTCAAAAAGTTTTTTCACCATTAGAAAGCTACATTCACCCTGAGTAACATAGGCTACTTTTAATCCCGATATTCCCACGGGATCGGGACTTACGCGGGTGAAACCGCGGGAATCTTCTAGTATTTTATTTATTTATTTATTTATTTATTTATTTATTTATATATTTATTTATTTATTTATTTATTTATTTATTTATTTATTTATTTATTTATTTATTTATTTATTTGGAAATCCAACAGCTATTATAAAACAATAGAGATAGTGTAACAATAGAAAGCCAATTATAGGATCTCACGACTAACAATAAAATGTTTTATTTTAACAATTATATGGATACATATTCTACCGTCATAGTTATGTATGTACTCTTTATTTGACACTAGCTGCACCCCGCGGTTTCACCCGCGTAAGTCCCGATCCCGTGGGAATATCAAGATAAAAAGTAGCCTATGTGTTATTCCAGGTCTCCAGCTATCTACTACATACACATAGTTTCATGGTAATCGGTTCAGCGGTTTTTACGTGATTGAGTAACAAACACACACACACACACACACACATACATGCATACTCACAAACTTTCAGCTTTATAATATTAGTAGGAAAGTAGGATAAATTATAGCATATTTCTTCATAAAACCTTTGAAGTAACTATACTGAACGAAATAACTCTGGTAAAGACAAATCTACTCACTTTTCGACTTTTACATCTGGAATAGGCCCAGCACCCACAAGGTACCACGTTCCAATAAGGTACTGTTTAGCCAATAAAGTAAAGGTTTGTGATGAACGCCCACAGAAACAACTAGATGGCGTTACTAGTACGAAATCCTGAATCGCACTATCAACTTTCTTTCCGAGATAAGATCTCGGATCTTATATACAACTCCCGACGAAACATTGTTGGGCCGCGGTCTACAGGCTGTGCTTAGTGTGGAACTGATTTATAATGTAATTTGGGAAATGTTTAATAAGTTTCATAATAATAAATAAATATTGTATTGTATTTGTATTGTATCGGGCAAAACCACCTGCCCGGTGGAAGATCTTCCCTTTATCTCGTATCTCCAAAGGTTTCCGTTCACAGCAACTACTAGTAGTAGAAATGTGAAAGTTTTTGTGTTAGTATTTGTCTTTGTACAAAGTCTGAAATACCTACAGCTAGCTAATCAAATAATTAGGACAACAAACATAATAACAACAAAAGTCCTAATGAGTTTCGTCAACTTGCCAACTTCGTTACACAGTACACAGGTTAATCCCTACTAATGTTATAAATGCTGAAAGTTACTCTGTCTGTTATGTTTTCACGCCTAAACCGCAGAGTCGATTTTAATATTTTGTTAATTTTGGAAATAGCAAGCAAGGATAACAACTAGAAATATCTCACAAGGAGAAATGCATCATCAAAATTTCTCCCATGACAGGATTCGAACGTGTGCCTCGCTTGCCTGGCGAGTGCGCTAACCACTGCGCCACGGGAACCCACGTGACATGATGAATTAACGATTATGCTGCCTCCCTGTTTTGTTTACCGACTAAGGCTCGGTTTGAAATTTTAAACGTCTAGCTATTACGGTTCATGAGACATAGCCTGATGACAGATGGACAGACAGCGAAGTCTCAGTAATAGGGTCCCCTAAATAGGATCCCTTAAAAGAAAGAAAACAAAAAGTAAAACACCATTAAATGTCCATTAGTTTTATTCCATTACCTTACACGAAGCCTCTATACTTAGAAGAAAGCTCCATTTTACTACCGGCCTAACAAAGAAAACTTATTCACTTCTACCTAGATATTTTTTCGTACGTAGGGTTGCGAGCTTCATTCTTGGGTTTTAAGGCCCCGTCCTATAAAATACTTGCCTTTCCTACTAAATATTTTAAAGGTGAAACTCGATTTTTAAATAAGGAACAAGAAAAGTTTTGTAGCTTAAAAAAGAGGTAGTCTTTAAAGTCTTGAAACATACATAATACAAGCCTAGTTGCTTAGCTTAGTTTATAAGTAAGTTCAGTTTAGGTTGGTTGGTTTGGTTTTAGTTTAGTTTTTAGTTAATTCGATGGCGCTGTAATAATATGTCCTGGAATATTTTTCTTTGGTGTGGCTCACCTACTGTTAGTTAGAGTTTTCAGGTCGCCCTAAGGTCCCTAAACTGACTTAGCGACTACTATCTCAGATACTGAATAAATAATAAATATTGCACGACGTTACACACAGCGCTTGGCTTAGGCTTGTACTATGGGTAAGTACCGTTGTGTGGCAACGGATATACGGATATTTATTTTACTTTTTTTTTTGTAAATACAATATAATACGTAGAAAACACACAGACCAGAAACAAATATTTATTATTCAGCATAAATAAGTAGGTACTATATTTAATGTTATTTTTTTTAAATATTTTATTCATTTAATAAAACCTATCTATCAACCCTAATGGTTCTTACATAAAATTGTGTAGGGTCACAACCACAATATGTCGGGTCTCGGGGTTAGCTAAATTCTGTTAGGTATACTGATGTTACATCACAGACCTTCCGTTTTAGTGCTAAGCTTATGACCTTACTGGCGTCTACGCGTGGTTTCGGCCGTGGACGTTTTGTTCTTATCGTCTTTTGATGTTAAACGTCTATAGGCGCTGATAAACCTAAAAATTCGCGTGGCGATACAGGCCATGGCGACGCCTCGCCACGCTATAAGTATATATATATACCTACCTATACGATGGAATATCTTCTTCTAATATATAAAATTTCCATGTCACAATGTTAGTTACCGTACTCCTCCGAAACGGCGCGGCCGATTTTTACCAAATTTTATATGCGTATTCAGTAGGTCTGAGAATCTACTATCTATAATTTATAAGGCAAAACACCGTTTGCCGGGTCAGCTATTAATATCTATTATTACTATAATAAAGCGGAAGAGTTTGTTTGTTTGAACGCGCTAATCTCAGGAACCACTGGTCCGATTTGAAAAATTCTTTCGGGGTTGGATAGTCCATTTATTGAGGAAGGCTATAGGCTACTTTTGATCCCGATATTCCCACAGGATCGGGACTTATGCGGGTGAAACCGCGGGGAGCTGCTAGTGTAATTATATACGTAGCGAGTCGATGTTTCACATCTGCCAGGCGCCCTGTGACTGCTCACATTTTTCTTCGTATTAATCTACTTATGCTAAATTATTTGGTGGTCAAAAGTAGGTAAGCCATCATTGACCATATACATAGGTACCTACTGCAAGTATAAGTTGCTATATTTTTGACACCAATCCTTTTTAACCCCCGACGGAAAAAGAGGGGTGTTATAAGTTTGACGTGTCTGTCTGTCTGTCTGTGTGTGTATCTGTCTGTGGCATCGTAGCTCACGAACGGATGAACCGATTTCAATGTAGTTTTTTTTTGGTTGATAGGTGACTTTTGCGCGAGTGTTCTTAGCTATGTTTGATCAAAATCGGTTTAGCCGTTCATAATATATGTTGGTTGAGGTTCGAAAATAAAAACCGAATGTTTTCAAATATGCCCGAGTGGGGTATCAAATAAAAGAGCATGACTTTTGTGACAAGAATATGCATGTTTATTGAGATCAATTAGTTTACCCGCTATCGCATGGTAAAACATAGTCGAACCACTTTTTCTCACAATGTAACACCTAATTTTACCTTACAATTAAAGACTTTGATTGATTGATTGATTGATAAAAAATAAATATATAAATATAATATCCGTTGTCTAGTCACCATAACAGAAGCCATGGGGTTAAGTCGCGCTTTATGACGTACCCATAGTATTTATTTAATTATGTATTCGGTTGAAACCGCAGGGCGCGGTTGGTAGATAGATAAGTACATTTATCAAGTCAAAAGGCAGTATAAAATGTATTATAGAGTTGATATGATAAGCGGTAGGTACTCGTCTACCGAAGGCGTGGTTCGGGTGTGTCATTCGACATCAAAGTTTCGTGATGTCACATCATATACCTTAGTCGCTAATCGGTTAGCTGACTAGCCGACTACCGACTAAAAGTTGGTTCCGTTAAGAGGATAGTCTCCATTCTCTTTCTCCATACAAACGTAGTTTAAATTTTCCTCCCTGGATAAAGATATAAGAGCAAATATGTTTATGCCATAAAACCTATATCTGCCATGACAATGCATCTACCTTCTTATTTTTTTTTTCTTATTCAAATAATAATAAAAAATAAAAAATAATAAAATGAAAAAATAAAAAGGTAGATGCATAGTCATGCATGACAGATATAAGTTTTATGGCATAAACTTATTTGCTCTAATGTTTTTATCCAGGGAGGAAAATATAAACCACGTTTGTATGGAGAAAGAGAATGGAGACTATCCTCTTAAATCTATACTTTTACTGTGTTTCGGCAACTAGCCCAATAACTGGGCCTTTTTGCGTGAATTTAAGCCGTAGGTTTCCTCACGATGTTTTTCTTCAAAAAAAAATCTTCGTATTTTTTTTTAAAGAAAAAGACATGTGGCGCAGTCGGCCAGGATTGACAGCGGTTTAGGCTGTGCGTTGATCAGTAAGTCGGTCAAGACGAAGGATATATAGATTATAAAGCGGAAAGATTTATCTGTTTGTAACAAATAGACTCCGAAACGAATAGACTTAACAAAATTGTTAGCGCTGCGGCGGCTTTTTATTACATTTATTTCGCGTAAAAGAAACATGAAATATGTTTGATGCATCACCTCTTGTACTATAGTACATAATATCTCAACGTCTGTTACCTATTTATAATTTACTACCGGATCTTGTGTAATCCGGATCTTCTTACCTATTTAATATTTACTACCGGATTTCGCGTTAGAAGGTCGCCTGACCTATGTGTGTGGGAAAATCATTTTATTTCACTTGGCCGGTTTTTTACCTGATTCTTACCGGTTCTCAATTCGACCCGTTTATTGTTTTTATTAATTTTTGTACTTTGTATGTGTATATGTTCACGCCCCGTAATCCGGCATATGAACCCGATTTCAACAATTCTATTTTTAAATATAAATAAATATTGCACGACTTTACACACAGCGCAATCTAGCCCCAAACTAAGCACTAGGCTTGTACTATGGGTACTAGACAACGGATATACTACATATAACACTTTTTTTTTTTTTGTAAATACATACATATGATACATAGAAAACACTGAATATCCCATGTCTTCGGACCGTGGTGAGTCCTAGGACATGTTGGTTTCCTCACGATGTTTTTCCTTCACCGTAAGAGCGATGTTATTAGCGCACATACCTTTTTCTTAAAGAAAAAGACATTGGTGCGCGGTCGGTCTGGATTCGAACCCACGACTCTCAGAATGAAAGCCGGGGTATCTACCACTAGACCAACACCGCTCGATTTTTAATTGGATGATGATGATGAGTTCTTATGAGAACCTTCAGAATGATAAGCAGAATAGCATCCTATACAGCAGTAAAATACTAATGTTGTACTTTTTTCAACAGAATTGGCTTCTAAAGAACGGAAAAAATACCTACCTAATTCTTTGTTATAAAAAAAAATACATTTGGAGCGAAAATTTCGCGGAAAATAATGCCGTTGTAATACTTTCGTATATGAGTGATACACATTTCCGATGAGTCAGCCTGATGTTGTATATACCTACTATATACCTACTTTATTACCTAAACGCGGTTATTTAATTAATTACTCGGTTTGTTGGTAACGGAACGTGATGATAACTCGTTAATTAGTTATAGTTAACTATTAAAGCCTTTTGGTTTCACTTAGTTATGTTGGTCGGAAACTTTACCTATGTATAATTAATCTACACTAATATTATAAAAAGGAAAGATTTGTATGTTTGTGTGTGTGTGCGTCTATGTATTGCTATGAATAAACTCAAAAACTACTGGACCGAATCTTTCACCTATAGCAAGCGACATTCACCCTGAGTAACATAGGCTACTTTTGATCCCGATGTTCCCACGGGATCGGGACTTAAAAACCGAAACCATAGGCTAGTTTTAAATATCGATGTTTTAAGTTACTTCGTGATGTTAGATTGAAATTGAACTCATTTTTCGGTTTGAACCGTATTGTTTTTTTCTACATTAAAGAGGTTATGTTTGAAGAAGATATTTATTCCCTCATAAATGTTTTTGTTAGTCACCTTCTAAATACTAGCCAAAGACAGTGAATTCAACAATAGTCCAGGATCCCTGTAACATTTTTGCAAATTGATTACTATCTTTATTACTATCCATATTTTCTGTGAGTAGCTTCACTTTGATGAGACGGCCAACAATTTCCTATACGAAACTCTCGATTGTGGTAGATAACAGAGATAGGATCTGTACTACTACTTTCGAGCGTAGGACCGGGATAACTAGATAAGTCTAGACTTAACGAAATTAAACAGAAACCACATGAATCATTATAATAAGGTACAAGTGCATACACACTTGCAATATGTTCTAGTAAGTACATACAATTATGTCATCGGAGTAGACTCGACTGGTTTCTTTAAGGCCAAACATGTGGCGGATGCTGTTTTCAAATACATTATATACTTAGGTATGTGTGCCTATTCATATTCTACTGCAAACAATATAGGTACCACCAAATACGAGACGACCTCTGTGGCGCGACAGTCGAATGCCCGAGTGCAATGCAGAAGGTTGCGGGTTCGATTCCCACCGGGACCAAGTATTTCCTTCTCCGAGAGGTGCGGATATGCCACCGTCTCGAGGCTCCCAAAGCCGATGGTAACCCCCCCGAGTTCACCACCTAAGCCTGAGGTGATTTGTTATAGTGGTTGTCTTCCACGCGGCCCCTTTCTTGGGGAAAGGACCCCCCCCCCCCCCGGGCCCGTTTAAATTATAAACTTGTGCCAAGTGTTTTCGCTCTTCTTACACTTATAAACAAAACAAACATTACAAGTTAATTCAAGTTCGAAGCAACATAAGTTAGGAACTAGATAACTTGCGAAGTCTGATAGAGTTCAAGACTAGTTAAGTTACATCGTTCTTACTTGTAAGTTTCATCAATCTAAGTTAGCAATAACAACACTCTAAGACGAACTAAAGGCCCATGTGCACGTTGCCTATTTCCCAACCTTTCTAACTATACTTATGCAAAGTTACACTTTCTTCATAGTAAGCGTCACGGAGCTGTGAACTTACGTACAGACGGACAAACAGACGGACATGACAAAACTATAAAGTTTTCTTGTTGAACGAAACTCTAAAAAAGAAAAGATATACATTTTTCTTCAGTTTTCGCGATGGTGATATGAAATTTAACTCATTTTACCCGTGATCCGAGGTTAGGAAAGACCTCAAAACGTCGGACGTTGAAAAATGCTTAATAATAATAAAAGCAATGCGATTAAAACCGAAAAATGTGTTTTATTTCAAGAAAAGATACGTAGTAGATACGATGTAATATTTTATTTTAATTTAGTGCTTTTATTTGTCTACAGATGCGGGAAAAAGTGCGAGAACAAATCTCGTGCGCATACGCCGATCTGCGCTCGGGAAATCGGCTCCGACACTCTCCGTCCACGTGGTGCGTATTAGTCGAACATTAATACTAGCTGTAAGTCCCGATCCTGCGGGAATATCGGGATAAAAAGTAGCCTATGTGTTAATCCAGATCTCAAGATTTGCAGGCCCAGTTTCGTCGCAATTGGTTTAGTAGTTTTTGCGTGAAGGAGTAGTAAACATACTCGTTTACTTATACTTAAACTTTTTAAATTTATAATATTAGTTGTACTCATTCCGCGGTTTCTACTGCATAAGTCCCGATCTAGTTCGATATCTATTTTGTAATTTTACTTTGGCGTGGTGGCAAGCCTAAGCCAATGCAAAATTAGACAGGCTAAGCAAGTAAGCAAGGGAAAAAAATCGCCCGTTTACAAGATGCTTTTTTACTGTCTAATTTGACTAGCGGTTTGCTACCGCCCCACAAGTAGTGGCAACATTTATGGAGAACTGGGCTGGTTTACCCACAGACAAACCATCACGCAAAAAGGATCAAATTTGAGGAGGTCTATTTGAAAACGAGCCCGTAAACAATTACATTATAACCGCCCCAGTCTGATAGATAATAGACACTAATGTTTAGAAGTTTAGTAGTAGACACCGTGTGTATGGTCCCTAACATCTCTACATTTGTTTTTAACAGAAAGAATCATGTTTGGTGTCGCGTCGGCCGTCCCGTTTGCCGCCGCCGCCTCCACATCACAGGCTTTCACTAGTCGTAAGTTATTGAGGCTTTATTTACAGTTTAAACATGTCTCTATTAAACTATTTAGTTAATGCAAGAGGAAATTACTACACGGGATGCCGAGGATCTTTTTGACATTTTTGCCTTCAGGTCATGCCTATAAACTATAAACCGTCACACAACATAGTTATTGGTAACATTAATTACTGGCAGACATTCATTCCCGCCACAGCCATGGGAGTGTACTCCGGATTGCCGAATGTCCCCATGCCCATGACATGGTGCTAGGACTCACCTGGACATGTCGATTTCCTCACAATGTTTTCCTTAACCGTATGAACGACTTTATTAGCGCAAATAACTTTTTCTGAAAGAAAATGAAATCTGTGCGCGGTCGGAAAATAATGAAACCACCAGACCAGCGATTCTCAAACTTTTTCTTCGACGGACTCCTTTTGGGAAGCCAAATATTTAAATAGCCCTAAAATGTATCATCAGAAACTTCGCTAATCACAAAAAAACATTCTGTACTAAAAATTAAGGAAACCATTTTTACCTGACCAAATTTGTTTTTCTTTTACTTTCACGAAGCCTTAACATTCGTTTTGCGGATCCCCAGGGTTCCGCAGAGTACACTTTCAGTATGACTGCACTAGACCAACACCGCTCATTACTGGCATAGTCGAATGTTGTCGGACGACTTTTCATTTTCGAAATCGCTCAGTTGAGCCACTTGTTTGTTGGTTTTGGACTAGATTGATATTTGATTATAATCTTTTTTCGCACGTTTTTTATGATAGGTATTAGATAATCGAATACCTACTTGTTCTATTTACAAACTGAGATTTGGTACGTGCGATAAAAATATCAAGTTGACAAGAAAACCGGGTTATTTATTTTATTTATGACAAGATTATAAAACATGTTAAGTACCTGTTAGGTAGGTAGGGCCTTTGTCTTTAAGTTTTATAAAAAAACTAGCTGCAGCCCTTGCTTGACACGGGCACAGTAGGTACAAAATAAAATTGAGAGCGAGCCCTTCCTATGGGTACCTTGAAACTACACCAACATGTAGGAAACAATGTCACCTACAATCTGTGCACAGAAAAAAAAATCAACAACATTCCATCATTAAATAATCAACAAATTTTCGATGAACCCGACAGGAATTTTGAATTTAGCTCGCTCGTAATACCCAAAGCAGTACAGTGTGCTCATACATTATTTTGATAATTTATATATTGTTCGTCTTTTGTTTGTGCATCGACCGTCTTTTGTTTTTATTTTGATCGTCTTTGTCCCTGTATCGATAAACACCGTTAACAGGAGCTTTAAGGGGACAGTCAACCTACTCTTTTCTCCATACAAACGTAGTCGACTGTTTCCTCCCTGGGTAAAGATATTAGGGAAAAAATGTTTATGCCATTAAGTCCTATAAATCAGCCATAATGACCATGCCCCTAGGGACGTTTTTATTTTTTTCATTTTCTAATTTTTCTGAATTAAAAAAAAAACGTAAGGGTGTGGCCATGGCAGATATAGGTTTTATGGCATAAACATATTTGTTCTAATATCTTTATTCAGGAAAGAAACTGTTGACTACGTTTGTATGGAGAAGTAGTAGGTAGACTCATCATCATCATCATCAATATTCAATATTCATCAATATTCATTTATTGTCCATAAACATAGGTTATTTTATTATACAAATGGTGTTGATAAATTAAAATATAGTACAGCTATGTTTCGCCTGTCGGCATATGAACGTGTTCTTATTAAATTATACATTGCAATTAATCAAATTATAAATAGAATTAGTAGTTAATAATGTGTAAATGTCAAATAGAAAATAATAACATAAAATAGATGTCAGTATTAGTAGAATTTAAATATTGAAATTTGGTATAATAGAAAATGTCAATTGTTATAATTAATAATTCACCACTAAAATATAATACAATGTCAATACTGAGACTAAAACACCTCACAACATCACTTTAATCTGTCATTCAAAAAATCTCTAATATCGCGGTACGCTTTTTCAGCAAGAAAGCCATTGAGTGCAGACTTAAATCGAGGGTTGTTTGTACTTCGAATTTCAATCGGGATTTTATTGTAAATAAGAGGCGCCATACTATCTACACTCATTCTTTTAATAAGACTTTTGTAGTTTCGATTAGTTCGTAGACTGTCCTCTTAATGTTGACAAGATTGTAACAGATTGACTGACAGACACTGTTTGAAGATTGATTGACACAGGAACGTTTTAATACTTTTAATATTAGAGACGGTAGATTTTCTGTAACTTTTTAATACAATAGAATGACAAATCGCATCTCAGTCAATCCTGAAGAGAAAGGACTTGTATAGGTCTCGAAACGTTGAGCATTAAAACAATGCTAAAAGTAATTAACACCACGCGATTAAAACCGAAAAATGAGTTTAATTTTAAGATTGTAAAGCATTTAAGTGACGAAATCTTTTAGGACGAATTTACAATCCGGTCCTTTGCTTCCGAGTTTAAGAAAACTATAAGTAGGTATTTCTGACGTAGGTTTTATTTAAATCATATTAAAAATCAATGGTTTATCTGCTCTAAAAATAGTTCAAATAAAAACTAGGTACCTACCTAAACAGGTTTGTGGTTTTAACTGATTTAAAACCAAAATAAACTCAATCATGGTTAATTTTGACAACCCGTTTAGTTCAACAATATGTTATTTTTGTATTGATAAGCTAAGCTATTATACCAGCTAGACAGTTAAAATTTTCACAGACGATGTATTTATGTTGCCGCTATAACAACAAATAAAACAAATATTGAAAGGGGGAACAACAACCATACACCGTACGACAAACGTGATTTTTTCGTAATAATAGAACGGAACCCTGCCTGCGTGAGTCAGACTAGCACTTGGCCGGTTTTTTAATATCCTAGTCTAGTCGTTCTAGTCAATTTAGCCTCAATATTAACCTCCAAACATTTCGAAGCGAATGTAGTTATATAAAGACGACAACAAATTGATTGTTATGTGATGAAAGACATACGACAGTGCATCTTTGTTTACTATTCAGTCAGGTACAATCGGATGTTATGCAACCGACAATAATTATGTAATTATCCGCCATATAACTCCTAATGGCGCTAACAGTATACCTACAAGTTATAATATTATGTACAGGTTGTGTATAAAGTTGACAAATTATTGCTCTGATTCCACTATAGCTGTTCTAAATATGCGACAATGTGAATCATATGATCGCTGCACAAAAAACCCATGAGTATCTTGTACAGGATTAATAAAAAATCATGATTTTAGATGGAACTGAGTTCATACGTAAATAATTTGTTGAGTTGGATATAAGTTTAAAATAAATCCATAAAGATCGAAACCTCTTTCATGAAAAGTAGATGTAGCGGAATTTGATTCTAGACAACACAAATATCAGGATAAGTTGGAAAGAATTATAACATCATGTATAAAGTTTCATCAAAGGTTGCAAACTGGCCTCTATGGTACCATGTACATGTACAAGGCGATGTTAGTTGTTAAATGACAAATAAATAAACGGCTGTTAGTTATTTATTGTTGCCTTTAGAAAAGACAACTGAGGTGACACGAGACCACTGGAATTTAAAGATTTACCCCCTTACTTATAAACGACTAGTGCGTAAGTCCCGATCCCGTGGGAATATCGGGATCAAAAGTACTCAGGGTGAATGTAGCTTTCTAATGCTGAAAGAATTTTTGAAATCGGTCCACTACTCGACCGATTTCAAAAATTCTTTTTGAGTTTATTCATAACAAACATACTGACGCACACACAAAAATACAAATCTTTTCTCTTTATAATATTAGTATAGATAGTATATAGATATACTTAGAAGTTAATTAACAGATGTTTTAGTTGTGTGACGTTTGTTTCTTTCTGGCAACTTTGAAACTTCATGTCACAGTAAAAGACAAACGATATATAGTTTTTACAAAAAAAGGATGTAGTACATTTTTGATGTAACAATCTGAGACAAAGTATAGTTCTTTCTTATCCAAATAAATATTTTTTCTCTTTTTTTCCATTTACGTATCAACTCAGGTAGAAGTATAGGCTAGGCGCGACTAACGAGCGTGAAATCGCGGGGTGTACCTAGTTATAATTTAGTACCTAGGTCATACATCAGAATCACCTAGTTGTCCTTCAAAAGCGTAATAATACCTATCAGATTCGCTATACTTATCATAACTACATACATGATTATTAGGTACAATCTCACTTATGTAATGTGACACAATTTGCGGTTTGATTCTGTTATATACGTGTCATGAACATAGATTAATACATACTTCTAAAATTCTAGCTGCATCCCGCCTTTTTAAACGCGTAAGACCCGATCCTGTGGGAATATCGGAATAAAAAGTAGCCTATATGTCAATCCTGATCTCCAGCTATCGGTTTACCAGTTTCATCACAATCGGTTTAGGAGTTTTTGCGTGAAGAAGTAACAAACATACTCGCTTACCTACTTACACACACACGTTTACAACATTTTAAATTTTCGTCATCAAGTTTCAACATACATACCTAGGTCAGTGTTTCCTAAAGTAGTCTAGATCACAACCCACGTAAAAGACAAAGGCCATGGCCCGCCGTGCCTAATAATAAGTCTGAAATTGCAGTTGCTACACTTTCTTTGTTTATAAGGAATAAGGATAAGGATAAGATCGTGCGAAGTGGAGACGTAAAAGTAGGAAAGCGGACCCCGGGCTCTCTCGAGAGATGCAACCGGGAACAACGCTCGGATGATGATGATAAGGAATAAGGATAAGTGCGTTACCATAGAACTGGACTGGTCTCTATTAGAGACTAGAAGGAGTAAGTTCGCCTGATAGCCACGAGCTTCACCAGTTCCAAACGTCAAACTGTTCGGGAAATTACTTACACACTTTAAAAAAATATGGATCGTAATTCGAACGTCGTGTTTAAAATACCCACCACCTAGGTAATCTGAGGGTATAAGGAATGACCTAGCCAAAATCTAGATCCCACTTCAACTTTCTTTTACTTGCGACTTCTACAGATGTTGTCAGACACATAAAATCACTAAAAATACAGCAAGATATAATAAAATCGATAGTCAACCGGCTTTATAAAGGACGGTTCACATAAAAACAATAACATAGCTGAAATAGCGGTTCTTCTGACTCATTCCGTAATGTCAAAGCTCTGGCCAAGGTTACCGCGGTATGTAAGAACAGTCTTGCCTACTTATGTTTTAACTAGATCGAGATCTGAATAAGCAATACCTTGGGTTTATGTTTCTGCTCATCATTCCGAAAGTTCTGATCAGATCTTCTCCACATTTAAAAGGGATCAACTAAAAGCTACCTTCAAAATAAAAAAAAGAATCATCACGATCGGGACATACAAAATCACTAAAAATAAGATATGGAATCGATAGTCAAACGGCTTTATTGTATACTTAAAGGAGATTTCACATAAAAACAATAACAAAGCTAAACTAGCGGTTCTTCTGACTCATTTGGTAGTGTCAAAGCTCTGGTTGCCGCGGTATGTAAGCACAGAGGTTTTATTGTCGGTATCATGTCTTGCCTACTTATGTTTGAACTAGATCGAGATCTGAATAACAAAAACCTTGGGTCTATGTATTTATTTCGCAACTTATTAAGGAGAAAGTCTACCTACTCTTTTCTACATACAAACTTTACAAACGTAGTCGCCTGTTACCTCCCTGGATAAAGAAGTTTTGATTTTTTTCGTATTCGATTTTTTCTAAACGTAGTGTTACGGACATGGTCATGGCAGATATAGATTTTATGGCATAAACATATTAGCTCTAATGTCATTATCCAGGGAGAAAACTGTCGACGTTTGTCAAGTTTGTATGCAGAAAAGAATAGGTATCCTATCCCCTAAATCTAGATCTCTAACTACCTATATTTTTATTGGTATGATAGTGGGGAAAACGCCAATTAGTGCTTTGAAAATTGTCATCATCCCCATACCATTTAGTGGGGATTATGCCAATACACCTCTGTAAGTACCTATACCAAGTTTCATAGCTATCGATATAGTAGTTTATGCGTCAAGGAGTAACAAACAAACGCGCCTACTTACTTACTTCCTTACACACAAACTTACTTTTATACTTCTACTAGCTGACCCGGCAAACGTTGCTTTGCCTTATAAATTATAGATAGTAGCCGGTTCTCAGACCTACTGAATACGTATACAAAATTTCAAAAAAATCGGTCAAGCCGTTTCGGAGGAGTACGGTAACTAACACTGTGACATGGAAATTTTATATATTAGATATTGTTTACTAGCTGCATCCCGTGGTTTTGCCCGCGTAAGTCCCGATCCCGTGAGAATATCGGGATTAAAAGTAGCCTATGTTCTAAGGGTGAATTTAGCTTTCTAATGGTGAAAGAATTATTGAAATCGGCACAGTAGTTTTTGAGTTTATTCATTACAAAAATACAAATCTTTCCACTTTATAATATAAAGTAGATTATACTGTGTAGTGATTAAGTACAGGTAAGAGAAGGCAACATCACTAACATTAATAATAAAAAATGTACCAGAAAAGGTATGTACATGATCTCATCACTTAAAATTCATAACCCATGCATGACCAACCGATTAATGTAGTTAGAGCAGCCATTCTCAAAGTGTGCTCCGTGGAACCCTGGGACACCGCAAAGCCTATGTTGGGGCTCCGTGAAAGTACAAGAAAAATAAATATCCAAAAAAATGAAATAGTTACATTTTAGGGGGTCTATCAAATATTTGGCTTTCCAAAAGGGTTCCGTCCCCAAAAAAGTTTAAGAGTCGCTGAGTTAGTGTATCGATACAAAAACTATAATCGTTAAAAAATCAATCGTTTGTATTGACTGGTTTTTATTTAGGAAGCAGCCTTCAACATTGTGCCTTCGTACCACGTAGTTCCAATGAGATGAATGAACGAATAAATCTATTCTATACATCTATATCTATACGTCTATACTAATACTAACTGTGTCCCGCGGTTTTACCCGCTTAAGTCCTGACCCCTTGGGAATTTTCAAAAATCCTTTATCAGAGGCTTACATCACATAAAAAACACGCAGTCCAAATTTCAGCCCTCTACTATCAGCGGTTTAGGCTGTGCGTTTATCAGTCAGTCAGGACAAAGCCTTTTATAGATATAGATTTGTTTCGTCCCGCTGTTTCACCCGCGTAAGTCCCGATCCCGTGGGAATATCGGGATCAACAGCTATCTATTGGTGAAACATAGGGGCATGGTCAATGGTTATGGCTGATGTAGGTTTTCTGACATAAACATATATCCACCCTGGATAAAGACATTAGGCAAATATGTTTGTTTATGTCATAAAACCTACATCTGCCATGACTATGACCCTACGTTTTGGTTTTTTTCATTTTTTAATTTGAATAGAACTGAAATTCAGAATAATTAGAAAATAAAAAAAAATCAAAACGTAGGGGCATGGTCACTGCTGAATACTGCTGATTTAGGACTTATGGCATAAACATATTTTATAAAGTTTGTAAAGTTTGTAAGGAGAAAAGAGTAGGTAGAGTTTCCCTATAAGAAGGTGGGTACTGTTACCATTTCCATACAAACATATTACCAAAATAGAATTATGAAAAATTTAGTTTTCTACCTTAATATCGGTATTATTCGAATTAAGATTTTATTTTTATAGGGCCCAAGGTTTTCCAAAATACTTACCACAAGGTTTTCCAAAATATTCATTCGAAATGAAATAAAACGGAGCTACATTTCGTTCATTATTACAGCGTAAATTACTAGTTTACATCTTATTTACATCTCATTTGTTTTATATTATTCCCAAAAAAGTAATTTACGCTGTAAAAATGAACGAAATGTATCTTTTTATTTCATTTCGAATGAATATTTTGGAAAACCTTGTGGTGGGGGCCTTGTAAAAATAAAATCTTAATCCGAAAAATACCGATATTAGGGTAGAAAACGAAATGTTTCATAATTCTATTTTGGTATTATGTTTGTACGGAAATGGTAACAGTACCCACCTTCTTAGAGGGCCCGCGGTAGACAAACAGACGATGCGATGTTTGTTTTTGTTTGTCCATCCCAACTCCCAAATCACGTTCCAAGGTAACTTTTCCAAACATCGAACCGACACTTTTGTTTGAGTTGAGTAATCTAACTATCTATACTCAATACTAATATTATAAAGAGGAAAGATTTGTATTTTTGTGTGTGTGTGCGTCTGTATGTTTGTTATGAATAAACTCAAAAACTACTGGACCTACATTCTACTAGCTTCGAAAGCTACATTCACCCTGAGTAACATAAGCTACTTTTGATCCCGAAATTCCTACGGGATTGGGACTTACGCGGGTGAAACCGCGGGACGCAGCTAGCTGAGTATAAAAAAAATCAATACCTATTTCTTAGACTGTAATTGTAACATGGTTGTTAAAGAAATAAACTAGTTTTACCTAGGGTTACCCAAGGTTAAACTAACACTTGGTCTGATTTGATTCTTCCGGACAATGATTGCTGATTAGGCCGGTTTCGAGTATTTGATTAGAGACAAAAAATGATTGATTGTTTGATTGTGCAATTGTGACGTAGCTGTGAAAAACTGATTGGTTTGGTGACATTTTTTTTCCTTTTGATAATGTTTCCGCACGACGCTTTTGCCGCTTGTGTTTTTTTAACCGACTGCCGAAGAGGGATTATTTAATTAAAAAAACACCATAATGGCGGAATTTAAACGAAATAATGTAAGGTCTCTAAACGTTTTTTATCGTTTCTGTTTTGTCTGAAGTGAGCAGTGTGAAGTGTTATGTTAATTATTTTATTTTTGTTTTAAGTGCTAAGCGCTCCTAAAAATATTAAAAAAAAAACAATAAAAAGACAACGCATTGCCGACACTGTGCGGGATTCGAACCACGCATCTTATCTCATCATATCTATCAAACTTACGATTTCCGTTCATCATTATAATTAGACACGGGTCAAGATCGCGTTAAAGATAATCATTGTTTTTAATGACCTCGACGTTTTGGCAAACGGGTTATACCGGCCGTGGTCCCGAGAAGACTAGAGCGGTGACGTCGTGTGGGTAGTTAATTCACAACTACCCTCAATTTCGCTAAAAGTTATGAGGGACACTCACAACATCCCGCGATATGTATCTCAATGTATTTTTGGTACAATAAAAAGCGTTAATTATATTGTTTTCAAATTACAGGTGGGTTCAGGGCGCTGCAGTTCCCCAGGCACAGGACCCCTGTCCCCGGCCGAGGGTCCAAGATGGCCTCACTCTCACCACGCTCACCCATTGCACCACGCTCTGCTCTCTTCGAGTGTGAAACGCGGCAAGGAACTGTGAGTTGCTATACTTTACTGCATGTTATGTATACATGGAGGAGGAGAAATGGAAAAAGAGTAGAAAGAAGAAGCTGTGTTGAAGATCGTGCAAAGTGGAGACGTAAGAGCAAAACGAACCTCGAGCTCTCGAGAGGGATGTAACCGGGAACATCGCTCGAATGATGATGACGTATACACGGAGATTACTGGAGATTGCTTGAGCCTGGCGTATAACTTATCCATTGTGCCTTGTGCCTATAATCCAAATCGTAGATTTTGGATTTCCATATCTAAAGTTTTTGCCCTTTAGATACGGAAATCCATCCAATCCCTTTTATTATGACTCCACTGTCCGTCTGTCTGGCTGTCTGTCTGTATCTCATGCATGATCCGTATGTCTAGAGACAGTTAAAATTTTCACAAATGATTTATTTCTGTTGTTGCTATAACAACAAAAACAGAATAAAATAAATATTGTGGGGCTCCACAAGGAAGGTAGGAATACCTTGGGACGAGTTCCTACAGCCGACCTGTCTCCCACTGGGTTGGTGACAAAGCCAGGCTCGAAGCAGCACCAACGAAAATTCCATTGAATTCTAAATGATAGGTACTTTGTTTAACCTTAATGTATTTTTACATGTCTAACCGTGTTAGGAGTAAGGATATGTAAGTATTTAATTAATAAGGCTTTCGGTTAGGGTTGCCAGATAGAAAACAAATGGAAAAGTTTCTGTAAGGAGGACATGTCCTCCTTTTGGAATTATGGAAAATATTTCTTTTGTTTTCTTTTTTTCAATCCATTTTTACTAGAAATATTTTACAAGGAGAAATGCATCATCAAAAATTCTTTCGTGACAGGATTCCATCCTGTGCCCCTCGCTTCCTGGGCGAGTGCGTCACACACAGCGTGCGTGTGGCTCATGGTCGAATCACAGATTGGTTATATGATCGGTGGGTCGAATCCTATCATGGGATAATTGTTAGAGAAGTGTTAGAGTTTTCAGATCGCCCAAAAGCCTCTACGGGGGAGCTCGAGAAAATGTTTTTTGCCACTCATATTCTCACACTCATATTCTCAACACGGCTATACAACAACGGCGGACCCAGCTAGCCCAATGATTTTGGTTTTGGACCTATCCTATATCTTTTTTTACACACGATAGGTGAGCGTTTGACCATTATCTCACCTGATGGTAGTGATGATATGGATGTAACAAAAGATGTAACACGCTCATCTAGAAAAAGGAAGTCAGCTGTGGAACAGGATCCGACCCGTCTTCCTTAGTGGCTGCACCGGTCAACGTATCGGAACATGGACGAGTCCGCTTGTCGCTACTACTTAGACCGGTTGGCGGTACAAGCCGTAGCCTCCCAACAGGAAAGACCTTTTGGTCGCCTTTTACGACGTGCAGATAATTCCGTAGGGCAACCATCTGGCAACCCTACTTTCAGGGCGATCATTCAAGTCAAACATGTTAATTTCCATTGTCATTTGATACTACAGAATAATTAATACTTACCTACAAAATAAACTCTGTTTTTTTTTGGTTCCGTACCCAAAGGGTATATAGAAACGGGACCCTATTACTGAGACTTCGCTGTCTGTCCGTCCGTCTGTCATCAGGCTTGTATCTCACGAATCTTGATAGCTAGACAGTTGAAATTGTCACAGATGATGTATTTCTGTAGCCGCTATAACAACAAAACTAAAAACAAAATAAAACAAATCCCAAACAACAAACGTGATTTTTCATGGACAGCAACGGAAGCGCGATTTATTTTTACCACCGCCGCCATCTAGTGATAAACTGGCGCCAGTGGTAAAATAAATGTTAACAATCGCGTTGCGTTTACGGATTGGTTGGCCCAGTACCTATTAATTTTAGGGTTCCGTACCCAATTGTGATAGTGGTACGAAAACCTTCGTGCGCGAGTCCGACTCAGACTTGGCCCGGAAAAAATGAGTTGAATTTCAATACTGATAGAAATTAAACTTAATTTTCGGTTGTAACTGCGAGGTTATTATTTCTTTTCAATATTGATGATATTGGCTTATGATATTGTTACAGCGATGGTCGCAGATGGTCGGTGGCTTCGCTACCGTCATCCGGCTACGGAACCACGCCCGGCAGCTCCAGCTTGTCAGTGAGTGTCAGTGTCATTTTCTCTATCTATTTATATATAAGTCATCCATCATTGACCACACCCACTGTAAATATATTTCACTACACCTACCACCTACTGTACAGGTGCCGGTAAACATCTAGATTTGATGACCTCTGTGGCCCGTCGTCCGAATCCCCGACGGCAATGCAGAAGGTTGCGGGTTCGATTCCCGCCGGGAACAGGCGGGAATCTAATTATGATCCTGTGGAAGATTAGTGTCAGAGAGGTGGCTGGCGCTGCCGTAAAAATGTTGCCAAATAAAAAATCTGTAAACAACATATAGTAAAATCGCAAACAATTGAAATTTTCCGTTTACGGATCTACAACTTGCCAGTTACAATCGCTAGTTTTATTCGTTTAGTCTCTAAGTACCTAAACCGCAATCTGTCAATTTCGCGTTGTGCCTAGACCTAACGAGAAATGGGCATATTCATGTATAGACTTATTGCGTTACAATAGCTATTCGTTACCGACTGAATGACGTGAAAAATGACATGTAATCAACAATTTTAATCGAGATTTGTTAGTAACAGAGTTACGTAATCAGGCCCCTGAATCCCTTCAAGGATTTAAATAATAATCTAAAAAAAAAATGGCGTCATAAATACGTCGAAAAGGTTTACGTTCGGAAGTCATACATAATTGCAGGAAAAACATAATTCACTTATCAGATGATGTCAAACTTATATCAATTTTCCATGATTCTATCGACTGCAACCTAACATATTTCTTGCTAAGTGATTAGTTACTTTATTTGTATAAGGATAGAGTTCACATTGCATTTTGTTATTAACATTGCTTATCGTTCAAAACCCAATTGCATTGATGATTAATTGTTTACTTAAAAACCTCAAGTTTTATAAATAAATCGCTTGTTGTTTTTATATCTAAATCTATGAATGTTCTTGATTATTTTAATTGATTCATTTTTTCTGGTTAGTGTAGGATTTGTAGGTTAGGTATTTGACGACCGCAGTCGCATCAAAAACTTGGGTTCTGTACCCAAAGGGTAATAAAAACGGTACCCTGTTAATGGGACTCTGCTGTCTGTCTGTCCGTCCGTCTGTCACCAGGTTGTATCTCATGAACATTTTCACAGATCTCAGTTGACATTTTCACAGATGAGTATTTCTGAAGCCGCTATAACAACAAATAAAACCAATATATAAGGGGGGCTCCCATACAGTAAACGTGTTTTTTTATTTTTATATAAACGCAACATTACCGCGACTTATTTTTACCACTAACGCCATATAGGGATAGACTGGCGCCAATGGTATAATAAATGTTAACGTTCGCGTTGCGTTCACGGCTTGGTTGGTCCAGTGTTCATTTTAGGGTTCCACATCCAATTCCCCAACTCCCCCTTGCAGGTTTATACTAGTTTATTTCTCTAAAACGACCTGATTTTTGATGACCCATCACTGCTATGGGGTGTAAAAGCTAGTACTAACAAAGGTGCTTACAGTTCGTGTCGTATGATGATGTGGTGAGTCTGACTGTTGCAGTCGCAATGTTCGTCGCAAGAACGTCTGCTGGCGGTGGCGGCGTGCGAGCCGCAGCCGCGAGCGCCCTGTCCGCATTGCCAACAACATCAAAACTCACTCAAGTAAGTATTACGTAGGAAGTACTATAGTACAGAATAGAAAGTAATTTATCGGCAACAAGACACACAAAAGAAGTAACATCAACAGAAAACAGCACATATTAACACAACATAATATAGAAAGTAATAAAAAAAAAGTCCAAGGAACCGTGTGCCTGCTGCCAAGAAGGATCTGCCTCGGCATAAGTTGTGGCTTCCGAAGAACTCACAACGCCGGTCTTTCGACAGTACCCTCTCCGTGATGGATGGTATATTTAAGTCAGCGTGCCATTAACAGCTCCGGTACCACAATGGATATATGGTAGATGGCTTATCTGCCGGCCCCAGCGAAGTTGTCGTTAGCTCCTAGAAACGAGTGGTGAGCGGCTTCATTGCTCCGGTACCAGTCTGGACAATCTGGTAGTGTCACTTTGGCACGTGGTACCTCTCCTTTTAGAGAACCGAACTAGCGTTTGGGGACATGATCTGTCTATAACAGATCCCTGACGGTTGCTCCTGGGAGTGGCCTGACGGTACAGCGGACCCTCCATTTATACCCAAAGTGGTCATAGTTGGGGACGCTATAACATATATAAATAGTTATAGTGTATAGTCGTCCGGAGTTCCTTGACGGCCTCTGAAGCGCGTCGGGCGAAGACCTGACTGCAATGGAGAAGGTTGCAGGTTCGATTCCAACAGGAAGCAGGTGTTTATGCTTAAAAAGAAAAAAAATGTAAGAAAGAAAAGAATGACGTCGTCTGTGGCGCGTCGGGCGAAGACCCGCCTGCAATGGAAAAGGTTGCGGATTCGATTCATGCCTGGGCAAGTGTTACCCCTTCTTGCGTATTTTGCGAGCTCGCATACTATGACATCTTAAATCTTTCTACTATGTTATTAGGTAGATTGACTCGTCACAGCTGTCTTGGTAGGATAATGATCTATTACATTTCAGTACGTATGAATAATATTCACCTATGTCAGTATGAATGCAACATTAACCATGTATACATTATCGCTAAACAGCAGTTCGCAAGGCAGTGGCATGAACAACTGGGCGTCGTTGTCGGACAGCGGCGGCAGCGGGCATGCCGTCGCTCCGCACTCTCCCGCGAGGCGCGTCAGGAGTCGAAGTCTTAGGTAAATACTTACTTAGAAAAAAGTAGGTATGTAATTTATCTCATAGAATAACAATACACATTATAATCTGTCTCTAATACATACTGATCAGTGAACACAATAAAATCTATCCTCTTTAACACAGTACATTTTAAAGTCTAACTCATAAAACAAAGAAAGTTACTACTGTACTACACATTAAGAGGATGTAAAGTACGTTTGTATGGAGAAAGAGAATGGAGACTATCCTCTTAAAGACGATCCTATAAAATTTCCCCCAACCTTACACTTTGTTTGGGGTCTACTCCATAAAACACAGTATCACGTTGGAGCCTAACTCATTAAAAACAGTATCCATTAAATTTACTTCCAAAAACATAGTACACATTAAATTCTAATTCATTAACGCTGTATAGACATTGAAGTCTACCCTATAAAACAGAGTCAGTCACTACATTTTAAAGTGTGACACTAAATGTTATTTATTATAAATGTTTTATATGTCATTCATTATTGTATGTTTGTCTCACTAGTTAACTAAACTATATAAACTGATTATTTGAAGGAAAGCTGTTCAAAAATTTGCAAAAAAGCATCTCACGCGCTTACCAATTGCGCCACAGGTGCCACGAAATGTCAGGGTTGCAGGTTTAAGTCTTGTCGGGTGCAAATTTTTGAAAAGCATTTCTTCAATGTGACGACCTTTGTGGAGCGTCGTGCGAAAGCACGACTGCAATGCAGAGGGTTGAGGGCTCGATTCCCGCCGGGTGCAGGTATTTATGCTTAAAAAAAAATTTTTTTTATGGTCTGGGTGTCCCCCCTCTATGTATATTAATGTATAATATGTATGTATCTACAAAAGAAAAATAAATATAAGTATTTTATCCGTTGTCTGGTCACCGTAACACAAAGCTTAGTCGCCTACCACGGGGCTAAATGGCGTTGTATGTTGTTCAGAGAATTTATTTATTTATATTCCACTAGCTAACTAAACTACATAGTTACAGTACACATATAGTCTGTAGTACGTTCTCGTTCTTCTCCAGCTCTCCGTCGCGCGGGGGCGGGGCGGGGGCGGGCGGTGGCGGGGCGCGGGACGACGCGGTCTCCGCCATGTCTTCTCTCTTCGCGGCCAGGTTCCCGGCGGCGCAGAAGGCTATGGATGATAAGTTAGTAGACTAATGGTTTTGGAACGAAGTTCCTTATCGCGCGTTGCGAAAGGGGGCTAGACGGAAAAAATTAAGACTAAAAGTTGTAACGACACTTTTTGCTATAGTTGTAAGCCGTGCGGCGTGCGCGTGTTTCTCTCTCTCTCTGTCTCTCTCTCTCATAGAAAGGAACTTCGTCTCATCCGGGTGTCCCTTGACACCTCTCAAGTCTTTTGTTTTTGGTTTTAAAGCTCTTTGCATCTAGGCTCTATTTTAAAAACTTAGATCAAAAAGGTATACAAAAATCCCATACATTTGACATAAAGTGACAGCTATTTATTTACTTTTTCCTTTAAAATTGACAGTTCTTTGTTTAATTGTTTGATCTAAGTTTCTGAAATAGGGTATAGGTATAAAACTTTTAAGTAGTTACCTATGTAACAGTTTTGTTAAATAAATACGATTATTATTCTATAAGTGCTTAAGCCTGCACTGGGCTTTCATAGAAATATTTTAAGAGGATAGTCTCCATTCTCTTTCTCCATACAAACGTAGTTTAAATTTTCCTCCCTGGATAAAGACATTAGAGCAAATATGTTTATGTCATAAAACTTTTATCTGTCATGAGTTCATGACTATGCATCTACCTTATTTTTATTTTATTTTCTAATTAAAATAAAAAATAAAAAAAACAATGAAATGAAAAAAATAAAAAGGTAGATGCATAGTCATGACAGATATAAGTTTTATGGCATAAACATATTTGCTCTAATGTCTTTATCCAGGGAGGAAAATTTAAACTACGTTTGTATGGAGAAAGAGAATGGAGACTATCCTCTTAAAGGAAAAATTCTTCTGCAAAGACACAACGCGTGGTTGATGCTGAGCGGAATTCGAATCAACAACGCATCTTTTCTCAATCCGGCGGCAACGACTTAACCAATTAGTCTATCGGCGTCGGTGACCCACACGCTAAATCTTTGCATCTGTATTTACCATCTTACACAACTTAGGCATGTGTGCGGCACCCCGATGGCATTGAATTACACCAATGTTCACACCTTAGTTTGTTAAGAAATTATGGAGATTATAAATGGATTCTTATGTATTGTTTAGATTGAGGGCGCTGATCGATGAATTGACTGAATTAGATAAGAAACCGGATCGACCGCCCATCGAGAGATTCGTCCAGAGACAGGTAATATTAATCATACCTACTGCAAATTGATTAGGCAATGTTTTCCGGCCAAACGCCCTGCATGCCACCAAGCTTTCTTGGAAGCAAGCAGTTTACCCGCCACCGCGCGGAAAGAACATCTAGTCTTCCAAACTAAGTCGCTTTTTACGACATCCACTGAATGAGATGAGGTGTGCTGGTTCGATCCCTAGCGCCAAAATAAAAAGGCTTGATAATACAACTTTTTGCTAGTGAATATTTTTTCTCTTAATATTACTAGTTTATAAGCTTATTTAAATAAAATTAAAATGACATTTCAGGTTAGTTTTACAAAAAGATGCTTTCCAAAATTCTGTACCCGACCATATTTGAATCTGTAACTCTTACACAGACTAAATGCGGTGCAGATTTAAGAAACCATTTTTTTCAAAAACGTATTTTTCAAGTGTAAGAAAGTTTTAAAAAAATAAAATGAAAATTCCAGGTGTTAGAAATGGCCAGGGATTGCCTTCACAAGTCCGAGTCTAAGCAAGTCACCAGCACGTACTTTTACGACATGGCGGATAGCTTAGACAGATTATTGGCAGAGGTAAGTACGCATTTCCAATAGCTTTAAGTAATAAACTTTTTAAATTCACACGATTTGCTAACTTAGTTATATTTTTCCGTTATATTTAATCGCGTATTTATATTATTTATTTTCTTACCTTGTCTTGGTGACGAGGGGACAGTCCCCTCGCGACCAAGACCATTGTAACATGGTTCAAACGTCAATTTAGAAAAATACATAATAAAACGCTATTAAGACCCGGGTAAATATAACTAGCTTGTAGTAATGCTAAAATGGCTGCAAATCTCTATCTAACTATCAAATTCCCGCGTTTTTACTCGCGTAAGTCCCGCGAGAATATCAATATAAAAAGTAGCCTATGTGTGAATCCAGATTTTCAGCTATCTGCATCCGAAGTTTCATCGCAATCGGTTCAGTAGTTTTTACGTGAAGGAGTAACAAACATTTTCATGTACTTACTTACACACATACTTTCACCTCTATTAGTACCCGTTTTAAACCCCTTTTTTTCATCAACAGACCCGTGAAAAATCCGCGGAATCTGGCGCGCAAGTGGCGCCTCTGGTGACGCGACTGATCCTCGCGATGGCGCGACCGGCGCGACTGCTGGAGTGTCTCGAGTTCGATCCTGAACGGTTCTACCGGCTGCTCGAGGCCGCTGAGGGGCATGCCAGGCATTTACAGGTCTGTGGGGAACCTTATAGTAATTAGTACACCTTTTTTGAGGAACCTTAGTAGTACACCTTTTTTCCACTAGATGGCGCTACTGGGAAAGTTAGATTACGCTATCATCGCGATTTGTCGATTTATTTAGATCACTGCCTGCATTTATAAGACGTTTTAATGGTATTTCAAGCGAGTAGTTTACCAAACTCGCCACTAGATAGCGGTACGGGGCAAGTTAGATCGCGCTAACGTTGCGCTTCGTGGATTTACTTAGATCACTGCCTGTATTATGTAAGTAAATGAAACTTAGTTTATTATTATCTAACAACTATTGTACCATACTTAAAGTAAATAAATCTTTGAATCATCAATAAGAGGTCTTAGTAGTATAACAAACCACGAGTAGTACACCAAACTCACCACTAGATGGCGGTACTGGGCAAGTTAAATCGCGCTAACTTTGGGCTTCGCTGCTCCCCCCTATTCAATAGTTTTTCTAAGTACTAAGGTTTATGTTTAAGTTTATGCCTGTCTACTTTCAAAATACTCATGCAGCGAGTGCAAATATGTGCTATAGTATTATTATGTATTCGACAGGGCATATCGACGGATATCCCCCAGTACATAATCCACAAGTTGGGCCTGTCTCGCGACCCGCTGGCGGAACTGAACGCTCCCCCCGCGCCGCCGCTGCCGCCGCCGCAAAACTCATCGCCTTCTAAGTAAGTTACTATTCGTTTTTAACCGACTTTCAAAAGGAGGTTGGGGGGCGTCCATAAATTACATGAGGTGTTTTTTGAAATTTTCTGTCCCTCCCTCTCCCCCCCCTGGTGAGATGTCGTGAGATTTTATTCAACCCCCTCCCCCATCCTCCAATCTCACGTGAGATTTTTCATAATGTGGGTTTCTTACGTAAACGCGTTGGATTGTTATTGTAAAAAGAAAAAAAAAATGCTTCGTGTAAACTGTAGAGTTACTGGAGCAGTAAAATACAGCTCCGGTAGCAGAATTTTTTTTCAGTGTGTTCAATCTGGATTAAATAGATCAAAATAGTATTCTTTTTTTGTTTCAATCAGAAAAAAAAATGCGTGATATTTGCCGAGACCCTCCCTCTCACCAACGTAAGATTAGATGAGATTTGACTCGACCCCCTCCCCCCCTTAAACATCTCACGTAATTTATGGACGCCCCCTTGTTAATTTGGATGTTTTTTTTATCATGTCTAAGGTCCCATCGCAAAGATTAACTCGACTTCCAAAAAAACCTATTATTTCTTACGGTTATTTATTAATTCAGTTTACAAAGCAGATCACATTCATTAGTTCTTTTTTCTTATCACACAATTTTTATTGTTCCTTACCAGATTGTATTCCTTCCTTCCTGGTTATAAATGTATTATGGCTATTTGGAAAGTAGCGTCAAGTATTAAATTTGCAAGTTATTTGCAGATACAAAAACAGTCAAATCTTCGTAAATGGCGGCTATTTACAATTACTTTTTCACGAGGATTGGAAACAATGCTAAAGTACATGATTTGCACTGCACTTGTACACTATCACGAAACTAAATTGATTAATATGCCGCCAATGACATTCTATACACATGTATATAGAATGTCATTGTATGCCGCAGAATTTTAACACGCACAAACCGAATTTAAACGCTTTTCAAATAGGTTTCACGAAAATGAAAATTCAGCAACACATTTCTACGCGTTCCCGCCAAAACTCCTACCATGCCACGATAACTATGCAGTAACAAATTTCCCCCGTGTCTCCAGGTTGCGAGGCAGACAGTCTCCCCCCGGAGCCCCGGGCAACAATGGCGCTCCGCCCTCGGAAAACGACTACCAAGTGATAAAGCTCATCTCCAATGGGGCCTACGGAGCTGTTTACTTGGTCAAACATAAACAGACCAGGCAGAGGTTAGTACAGGGGTCTTGTAGCCCCAGGGTTGTGTAGCCCCGGAATATGGCTACCAAGTGGTAAAGCTCATCTCCAATGGGGCCTACGGAGCTGTTTACTTGGTCAAACATAAACAGACCAGGCAGAGGTTAGGACAGGGGTCTTGTAGCCCCAGGGTTGTGTAGCCCCGGAATATGGCTACCAAGTGGTAAAGCTCATCTCCAATGGGGCCTACGGAGCTGTTTACTTGGTCAAACATAAACAGACCAGGCAGAGGTTAGTACAGGGGTCTTGTAGCCCCAGGGTTGTGTAGCCCCGGAATATGGCTACCAAGTGGTAAAGCTCATCTCCAATGGGGCCTACGGAGCTGTTTACTTGGTCAAACGTAAACAGACCAGGCAGAGGTTAGTACAGGGGTCGTGTAGCCTCAGGGCTGTGTAGCCTCGGAATATGGCTACCAAGTGGTAAAGCTCATCTCCAATGGGGCCCCCGGCGCTGTTTACTTGGTCAAACATAAACAGACCAGGCAGAGGTTAGTACAGGGGTCGTGTAGCCTCAGGGCTGTGTAGCCCCGGAATATGACTACCAAGTCAGAAAGCTCATCTCCAATGGGGCCTACGGCGCTGTTTACTTGGTCAAACATAAACAGACCAGGCAGAGGTTAGTACAGGGGTCGTGTAGCCTCAGGGCTGTGTAGCCTCGGAATATGGCTACCAAGTGGTAAAGCTCATCTCCAATGGGGCCCCCGGCGCTGTTTACTTGGTCAAACATAAACAGACCAGGCAGAGGTTAGTACAGGGGTCGTGTAGCCTCAGGGCTGTGTAGCCCCGGAATATGACTACCAAGTCATAAAGCTCATCTCCAATGGGGCCTACGGCGCTGTTTACTTGGTCAAACATAAACAGACCAGGCAGAGGTTAGAACGCAGGGGCCTTGAAGCCCCAGGGCCGTCTCTTCCGTGGGTGTCGATATCGTAAGAGGCGACTAACGAATGAGTGAAGCCTAGCGCTTCCTCAGTTTCTAGTATTATAAATATGTAGTATATTCGTTGGCTAGCACCCAAAGTACAAGCCTAGTTATGTTATTTTAATAACTTCAGTCAATAACAGTTGTTACTCCTTTTTACAGGTACGCAATGAAGAAAATAAGCAAAAACAATTTAATATTGAGGAATCAAGTCGAGCAAGCGTTTGCAGAACGGGATATACTCAGCTTTGCTGATAATCCTTTCGTGGTAAGTTTAGTTATTAGATAGTAATGGTACCAGTACCGCCATCTAACGGTGGGTGCTGGTAAACTTCAGTATAAGTTTGTTAGCGCTTGTCTAGGCAGGAATCGAACAGTTACATAGCCATTCCAAACTAGTGAGTACCACCGAGAATCTCATCCTACAGAACAACAGCAATACTTGACAGAGGCTACTTTCCAAACTGCAATAATTAGTACATTGAAATGTTACATTTGAGTGTGCATTTGTCAGAGGACGCAATTTTATTTTTTAGATATCAAGGGGGGGTTAGTTTAAAGTTAAATAATAGTTTGTGGGGTTGTGGCTCTTGTCCCACGGCCGCCATCTTGGAAAAACGGGTTCAAATGGTTTTTATGGTTTATTTGACGAACTATAGGTCTCACAAAAAAAACAATTAGCATTTTGTATTGCAAATAAGATTATCTACAACTTTTGGTAAGTAACTTTTAGTCGTAGAACTAAAAATAAAAAGTTATAAGCAAAAATCCATGAAAATTTGAGAAACAAATTCTATTGGTCATTTATGCACCGATTTTGATGATTATTTTTATATTCGTAAGGTAGAAGTCCCAAGGTAACTCCATAAAAAAAATATATGGATCGGATGAGGATCTTCGGAGTGATGAGCAGAATAGTTCCTCAGAAAGTAGTAAATTACTTACTTTTGGACTTTTACCAGTAGAATCAGACCTTGTACTACTGGTTAGGGATTGATGAAGCACCTGGAACCACCTTATCATCAGAGAACTCCTCAATGATTAAAGTTATGGTTAAAATTCTAATGATTTTTAGTGGTAGATGAAAGTAGGTACTCAAAAAAGGATAAAATAAAAAACCGACTTCAAAAAAACATAATATAACCTCACCTACATACAGTAATTGAGGAGTTTTCTGATGAGAAGGTGGTTACAGGTGCTTCATCAATCCCTAACCAGTAGCACACGGTCTGATTCTACTGGTAAAAGTCCAAAAGTTAGTAATTTACTACTCTCTGAGGAACTATTCTGCTCATCACTCCGAAGATCCTCGTCCGATCCATGTTTTTTTTTATGGAGCAACCTTGGGACTTCTACCTTCCGAATAAAAAAATAATCATCAAAATCGGTTCATAAATGACCAATAGAATTTGTTTCTCAAATTTCCAGGGATTATCGCTTATAACTTTTTATTTTTAGTTCTACGACTAAAAGTTACTTACCAAAAGTTGTAGATAATCTTATTTGCAAAACAAAATGTTAATTATTTTTTATGTGAGACCTATAGTTCGTCAAATAAACCATAAAAACCATTTGAACCCGTTTTTCCAAGATGGCGGCCGTGGGACAAGAGCCACAACCCCACAAACTATTATTTAACTTTAAACTAACCCCCTCATGACATCTAAAAAATAAAATTGCGTCCTCTGACAAATGCACGCGGAGCCCAAAAAAATGTAATATTTCAATGTACTAAATCGGTTCATAAGAATATTAATAATAATTCCTACATACATATGAGCAATTCCCTAGCGCCCGAACAAGCTATATCGATTTCGTTCTTGAAGTTTACCGAAAAGATAGCGCTACTAGTATCATTACCTAGTTTCATTAAAAATCACTAAACTCTTTGTCGAATCCAACTTAAAATGGAAATAACCTTGAAGTCTTCAAGTTTAAAGTGAAAAGGTTTCTTCTAGACAAACATGGTTCACCGTCGACTTCATCGCTTCCCATCAGGCCTATCTCATTGAAAAAAAAAAACAAGCGATAAACGTTATTTTCGAAATCCATTGAATGTTATTTTCTTAGGATAATAATATACCGGATCTCCGTCCAATAAGGTCTCCGCTTGGCTTCTGTGATAAAATTAATATGGAGTTAACTATTCCTTTTTAGGATTTCGTAGTCAACAAGAAACCCATATAGTTTCATCATGTCCACCTGTCTGTCTGTCCGCAGCTTAGCTTGAACTAAGCTTAGTACTTTGAAGCTGTTACTTTGCATGAGTCCCATTTGTAAAATAGGGGATGTTTTTTTTAAATTTCGTGTACGTCATCGTGTGTCGTTAGGTAGCTCTTTTGAAATAATTGTGAATGTTGAACAACTGTGTTTCCATTTTTTTACAGGTAACTATGTACTGCTCTTTCGAAACAAAGCGACATCTATGTTTGATACTAGAGTTCGTCGAAGGTGGTGATTGTGCGACTTTACTACGCGCGGGCCCGTTGCCTCACGATATGGCGAGACATTACTTCGCCGAGGCGGTGTTAGCCGTCGAATACTTACACTCTTATGGAATAGTCCATCGAGATCTGAAGCCTGATAAGTAAGTGAAAAAAGATTGCAGCAAAAAGACGTTTATAAAAACCTGCACTGGGATTCGAACCCCATAGCTACGGTATCGTCAATCGGGGTGGGGTGTATTGAAACTAGTTTTGTTGATTTCTTATGTTTATTGGTCAAGGTATTCTACTAGATGCGCGCAATGGTTAGCGTACTCGCCCGGTAAGCGAAGGGCGCAGGTTCAAATCCTGTCACGGGAGGATTTTTGATGATGCATTTCCCCTTTTAAAATGTATGTAATTTATCAATTTCAGTTTGCTCATTACTGCGACGGGCCATATAAAACTGACTGATTTTGGTCTCAGCAAAATGGGTTTAATGTCATGTAAGTATTATTAACTTAACCACTTCAAAAACAGTGTTTTATAATCTGATAAAAATTATAAAACACTGTTTTTGAAGTGGGGTTGCAGTCCAATTAAAAAATAACCGATAAACCAAATGCCTCTAAACCATCACTTGTATATAATCCACTATGCCAGTAATAAGTCTGTTGTGTGACGGTTTAGAGGCATGACCTGACGCCTCTAAACCGTCACACCTGTTTGACTAAAGGCAAACATTATGTGGTTTGATGTCATCTTTTATTAATTCATTCTAGACATGACACAAGTATACATTTTTCGAACAATTTCTTTTCATAACTTGACTGTCACATAAAGTAGATATCATGCGATGGAATCCTTTCTGATCATTTAGCTCTCCATTATCTAAATACGTAGGTCCCGTCGTGCGACAACAATCTAATCGACTATACCAGTACTTAAAGTTTCCAATAACTCTGTCGTGTGACGGTTTAGAGGCTGAAAGCTCAAATTATTTGGTTTGACAATTTCGTTAGATTAGTAAGTTTTATACCGCGACATGGCGATATTCAAAATATTAAAAAAAAAAATGTTTCAGGTTTTAAATATTAGTTCTTGAATAACTTTGTTCCGTGACGGTTTAGGGGCATGGTATGAATGCAAAAATGTTGTACCTGATGTTTTGATGCCCTTTGATTGGTATGCCAGAAACATGATATGCCCTGTCTTTATTACAACTTAAATTCCCTAAAATGCCCTCAGGTATACATACTATGTCCCTTGCTGATTTACCTACGCGTGGAGAATATGTGTTATAAACTATACCTGTGTGACAAATTTCAGACAAATCCGTTTAGACGTCTTTCCATTTTTGACAAACAAATATCCATACTAACAATCAATCAAACAAACAAACAGACATACAAACAAACAAATAAACATACAAACTTTCACCTATGTAATATCAGTGGGAATACATATAACATAACACTATACTATATACATTTCAGTGGCAACGAATCTGTACGAAGAGTACGCGGACCGTGAAGCGCGTCAGTTCTCTGACAAGCAAGTGTGCGGAACGCCGGAGTACATCGCACCTGAAGTTATACTCAGACAGGTACGTCTGGCATCACGGGATATCTGTACGGAGAGTACGCGGACCGTGAAGCGCGTCAGTTCTCTGACAAGCAAGTGTGCGGAACGCCGGAGTACATCGCACCTGAAGTTATACTCAGACAGGTACGTCCGGCATCACGGGATATCTGTACGGAGAGTACGCGGACCGTGAAGCGCGTCAGTTCTCTGACAAGCAAGTGTGCGGAACGCCGGAGTACATCGCACCTGAAGTTATACTCAGGCAGGTACGTCCGGCATCACGGGATATCTGTACGGAGAGTACGCGGACCGTGAAGCGCGTCAGTTCTCTGACAAGCAAGTGTGCGGAACGCCGGAGTACATCGCACCTGAAGTTATACTCAGACAGGTACGTCCGGCATCACGGGATATCTGTACGGAGAGTACGCGGACCGTGAAGCGCGTCAGTTCTCTGACAAGCAAGTGTGCGGAACGCCGGAGTACATCGCACCTGAAGTTATACTCAGACAGGTACGTCCGGCATCACGGGATATCTGTACGGAGAGTACGCGGACCGTGAAGCGCGTCAGTTCTCTGACAAGCAAGTGTGCGGAACGCCGGAGTACATCGCACCTGAAGTTATACTCAGACAGGTACGTCCGGCATCACGGGATATCTGTACGGAGAGTACGCGGACCGTGAAGCGCGTCAGTTCTCTGACAAGCAAGTGTGCGGAACGCCGGAGTACATCGCACCTGAAGTTATACTCAGACAGGTACGTCCGGCATCACGGGATATCTGTACGGAGAGTACGCGGACCGTGAAGCGCGTCAGTTCTCTGACAAGCAAGTGTGCGGAACGCCGGAGTACATCGCACCTGAAGTTATACTCAGACAGGTACGTCCGGCATCACGGGATATCTGTACGAAGAGTACGCGGACCGTGAAGCGCGTCAGTTCTCTGACAAGCAAGTGTGCGGAACGCCGGAGTACATCGCACCTGAAGTTATACTCAGACAGGTACGTCCGGCATCACGGGATATCTGTACGGAGAGTACGCGGACCGTGAAGCGCGTCAGTTCTCTGACAAGCAAGTGTGCGGAACGCCGGAGTACATCGCACCTGAAGTTATACTCAGACAGGTACGTCCGGCATCACGGGATATCTGTACGGAGAGTACGCGGACCGTGAAGCGCGTCAGTTCTCTGACAAGCAAGTGTGCGGAACGCCGGAGTACATCGCACCTGAAGTTATACTCAGACAGGTACGTCCGGCATCACGGGATATCTGTACGGAGAGTACGCGGACCGTGAAGCGCGTCAGTTCTCTGACAAGCAAGTGTGCGGAACGCCGGAGTACATCGCACCTGAAGTTATACTCAGACAGGTACGTCCGGCATCACGGGATATCTGTAGTGCGGGACGCCGGAGTACATCGCACCTGAAGTTATACTTAGACAGGTACGTCCGGCATCACGGGATATCTGTAGTGCGGGACGCCGGAGTACATCGCACCTGAAGTTATACTCAGACAGGTACGTCCGGCATCACGGGATATCTGTACGGAGAGTACGCGGACCGTGAAGCGCGTCAGTTCTCTGACAAGCAAGTGTGCGGAACGCCGGAGTACATCGCACCTGAAGTTATACTCAGACAGGTACGTCCGGCATCACGGGATATCTGTACGAAGAGTACGCGGACCGTGAAGCGCGTCAGTTCTCTGACAAGCAAGTGTGCGGAACGCCGGAGTACATCGCACCTGAAGTTATACTCAGACAGGTACGTCCGGCATCACGGGATATCTGTACGGAGAGAACGCGGACCGTGAAGCGCGTCAGTTCTCTGACAAGCAAGTGTGCGGAACGCCGGAGTACATCGCACCTGAAGTTATACTCAGACAGGTACGTCCGGCATCACGGGATATCTGTACGGAGAGTACGCGGACCGTGAAGCGCGTCAGTTCTCTGACAAGCAAGTGTGCGGAACGCCGGAGTACATCGCACCTGAAGTTATACTCAGACAGGTACGTCCGGCATCACGGGATATCTGTACGAAGAGTACGCGGACCGTGAAGCGCGTCAGTTCTCTGACAAGCAAGTGTGCGGAACGCCGGAGTACATCGCACCTGAAGTTATACTCAGACAGGTACGTCCGGCATCACGGGATATCTGTACGGAGAGTACGCGGACCGTGAAGCGCGTCAGTTCTCTGACAAGCAAGTGTGCGGAACGCCGGAGTACATCGCACCTGAAGTTATACTCAGACAGGTACGTCCGGCATCATGGGATATCTGTACGAAGAGTACGCGGACCGTGAAGCGCGTCAGTTCTCTGACAAGCAAGTGTGCGGAACGCCGGAGTACATCGCACCTGAAGTTATACTCAGACAGGTACGTCCGGCATCACGGGATATCTGTACGGAGAGTACGCGGACCGTGAAGCGCGTCAGTTCTCTGACAAGCAAGTGTGCGGAACGCCGGAGTACATCGCACCTGAAGTTATACTCAGACAGGTACGTCCGGCATCACGGGATATCTGTACGGAGAGTACGCGGACCGTGAAGCGCGTCAGTTCTCTGACAAGCAAGTGTGCGGAACGCCGGAGTACATCGCACCTGAAGTTATACTCAGACAGGTACGTCCGGCATCACGGGATATCTGTACGGAGAGTACGCGGACCGTGAAGCGCGTCAGTTCTCTGACAAGCAAGTGTGCGGAACGCCGGAGTACATCGCACCTGAAGTTATACTCAGACAGGTACGTCCGGCATCACGGGATATCTGTACGAAGAGTACGCGGACCGTGAAGCGCGTCAGTTCTCTGACAAGCAAGTGTGCGGAACGCCGGAGTACATCGCACCTGAAGTTATACTCAGACAGGTACGTCCGGCATCACGGGATATCTGTACGGAGAGTACGCGGACCGTGAAGCGCGTCAGTTCTCTGACAAGCAAGTGTGCGGAACGCCGGAGTACATCGCACCTGAAGTTATACTCAGACAGGTACGTCCGGCATCACGGGATATCTGTACGGAGAGTACGCGGACCGTGAAGCGCGTCAGTTCTCTGACAAGCAAGTGTGCGGAACGCCGGAGTACATCGCACCTGAAGTTATACTCAGACAGGTACGTCCGGCATCACGGGATATCTGTAGTGCGGGACGCCGGAGTACATCGCACCTGAAGTTATACTCAGACAGGTACGTCCGGCATCACGGGATATCTGTATTGCGGGACGCCGGAGTACATCGCACCTGAAGTTATACTCAGACAGGTACGTCCGGCATCACGGGATATCTGTACGAAGAGTACGCGGACCGACAGTATTCCTTAGGCCTTACTCGCAAGAATACGAGGAGGTGCTTTCTAATTTTGGCCTAGAGGGAGGGTTACCCGTGGCGAAGCGGTCAAATGCGGTGGTTCGGATTACCATTAGTCGTGGGTTTGAATCTCGCCGGGTACTTTTGGTCCGGGTCATTTTGAAAACAGTTTTTAAAAAAAGCAAATAAATAATTTGAAATAAATCAGCTTAATAATCCTCCAGACCGATTTCGGGCACGGCGACCATTTCGACTCCCTATTGGCGCCGTTCGTGCGGTAGGTATTGATAGAAAATAGTAGGTTTTGGTAGAACTTTAACCAAAATCTACCGTTTTTGGTTGAAATCAGACGCGAACAATGGAGTAATGGTCATTGTTCGCGTCTGATTTCGGGCACGGCGACCATTTCGACTCCCTATTGGCGCCGTTCGTGCGGTAGGTATTGATAGAAAATAGTAGGTTTTGGTAGAACTTTAACCAAAATCTACCGTTTTGGTTGAAATCAGACGCGAACAATGGAATAATGGTCATTGTTCGCGTCTGATTTCGGGCACGGCGACCATTTCGACTCCCTATTGGCGCCGTTCGTGCGGTAGGTATTGATAGAAAATAGTAGGTTTTGGTAGAACTTTAACCAAATCTACCGTTTTTGGTTGAAATCAGACGAGAACAATGGAATAATGGTCATTGTTCGCGTCTGATTTCGGGCACGGCGACCATTTCGACTCCCTATTGGCGCCGTTCGTGCGCTCTGACATGGCTCACGTATCCAATCTTGTTGGTAAAGATACGCGCACACTGTGGACATGTCAGAACACCATTTATAAAGTTACTAGCAGCTCCCCGCGGTTTCACCCGCGTAAGTCCCGATCCCGTGGGAATATCGGGATCAAAAGTAGCCTATAGCCTTCCTCAATAAATGGACTATCCAACACCGAAAGAATTTTTCAAATCGGACCTGGTTCCTGAGATTAGCGCGTTCAAACAAACAAACAAACAAAAAAACAAACTCTTCCGCTTTATAATATTAGTATAGATAGCTGATGGCCGCTGGTGGTCGGGCTATCAACTCATCGCGCTTGGCATCTAGCTCAGAAAGTCGGCGCGCTTCAATTACGTAATAATTGAACGGCATCTAAACAAAACTACCAAAATTAAGGCAAAATAAGGATAAACGAAATACCAAAATATGGTTTTCGAATGTTTTGTAATTACTGATATTGACATCCAAATCTACAAATTCTTCAATTTCTCATCTTAAATTGATATGTTTTCTTCAGGGTTACGGCAAGCCGGTAGACTGGTGGTCGATGGGTATTATTCTATACGAGTTCCTCGTCGGCTGCGTTCCTTTCTTCGGAGACACTCCTGAGGAGCTGTTCGCTCATACTGTCAATGGTAAGTATAATTCTATGCGAGTTTTTGTATCCAATCTATTGGAAAAGAACTAGTCTAATCCCTGTAAACAAGGCAAGAAGGCTATTAAGGAATATTAGCGCTTTGCTGCTAATATTCCTTACCTCTCTGGTATCCCTCGATTTACCTCACTATGTTTGTTTCCAGATTTGATATTTATAAGCAACACTATCGCTCGGTACAATAATAAAGGATGTTTATTATTGTAGGAATTTTTCAAAAATCTAAATAAGCCATGTTAGTTTTTGTCAAAATCAGGGACGCAACTCGTTTCGGCATTTTTCGCTATCTCATATAGTTTAGGATATCCCCCTGAAGGTCCGTTAAAATGGTTCATCCCTTGTATAAGGTTTTTGGTGGAAAATGGAAGAATTGGCAGTTTTTGGTACAAAATAGTAGGATGTAGTAGAAAATAGTAGGTATTAATGAAAAATGGTAGGGTTGGTAGAAAATTGTAGGTATTGATAGAAAATAGTAGGTTTTGGTAGAACTTTAACCAAAATCTACCGTTTTTGGTTGAAATCAGACGCGAACAATGGAATAATGGTCAAAGTAAGTTACACATTTTCTCATAAAGGATGATGAAAAGTAGATTGTTCAACTCGGGAGCAAACACTATTTTTCGCTCTAGTAAAGTACTCTGAGTCCCTCGATTCGCTCAGGATTCTCATTAAGAATCTAGAATCCTTCGCTCCTCTCTGGATTCAAAAAACACCGTCGTCTCTCGCCGGAAAAATAGTATTTTTTCCCGCTAAGTACGAGATAAATTGTATAGATAACGGTACGGAACCCTTAAAATCAAAATCAAATTACGTTTATTCATTCGGATATTAGCAAGATATCTCTTTGAAATGTCAGTTTTTATATTTAATCTACTACGTCTTCGGAACGTGACCTCCAATGAGAAGAAGACACAAGAAACTCATGGGGTTTTTTTTTGTGCGCGAGTCCCACTCGCACTTGACCGGTTTTTTTTAAATTTGCGTCCAAGTACAGACTTTTTGTCTCCCTTTCTTTACATTTTATTATAAGTATATATTTACCTTTTCAGATGACATAGAATGGCCTTCAGAAGAAGATTTTCCCATAGCAGTGGAAGCCAGGGCTATGATAACAGAACTATTGGCACGTAACCCTCGCGACCGTCTTGGGACTGGCGGCACTCATCAAGTCAAGGTACTTTATCAAAATTTATGAACCCCTTGTAAAGAAACACCATTTATAAAGAAACAGAATTTTTAAGCTAAACTTTAGCTAAGACTCTTTTTAGGGTTCCGTTCTTAAAGGGTAAAAACCGGACCCTATTACTAAGACTACACTGTCTAGCTAGGCTGTGTCTCATGAACCGTCACAGACAGTTGAAATTTGACAACAGACAGTTGAAATTTTCACAGTTTTTTTCAATTTTTTTTTTCATTTTTTTTCAAATTTTCTTTTCATTTTTTCTTGTAAAAGCGGAAAAAGAAATCAAATAAAAAAACACGTGGAAAAAAACGTGTTGATGTTGTAGTGGAAATTTTCAACTGTCTAGCTTTCTAACTAATGTATATCTGTAGCCGCTATAATAACAAATACTAAAAATATCTTAAGGATTTGTTGTATATATGGTACGGAACCCTTCGCGTGCGAGTCCCATTCGCACTTTGCCGGTTCTTTTATACCGAAACTAGTGAAGAGCATAACTACTCCTACAGCTACAAAAATTTTCTACAAAAATTCTTTATATTACCAATGAAAAGTTAACGTTAATAAAACCACGTTAGTAAGGATTGTCGTTTCATTTTATGTCCTATCATATATCACAATCCAGTGAACGCAACACTACCGCGATCTATTATGTCGTGTAACGCCATCTACCGGTCATCTTTAGAGGTTACATATCAAAACAGTGGAATTGCAGGTTTTATTTGAAAATTAGGAAAGTACAGTAGTAAAAACGGTACTATAAACTTTTAGCAAGCGCCTGCAAAATTGGTAAAAATGAACACAGATACCAGATATAATACTTGCCTAACATTTTTAGCAGGCGCTATATGGTTTTTCTGTAATAACTTTTGTATAAAGTTTCCTAGTCGGGCCTTTTTTGGGTAAATAATAATAAATCTAGCCCCAAACTAAGCACTAGGCTTGTACTATGGGTACTAGACAACGGATATATTACCTTAATTTTTTTTTTTATATATACTTGTGTCGTAGGATAATTAGATAAACAGGTTTTTGGGAAAATCCTAGGCAATAGATTTGCACCAAACCACGCTCATTATTTAGTATCTATTTGGTAACTTTGTTCATATATTTAGTGGTGTGGTAATGTGGTTTCGAAAATATCAACGCCTAGCTGCATGCCGCTGTTTCACCCGCGTAAGTTCGGGACTTACGCGGGAGAAACATCGGCATGGTTTTTATGGTTTTTTTGTAATTACTTTTTATTAGAGCTTTCTAGGACGGTGAAAAAAAAATATGCGTAGGTAGGTACTGCAAGAAAAGTTGCAGTACCTACCTAGCTGTTTTGTATGTTTGTAATATTCTTTATTTCACGAAAAACAAAGAAAATTCAAATCTATTGTATTTTTTTTCTACTACTGTAGGTACCTTTTCAAATAAAACCTGCAATTTCACTGTTTTGATATGTAACCTCTAAAGGTGACCGGTAGATGGCGTTACACGACGTATATTAGATCGCGATTGCGTTGCGTTCTCTTGATTATTATATATGATAGGACATAAAATGAAACGATAATGCATGCTTAAAAACATCAAATGACACTATTGAACTAACAATAGAATTTTTGTAGCTCCTTATTCAAGGAGTAGTTATTAGTTATGCTCTTCAGGTTTAAAAGAACCGGCAAACTGCAAGTGAGACTCGCACACGAAGGGTTCCGTACCATCTATACAAAAAATCCTTAACAAATTTTTAGTATTTGTATATACAAACAATACATAAAATGAAACGATAATGCATGCTTAAAAACATCAAAGGACACTATTGAACTAACAATAGAATTTTTGTAGCTCCTTATTCAAGGAGTAGTTATGCTCTTCACTAGTTTCGGTATAAAAGAACCGGCAAAGTGCGAATGGGACTCAGACGCGATGGGTTCCGTACCATCTATACAAAAAATCCTTAAGAAATTTTTAGTATTTGTTATTGTAGCGGCTACAGATAAATTACGCTCATTATTTAGTATCTATTTGGTAACTTTGTTCATATATTTAGTCCCTATGTGGTTTCGAAAATATCAACGACTAGCTGCATGCTGCTGTTTCACCCGCGTACGTCCCGTCCCGTAAGAATATCGGAATCAAAAGTATGTTACTCCTGGATAATGTAGCTTTTTATTGGTGAAAGGATTATTAAAATCGGTCCTGTAAGTAGCGGAGATTACCCCAAATATACATACTTAATTACTTACATATACAGGGTGGTCCAACTAGTGACGTCAATAAACTTTTTTTAGATTCCTCACACCTGGGGGTATCCGAAAATACCCCATGTATGTTCTGCGATGTTTTTGTAGTTTAGGAGTTATGACCTTTTTTCTCATTTGAGAGAATTTTCGACCAAGGAATTTTAAAATAAAGTTTTTGATATGATCCTGTAATGAATGATAGACCAATAAAAATAATAGGGTAGATAGCTAATGAAGTAAGGAAGTTTTTGAAGTTAGTTTGAAAAAAAAAAATAGGCGGGTTTTTCTTTTAATTGCTCTTTAAAGTGTTTATAGCGTTTTGTCTACGCTCTCTTTATGGAATACTTTTTTTATTTGTAACAGTTTGTTTTGTGTTACGCCTTATTTTTATAACAGGTGACATGGCCCTATTATTCAGCTCCACATTTGAAAAGAAATCAGCCAATTATCTAAGTTATTGCAGTTAGTATAACCAAATAGGTCTCAGTGGTCGCATTTTAGTAGAAAATGAGAAAAAAGGTCATAACTCCTAAACTACAAAAAATCGCAGAACATACATGGGGTATTTTCGGATACCCTCAGGTGTGAGGAATCTAAAAAAAGTTTATTGACGTCACTAGTTGGACCACCCTGTATACAAACATTACACTTTTTTGAGTCTTCTCGGGACCACGGCCGGTATAACCCGTTTGCCGAAACGTCGAGGTAATTAAAAACAATGATTATCTTTAACGCGATCTAGACCCGTGTCTAATTATAATCTATACTAATATTATAAAGCGGAAGAGTTTGTTATTTTGTTTGTTTGTTTGAACGCGCTAATCTCAGGAACCACTGGTCCGATTTGAAAAATTCTTTCGGTGTTGGATAGTCCATTTATTGAGGAAGGCTATAGGCAACTTTTGATCCTGATATTCCCACGGGATCGGGACTTATGCGGGTAAAACCGCGAGGAGTTGCTAGTGATGTATATACAAACATGTTACCAACGTTAACTCTTTATAATATTAGTATAGAAGGTACAACGTGGCGGGTCATTTTGACGTCAGGTTGGCCGATTGATGCATATGTGCATTGTCTGTACGTAGGTACTTATATCTACGCGCGGCACCGCGCCGCGCGCCTACTGCATTATCCAGTAATAAACGAGCTACTTGTCGATTCGGTCGTTTCATTGACGCAACGCCTACATATACTTCACCGATATATCTTAGATTTCTCGCCATCCACCGTTACATACTTTACGTAATATATGCCAAGATTTTATACCTTTTTGGCATCTACGCATGAATTTTTGTCACAGTCCTAGGAAGCTTTAATAAAAAGTTATTACAAAAAACCATAAAGCGCCTGTTAAAAAGGGCAGGCGCTTGCTAATACATTTCTGGCAGGGGCTATATGGTTTTTTTGTAATAACTTTTTATTAGAGCTTAGGAGCTAGGACGGTGAAAAAAAAATATGCGTAGGTAGGTACTGCAAGAAAAGTTGCAGTACCTACCTAGCTGTTTTGTATGTTTGTAATATTCTTTATTTCACGAAAAACAAAGGAAAATCCAAATCTACTGTATTTTTTTTCTACTACTGTAGGTACCTTTTCAAATAAAACCTGCAATTTCACTGTTTTGATATGTAACCTCTAAAGGTGACCGGTAGATGGCGTTACACGACGTATATTAGATCGCGATTGCGTTGCGTTCTCTTGATTATTATATATGATAGGACATAAAATGAAACGATAATGCATGCTTAAAAACATCAAAGGACACTATTGAACTAACAATAGAATTTTTGTAGCTCCTTATTCAAGGAGTAGTTATTAGTTATGCTCTTCAGGTTTAAAAGAACCGGCAAACTGCAAGTGAGACTCGCACACGAAGGGTTCCGTACCATCTATACAAAAAATCCTTAACAAATTTTTAGTATTTGTTATTATAGCGGCCATTCATCATCTTTTTTTTTAGACCAGCTAGAAAGCTAGACAGTTAAAAATTTCAACTACAATAACAATTTAAAAAAAAAAACACGTTGTTTTTTATTTTTTGTTAGTTTAGTTCAGTTTCCTAAATACTGGCTTGTCTACTAACAACCAAGCCACCAACATGTGTTTATTTTATTGCAACCACATGTGTTAACCACATGTGTTAACCACATTTGTAACGCGCTAATTCCGTGTTTGGTACTGTAATTTTAATTTCACTACAATTGTTATCTTTTGCGGAACTAAATTGATCAATATGCCAACAAAATTAGACAATTTGACCCGGCTTACAACATGGTTTCACGAAAATGAAATTGCACGACATTTTGTCTGCGCGTTCCCGCCAAAACTCCTCGCTCCAACTTAATCATTCCAATCAATCCATCTCTTTGATATTCTGTTGTCCAATAATGACAATTCTAGTCCATAGTCCTTCTACGCATGGCGGGCATGCTAGGGTAAGAAGACAAATTATTACATGACGAGAAACTACTGGTTTCGATAACTGCCTTATCAATGCCAGTGTGGGTCCTTTTTGACGACTCTGTGCGAATCTTATTAATCTAATATATCAAATTTCCATGTCACAGTGTTAGTTACCGTACTCCTCCGAAACGGCTTTACCGATTTTTATGAAATTTTGCATACATATTCAGTAGGTCTGGGAATCGGCTACTATCTATAATTTATAAGGAAAAACAACGTTTGCCGGGTCAGCTAGTAATACTGTAAAGGTGAACTGGTAGGAGACTAACTGCCGCACTCAGAGACATTTAATGGTTACTTAAACTATCCTAAGCATAGATTTTGTTTGTGAAATCTTTACTTAGTGATAGTTTAAGTACCATTATATGTCTCTGAGTGCGGCGGTAAGGGCGCCTTCAATTTAGACTTTTCGTGTCGGACCGTTGCAGTGCCGAAGCGGTGCGTTTGTCGTATGGCGCACGGACGGTCATTTGTTTAGATACAAAGTGCACGGAGCGGCAACAGCGCGGGAACGCTCGACGACAGGACGGCAACGTCACAAGCGCCATGTGTTCATTTCGCACCATGAGTCCATGGCATAACTGCTGTCAAATGAATGAGGAGGAACACTAACTTTTTATCCCGGCAGAGGGCGTTAGTCGGATGATCTTTGGTTTGAATTAAGAACTGTCAAACAGATGTTTTTTTTACAACTCTTGGCGCCAAATTGGCCATATCGGTCTCAGGCCGAAAGAAAAAAAAACTCGGCGTTTTCATTGGTGGGGGACCATCATTAAAAAAAAAGATCATCCGACGCCAGCGCCATCTGCTTTTAGCTTTGCGTGTGGCACCCCATTAAAACACCACTAGCATACAAACGCAATTTAGGCGTAATGAACCTCGTGAACCGTAATAGCTAGACGGCTGAAATTTTCACAGAAGATGTATTTCGGTAGCCTCTACAACAACAAATACTAAAAACAAAAAAAAAGAAATATTTAATAGGGGCCCTCATACAACAAACGTGTTTAAAAAACAACAATGGTATTTTATTACAATACAAAGCTTCTGATTGGTTGGAGTCAAATTGAGTAGGTCATGGAATTCAAAATGGCTGCCCTGTCTGTCAATTATACCAGTCTGCCCTCACTTAGGTACCAAAGATTTTCTAATAAGTTCCAAATATTCTTTGAGCAAAAGTTTTTTTTTTACATTTTTTTTGAGAGAACTGGTCGTATGGGATGGGAGTAAGAATCGAACTTGAATATTTCACATTTTCCTATCAAATTTAAAAATTGGTTGTTGTGTAAACCTTTTTAGGGTTCCGTACCCAATTGTAATAGTGGTACGGAACCCTTTGTGCTGGAGTCTCGCAGGGTTTTTTTTATTACCGCCCTGTGCGAATTCTACTAATACTAATAAAGTGAACTGGTCTAATTCAAGCAAATCCGAGGAGCGTAGCTAGTTAGTTGTGTTACATATTATTACAGCTCCTTTATTGAGGAGTAGCAAAAAATATATTTACGCGAAGATACCAACGATTCGTTATTCATACTTCGTGAATAACAAATCGTTGGTATCTTCGACTCATTTTCTTTATAACATGTATATAACTGTAATCATTAAAACGCAACAATATCGCGATCTATTTTGACGTATAACGCCATCTAGTGTTAGTAACAGTAGAATGAGGAAATGAGGACAGAAACTAAAATTTACATGCCGGGCATTGATTTCAACTTTAACAGTAGATATGGCATCAGAAGGAAGACAGAAACAAGCCACTGCGATAACGTTACCTCAAATTCAACGATACTTTGACGTTTTAAACGTCATTCAGAGACTGCATCGTAGCACCCAGAGCATTTTGTGACTTGTGATTGCTAGAGAAACAGCCAGACCAGAAACAAATATTTGTTTATAAGCTTCGATCATAATATAAACTATAGATACACGGTCCCATACAAAATCGAAATCAAAAATCGGCACTACTTCAACGCTTACTTATACGGACATAGTACAGTTTAATGTAAACCTTAATCACTGGGCAATAAGGTTATAAAACACTTATGCACGACTGACAGCGATATGCCTTGTTTCGCTGTAACCGGTTGAAATATGCCTTGTTTTGACGGCCCAATTTCTAGAGCGGCGACCGTGCATCTATGTAGGTTATATATGATCGAAGTTTATAAGCATAAATACTTGGTCCCGGCGGAAATTGGACCCGCAACCCTCTGCATTGCAGTTACGCATTAATACGCATTCGCCCGACGCGCCACAATGGTCGTCTAATCAGCCTACTAATATGATAAACGCGAAAGTTTGTATGTATGTATCTCTGTATGTGACTTTGTTACTCCTTCACGCAAAACTACTGAACCGATTGCGATGAAACTTGGAATATCGATAGCTGGAGACCTAGAACAACACATAGGCTACTTTTTATCCCGGTATTCCCGCGGGATCGGGACTTACGCAGTTAAAACCGCAGGGTGCAGCTAGTATATTTATATAGAAAACACGAAACAATGGTTTTGTTTTCAGGAACACGTCTGCTTCTACGGTCTGGATTGGAATAATTTACTCAGGAGAAAAGCTGAGTTCATTCCGCAGCTAGAAAACGACGAAGACACTAGTTATTTTGACAGTAAGTGCACTTTATTTGTGGTGCCAGCCACTGGCATAAGTCATCCGTCAATTTCTCCTGTGTTGAATGCTAGAGTGCGTTTCATCTTTAAATTCCTATGCCGTCATGTTGGTAGCAAAACAAAAAAGTGCAAAATACAAAAAAATAATGTGCTACCTTGAATTAAGGGAGATTTGTATATGAAGAATGAATGAATGAATCTTTCTGTATTCAAGGTTTAGGGTATGACGGCATAGGTAATTAAAAATGAAACGTACCATAGCTAAGCGTGATGGTCCTTGCGGCACAGAATACATAAGTTGACATGGGTTTGATTTACAATCAAATGTCGTTGGTGCGCGCGCAACTATGACAAGTGCACAGTTAATATTATATTTTTAAGTGCTTAAGCATGCACTGGGCTTTCATAGAAATATTTTAAAAGAAGTATACTTCTGCATAAACATAACGCACGATCGATTACAATTTTGAAAAAAAAAATTGAAAACGCTGAATGTTTGCATCGGTATCTTACCATCTAACACAACTTAGGCATGTTTGCAATTACACAGTTATTTTAGTTAACTACCTTTAAAAGGCTTTTCAAATACTCAATTAAATAACGCAATGTCCGCTGCATGATTTGAACCGCGAACTGTGAATCACTATTCTGGAGTGGAATCCAGCACATTTACCAAAAACTAAAGTTTGTATGTTACTATTGCTCGTATAGGTAGGTGCGAGAGATACAACCACTGATGAAGCGGGCGATGGCGAGGCCGGCGATGAAGCAGTGTTCGCGGCCTTCTCGTCCACTTCGCCGCAGTGGAGGCGGCATTACCATGCCACGCACGATACACATGATTCCAGGGTAAGTGTACTTTAAATTTGATTTATTGAAGTAAATTGATAAGAAAAAAAGATTTATTTAAACATTGTTTTTATGATTTATTAAATTACTGTTCAAAAATTCAAATTACTATTTAATAATACAATTTAATTACAATATTGAATGTGCGACTATAAACCTTAATTGTTGACGTTTTATTTACGGCAGTGACGTGATTGACGAGCAATTCGCCATGATTCTAGCGCCCCTTTTGGCTGGAATTTTAAATTTAAAGTTTAAACTAAAATGTATTTTGGTATCTACTAAACTCAATATTGTTCAGAAATTGGTTTTTATTGTAAACTGTATGCTCTTTCGGACATTACAGGATAGGTTTTCGAAATGAGTTAACATGTGAATTACAAATTAAACTCATTTTCCGGTTTTACATCGTGAGGAAACCAACATGTCCTAGGACTCACCACGGTCCGAAGACATGGGATATTCAGTGTTTTCTATGTATCATATGTATGTATTTACAAAAAATAGTATAATATGTAGTATATCCGTTGTCTAGTACCCATGGTACAAGCCTAGTGCTTAGTTTGGGACTAGATTGCGCTGTGTGTAACGTCGTGCAATATTAATTTTTTATTTTATTTACTCGCGTCGATATGCATTGTCGCTTAGGGTAGCGACAATGCATAGCAATGCAATGCATAGGAAGAGATCTGTAAAGATCTTGAAACGTTTGCAACGCGATTAAAACGGAAATGAGTTTAATTTTAATCCAACATCGCGAAAGCAGAAGAAAAATCTATGTGAATTACATTTTCATACATCCATTATTCACCAGTACTTTAAGAGGATGATAAATAAATTATTAACAGCTGGTTACCCAATTTCCAGAGCACGGACAGTTGGCCGGGAACTCCCGACAGTGCCGGACCACCAACTACCCCCACAGCACCACTACATCACCACCCGAAATGCCCCGTCGGAGGAGGAGCATCCACGGCTGAGTCTTCACAGACTGACAGCGAAGATGTGTCTCCTTTGGGTAAGTACGTCACTTCCAGGGACACATGAAAGGAAATCCTGACTACATCACCGCTACATCACCACCCGAAATGCCCCGTCGGAGGAGGAGCATCCACGGCTGAGTCTTCACAGACTGACAGCAAAGATGTGTCTCCTTTGGGTAAGTTGGTCGCTTTCAATGCACAGTTGTAAGGAACTCCTGACTACATCACCGCTACATCATCACCCCCAAATACCCCGTCGGATGAGGAGCATCCACGGCTGAGTTTTCACAAACTGACAGCGAAGTCGTGTCTCCTTTGGGTAAGTTGGTCCTTTCCAGGGCACCGTTGGAAGCAACTCCCGACTTCATCACCGCTACATCACCACCCGAAATACCCCGTCGGAGGAGGAGCATCTACGGCTGAGTCATCACAGACTTACAGTTAAGATGTGTCTCCTTTGGGTAAGTTGATCACTTCCAGGGGATAATTGAAAGGAATACCTGACTACATCACCACCCGAAAAACCTCGTCGGATGAGGAGCAATCACGGCTGAGTCATCACAGACTGGCAGCGAAGATGTGTCTCCTTTAGGTAAGTTGATCACTTCCAGGGTTCACTTTCAAAGTTGTCTAGGAACTTTTGACAACCTTCACATCTCCGCTACACTATCACCGTTACGGGTTTCGTACCATTGTACCAACAGAAATTCACTATCTGTGAAAACTTCTAATCCGGGGATACGCTGCCAATCCTTTTAATACTGCATATTATCTTAATTGTAATATTCTCACCACCTCTAGCCCGTCGCCGCCGGCCATTACCAGCGCTCCAACCATCAGCTCTCGCCCACTCACACCACCACCACCACCCGACGTACACTGATGTGGCGAAGAAGGAAGACAAGTCTTTGGACAAAGTCGACAAGCCTGAGAAGACCAAGCCTTCCATAGTTGCCAAGTCCATGAGGAGGTCTGCTAGCACCTCCGGTCTGTCCTTGGTTATACATCCAGGTATTGTCACCGACGTAATGCTGTTTTATTTGATACCCCACTTGTTTGTCTTATAATTTTCACACTTTTTATAATTTCCCTTTCACCCCCTACCTCCGTAAACCCCCGACTGATTCCGCTCAACTTCGAACTTCAAAATTCTACTGACCCTTAATACCCAGTACCCACGTTCGGTGCAACAGTACTCAAGTTATCGTCGAATAAACATACAAAGATACAAGCGCCCGAGCCATCTCACCACTGAGACGGGTTCTAAATATGCCACAATGTTAAGCTGGGGTCCCACGGCCCGTGTTCTATCAGGCCAGAGACCAGACGGACAGACTGTGGCGTCCGATGAAGCCTGTCGTCTCACAGGCCTCGAAAGGCGTGGCGCGGCCTGGCCTGGCTTGTGATATAAGGGGCTGTGGGATCCCAGCTTGAATCATATGATCACTGCAAAAAAAACCGCAAAAGTTTTTGGTGTATTCTTCTCATTGGAGGTCGCGTTCCGAAGACACTATATTGCTGACGTTTTAAAACGATTATGTCAATATATTATTGAGTTGATAATATCATATTCTCACCTAGTGTTAGAGTTGTCAGGTCGCCTCTAACTTGACCTAACGACTGCTAACTGATAACAACCGGGACCGACTGCTTACCGTGCCGCGCTGAAGCACAGAGGAGCTCGAGAAAGTGATTTGCACTCAGTTAAGCGTTGCTCACGGCCATTCATAATCGGCAGGTGCAACTAGACCAATGAGCTTCTCTAATGCTAGGTTAAAAAATGGTGATTTTTCAATTGTTAACTATTTAATGTTGTTTTGTCCCCAGCGGAAGATCTGGTGGTGGGTGCGGGATCGCCGTGTGCGGGCAACACGTCGTCGACTAATTCATCGCGCGACTCCTCGCCGTGCCGCGACCCGCCCTCGCCGTTCGCCATGCCCAACCACTCGTTAGTATACACCCACATATACTTCGTTTTAAGGGTTTCGTACCCAAAGACTGCGCTGTCTGTCCGTCTGTCACCAGACTGTATCTCATGAACCGTAATGGCTAGATGGTTGAAATTTTCACAGAAGATAAGCCGCTATAACTAAAACAAAAGAAAACAAATATTTAAGAGGCTCCCATACATCAAAACGTGATTCTTGACATAAAAACGCAACGATACTGCGATGTATTTTTACTAATAGTACCATCTAGTGATAGACTTGCGTTGATAGTAAAATAAATTTTAACGTTTGCGTTCCATTCACAGATTAATTGGCCAGTGTTTATTTTAGGGTTCCGTTCCCAATTGTGATAGTGGTACGGAACCCTTCGTGTGCGAGTCCAACTCGCACTTGGCTGGTTTTTTAAATTTCAGACTACGATCTTACATTTTGTTTGTATTTGACATTTTTTCTTAAGTCTACAATTAAAAAACGAAGAACAATATCATATTTAAGTAGAATTTCTACTAATTTTTAAATTTAAAAGTTTGTAAGTAAGTAATCGAGTATGTTTGTTACTTCTTCAAGCAAAAACTACTCAACCAATCACGATGAGACTTGGTTTATTGAAAGCTGGAGATCTTGGTGATGGACTTTTTATCCAGATATTCTAGCGGGATGGGCCGTGTAGCCCTGACATAGAAAAGGGTTACCCCATCTCTTCCCGTGGGTGGCGTAAAAGGCGACTATTGAGTTTGGGGAGACTATTTAACCTCGAGTTATCCCCGCGCGGTGGCGGCTAAACTTCATGTTCCGTAAAAACCCTATTCATCGAGATCCATGGTTCGAATCCCAGTGCACCATAATCTTTTTGCTCATTATTTTTATTTTTAAACTCATTTAATTTATCTTTCAGGCTCATACAAGCATCGAAACCACCGATAGTAGTCCGCCGCGGGCCCGGCGGGTTCGGGTTCACGATACACACAGTGCGCGTGTACTATGGTGACACCGACTACTATACCATGCATCATTTGGTTTCTGTAAGTTACAATTTCTGTACAAAAGATATCTATTTTTGCTTAAAACATTTGTATTAATAGGATTGTCTATCTACGTATCATTTGGTTACCATAATACAAGCCTAGTTGCTTAGTTTGATGAACTCGTGGCGCGTTGGGCGAATACCCGACTCGAAAGCAGAAAGTTCGATTTCCGCGATTAACATGTAACTTAAAAAAAAATATATATGTCGCAGCGAGCGGATTAAGGGGTTCTACAACATCATCAGCATGGTTATTCGGATCCTAGATTTGTGGGCTGGAGTGGATACAGTCACACACACGAATATCGGTATAATCAGCGGTTACAGTTCAACATAATAACTATGAACGGGTGCGTGCGGGTAATAAGGCCTGTCTGTTAATAAGGCCCTGTAGTATTTTATAGACCAAACACCAACAAGGTTCTAATATAAACACACACACTAAACTTTAGCCCCCTTACTTACAAACCATACATAATTTTTTATGCATAAAATAGCAGTTGATTAAAAAAATATCCGAAACTGCAGTCTTGCCTGAATAAAATATGAAAACGTTCGTAATAGTAAGTAAAGTTTTTTTGATGCAGTGAATAAGAGTTATTAGGGTCAAAGGCAACAAGCGGCTATGTATTAGATAATGAGATGTTTATAAGTAAGACCGTAGACGCAAAACGAATACGTGGGCCACACGACTCAGCTTGAGTTACACTAGTAATAATTGTCAATATATTTGCAGGCTGTGAGCGAACAAGGAGCGGCTTGGGCGGCCGGACTGCGGGCGGGAGACTTGATCACACAGCTCAATGGAGAGTGGGTGCAGGGACTGTTGCATACTCAGGTGTTGCGGCTGTTGCTAGCGGCACCGCATGCAACGCTGCGTGCAACGCCGCTCGATCAGACCACTATACAGGTAAACTGTTGAACGGAAGTACTTTGTAGGTTATGGAATATTAGTAGAAGAAGGTCATAAGTATAGAAATGGAAGGCTAAAATCTTTGAAAACTGACTTTAAATATAATAAAATTATTAAAAAAAAGAGGTGCATTGCATTATTTACTTGCTTAACTACATTTTAAAACTATGCAAATAATACTATGCGTATGCTATATATCGTGTTTATAACATGCTATGTGTATGCATATGCAAAAGACACTATGTTTATGCGTATGCAAAATATACTACCTATATTTATGCAAAATATACTACGCTTTGAATCGCGTGGTGTTTATTATTTTTAGCATTGTTACAACGCTCAACGTTTCGAGACCTTTCCAGGTTCCTTCTTCAGGATTGATAATCCTGAAGACGGGACCTAAAAGTAATAAACACCACGCGATCCAAACCGAAAAATGTCTTTAATTTCAATACAACATCGCAAAATCAGGAAAAAAATTAAATTATACAATGCATATGCAAAATTAACAATGCAATGATAAACACTGGCTGTACGTTTGCTCTGTATACACAGTATTCACGTGTCTATATGGTTGGGTACAGGCGGGCGGGCGCAAGCGCGTGGGCTGCGGGCGGCGCGCGTCGGCGCCGCCGCGGCCGCGACCCAAGCGACGCTGCTCTTTGTTCCGCAGGATCTCGACCAAGCGCGCCAGCCAGGAGATGCATCAGGTAATGTCTTACAACTGTTATTTTAGGGATAAGTTACTGGCAAATCATCATCATCGCTCACGATGTTCCCGGTTGCGTCCCTCTCGAGAGTCTACTTTTACATCTCCACTTCGCACGATCTTCGGCGTCCCGCGCAGTGAGGCCATTTGCACGCATATCCGATGTTACGACGTTTGCCAAAGACAAACGACCAAGACCAAAGACAAACGACCTGAACCATGTCGGCGCCGAATCAGATGGTGGATGCTTGATGAAGCCAAGTCCCAGATGCTCGCCTCAGCAATCGCGACGCCTACAGGTCTGCCAAACGTGCCACAAAAAGAGCAGTAGCCAGAGCCAGACAGGACCACTTACAGCCATTGTACGATAAGTTGGAAACGCCTGAGGGGCAGAAGCTTATTTATAAGTTGGCACGTTCTAGGATCAAAGCGGCACAGGATATATGCAAGTGTCGCTGTGTAAAAGATCCTAATAGTAACCTGCTATGCGAGGACCTCGCGGTGAAGGAGAGATGGCGCTCCTATTTCCACGAGCTGCTCAATAAGCAGCATAAAGAGGTGCAGCCACCGGAACTTCCTCCAAATCTAGGACTTGTGCCACTGATAACGCCTGAGGTGCGCAAGGCTCTTTGCTGCATGAAGAATCGGAAAGCTGTCGGGGCCGATGGAGTCCTCATCGCAGTATGGAAGGCTATGGGTTCTCGTGGTGTGGGCATCTTAACCAACCTTTTTAACCGCATACTCGAGACCGGCAGAATCCCCGCCCAATGGAGACTGAGTTTATCACTCCAGTGTTCAAGGGCAAGAGATCTGCGCAGGAGTGTGGAAGTTATCGTGGTATAAAGGTCATGTCCCACACCATGAAGCTCTACGAACGTATAGTTGACTCTCGTATCCGGCAGGAGTGCACTGTCTCGGAGGGCCAGTATGGTTTCAGCCCCGGTTATGGTACCTTAGACCCTGTTTTCGCCCTAAGGATCGTTATGGAGAAATACAGAACGAAGAATACGCCTCTGCACTGTGTTCCTCGCGTGATGATCTGGTGGGCGCTGCGGTCCAAAGGGGTGCCAGAAACTTATATTGAAACCATCAGGGACATGTACCGAAATTCCGATTCTGTCGTGCGAACTGCTGTCGGTGACACTAAAACTTTCCCTATTACAGTCAAAGTCCACAAATGATCCGTCCTAAGTCCGTTCCTGTTTAGCGTAATACTGGACGCACTGTCCGTAGTCATCCGAGACGCACACGAGCAGCCCCCGTGGATGCTCATGTATGCTGATGATATTGCGCTAGCGGACTCGGATAAGGGACGGCTTGGAAGGCGTGTAAATGCGTGGAAAGAGTCACTTGAGAACGGCGGTTTGCAACTCAACGTAGCGAAGACCGAATACTTGGCTAGCAATACCACCCTGTCTGCGTAGACGGTCACATGGTCGAGCGGACAGACCAGTTTAAGTACTTGGGATCTGTGCTTCACGAGTCCGGCGACATCGATTGTGACGTCAAGTCCCGCATTTCGGCACCCTAAGTGGCGAGAGGTAACTGGTGTCATCTGTGACCCCAAAATGCCGGTGAAACTGAAAGAAAAGGTCTATAAAACCATCATTAGACCTGTCCCTTTTGTATGGTAGTGAGGCGTGGCCAGTGCTTGAACGACATAAGCAGGAGCTGCGTGTCACGGAGGTGATGATGCTGCGCTGGATGTGTGGAGTGACGCGAAAAGACCGCGTCAGAAACTCCAGCATCAGGGGCAGCCTTCATGTCCGAGACATTGCAGATAAATTGCAAGAATGCCGCTTACGGTGGTACGGTAACGTTCTACGAAAACCGGCTAGTTACGTGGGGAACAAATGTCTTGCTATGGCGCCGCCGCCCGGCCGCTGCAGATTGGGAAGACCCAAGGAGTGCTGGCTCACGAAAGGGATGCAACTTGGAACATCGCTCGGATAATGATGATCCGATCTAACGACGTCAAGCTAGCACTTCTTGGGTCTTCCCAATCTGCCGCGGCCGGGCGGAGGCGCCATAGCAAGACATTTGTTCCCCACGTAACTAGCCGGTTTTCGTACAATGTGACCGTACCACTGTAAACGGCAGATAAGTTACTGGCAAATGAATGCTTAGTAATGATATCTTATGATTATGAACTCGTACATTCACAGCTTTATTTCACGATACAAGCCAATGCTTGATGTGAATACTAGAGTTAAATTAAATTCTTTAATAATATAACATTATGAATATGATATGTACAGATGGTGTCGAGTCTCGGCGAATGCGCGTCTTCCCCGTCCCCCGCCGCGTCCCCCGCCGCCGACAGCCCCGCGCACGGCACCACCACACATTACCAGAGGTATGTATACTGTAGTCCCCCGCCGCCGACAGCCCCGCGCACGGCACCACCACACATTACCAGAGGTATGTATACTGTAGTCCCCCGCCGCCGACAGCCCCGCGCACGGCACCACCACACATTACCAGAGGTATGTATACTGTAGTCCCCCGCCGCCGACAGCCCCGCGCACGGCACCACCACACATTACCAGAGGTATGTATACTGTAGTCCCCCGCCGCCGACAGCCCCGCGCACGGCACCACCACACATTACCAGAGGTATGTATACTGTAGTCCCCCGCCGCCGACAGCCCCGCGCACGGCACCACCACACATTACCAGAGGTATGTATACTGTAGTCCCCCGCCGCCGACAGCCCCGCGCACGGCACCACCACACATTACCAGAGGTATGTATACTGTAGTCCCCCGCCGCCGACAGCCCCGCGCACGGCACCACCACACATTACCAGAGGTATGTATACTGTAGTCCCCCGCCGCCGACAGCCCCGCGCACGGCACCACCACACATTACCAGAGGTACGTATACTACAGGTTGAGTACAGGATCTCAAAAAAAAAACACGTATGCTCTACGGGAGTCCTACTTTATTTCATTCTGTTGTTATATCGGCAACAGAAATACATCATCTGTATCACGGTTATCACGGTTCATGAGATACAGACTGGTAACTGAAAGACAGACAAACAGAAAAATAGACAGACAGACAGACAAATAGACAGACAAACAGATAGACAGACAAATAATTGAGTTTTAGTAGTAAAATGGTCCCGTTTTTATCCTCTGGGTATAAAACTCTAAAGAAGACGGGAAATTCTTCTCAGTATGAAATTGTATGTATATTAAGAGTCAAATAATATGTGTAACTGCCTAACCCCTCTGGCCCTAAAATATACGGGCTAATAACCTATTTATGTATCACCAGACCGTCATCCCTGCACGGGCTCAAACACAAGCTGGTAGCGGGAGCGGGAGCGGGCGCGGGCGCGGGCGAGGTGCGGCGCGCGTCGCTACAACACATGCCGCTCTCGCCGCTCGCTCGCACCCCATCCCCGAGCCCTCAACCCCAGCCGGCCTCGCCTACCAGGTATGATGTCATTTGTAGCATACTTTTGGGGACTTTGGGGTACATTTTGGGGACTTTGAGGTACATTGTCATATGTTTTCTGGTAACAGTGGGGTCTTTGTGTTCTTTGGGCCATATTGTTAAATGTTTTCTGGAAACAGCGGGTGTTCTTTGGGGTATATTGTCATATGTTTTTGGGAAACAGCGGGGTCTTTGAGTTCTTTAGGGTATATTGTCGTATGTTTTCTGGAAACAGCGGGGTCTTTGTGTTTTTTGGGGTATATTGTCATATGTTTTCTTTAAACAGCGCGGTCTTTGTGTTCTTTGGGGTATATTGTCATATGTTTTCTGGAAACAGCGCGGTCTTTGTGTTCTTTGGGGTACATTGTCATATGATTTCTAGAAATTATTAGTGTTGTCTTTGAAAAAAATCTTCCTAAAGTTCGTAGCCGTGACTCCTGGCAATCCGAAATCCGGTTAGATTACTTTGCCACTATAGTACCATTACCTGCTAAGTCTAAACGAAAGCGGTCCCTCGTGTTTTTGCCTTCTGCGAAGGTTTGGAAGCATTTTTTTCAAAACTAAAAATAATTAAGTTTGGGTTAATACTTTTAGAAATGATGTTACGATTACTGGTGTTCTTGGGGTCCATATATTCATGGGATAAATGTGTTCTCGGGGGTAAATTATCATATCTTTACTAGAATCAACGAAATCATTCTATTCTTTGGGGTACATTGTCATATGTTTTCTAGAATCAATGGGATCATTCCATTCTTTGGGGTACATTGTCATATGTTTTCTAGAATCAATGGGATCATTCCATTCTTTGGGCTAAATTATCATAAAATTTCTAGATACAGCTGGATCATAGTGTTCTTTAGGGTACATCATCATATAATCCTAAAAAACATAAGTGTCACTGTCCTGTCCTAACTCGTCACTGTGTATGTCAATATGTGGTTGTAACCCAACGTTGGTTGTGGTTGGTATGACAGCCGTGTGGAGGCGCGCAGTCCGTCCCCGCTGGCGGGGCGCGAGTGCGCGCGGCGCGCGTGGCCGCGCCGTGACCCCGCCTCGCCGCTGTTGAGACGCGCTCTATCACCCGACAGGTATATAGTATATGTGTTTGAAAAAAAAAACTCGTTTTTTCAGTTTTAATCGCGTTTCTGTGATTATATCACGACCTATAAATAAATAAATATTGCACGACGTTACACACAGCGCAATCTAGCCCCAAACTAAGCACTAGGCTTGTACTATGGGTACTAGACAACGGATATACGAAATTTTTTTTTTTTTTTTTTTTTTTTTTTTTTTTTTTTTTTTTTGTAAATACATACATATGATACATAGAAAACATATCCCATGTCTTCGGACCGTGGTGAGTCCTAGGACATGTTGGTTTCCTCACGATGTTTTCCTTCACCGTAAGAGCGATGTTATTGTGCACATACCTTTTTCTTAAAGAAATCGACATTGGTGCGCGGTCGGTCTGGATTCGAACCCACGACTCTCAGAATGAAAGCCGGGGTATCTACCACTAGACCAACACTGCTCGTGCCTCAACCTTTTTGGCTTGACGCCATCTGTGGTGCGTCGTGCGAATACCTGACTTCAATGCAGAAGGTTGCGGGTGCGGTTCCCGCTGGGTGCAAGTTAAAAATATTTGTTTCTAATTTGGATGTTTTCTATGTATCATAATTATGTATGTATTTACAAAAAAAGTATAATATGTAGTATATCCGTTGTCTAGTACCCATAGTACTAGGCTAGGGCTGAGTTTAGGCCTAGATTGTGCTGTGTAACGTCGTGCAATATTTGTTTATATTTATTTACATAGTTATTTCTTCTGTTTTCGCGATGTCGGATTGCGATTAAACTAATTTAAATCCTGAAGAAGAGACCTGTAAAGGCCTCGAAACGTTGAGCATTAAAACAAGGCTAAAAGTAATAAACACGACGCGATTAAAACCGACAAATCAACAAATAAGTTTAATTTCAGTTGTTTATTTCATTCATTGCATTTCAGGCTTATTGTGTGTCATATGATTTTGTTATGAAAGTTTTATCATCATTTGTGCATAGATTTTCTTTAATTTCTCCTTTTTTAATAAAAGTAAATATGTAGTAATACTTATGTACAATATAAAATAGACATTATGCTAGATTTTCTGTTTTTATTCATGAATATATTATGTTAGCGTTACTACATTCAGTGATTGATTCTTTCTTTGTTGTATATGTTGTAGGATAATTTGATAAACAGTTTTTTTCGAAAATCCTAGGTTTTTTTTTTTGCAAAAAACCGAATAATTAGATATTGGCTATGATATTTCTCAATCTTACTGAAATAAGTTAGGTTTTTTGCAAAAAAAACTCATTGCTCTAGTAACATTGCGAAAATAACCGTTGGCTATCATGAACTAAGCGCACTGATTGCTCGATCGAAACACTCCAAGCAACATCTTCTCTAACGCAGCGTACTACGTGGACGATTGGATGCGAACGCGATTGCGAAGCGATCCGATCCGGTGCGGTGCGGAAACAAGGAACAGTCGAGAATCGCGCCGCATCGCACTTTACGTGCATTTGGTCACGTAGGACACTTCAATAGCTATGGACTGTTTGTTGTTTCCGCACCGCACCGGATCGGATCGCTTCGCAATCGCGTTCGCATCCAATCGTCCACCTAGTACGCTGCGTTATTGGTTGATGACTTGACGTTTAACTTGTCAATTCATTCTGTAATGTACTTTGTTAGCGATATTTTGTGTTTTTTTTTTAATGTACGGAACACCTCGACTAGGATAATACTAAAACTTAACCTTTCATCCCTCAGACTGCACCCCCGCTCAGCCGAGTCCAAGTGCTCGATCTCTCCCCTCTGTTGCTCCGGTGTGGGGGGCAGCGTGGGGACCGTGGCGGGGGCGCGGCGGGGGGTCGTTTGGCGGCCACCGGCCCCCGCGCCCCCCACGCCGCCCCCCGCAGACAAGGGGGATGAACCCCCCTTGCCACGGATCGCTGAGGAGAAGGATTCTCCTACTCATCATGCTAAGAATTTACCTAATAGGTAAGAATTTGGGTCGTTTTCTATTTGAGAAGGGAGTATTTGATACCCTTCTTCAAATATACATTAAACACATTAAATACATTAAAATTTCATGATTATTTGAAGAAATGCTTTCCAAAAATTTGCACCCGACAGGATTTGAACCTACAACCGTTACATTCCGTGTTATGCGCTAGCCAATTGCGCCACAAACTGTTTTTTGGAAAGCAGTTCTTCAAATAATCAGTTATCCAAGTGAAGAAAACGCTTTAAAAAATAAATCATCATCATCATACAAGTTAAAAATCTACCTAATAATATCTTACTAATAATATTATAAATGCGAAAGTTAAGTTATCTGTTTGTTCGTTTGGATGTTTGTGATGAAACTCGGGTAATAGGTATCTGGACACTTGGAATGACGCAAAGGCTTTTTATCCCGGTATTCCCGCGGTATCGGGACTTACGCAAGTGAAACTGCGGGTCGATGCTTGTAATTTAATATTCCATCCCAATCCTTGAAGAAAAAAACCCTATTGTTCCATAAGTTCAAACTATACAGATTTCTCCCTGTTACAGAATACAGACATTCAATAAAAATGATTTAAAATAAGTTTTTTTTCTCACAGGACACCAGCCAAACAACCAATGCCATCAATATTCACATCTTCCCCCAAAACAAGTCTGGACAAGTCATTCGACGCAAGTGCCTCATTTGCCTCACTCTCTCTATCGGACGAGTCTTATGTCGACACTTCCGTCGATACATCCGTCTTGGACACTTCTAGAGATCTGTTTAACGGTGAGTAGATAGAACCGCATGTAAATTGCCAAAACACATCTTCCCCCAAAACAAGTCTGGACAAGTCATTCGACGCAAGTGCCTCATTGCCTCACTCTCTCTATCGGACGATAGTGATGTATTTAGTTTTAGATGCGTCTTCTTAAATTTTTCGTGACTACAAAAAGTTATTATATTTTTTTTTAATTTGAAGCAAGAGCGATATGAAAGAGATCGCCCTCAGGCGATAAGGCCGCCCATTATACCACACTTGTTTTAAGTGTATGTGTGTGTAATATTTCTTTAAGTTAAGGTTTTGTACATTATGGCATTAATCATTGTGTCGAAAGTGTGATAAAGCATTTTTTTCGATTTCCTACCCACAGATTCTAGCAGAATATCCATAGACACAACATTACCAGAAGAAACTCCCAAAAAACCCATCACACAGCCCGTTACCACTCAAAAACCCGAAAACCCGACCCAACCCATCGAAACACAACCGAAAGCCCGGAAGAAATCCGACTCCAGTCTCAAAGATGAAGATTTGAAGAAAAAGGATAAACCGGTTTTGAAGAAACAAGACTCTGTGAAGAGGATAGTTGTGGAGGAGGCTAAAGAGGTTAAAGTTGAAGACAAGAGTAAGGTAAAATAACATTTTTAGAAGGTTTTTTGGTTTATTTAGTATATATTACCTTATAATACAAGCCTTGTTGCTAATTTATTCAAAGACTGGCTGACCCGGCGAACTTTGTATCGCCCTAGAGGTAAAAAGTGTCCTATGTCTGTCTTGAGTTATAAATAGTGTATGTAACTAACACAACTTTCTTTTGTACAAATATATATAAATATGTATTATTCAAACTAAGCAACTGGGCTTGTACTATGGGTACTATACAACGGATATACTACATTATCATATTTTTTTTTGTAAAAACGTACATACGATAAATACACAGAACACATCCAGACCTAGAAACGAACATTTACTGTCAGCGTAAATAGTTGTCCCGGCGGGAATCGAACCCGCAACCTTCTGCAACGCAGCCGGGGTTTCGCCGTCAATTTTCTTTTTAATTTGTAGATTTTTCTTCGGTTTTCGCGATATTGATACAAAATTAAACTGATATATCGGTTTTAATTTTGTATACAGGTTGAAAAATCAATGGAACGCACGGGGTCAATAAAGAAAGCGGACAAACAGACAGACAAAGAAGCGAGGAAACAGGAGAAAGCAGAGAAAAGGCAGGAGAAAGTCGAAGCTAAGAAAAATGAAAACGCTAAGAGAGACAGTCTCAAGAAACAGGAGTCTTTTGATAATAATAAGGTACTTAATATCATTAAGATTTTATGTCTAGTGGTAGATACGTCGTCGAATTTTATTCCAAAGTTTGAATCCCGGATTCTTCTTAGAGAAAAATGTATGTGCGCTATCACTCTAACGGAGGAAAACATCGTGAGGAAACCCACGGCTTAGTTAGCTCTTGATATTTTCTTTGGACATTTTTTCCTAGCCTAGTCATGTATATGTTCCCGCAAAGCTCGAGACATTGTTTATAACATGAATTTAAGTAATTTTAGAAAATTAATTATACACCGCAAGTATAATTTTCTAAAATTAGATGCAATGGCCATTGACCAATCGCTGCCACACAAATTATCATTCAGCCAAAATCAAAAATCAAAATCAAAGTCCTTTTATTAATTCCGATATTACAATATATGTCTTTGAATCGTCAATTATATAATCTACTGTGTCTTCGGAACGTGACCATCCAAGTAATGACCTCGCCAAGCATTGCTTAACCTGCACTACCATTTTAGATCGGCAAACCCAGTTCTTCAATACCTACGCATATACGTTATAGCGTCCCCAGCTATGACCAGCAAGGGTATAAAGAGAGGGGTCCGCTGTACCGTCAGGCCACCCCCAGGGGCAACCGTCAGGGAACAGTTATAGACCGGTCCCCAAATGCTAGCTTCGGTTCTCTAAAGGAGAGCTACCTCGTGGCCAAAACGGCACTACCAGTTGTCCAGACTGGTACCGGAGCAATAAAGGCCCTCACCACTCGATCGTCAAGGAGCTAACGACAACCTCGCTGTCGCCGGCAGAGAAGCCATCTACCACATATCCAGTGTGGTACCGGAGCTGTTAAAGGCACGCTCACTTCCCGGCATGAATCCACATGCCTACCTTTGAACCTACAAAGGTTTAGGCAGGCAGATTTAGATCGGCAGGTGCAGTGAGACCAATGAGCTCCTTTCCATGATAAATGATGATGTAAAGAGTGGTGAGCGGCTTCATTGCTCCGGTACCAGTCTGGACAACTGGGAGTGCCGTTTTGGGCACGAGGTAGCTCTCCTTTAGAGAACCGAATCTAGCGTTTGGGGACACGGTCGGTCTATAACTGATCCCTGACGGTTGCCCCTGGGGGTGGCCTGACGGTACAGTGGACATCTCTCTCTATACCCTTGCTGGTCATAGCTGGGGACGCTATAACATATATGCGTAGGTATTAGAGAACTGAGTTTGCGTTTCCATGATAAATGTACTAATAGACTCTGAAATTGTTCCAGTCCCCCGAGCGGGATACCCCCGAGAAGGCCGCTCCCCCCGCGCTTCCCAAGCCGTCCTCCTCCTCCTCAATGGTCAGCAAGCTGCTGGGGGTGATGGGTCGCAAGCGGGACGCCGACGCGGAGCGGGAGCGAGACCGCGAGCGGGAGCGGGACGAACACGCCAAGCACAAGCGGAACTACAAGAAAAAGGTAAAAACACACGCTCACATACCTAAACGATGACTAAGTTTATGTAACATTTGTCTGTTATTTATATGTTAACTTTGAAACTTCATATGACAAACGATACACAGTTTATACAACTGTTTATAAATAAAGGGATAAAAGGGTTTAAAAAACCCGGTTATGTGTGAGTAGGACTCGCGCGCCGCGGTTCGATTCTTTTTCTAGTGGAAAGGTATAGCTTCTAGTTAATCCAAAACATGTTGGTGAAGATCTAATGAGAATCTCCGGAATGATGCCTTCCTGTTAACAGGGCGATAATGCCCATTTTTTGCGCGAGAATGTTTTTTCAATTCAGAGAGAAGCATATAAAATTAAAAAGGAATCAGACACGCGGTTTGGTGATAGGAACTCTTTGTTGATTGAAACTTTTTGAACTATCCACATACCAAATTCAAATCGTATTATCGCCCTGTTCACAGGGAGGAAAAACGCTATGAAAATCCCTGTCAGGAACATCAGCAGTAAAGCGCTAGTTCTTGCCCTGTTTACAGGGATTAGACTAGCTCTTTTCGAATAGATGGGATGAAAAAATGTGTTATTATTATTATTATATGTTATTTAATATGTAGTATATCCGTTGTCTAGTCCCATAGTACAATCCTAGTGCTTAGTTTAGGGCAAGATTTCGCTGTGTAACGTCGTGCAATATTTATTGGAACGAAGTTCCTTATCGCGCGTTGCGAAAGGGGGCTAGACGGAAAAAATTAAGACAAAAAGTTGTAACGACACTTTTTGAACTTTTTTTTTGGACATTCGTTCCACCCGGGTGTCCTTTGACACCTCTCAAGTTTTTTATTATTGAATATTTTTTATTTATTTATTTATATTTCAGAGCGTGAACCAACCAGTACAAACTCCTCAACCATCGAAGCAGGAACCCGTCGACAAACAACAAGACAAGGATGACAATAAGAAGAAAGGGAGGGGAAGAGTTTCCAGCTCCTCTTCAGGGGAGAAGTAAAGTTTACAACTTCTATCGATAGATGGTGTTTATCTACCTTATAGCTTCGTCCCGTGGTTTCACCCGTTTAAGTCCCGATCCCGTGAGAATATCGGGATTAAAAGTAGCCTATGTTACTCTTGGATAATGTAGCTTTCTATTGGTGGGAGATTTTTTGAAATCGGTTCAGTATTTTTGGAGCTTTGTTACAAACAAATCATTTTTTCTTTATAATATTGGTAAAAATTGGATTTTTATGGTCGAATGAAATGATTTTGACCAAATATCTTAAGAAAAACACACACTTTTTAAACTTACACGATTTCAGTCCATTATTATTTTTTGAACAACGTAGACCCGTAGTTCAAAAAATAATAATGGACAAATTAATAATTGATTTATTGGATTGTAAATCGCGTTGTAAATAACCAGCTGCGCCCGCGGTTACGCCCGCGTAAGTCTCGATCCCGCGGGAATTTCGGGATCAAAAGTAGCCTAAATCCTTCTCCAAGGTACCATCTATCTCTGTACCGAAATTCATCAGAACTGCTTCACCGGTTTAGGCTCGAAAACGTAAAGACAGACAGTAAAAATAATGAAAACAACGCGATTAAAACCTACAAATTACCTTCATTTATTTTTTAAAGTGTTTTTGGTAGGTGAGTGATTTTTTGAAGAAATTCTTTACAAAATATTGCACAGGCAGAACATGAACCTGCAACCTTTAGATCCGCGTGCGCTAATGCGCTAGCCAATTGCGCAGTTCTTCAAATAATCAGTCACCTAAAATGAGTTTATTTCATATTAAGAGGACAGTCTACCTACTCTTTCTCCATACAAACGTAGTCGAATGTTTCCTCCCTGGATGAAGACATTAGAGCAAATATGTTTATGCCATAAAACCTATAACTGCCATGACCATGCCCCTAAGTTTTGTTTTTTTTTTCGTTTCTACTTAGAATTGAAATAAAATTCAGAAAAATTAGAAATGAAAAAAATCAAAACGTACGGGCATGGTCTTGACTGATATAGGACTTATCGCATAAACATATTTTTTCTAATATCTTTAACCAGGGAGGAAACAGTCGACTACGTTTGTAAAGTTTGTAAGAAGAAAAGAGTAGCTAGACTGTCCTCTTAACAAAAAAAAACAACAAAAAATGAAATTTAAAAAAACTTTGATATTAATCCGGTGGTTAATAAAAATCGTAAATATTAAAATGAAAGCATTTTCCCCTTTATTTAAAAACCTAATATGAAGTTCTTAAAGGGTAGTAAATTGGTAGAAAACATCACGTAACAAAATGTATTCATTTTGCATGACCATCAGCTCTAAATGACGTATTTTAACTGTTTTTCGCTAAGTAACTGTACTAATAAAAAAATAAAAAAATAACGAGTTTTAATATATTTGAGTGTTCAAATAGGGAAAAGAGATAGGTATAGGCTTGGTTCAGTAGGTGGGAGGGAGTTAGGTATATTTTTGTCTATTAGACTTTTTAATCGTTAACGGCTATTTTAATAGGTATTGAATTTTAATGCTACTTTTGCATTTTTTTTTCTTTGGAAACATTTCATAAGAGGACAGTCTACCTACTCTTTTCTCCATACAAACTTTACAAACGTAGTCGACTGTTTCCTCCCTGGGTAAAGTATATGTTAATGCCATAAGTCCTATATCACCCATGACCACGCCCCTACGTTTTGATTTTTTTTCATTTTCTATTTTTTCTGAATTTGATTTCTATTCTAATGGGGTGCTACACGCAAAGCTGTAAGTAGATGGCGCTGGCATCAGATGATCTTTTTTTTTTTCGACGATGGTCCTCCACCAATGGAAACGCCGAGTTTTTTTTTATTCTTTCGGTCTCAGACCGATATAGCCAATTTGGCGCCGAGAGTTGTAAAAAACACCTGTTTTTGACAGTTCTTAATTCAAACCTAAGATTAGTCGACAAATGCCCTCTGCCGGGATAAAAAGTTAGTGTTCCTACTCATTACAAAATGAAAAAAAAAAAAAAACGTAGTTGCATAATGAAGGCAGATATAGGTTGTATGGCATAAACATATTTGCTCTAAAGTCTTTATCCAGAGAGGAAACAGTCGACTACACGTTTGTATGGTAAAAAAGTAGGTAGACTGTCCTCTTAATTTTAACTTCGGGCTTCCCGTAGCTCATTTAATTAAAGCGCTGACGCGCTGAGCGCTTTAACTTTGAGCGTGGGTTTAAAACCTCAGAATTGCTTTGAATTAAAGGAAAAAGTATACATATATCAAATTTTAAATATTTTTAAATCGGTAAATAGAAAAACAAATAATTTTTAAGTTCCTAAAACACACGTATTAGACGTATTAAATTAAAACAAATAAATAGTATAAAACATACATCCGAATTGATAACATCCTCCTTTTTGGAAATCGGTTAAAAAATAAGATTCAAACTCGTTATATTTTGCTGGAATTTGTTGTCATAACAACAAAAATCGTTGCCATAGCAACTGCTTTTCCGCAAACTTAACTGTTTGGTGTCGTGTGTTATTAAAAAAAAATTAAAAAGTCGCTGAGAGCTAAATAAGGTATGCTAAATTGAATCCAGTGCCTCGGAATTATCGAGTCCAGTCACTGGGTGTGTCGAAATTCTTTTGGCACTGGATCTAACGAAGTTTCTCGAAGATTTTTTACAACTGTTAGACACTTTCTAAAGAAATACCTACACTAAATAACATGAGTTTTTGATATGAAACTGTAAAATTATGAAGGTTTTAGTTAAATTTAACAGTCGTTAATTTAAAATTCAAAAGAACTTTACAACGCCATCTATTAAAGTGTTCTGAAACTATTTCATAAAACCGTAAAATCATAAGCGAAATCGAGCGTATAAGTTACTGGTCGTTAAAAACTTTGAGAAACCGACCACTAGTGATTGCTTTTGTGTAAAACATGTATAAGTAGAGAAAAAGAATTGATTTTCGCTATAATTTCATATAAAAAAAAATCTACATTTAACCTATTAATTAATAAAATAAAAAAGGCATTGTTTTTTTTCGCTTAAAAGAAACTAAGGATTCTTTTATTTAAGGATATTTTAAACTCTTAAAAAGGAACCCTAAAAACTTGATATTTATTAGTTTTTTTTTTTCAGTATTAGATCAAAGTTGAGGCGTTTAATAAATTAGTATTCTTTGTTATTAAAAAAAATGCTGAAGTGCATCGTTTGATTATATCATTATAAATGGCGAGGAATTGAAAACTTACTGTTTCGGTTTTTTTGGGAAGTCGATTAAAAAATAATCTCATTTTAATGTACCTAATATAATAATATTTGAATATTTCTTCTTAGGTAAGACTTTTTTTAAATTGAAACAAAATTGTAATATTTGTCAAAATAACCCTTTCTTTCTTATAAACGAAGATTAACAGTTGCATAAACTATGTATCTTTTGTCTTTTACTGTGACATGAAGTTTCAAACTTGATAGACAGAGAGGAACAAACGTTACATAACTTGATCATCCGCTAATCATCGGTTATTATTAGTCGCACTAAAAAATAAAATCGTACCTAACTGAGTGAATTTTTAGTTTAAAAAAAAATGTGCCAAATGATTTCAGATCAGATATTTCATAAAAAAAGTACAAATAACTTTTTTTTTTTGTAAATTTATTGTCTCGAGTCTCAATTCATACTTACCATCATTCCTAAGGCAGGCTTTAGCCAAGCAATGCTTTGTATTCAAAAATATATTATTTAATAATGGTAGGTGATCATTTGGCCGCTATCTCACTTTGTGGTCTAAGATGTAGCAGAGATGTAGCAGCTTATTTAGCATTAACCTATTTTCAACAATAATCACTTTTTAACTGTTTTTGTATTACTTAACCATTTTTTTAAGTTTCCTAGTTCGTACTAAGAAAATAATTTTAAAAAAAGTTTTGAGGCTTTAAAAATGTCTTCCTCGTATATTGTTTTCTTTTTTTTAATGAATTTGTTAATTGTTTGTTATTTGGAACGTAGGAAGTTTTGTTTTTAAACGTGTTATTCGCACTTCTTAAAAAACTTATAATTAACTGTTTTAAATGCACACGATTTGTTAACATAGTTCCCGGGTCTTATTCGCGGATTATTATTTTATATTCTTACCTCGACGTTTCAACCATGTTACAATGGTCTAGGTCGCGAGGAGACACGGCGACCTCATGTCTTGGTCTCCTCGGGACCAAGACCATTGTAACATAGTCGGAAATTCTAGGAAAGAAAATAAATAATAATAAGCGATTAAGACCCTGGAAAATGTGACAAAACTTATAATTACATATTTGATAGTTGTATTTTAAAACGTAATAAACATTTTGGCTCTAATTAGAGCTTGATATTAGCCACAGCCGCTTCTTCTGCAATCTTGTATAGTCGTACGGGGTTAAGCAACGCCTGGTGTGGTCATTACTTAGATGGATGGCTGATAACCTGAGTGGCAGAAATTTAATATTTCTGCCACTCAGGTTACAAACGCTCTAGAAGTAATTAAAAAGTATATTAGTGGTTACTATTTTTTTTAAATGTTTTAGGTTCTAATGTAGCCAAAATGTTTGTTAGCTTCTTTTTTTTTCTAAGAATTTAGTTTTCGAAAAGAATATTTGATAGTTTTACTGAATTATTTTCTTTTCAGTAGATTTTTTCATTCCAAATATTCTATGTAGCAAATAATTGACGTTCTGTAAAATACAGTAAATATAAGCTTGTATTTTATGATGTTAAGCCGACACTTAAAGATTTAGAATTGAAAAGATGTTTTTTCGAAATACATATATTGTTTCGGCGGGTTATGAAGCCACACTCTCCAGTTCATCGTCGCGTTCGGTAAATCTCGCCACGAGGCTCACTTGTAAATGACAAAGTTTACCTTATTTTCAACTGCGACGGTAACGGGTTCAAATTCCGCCGAAAACATTTTTCAATTTTACTGTTAAATTATTTTACGTAAAGTAAAATACTCTAATGACACTTTATTCTCCTTGCAGTGTTGCAAGATTGCAAAAAGTGTATCAAAATGGTAGATTTTAATATAGTTTGGTAGATTTATTTTTTCAGTTAATCTCCTATTAACTTTAAGCATAATGTATTTTTGAAAAAAGTAAATTAACCATTTTTTTTCTAGCTTTAATACTCAATCGATTTATTTCTAATTGTACATAAACTCTTAAAGGTATATTTTTTGTGCATGGTAACACAGGGTAAAGTCAGGTAAAATTACCCGCGTTTGCTTATATTGTCATTAACGCCATCTATGAATAAGACAATGAATTTTGTGTAGTTTTTTGAGGCGATTGATTTGGGACCATGAGTTTAATTTTTTGCGTATTTTCGAGTCTATGCGAATTTTATTAATGTTAATATTATTAAACATAGGTACTAGAGCATGGTCTGGTTTTCAATAATAATTATTCAGCGATTTTGGGACGAATTTTACGATAATTTTGCGTTTCCGGACTGTAGATTGTACCGTTTTTTAAATTTCGGTATAATAAAAGTGGCGTTTACAAATCTGATCGCGAATTTCGGTACAATTCGGATACAAGAATTTCGGTAAAACCAAAGTACTATTACAATTTTGACACATGAAATTCGGTATAATATCGGGACAGTATAAAAGTCATCGTGTATTTTGAAATTAAAAAATGATTTAGCAAATTTTATTGATTAAATGCATCCCAAAATTGCATTTTACTAGTAGATAATAATAATAATATTAAGCATCTCGATGTATGTGTGTAGCCTGCCATAAGTACCGCTGTTTATTGTAATCTTAGAAGTTAATATTCAATGTGATTTTATGAAATAAAATTAAACTTAGTGAGTGAGGGAATTATTTTCTCCATAGTTATGTGTACGAATTGATATCGATATGAAATAAATAAAGTCATAAATTAACTGTTTTTTTAATACTTATATTTTTTTTTTTTTTTACATTTTAGGGAAACCAACAGCTTTCAATACATACTAAAAATACAATAGAAATAGGAAAGCCATTAATGGGTATCCACAACTAGAAATAGTGTAAATAACATTACAGTTGCTTATGAGCTAGGATAACTTTAAATTAACGACACATAATGTATACCTTACGAAAGTTCGAATCATAATAAAATTATACCTAATATGCCGATCGTAATAAAATAGACAATAAACGCATTCAGTCTTTAGTAAAAAACTGATTGCTCAGTAATGTCCGTGCTGATCTAGTACTACTGTAGAAAAGATCAAGTTCACTGTCGGGATATTTAGTAAGCATATTGAAACTCTCACTCGCTCGACAGAAGTACGCATTTTGGCTATAATTGGCTCGCGCAAATGGAGGTTGTAATATTGAACAAAATCTGAGCGGTTTGGTAGTAGATAATTGTATTTTGGATACAAGTTCAGGACAATCGATGAGACGGTTCGCTACTTTCATGAGGTACAAAACATCAGCCATGTTCCGCCTCAAGTCAAGTGGCAATAAGTGATGTTTCTTACATAGTACTAAGTAGTTAGAGGAATCATACCACTGCTTGCAACGAAAACTTAGGTGTCGGATAAATCTTTTTTGAATCCGTTCAATCTGGTCGATATATACCTTGTACCTAGGATGCCAAATTTGTGACGCATATTCCAGATTACTACGCACAAGGGCACAATATAAAATTTTTAACGTTTTTATATTTTTAAAGTCTTTTGTGATACGTAACAAAAATCCGAGTGCTTTAGATGCCTTGTTTGTAATATGTTCGATATGACTGTCAAAGAGCAATTTAGAATCATGATGAACACCTAAGTCACGAACTAGATGTTCTCTATTCAGAGACTGACCTTTCAGGTTGTAAAGAAATGTTATCTCACTACGTTTCCTACTAAATGTGACGACACAACATTTACTAGGATTAAGGTCCAGATGGTTAGCTAAACAGTATTCTTCTAACCGTACAAGATCTGACTGAAGTGCCAAAGCATCGGCCTCAGAAGCAATTGACTTGTAAATTTTCATGTCGTCCGCGAAGCATAGGAGATTGGAATTACGGAAACATTTGTCAATATTGTTCACAAAAATAACAAAAAGCAACGGGCCTAAAAGAGAACCCTGTGGTACACCGCTGGGGATGGGAACCCACCCTGATATGTAATTACTTACTACTACAGCCTGAGACCTGCTCTCAATATAGGAGGAGAACCACCTAAAGAGATTGCCACTGATACCAGCCTCAAGAAGCTTAGACAAGAGTGTAATGTGGTCAATTCGGTCAAAACATTTGCTGTAATCGGTATAAATAACGTCTATCTGGACTCTCATCTCCATACTTTTCGTTAAATATTCATAAAGTAGAATGAGGTTGGAAACAGTAGACCGACCCCTCAAAAATCCATGCTGGAAGGCACTAAAAGATTGTTTGATTGAAGAGTATACCTGATTATAAATTATTTTTTCGAACACTTTTGAAATTAAACACAATTTAGATATCGGTCTGTAGTTGGTTACGTCTGTCTTAGAACCCTTCTTATGGACTGGGGTAATGTAAGCTTTCTTCCAGATTTGTGGCACAGTCCCTTCCATCAAAGACCTACGGAATAATATGGTAATAGGAATTGCAATAATTTTTGCACATTTTACTAGAAAACGAGCTGGTATTTGGTCAGGACCTGCTGATTTGGAATGATCTAGTTTTTCAAGTAAACGACAAACGGTATCCGTGTCCACACTCACCGACGAGATTCCAGTAGCCGCTTTGTCACTGACTAGCTGATGTGAAGTAGTAGCTAAGGGCGTAGTTTGCTGAGGGTTAACAAAGGTAGATAAAAAATAAGAGGACAGTAGTTCACAGATTGAGTCGCCACTAGTAGCCGTAGTATCCCCATATACCATTGCAGTGGGTAACTCATGGGACCTACTTTTATTCTTAACGAACGACCAAAAATACCTCGGGTTATCTGAGATTGAGCTTTCAATAGAATCTATGTAACGAGCGTAACACTCGGCTTCTAAAACCTTTACGCGATCACGAAGTACATTAAATGATAATTTATCCGAGGTGTTTCGGTAGTTCTTAAATTTTCTTAGGTATTTGTATTTTTCTTTAATAGCTTTGATTAAAGCGCTCGAGTACCATAACGGATAGGAATTACTATACACTAATTTAGCAGGAATATGACGGTCACGGAGTGCAGTGAAGGTTCTATAAAAAAAAATCAATCGATTCATTGAGAGTTCCCGTCTGTAGCTCCTTCGACCAATCAATAACAGAAAGTTCATGATTAAGAGCGACGTAATCTCCTTTGTTATAAAGATACCGCAAGAAAGGCACTTGTTTAAGTGTATCAGTCGGCAAGCTTAACAAAACTTCTATAAACTGGTGGCCGTGGTGGGGATCAACCGGTACCAGCGGATCGTCAGGACAACTGCAGACAGAGACAACGTCATTAGATAAAATTAAATCTAAAATTTTATTAAATGAATTTGGAACGCCATTATATTGACGGAGACCCAGAGTCTGTATCTCATCAATTAGCAGTTTTTGATCAATTGTATTGTAGTTGTAAGGAAGAAAAGCGTAATCGTTGTTCGGGTCCGGTTCCCACCTTATATCACTCATTTAGTTTACACTTTACATTTACACTCAAAGTAATTCCATTATTTAAATCCGGTAGTACATCGGACCCCTCTAATTTTAGACCCATATTAGTACTACCTACATTAAGCAAAATTTTTGAAAAAATTATATTGAACCAGCTACTAAAGCATTTTGATGACAACAATATTTTACACAATAAGCAGTTCGGTTTTAGTAAGGGTCGCGCGACTACTGATGCGGGCATTGCATTAATTGAAAACATATTTGATGCTTGGGAGGAGTCGCATGATGCATATGGCGTATTTTGTGACCTCTCCAAAGCGTTCGATTGTGTTCGACATGATACTTTGATCGTGAAGCTACGACACTACGGTATCGGGGACGGCGCATTAAATCTTCTTTCTTCTTACCTGAGTGATAGGATCCAGTGTGTCGACATTAACGGTAAACGTTCCCCTGGATCACCTGTAACTTTAGGAGTTCCTCAAGGATCCATATTGGGACCTTTTTTATTTCTAGTATATATTAACGACTTACCTTTCCTCGTGAAGGAAAATCATGGGATAGTATTTTTCGCAGATGATACCTCATTGGTATTTAAAGTAAAAAGACGACAATCTAATATTGACGACGTGAACAATGCTCTCTCTAGATTAGTATATTGGTTTAATGTTAATAATATGCTACTAAATGGATCTAAAACTAAATGTATTCGATTCACACTACCAAATGTAAAACAAGTTAAAACTTCTGTAAAAATTGATAATGAGGAGATCGAAATAGTCGATAAAGCTGTCTTTCTGGGTATAACTTTAGACGCTAAGCTTCAATGGGGCCCACACGTGGAAGCTCTGTCAAAAAGGCTTAGTTCCGCAGCTTACGCAGTTAAGAAAATCCGGGAATACACAGATGTTGAAACGGCCCGCCTAGTCTACTTCAGTTACTTTCACAGCATCATGTCATATGGTATCCTGCTGTGGGGGTGTGCTGCTGACATAGAAACCATTTTTGTTTTGCAAAAGAGAGCGGTGCGAGCTATCTACAAAATGGGCCCCAGGGAATCGCTTGAAGAAAAGTTTAAAGAGATAAACATTTTAACTGTTTACTCTCAATACATTTATGAAAATCTGCTATACGTAAGAATAAATCAAGTAAATTTCACAAATACAGTGACGTCAGGTTAATTTGAGACACAAGGATGATCTGACTGTGCCCTATAGTTGGCTCCAGAAAATAAGTAAGTCGTTCTGTAGCACTAGTGTACTTTATTATAATAAACTACCTGAAGACGTATTTGACATGTCCATTACAAGATTCAAAAAATATATTAAACTTAAATTGTGTAATAAGGCGTACTATAGCACGTCGAAATATTTTGATGAGAAGAATCCATGGACATGATTGTTAACTGCTCCTGTTCAGATTAAAGATCTGTATTATGACGATTGTAATATAAAACATGATAAAAAAAATAAGTAATTGAAAAAAAAACCCCATGAGTTTCTTGTGGTTTCTTCTCATCGGAGGGCGCGTTCCGAAACCTCGATAAATTAAAATCTCGACGTTTCAAAACGTACGTATGTGTGTATAATATACGTTCTAAATGAATAAAACATTTTGAGTTTTGAGTTTCATATTAAAGTCCCCCGCTATTATAAATTTATCGGACGGGTATTGAGCGATCAGATTACTTAAATTATCAAAGAAGTTACTTAACTGATCACTAAAACTAAATCCGTGTTGTTGCTTAATTAAGTACAATACACCAATATGTAATGTAATTGGACATCTGGTTATGTTATGTTTGATACTTACGGTTACCCATAAATCCTCCGCCGATGAGTGAAATGATGGTTGCGGGGTAACTGGGATCCCTTTTCTGGCTGCGATGAGTACACCTCCACCATATTATATTTGATGTGTTTTGTCGTAATTACGATCGCGCCTCCAAACAAAATACCTTGAATCGAAAAGCTGACTATCCGCTATCGTGTCCGATAGCCAAGTTTCCGTGAAAATAATTATATCATATAAGTTACTTATGCATAGATTACGGTAAAAAATATCTGTTTTAGTACGCAAACCTCTCGTATTCTGATAGTATATCCTTAAATTGTTCATGTTAGAATCGAATGTACACAAACAAGTAAAAATGAGATAGATTTCGAATAATAATAGTCTGCGAAATGAACCAATAATAGCATAATATAAGTTTAGATAATATGTAATAGTAATAAGTCATTGCACTTAGCCAATAAAGAATTTTAAAAATATTAATGCAAAATATTCTGATTGAATATAATGAGTGTGAGCGAGTAAGAGCATGCATTATATTGTGCGGTAGTGAGCAGGACACAGACAGTAGTACGAGATCGAACATTGATGCACCGCGATGCACCGAACAAAAGCGCACGGCTAAGTAAACACATAGGCCAGAGATTGTGAAACATTTGGGCCTAAATAGATCCACTATTACAATTACGGATAATTTACGCAATGATAAGATGCACACTAAATAATTTTGTTTAAATCATTATCACTAGATATGATTATTACGTGAGAAGAGTCATTTTTGCGGACATGGATTTTGCCGTATTTAACCCAGGTGTATTGGTAGTTCTTTTTCTTTGCAATATCCTTTACTTTGGTTAACAATGACTTGGTATCTGGAGTGAGGTGATCATTAACATATATCCGTTGCTTGATATTAATGAAACCAATATCCTCAGCCAAAGTAGTCTTCTTGGCACGAGCTGCCGCGACAAATTCCTCCTTGACATACCGATTGATAAAGCTAATAACGATCGATTTTTCTTTGGGATCATGTGTCGGCACGCGTGCAATATAATTAATCTGCGTCTTCGGAAGCACATAGTCGATTGAAGAGCTCAATGCATCTAAGATCTTAAAGAGGTTTTCGCCTTTTTTGAAAGGAACGCCCTTAACTTCGGCATTATTTAGTCTTGACCATTGTTCCTTGACTCGAGACTCCCTCCTTATATCTGCCAAGTTATTATTGATCAAGTTCACGTGATCATGAAGAGATTGCAACTCAGGTATTTTGTTCTCAACCTTTTTAAGCCTAGAATCCTGCTCCTCGAGTTTTTTGTTAATAATATAATAATAATAATAATTCATTTATTAGGCTACTCTTTTCCGCATTATCGTAAAATAATCATCCACCCTCGCCTCCGCAAACATACCTGATGCGCTACAGTACCTCGGCAGTCCCAGCAATATTCGAAACCCATTGTTATATTGGATTCGCAGGGCGTTGAAGGCTTTCTGCGTGTAATTGGTCCAGAGGCTGCTAGTGTAGAAAGTCTGGCAATAACTTTTAAAAGACTTAGTTTGACTTCCCTCGTACATCTAGCAAACCTTCGCACCAACATGTTACATCTTACCGCCAACGCCCTACGCTCCCTCTCCATATCCACATCATCTGTAAGGCCCTCGGTGACCCAAAGCCCCAGATACTTGAACTTTGTGACTCTGTTTAGCTCAACGTCTCCCAACTTTACTGGTGGTATGAAATTTGGAGTTTTGTTAGCCGCCTTGAATACTAAAAGTTCACTTTTTTTTGCATTATATCTGAGGCCATGAGCCACCGCGTACCTCTCACATATTGCTAGAAGCATGTTAAGTGCTCTGACCGAAGGCGTCAGTAGAGCCATATCATCAGCGTAGCTGATGTTGTTCACAATGTTACCGTCCACTGAACACCCAACTCTGGCACCACTAAGCTCCTCGATTAGTCTGTTAATATAAATATTAAACAGTCGAGGGGAACTTAAACCACCGCACCGTCGCACACCGCACCCTACAGTGTATTGCGTCGAGTATGAACCAGCCCATCTCACTGTGTTGCTCTGATTATTGTACCAGTATTTGAAAAGACCTATGATCTCACTGGGTGTGTCTGTACCGCTCCTGAGCGGGTCCATATTGGCTCACATAAAATTTTAAGTCCTATTGTTTGTCTTACTACCGATTTGAATTCATAATAATCACTCTTCATAATTTTATCACTCATACTTTTTTTATTCAGACATTTTTATTACTACCATCGGAGCTCATAATAGTTAATGATCATATTTTTTTTATTAATACTGTTACTACCAAGAACAGTTTAAAATCATAATTTTTTTCTTCATAACATTTAATGATCATATTGCTTTAGTTTATAATTATTGTTACTAAGAATATATTTAAATAAATAAATAAATAAATTCTGTGAACAACACACAGCGCCATCTAGCCCCGTGGTAAGCGACTAAGCTTGTGTTACGGTGACTAGACAACGGATATAATACTTATATTTATTTTTCTTTTGTAAATACATACATATTATACATAGAAGGACACCCAGACCAGACACAAATATTTATTTTTAAGCATAAATACTTGCACCCGGCGGGAATCGAACCCGCAACCTCCTGCATTGCAGTCGCGCTCTCGCACGACGCGCCACAGAGGTCGTCAACTCATAATATCGTTGTTCAGAATAGCTTACTTTATAACAGACATTTATCATAATTTTTGTATTAATAACGGCAACTTTAACAAAACTTTTTATGAACTACCCCAATCAAACTCTTTGTGAAATTATAAATGGTTTTTGACTTGTGTTCTGGCGATCTTCTTTTTGAAACGGAGTTAACTCATAATGTAATTATATTTTCTATTCTATTATTATATTTCTTCTTAGAAATTACTCTTTAGTTAATAATGTTGTAATAAAAACACTTATGATTAAGATATATCAGGTTTTTTTTATTTATAGTAATTAGGCGCTTTGGCGACCGCTGCCGCGGCACGCTCGCTACGCTCGCTCGCCAAAGCGCTGCGCGTAATCATGTTCTTACATTAACCTAACCTATCCGAGTCGGTGTGCTCCGTATATTTAATTTCAAAATTCAAGTAAGATGACAATAGTAGTTTTATGACAGTAATAGTTTTTATTTATAACATGATGAAGATGACAGTAATAGTTTTTATTTATAGTAATTAGGCGCTTTGGCGACCGCTGCCGCGGCACGCTCGCTACGCTCGCTCGCCAAAGCGCTGCGCGTAATCATGTTCTTACATTAACCTAACCTATCCGAGTCGGTGTGCTCCGTATATTTTATTTCAAAATTCAAGTAAGATGACAATAGTAGGTGAAACAAATGTATGAATAAAGATATTATGATTTTCAATAATTATGCATAAAACACTTATGATTAAGAAATTTATAAAAATGAATATTAGAATAAAACACATGTATGAATATCAAAGTTATTTATTGGAATGATTATGAGTTTCGAGCATTATGATAAACAAATATATTAAAACAAATATTAGTAAAATGAAGTGTATGAATAGTGATATTATGAATTTCAATTATTATATATTTTAATATTTAGTTTTTAAATTTTTTATGAAGAATGATCATTATGATTATAAATGGTATGTGAAACATTTTCGGACCTCCGATGATAGGAGTTAAAATTTTATGTAAGACGATCCGCCCCCCTCCTGAGCTTATCCCACAGTAGGTCATAAGACACCAGATCGAATGCCTTTGACAGGTCCAGAAAGCAGGCATACACAGGTGTTTTTCTAGTAGTATAGTACTGGACGGTATGCTTCAACCTCAGCACTGCCGTTTCAGTAGAGAGGCCGCGTCTGAAACCAAACTGAGCATCGTTCAACTCTACGTGGTCACTAAGAAGACGGTCAAGCAAACCGTCCAGCACCTTTGCTACAACTGTAGCACCTTTGCTACAACTGATCTTACCTACGTGGTTTCGAAAATATTAAAGATAATATATTTGTGTATATTTTTGCGTGAGCTGGAACTCCGAGCTTACACTATTACATTTTTATTACATTAGTGTGAATCTACTCACACAACCAAGTCCGTACCTAATAATAAGAAAATATATAAAAATCTCTTTTCTAATGCTGGGGCTTCATTGGCGGGCTAAAATTTAGGTCGCGTTGTCGCGACAAATACTTCGTGTTTATACATACGCGATGTTCTTGTCTACATTAGCAGGCGAAGATTCGTGTCGCATTGTCCCGAAGCATCGTTGTTCAGATTGTTGTGCGGCCGAGACTGAATTGACGCAGGTGTAGCCACCCAAGCGAAACATCGTCTTCGCCCGAATACTACGCGTTGCAACGGCCACATACATCGCGTAATCGCAAATATTCGCCGTAGCATAAGAGGACAGTCTACCTACTCTTTCACCATACAAACGTAGTCGAGTGTTTCCTCCCTGGATAAAGACATTAAGTAGAGCAAATATGTTTATGCTATAAAACCTGGATCTGCCATGCATGCCAATTAGAATAGAATGCTATTTAGAATAGAAATAAAAATCAGAAAAATAAAAAAAAATGAAAACGTAGGGGCGTGGTCATGGATAATATAGGACTTATGGCATAAAAATATTTTTTCTAATATCCTTATCCAGGAAGGAAACAGTCGACTACGTTTGTAAAGTTTGTATGGAAAAAAGAGTAGGTAGGTAGACTGTCCTTATGAGGGGTTGTAATAAATGACAAAAAAACAAAATTACATTTTCAAAATTTTTATTTAGGTGTCCAGTTGGATGTAACAACACAAAAACAACAGTTGCCATACAAATCGTAGCAAAGCTAGAAACTATGGATAATGGAATAATCCCGAATTTTTGTGCGCAGATAAAACAAATGATAACAAACGAGAGATATGTAGGCGTAGTGTAAGATTTTTGAGCATGAAAAAATAACACCCAAAAAGATTACCTCTTTTTTTGAAAGTCAGTTAAAAATCGACTGTGTTTCTTGTACATTTTACTAAGTAGTGTAATTTTTAGCCCCTACGGCTATAGTACCGACTCTATGCGATTGGGGTGAGAGATGTGTTTGTATGCCACCATTTTTCTCAAAAACGGTTGAGCCGATTTAGAAACAGTTTTCTGCCTTGCATAGGTCTCATTTCGGAGCACGTGCTTAGCTAAGTTTAAACGATTCAGACCGCTCTAGGGGGCGCTATTTTAGTAGTTTTTTTTTTACAAAACGATTTAGAATCTTTTTTGCGATAAGTACTACGCGATTGTCTTGTAAATATGCTCAAAAAAAAACTCACACTACGCTCAATACGGGGAAAAGGATAACCATCTAACACCACACTTTCATTTCATATGTCTAGATACATTACAGAATACAGTAGGTAGGTATATTAAGTTGGACATTACAGCAGAAGTAAGGGCCTGTCCTAATACTTCAACGTCGCGCGATCAATGTGATGCACCCGATGAGTTCTTGTAACCTATTATATGTTAACATACTACAAACTTTTTTTATTCTTTATTCGAAAATTTAAAAAAAATGTTGGAGATAAAAATGGTAATTATAGGTGTACAAAAGTTGTAGATCTTAAACTTTGTATTAACAACAACTTTTAAGTTTAGTTCAGCCATGAGTCGCGAAAAACTGGTTTCGACCCCTAAAACCCACCCCATTCCGCGCTACCTGTCCGTTTTGTACCTTATTTACTATTGCTTCATAGCTGTGCTTAGTGTGGAACTGATTTATAATGTTACTAGCTGACCCGACAGACGTTGTCCTGTCGTTTAGTATAAAAAAATAAAATTCATCAAAATCGGTTTAGCATTTTTTCTTTCATAAGAACCTTCTCCTGACAATAGCGCTCACAACAAAAAAAGAATTATCGAAATATGTGTAAAAGTTTAAGTGTGATGCCGTGACCAAGGGAAATAGGGATTGATTTTTATATAATAGATTTGGGAAATGTTTAATAAGTTTCATAATCTATTATCTATTATATAAAAATCAATCCCTATTTCCCTTGGTCACGGCATCACACTTAAACTTTTACACATATTTCGATAATTCTTTTTTTGTTGTGAGCGCTATTGTCAGGAGAAGGTTCTTATGAAAGAAAAAATGCTAAACCGATTTTGATGAATTTTATTTTTTTATACTAAACGACAGGACAACGTCTGTCGGGTCAGCTAGTAATAAATAAATATTGTATTTTATTGTATTGTATATTGTATTTTATTGTATTGTATATTGTATTGTATTGTAGCATTTCAATTACTTAACACGATTTCTGTTCATTATCATGATTAGAACTGCGGGTCATGATCGCGTCAGTCTGTTCACGACCACGGCCGGTGTACCCGTGCCGAAACGTTGAGGTAATTTAAATTTCTACAACGCGATCTAGACCCAAAGTTCTAATAGGTACTTTTCGTGTAGTGGTGTGGCTCACCTAGTGTAAGAGTTTTCAGGTCGCCCTAATGCCTAACTTGACCTAACGACTGCTATAAGAGTTTTAGTTAAAAACAATAACTTGTTTAACAATATCCCGTGGACAGTTGTTAGGGTTTTTTTTTTCAAATAATTTGCAGTTATTTTTCCTGGTCCATACAAAAACTCATTGGTCGCATTGCTTTGATCGCGCGATGATGTTGTAGATGCGATTAGGACACCGCTGTAGAGTTCTCAAAACTTTTAGACAAGTAGAAGGTGCTACCTACAATATTAATTTCTTAGATTTGTTACAATTTTTCGGTAACAAAATAAGTCACAAACTCACAATATCATGTCCAACTTCATTTTTCTGGATTTTATTAAGTTACGCCTAAAATACAGAAGAAATTTTTTGTTTTTAGTAAATTCAAGTTTGCATTCAAAAAACCTACTCGGGATGGATTTTGCGTTAAAAGTTAATTCCTAATTACATTTTTTTTAATTTATCGAGAATTGTTTATCAATTTTGCCACCTTACGGATTTAAGTAAAATTCTCTACCATGGTTAAACAGTTTAAAAATATTTCTGATGTTATTTCCAATTAGGTAGGTATATACCTTACTACTTAGACGGATTCTTGTATGTACTTATCAAAACCACTTGAATTTACTAAAAAAATACTAGTTTAAAGCTTAAAAATAACTTAGATTTTTTATGCCTTTTTCAAAAATTTGGAAGGATGCAAGATGGACTCGGTAGGAAATTTAAAAGTAAAAACAGCGAACTACACATTTAAGTTAGAAAACATTGATTTTTCATCGGTTTTCGCAATGTTGAATTGAAATTAAACTATTTTTTTCGGTTTTAATTGCGTTGCATTTATTAAGTTATATTTTTTTTTAACACCCGACGTTTCACGGCTTTATAGAACTTGCAAGAGTTCTCATGTGCTCATGTGTAGTCAGACACGCGATTAAAACCGAAAAAAATCGTTTAATTTAAATTCAACATTGCAAAAACCGAAAAAAAACATAGTTTAATCCTAATTTAAGAACCATAGGTATTATACAATGTTTAATTAGGTAACGAATTAAAATACAAAATGGCGCTAGGCCAAGACGAGGCAAATAAGGAAAGGCACTTCGCTTGCCACGTCTTAACTTTTACCAACGTAACTAAGCTATTACATGAACCTATTTTTTAAGACTAATTTTGGTACAAAATAATTATTCAATTTTGAGGCACAAAATTGTACCAAAATCACTTAGGTAGGTAGGTACCAAATTTTGAGGCATAAAATTGTACCCGAATCACTTAGGTAGGTAGGGTCCTAATTTTGGGGTACAAAATTGTACCAAAATCACTTACCCAATATTAGCAGTGTAAAAACAGTAGGTAAGGAACAGAAATTCTAAATAAACATTTTTATTTTACGTAATTATCTACCCTGTTACTACTAAAACATTTTTGTGTTCATAAATTATAATAAAACTTAACAATAATAAATTAAAATCTAGGAAAAATCAACTGGTTCTATATTATAGACTTTGTATGAGGGGCAGTATTCGTTCTTTATTAATAACATTGGCCGGCAAACAAGTTTGACAATTTTGACGTGGAGGGGGAAAGTTCGCGCAGTACATTTTACATGCGACTACTATGAAAAATCGACTTCTGCGCCATTTTTTTCAACTTGTTTGCCGGCCACTGTACAAATCAACTTTTTCATTAAAAAACGCATATATCTACAAGATTGATTCAATTAAGAATCAAGATTGATTTACTAAATAATTGTTTCTGGTCTGAGTGTCTCTCTATCCGTATAAATGTATGTATTTACAAAAGGAAAGTAAATATTAGTATTATATCCGTTGTCTAGTCACCGTAACACAAGCTTAGTAGCTTACAAGGGGGCTAGATGGCGTTGTGTGATGTTCAGTTTTTTTTAATTGTGCAATTTGCTCATCTCGTAGGTTACTGTAACGCAATAGGTATTGAATCACTCTCTTAAATATATAGGTACTTACAAGCCAATACTCAAACGGTATTCTTAATTTTAAGGGCTACTTAAATTATTTCAGTAGTCCTCAAATTTAGACTAGCGATTCAGTATTCAGTCATTGTAAATTTAAAATTAAATTATTTTTAAAATTGCACTAAAACTCTTTTAATATAAATCATTTAGGTATGATTAATGTCTACTAGAAATCTGACAGAATATTAGACAAAATAAAATTACTAATCGGACCGTCTAAAACACTTATTCCTTATCCGATTCATAAGACTTTCGTCCGGAGTGAGATTCCAGTTCAAGGAAGTTGGTTCCGGCTCCTTTGGCTCCGGAGTTTGGGAGCCAAACAAGTCTCTAGAAGGAGGTAGTCGAGTTTGCTTATTATTCTGCCTTTGTCTATTCAAAATGGCGTCGCTTCTTTGATCATGTTTCTCATTCGAAGTTTTCCAAACATGTTTCGTAACATTTGGCGAGAAATAGGAAAAGAATGGACTAGACGGCCTAATATCTTTCTTATTTTCTCCTTCCTCCGGAAAGTCTAGGAAAGAAAACGTGTAATCTGCGTCTAGCACTTGTTCGCGAACTGACAATCTTACATTGTGTCGCTGTAAAGTTTGTTCAGACCGCAATTCAGGTAGTTTAGACTGAGCTTTCTTCACAAAACTAACAAAATCGTAATACCTTTCGATGTTTTCTGCGCATCTGTAGCAAATGGAGTCGAAATAATCAGATTCTTCGATTTCTAATTTGAGACAAGTTGCAATTTTCTTCAATAAGTTTGATTTTCTACTGTAGTTGCTGAATAGTGAGATGTTGAATTCAGTTTCTGTCATACATATTCGACAGATTTTACGTGAATTTTCCATTTTTTTCGTAGTTTTTAACTTAGCTTAAGTTTTTAGCAAAATAGTTACAGAAGAAAATTGAATGTTTTTCACAAATAAGTCGATTAGGAAACATTCCCGCCGATTTTCTTTTTTTTAAATATCGAGTAAGACTTAGGCCGTGGTGTGTTTCGCTATTCAGCCGAATTTAAAAAAAATGGCCTGGGCCTGCTGTTTTTTGGATGGACGGCTTTAATTTTTTTGTATACTTTGCCCTTGTTTGATTGTAAAATTAAATTAAATGCTTTAATAATTATTTATGTAACCTGTTATATTAAAAACGTGATTTTTAAACATAATAACTAATAACATTTTGTTGTTATATTATTAAGACGTATTAAATAAAATTATCTTTTTCCTTCATACCCGTTTCAATCCCTATCAACTTATTATATTATCGTCTTAATTCATTCCTATATTATTAAATACGATGTGATATAAGTAGATAATTTAAATAATATTATAATAAAATTATATAGTATGTATGTATATTAATAACTACAATGTTATTTAATTATATAATAATAAATATAATATGTTAAAAGTCCTACTATCACAAGCCACCATTCCCATTCAATACAATATTACAATGTCTATATTTTTCAGTTAGATATTGTAAAATAATGTAGTTACAATACAATACAGTCGTCTTTATAAAGCGAAGCTTTTTATTTTATTAAATTTCAGTTCTAATACTATTACATTCTCTACGTCTTGTTTTTAGATATTTACTGTTAATTTGTTGTTTAAAATTGCGTTTCGTTTAAATGTTATTTTGTTAATTTTGACATCGCGCGCCTTGTGCGATATGCTTTCGATTTTACCTATGGCATCGGACGACTAATAACATACCGCCAAATTTGCGAAATTTATTGTTTTCGCTTCAAATACGTTGTCTTTTGCTTGTAATGGGCCTTTTGCACGGTGCAGATTTCTAAGCTGCTCCACTAAGCCAGTAAAGATAAATCCATTAATTTACACTATGCTTTTTACTGGCTTTCTACAACGGAAACGGGTATCGCCGATTTCGTGAATGGTTCATTAAACACGATCAATGTTTAAACAAATTGACAGTAAATATCTAAGCATCTGAGTGTTAAGAGGCCTCCGGAGGAAGAATTCTCTACAAATTAAGTATACCAAAAAAAAAAAAAATTTTATCTATCCATATTTATGTATATTCAGATTTAGACAGGTTTTAGGTTCAAGTAGGTTTCTATTCCTATCGTTTTCGAAATTGCTAATACCTGTAACGAAATTAGTCATTTGTTTGTAAAAATACAGTTTCGATTCAGCTGTGATTTTAGTAATGTTTAAAAAAAAGTACCAATACAAACTCAATAAACTTCGTAAATTATTTTAAAATTACGTTTGCATGAAAACTACAACATCCAGAGGCCAGTTAAGAGTTCGCTTAAACGTTATCTTCTTCTTTTTTGCCCCAGAATTTGTCAAACCTAGTCCTAGCTCTGTCCAGCACTTCAGCGGCTGTCATCCCACCAGTCGACTCGATAACAACCGTCGTATCGACCACTCCTGGCGCAACTTGAGTCGCTTCAGTCGACTTTTTAACAACCTCCTTTTTCTCCGTCTCCTTCATCTCTTTAATTTCTTTCAGCGGTTCTTGGGTCGGAGTCTCTGGGGTCAATTCATTGCTATTCACTCCGTTAATACCGTTCAGTTTGTTCATTTCTAGAGCTCTAGTTTCGTCGATGGGTGTCAGGCTTGTCGGAGTGGTGGGTGTTTTGTCTGTCCTCTTGCTGAGGCTTGTAGGCGATTCGCTCTTCTTCAATGAACGTATCGGCGACATTTGTTGATGATGTATCGGAAGAATTTCTGTAACATTTTCGTCTATTTTAGTTGGATTCCTACCTGGTTTCTTAGTTTTGTTGCTGGGTTGGGAGATTCGAACTTTTTTTTGCATTTCTAAAGGTATTATGACTATTTTTTTTACTAGGATCACGCTAAAGGGATCTGCAAGTGGAAAAATGGCCTTTGTAATGGTAATAACTAATAAGGCATACTTTAAGTTACAAATATAAAGCTTCAGTGTTTTTTAAAGTTTGAATCTCCCAACATATTTGCGTACTAAGCACACTGAATAATTTTATTTGAGTATTCTTTGTAACTGTCTACGTTTAAATTCTAAAATGGTTAATAATCTATACCTACATACTCAGAAGAAAACATTTTCGAACTGCTTATAGTTTTTATAACATTTGAACGAAATCATGCTAACTTTTCAATAAGATTTGCCAGTTTCCAAAAAAATCTAAAAAGGATGTCACTTTTTTATAAGTAGGTAAGTAGGGTTGTCTATGGTTGTTTTTTAAATAATGAGCGATTGTTATATTTTGTTGTTATTCTTATTTTACAATTTATAACAACAAATACGATTAATTATGAAAATTTTGTAATCCAAGAATAATCTAGTATACAGGCTGCTTTCACGGTGCGAGCTAGCTAACGAGCACCTAAGCCTGTCGTGTTCTGCCCTGCAGTAACCCGCACTGTTTGAACGTATTGTGCAAGTGTTATTATGTGGACAGCTAAGGCCACCCGAGCTATGGCGTACGATAGGCTAATTAGGCAGTAGGTCCCACGCTAGCCTTCACTGTTTATTAGAGCTATGGTTAGATTAAGATGTATTTTTTTTTATATCTATATTTTGCCTCAAAGTTTTGAAAAAAAAAAAGGAATTACCTACCCAACTTACCAATACTTGTTTAAAAAAAAATGACATCGTTTTAAGATAAAGATTGTGAACGGGCTCTTAACAGTCATGCTAGGTTAGTCTTCAGAACAATTAATTTTATAGGTAATCCTATAAGGAACCATGCAACTAATAAATTCCATGTAAATGGACTGTTTTAATGACATGAGTAGCTTTAACTATTAACATTATATTATCATGAAAAATATAATAGGAACAATAATAGGTAAAAGAAACATATTAGTAGACTATACATTTTAAGTGGCCTTTCTTTAAGGCTGTCCACATACTTACGGATTACGGAATTCCGGAAGGAATATTCCGACCGGAATACCGGAAACAGAAAACTGAAAATAATTTGAAATTCGTAGTTTTTTTTATTTAGGCTGTATTGATGGTATTACGTTCAAAATATTTCGTCCGGAATTAGTAAGTGGGGACCTATAAGTCTAAAACAATACGAGTTTAAAAGCGCACACTGATACAGCATAGTTCGAGAAGGAAGGAGACAGCAGCATGCAAGAGTGAACGACCATGAAAGAGATGAGAAAACCAAGACATGGTGCCAAACAGTGACAGTGTACGCAAACATCGATACAGACACACACAGACAAGTGAATACATACGTGTTCGACGCCTCAGCGGAGTACGGTCAAATAAAAAAAGCATCTCCATTATTTGAATAACACAATTTAATCATGAACTATTTCGTATAATAAATATAAAACAGGTTAATATATTTTTTTGTTCTGATGTCGTGGTGTCGTGCTGATGTGATAGTGAGCCCTAACACGGGGGAATAGGGCTCACTGTCGCATGGCGGTCTGTCACAGTGGTTTACTAGGCGGTCGCGTTCGTCGTACCTGCAGCTTTCACAGCGCCCTCTTCCGCCACAGAGCCGCCTTTAAACTCTGAACTAGGGCGCTTAATGCTCTCATCTGAAAATGATTGATGCTCGAATGACGTGAACGGTTACATTCTATGTCCACAGCTTTTTAATATTAGATACTTGGTCTTGAGTTAAAAAGGTTCTTTATTTAGCATAGTTCTTTAATTTGGGCAATAATTGAAAGATTTTGATACCTATTATTATTATTGGTATGGCCATTGTAATTTCATTTTTGATACGTAGGTATGGATTTTTATTCTGTTTTCGCGATATTGGATAGAAGTTTAACTCATTTTCGGGTTTGATTGTGATGTTTATTACTTTTAGCATTGTTTCAATGCTAAACGTTTCGAGATCTTTACAGGTCTCTTCTTCAGGATTGACTCGTCGAAAAGTTGAACATTGAAACATTACTAAAAGTAATAAACACCACGCAATTAAAACCGAAAAACGAGTTTAATTCCTAATATTATGTCGGTAATCGTAAGCTAATATATATTTTTAATAGTGTTAAAGGTTGAATGAGTTACTCAAGTCATGAGGTAACTGGCGATCATTGAAAGACAAGATCTTTAAATTACTTCGCAGTCGAATAAAAGATGTGGACGCAAAATGTAATTACAAAAATGTTAATAAATCAAAATGTTTTAATGATCTCTACAAAATACTAATTTAATGACATGTAGGTACGTCAATGGCAATGTAATGGTACACAATTCTACGCAACTTCGTGTTTTAGTGTTAGTGTTGCAAGCTCTAAAAAATATTCAATTTATAAAACAATATTTTCTACTGTGTAGTAGTTTGTATGAATATGGTTAAATGAATGAGAGTGTATGGTGTCTCAGCGTCGAAATACCTAAACTTATACTTAAATACATTTTTAATTAAAAAGAGCATCTTTTATCCTTATTAAAATTACAAATAATCATGTAATTTTTAAATTGTTATTACTTTTGGCATTTAATTGTTTGTTAGTTTAAGAAAAAGTGCTTAAAATATAAAATTGGAAAAAAAGAAGAAGATACTCGTAATTATCGACTTATCGGAACACTAAATTATTCAAAAATAAGGTTGGCCACATACTTTTTCCGGAATTCCGGAATATGCCGAACAAAATACCGTTAACTTAGCATAAATCGTTTTTGATGTATTATGTAGTCATTACGGTATTCTGTTTGGAATATTCCATCGAGAATTCCTTAAGTATGTGGCCGACCTTAGCTGGTTTTAAGATTTTAGTTAATATTTTGCTCCCCAAATGGCAAAAAAGATTTATGACTTTTATGTTCTTAACAGTTATAAGTATGTGTCTTAGGTAGGTAGGTTTTTAGAAATCTGTTAAATAAAAACGCAAAAAAAATATTGACAACTGATTTCAATATGACTACCTAATTAATATTGCTATTTTTTTACTTTAATTAATGTTTTACAATATTTTCAAGCAAAATAGTGTTCTGGAAAAACAAATTTTGCTGTTTCCTTTCGCCTGCTATCTATATAAAAATCGTAAAACCAGCGTAATCACACCAAACCCTCTAAAATGCAAACAACTCACCGCTCTTAACATTTTGAGTGACTGTGAAAGTCTTCCCAGTGTCGAGTGGCACGGTCCAGTTGACCGGGTCGGGCGATCGCATGTTCAGTTGTTCGGGCGACTTGACCCTCGTCGGCTCGGGGGGCGACTTGACCACGGGTGAGTCGTCGAAGAAGTGGTCTTTGGCTACAGAAGCGCTACGGTGATTTGTTATCTCATCGTCTGGAATAATGTTAGATTTAGTAAAGAATGATTTCTTAATTGTGTTTTTAGGTTGATGTTTGTGGTAGAGACATAATGTTAAGTGTTTTTCTTTTGTTAGACACATCTCAGTAGCTTCAGTTTGAAAGATTTTCCGCATTGAACTTCTAGTTTTAGCTACGGTGTGCTAAGTTACTACTGTGGGAATCTTTTGAAATTTAAGGAATGTTATTATTAATTTCATAAAATGTTTATTTGAAAACGGTAGTTTGAAAACAAAATGCAAACGGTTAAGTTAATATAACATGGTCATTTTCACATGCAACTACCACACTAGGTATATGGTGACCACTAAAACTAGACAACACAAACAATCACACACCAAGACAACACATTCAAACACCTATTTGAGATACCTAAGTGTAATGGAGTACCTAAGTTAATAAATCAATATACTAAAAAAAAATTCAAACTTTATACATTATTTTGATAAATTTAATAAAAACAATACCATAGACATTGCAAAAAAAACTAGTTACACTTAAGTGTCTCAAATAATTACCTAAAGTAAGAAAGTAATACAGAACAACAGACCCTTGCACAGCTATTTCACCTGTTTATTCATTTAAAGAATGAACAAGTATGTATGAACAAGAAAGTCAACTAAAACGGTGTACCAATAGTTTATTTGTTACACTCCCTCCCATCATGCCGAAATTTCTAATGTGGTCTAGTGCAAGTGTCAAACAGACGGACAGACAAACACGTGACCAGTGTAAGCCATTCCCTCGCTTGGTGCCGATGCAGTGACGGAAATGTTGCGTAGACGCACTGCAGGAGACTTAGAAAAGCTAATTTTCGAACAGTGAAAAGAAAACCGTTAATATTCGTTACAAATCGGGGTCCAAATCAAATGGTTTTGCTATCTTTTTCAGTAATTGTCGTCATTAGTACAGTATTTCTTTTTGCAAGAGCGATAGACAAGATTGACAAGTTTACCCTACGAGTGCATTAGAGCTTCCATGACCATATCCCATATTTCTTGAGTTAATTTCCACGAGAAAGAGATAGCAATTGTTATCAAGACAGGGACAACACAGGCAGGAACTTTACAGCGTTTCCTATCAACGATATTCCCATACAAATGAATGAATACCTTCCAGAATATTGTCTCTAGCAAGTCTAGTCTTTTTTCGTTTATAATACGTTTGCTGTGCACAAGAAGTTTTCTTTTTCAGTTTTTTTTAATAATAAGTTTATTTGAAAAACAAATGACACTAATTTTTATGTAAGTAGATCCAGTAAACCTTGGTTTCAATTAAAAAATGCTCTAAAACCATTATTATAGAAGGAATATGAATAGATTTGTGTGGGAAAAACGCTGGTTGGTTATGCCTTTTAACACAATACTAATTCGAAAAAAGCACCACAAATTATAAGCCAATTAGTTAACGCACAGAGCGTCGACGCAACTGCCACCTTTATGGAGCGTTTCACACCTATAAGTAAGTTAGATCAATAGGCCATTAAGAAATAGTAGCATTTTATAATAATAATTGATCTAATGACATTTTTAGTCTAACTTTTACGTTTGCTTTATGATTGTTATAGTATTTTTTTATTTAAATGTTTGAGTAAGCCCGAATATGTGCAGAATTTCGAACGGAATAAATAGCGTGAAGTCATCGTAAAAATAATTAACGGTATTCCGATTGGAAGTTTCCGTTCGAAATTCCGAAGTATGTAGGGTGCCTTATACATTGAATTTGCAAAACTATATTTTTTAATCTTAGATCGATTTGATGTTCAATTAGGTATTTAATTTAATTTTGTTGATATAGTTTTTATTAATAACAAATAAAATTAATAAAGTACTTATATAAATGTATGAATAATTGAACTGTAAACTCCTGTTCTCCAAATAAATAAAATAGAAATAAATTTATAGTACAATCATGAGTAGGTATGGCACAGTTTTTCACTTGTTGCACGCCACATACTCTCTGCACTGCTCCCACGTTTTGACGACCAAACGTGGGAGCAGTGCAGAGAGTATTTACCGGTGAGGTAAATACTCCCTGCACTGCTCCCACGGTCCTACTTCGGTTCTTATGAGCAGGCGATAAAGGGTATCCACTATCCACATTGCAACATGCTTATTGCTTAACCGCAATACCGTCATACAAAATACCTAGTACTTGTATTTCAAGTTGTTTAGTGTCATTAATATTCATTTATTTCGGTTAAAACTTTTTTTTCTACACAGTTTAATACTCGTTTTTTTTAAACTCCGACAAAATCGGTACTTACGGCGGGTGAAACCACGCGGCGCAACTAGTACCTATCTCTATATAAAGCAAAAGTAAAATCAACCAACAAACATGATCTTGGAACCGTGATCTAACCCACATACAGAGCAAACGCTCCAACAACGCACCCAATTTTATTCCAACTTTGGACACACTCCGGCTCCGTTTCCCTGCGGTCGCGTCACCCGGCGCGGGCGCGTGCGCGGGCGCCGCCTTCCCCGTCCCCGGCGCCGACGGCGACCTACCGCCGCGCGCCGTCCTAACTCTACTACTACTGCCTCTACTCAACGGTAAACCTACAAGAGATATTATAGACTACTGAGTGGTGGCTTTTGAGATTTGGCTCAGGGATGAGATTTGAAGGGTTGGGGAGTTTAAAGACGTAGTTGACCCATAGTTAGGATTTGGGTAGATTGTACTGTATTCTGAGGGGTAGGTATAATTTGGTAGGTAGGTGTTTTTGTGCGCGATCTAAGTGGTAGCGCTAAACGTTTAACAGATAATAATAGACATGTTGTTGTTCTGATAAACGATTTTTTTTAGAGATTTTAACCATATTGGTACAATGGGCGACTTTATCGCTAAAAGCGATCTGTTCCAGTAAACTAAGTTTATCTAATCAAATTAACGTTGAAGGTTAAATCGAAAACCGAAGGATTTTTGGAATCTTTTAGAGCCAATAACTCAAATCTAGCCACGGAAGGATAAGGGGCAGGCATTTCAGGCAGGTACACAACATTTAATGGTTAAATAGTTAGATAAATAGACACAAAGAAGTTAATAATAGATAAAACGTTAAATCTAGCTTTCTAAACATTGCTAAGTTATAATAAAAGTACAAAGTAAGTAGGTAATAAATAATCAATATGACTTTTGTCTCATGCCAGAATACAGTGTCTTTTGAGGACGGTAAATTAAGCCGGAAGGAGGATGTTCTAGATGCCTAGGCGATCAACTTTTGTTCTATAACTTTAGGAAATTCCAACGTTTTTTTTCGATAATTTTGAGGTAGTAGTCCAAACTAAATAAAATATCTCTAAGGACAATGACGTCAAAATGTAACAATTAGCTGAAATTCAATTCAATTCATTGAAACTTTAAAATCAACAATAGTTGTTCGCCTATACATCTAGCTAGAACAACACTTTCGGCTTCTATTACCCTTCCCAAAACACGTTGTATATCATTAGCATATCACATCAGCTATAATTCACTATTCTATCACACCAAGTAGTACATTACTAGCGCACTCTACCAGTAATGATAATGCTTATGATGCTCATCATCACGATATCATCAACATATCACACAACTAGATCACTAGCCTGCCACACTAGAAGTATAACAATCAATAGTATATCACATATCACCCATTAGATCATAAGTATTTCACCCTTGCTAAAATCGGATGCATAAAGTGGCCTGGAATACATCATCTTCATCATATCACCCTATATTTATACCTGCCAATACTCCCCTATCACATCCATCACACAGTATATCACAAAGTAACTCACCAGTAGGCTTAGCCGGTCTAGGGCTGGGCTCGTGTCCGTTGGGTATGAGCTTGGCGTGTCCGTGTGCGGGAACCGGCGCCGGGTCCGCAGACCGAGGCCGTCGTCGCGGGGAACGGAACGCAGAGTTCTCGCCGGTTTTGGCTCCTAGCGGTGAAATAAATAGGTGGAGGTGAAAAAGAATACAAATACTAAGTGATACCTATCGTCTGTTTGAAAAAAAAACTAGCGACACAACACAACAAACATTAATACAGACCAAACAATTTGTACACATTTTCACCGTTTGACAACAGGATACAGGAACAATGTGTTACGTTATGTGTTAAACAAATCAACCCCTAGCAAGAACTTCATTTTAAAAGGAAATCTTGTGTTTGTTTTGCTTTTCTTCACATGATTAAGCCCTTAGTTATTCCCTACTTGATACTTGGGTGGTGACAAAGGTGCAATCATATGGTGGGAGACCGTGACTTGTCACCACTCACTAGAGCCTAAGTCGCTTCGTCAAGCAGACTAATCCGTGTTCTAATCCTGGCCTTTGAACTGGTCATTGGCCACTAACTATTAAAATATTTTGATGTTTCCGTAAGCGCTTGCAACTTGAAGCATCCTAGATGTGCTCTAACGTATCAAAACTGTTAACAACCTCTCATCCTAAACACATAAACCTGCATGGTTCCATCGTGGGTTAAAACGTCAAAACAACTTACCATCTTGAGCGCCATCATCAAAACTATGCCCCTGTAACTTCTTCCTCTGCTTCTGCGGCGACGTCTTATGAGGTGACTTCTCCAAAGCCTTCGTCTCTTGGAGTTTCGCGTGTATAGACTGATGTGGGGCAGACTTGAACGAACGGAACTTCTTGGGAGAATGGCCCTTGGAATCCTTCCCGTCTTTCTCATCTCGAGGTATGGCTCTGTGAAAAAGAAAGCGATATTTTGCAATAGAGGTGATATTTTTTGGATTCTCTCCTCTCTCTTCTTTCGCTATGGCTTTATGAATACCCAATTAACTTTTTGGCGACAAGAAACTTATTTGGAACTTAAGGTGTTCCAATAATTGGTAAACTTGAGCAACATAGAAACATTAATGTAGTTATTGGTGTAGCGCCTATTGTAGCAACTGTTCACCTCAGTTTCTAAATAAGAACGCCAAAATTTTAATTGGGAGGTAAGGATTCTATTATTGTATCGATCGCAGCAAAGGGACAAGGATCTTAATGACAATTTGCTCAAACATTGCTGATTTCATATATTAAATTAAATAATCCAATCGAATTCCAACTTCTAGCACAGAACACACATAATGGTAAGAGGAGAAGAAAACGGTTCAGGAGTAGACCCCTGAAGGTTACCACGGCCGGTCTATTTGTGACATGGTGGGCGCATACAAACTCAAAAATTACAAAACCACTTTCCCAACGCTGCCACAGTGTATTTTGCGTTTAAAAGCCGTTTAATACGGAGTAAGTTACATGGTAATCTACACGAACCCAGTAGAAAGCCAGCACTGGACTTAAGCCCAGTATTGTCATGTTACTACTATTGAAGCTTTACAGGTACATTAGTTGCTTTTTGAAAACGTTCATTATGATCCATGTCAATTGAGAGATCAGCGAGGGTCTTACACGTAGTAAGTTTGGGGGCAGATGAAACTACTGCTATGCATGGCTCTCTTGCTATCAAGCCATTCGATACCAGCCTTATTACTACTGAATACTTATGATTAGTTGCCAACGATATAAAAGACAGTATGATTTAAAATATAGCTTTATTTAGAGTTACTTGAAAATTTTATACCGTCTCATTCTGTCTGTGGTGGACATTGAAGTTAGGAATCGCACACACGACATTATTTCCAACATCTCCAAATGCCCTTTTCTAATTTCATATCTTTGAAATGTTTGATTTTGACATTTTTACGTTTCCGTATCTCAAAAGGAAACACGGAACCCTTATAGAATAACTTTACTGGACGTTCGTCCGCCTGTCTATCAACCCCTTTTATCTATGAACGCGTCGAGTTATTTAAATAAGGACTTTTCAATATTTGATGCTTGGTATTCTCCTATTTTTTTATGCATTTTCTATTATTAATCTATTTGATCTAGAATTTGAATTATCATTTTCGGTATTTATGCTTTAAAAAATATCTTTGTTTCTGGTCCGTTGTCTAGTACCCATAGTACAAGGCTAGTGCTTAGTTTGGGACAAGATTGCGCTGTGTGTGAGGTGGTGCATAATTTATTTTTGTACATTTTATTTAGAAAATTTATTACATTTTATTTTATTTTTGACATGATACTTTATTCATTTTACCTCATTATATCTGTTATTCGATCATACATTTCCGATTTAATCACCCCGAGTCTTAAAATCATACTGTCTCATATAACCGTCAGTTTAGGCTAGGCCAGGTGCATCACTTACTTGTGATTGGTGGAAGCAAGTGATAATGCTGACAGCGAGGACCGCCGCGACACTTGGTACCACAGTTCGATTTGCTTATTGTAAAGCTGGGTTAGGTGTTCTGGAGCTAGTTCTGTGCCCCAGCCGCGATACTGTCAAAAATGGCACTTTTGAAAATGATTGAAGCATGACTCAAGCGCATGACGTGGTACCTAGTCTGGTCAAAACTATTTGCTCGATTGGTTTTGATTAAGATTATGGTAACAGATAAGGTTGAGGAAGATACTTTAGAACAAAATACTGATGGGGTTGATACTATTATTGTCAATAATGTTGAATATCAAGATTTATACAGTCATTTGGATTTGGATAGGAGTTTTGTCAGGATTATAGAAAATACAATGGTTGCAGATACAGATACTCGTACTTCAATATAAATAATAGTAATAGTAATATGTGGATATTGTGAAATTAAGGATAAGGATTTTAAAAGATTAGTACGAATGATGAATTACTGAGGAGCTTCCTAGGAACTAAATATTAGATACCTACGAAAAATAGGATTGAGGGAGGATATAAAATATATCATCCGCGATTGTACTGTAGGTAGCTAGGTACTTGTAATTTTTTTAAGGACACGATCAACCCTGTGCTTCCTAATAATTCTTAAATTTCATTGAAGAGTGACCCAGAAGAAATTTTAAATGTCTATTATAGTTAGAGGGCTAGTAGATATAAGAGGTCTCAGACCTTGTATTCTCCAGCGCGCTTGCGCAGGTCGATGACCTCGCGGTACCAGGACTCCCCCTGCGGCATCCCGAGCGGCTGCAGGCCGGCCGCGCGCAGTGTGGTGGCGCTGTCCTCCCCCACCCCGGGCCCCGGCCCTGCCCCCGCGCCTGAATCAACCCCGTCACCACCCAGCATCCTCTCGCTCGCTTCCTCATTCGACTTCCCTTTACCCCTGCATTTCGTAAACGTCCCTTTAGACGCCTCAAACACGTATTGAGAGAACGGTCTAAATTTCTTTTTGTACTCGCTTTTGTAACGTTTCCTATTATCTTTGGAACGATCCTCGCCGTTGGATATGAGGGCCGATAGCGCGTTACGGAACGTCGATTTTCTGGAAAATTCCATTTTATGTCTTAGAACGCCGTGTGTTTTGTCTGCTATGATGATGCGGCAACAGAAACGGCTCGCGCCGAGCCGGGTTAGTAATAGACATGCTTCAAATAATTGTCACAAGCTCGCAATGGTGAGGTTAGGATGTTCGACGTAGAAGAGACTAGAGTAGGACCGAGAGAGTGAGGGCGCGCGCCCCGTGGTTGGGCCGTGCGGCCTGCTAGACTCAGTGTTGGAAGTGTGGTGATACATCGACATACAGAATCTATTTAAACAGAATCAATCAACGTTCACATTGACAAAGTGCAGGACACATTTAATAATATTAAAAACACTATTGTTACGTAGCTTCATTCCGTACTAGATGTTAGATTTTGACTAGAACTACACGGCCTAGATACCGCCACCGTGAGGACATTTTAGATGTTAAAGCAAATATCAAAAACGAAATTTAGACTTTGTTCTGCTTGAAATAGTTTGAAATAGGGTTAGGGGCAGAACATTATCGTGAAAGAAACTATTCATTGTATTTATATTAACACAGAATATGTGAACCTCATTTGAAATTCTAATCCGAAAAAATATTTGCGAAAGAATCTATATTTTAATAACGTTCATAAGATATGGCTAAAGAAAAGAAACATACAAGAAGTATCGAAAATCAACACCTAAGGCCTGAAAGGTTTTTTCAGTATTCTGGTGTGTTTTTTTGTATAAAGAATGAATGTTTCCTCCACGATAGTAAATAAAGTAAGTACTCGTACATAAGCTAAGACACAGAAATATAAAGCTATATAGCAAAAACATTTAAATCTTCACCTGAAAGAGTTAGGGGTTAATAATTAACTCAAAAATAAATGTATTTAACATTTTGATTTAGAAGAAATTATATTTATAAAACGACGCCCGGTATACCTCGAAAGAGTTTATGTAGCGTCTGAGGAAAACTTTATATAAATTGATTGTACATACATTACATACATAAATATTTAAAGAGGGAAAGGTATTTTAAATGTATGTTCAGGATAAATGGAGACAGAAAATTTCACGTCCCGGATTCACGGATTTTATTACTGTGTTAGTGTTAGAAAGTGTTATTTTGAGCGTTGTTAATATGATGATTCCAGTTAAACCAATTTGTCATGATTTTCATGATAAAGATTGCTAAGAAGCAGCTGCAATAGCTGAAGCAGAAGCTTTTGTGATTCGTGAATTTGGAAATAATTACAAATTTTGATGTGGATAGACTGTTTCCAATTATTATTATCAATTAATAAAATGTTTTTACAATAGAAAAGGTACTGCATGCCAATATTTTTGATACAATTAATGTAATAAATGGAACAATCTATAATTTAGACTAAGAAATAGGAATAATTCGAAGCTTTTATGAAATATGTGATAAAGCTGAAGCTATAGGGGATTCAGAACGTTTTTACAAGCTACATAATAATAATTACATATCATTAATAAAATAAATACATAATTATTGTAAAAAAATTCTGAATAATGTGGTTAGTAGTCTTACTCTAGAATGGTAAGATGATTTGTTTCAAGCAATACAGGAATATACTTTGAAGTTTCATAATAATATACAACCCAGAAAGTATGTCCATTGTTCATATAATGGTAAGTGAAACTGATAGACGAATTGTAAGAAAATTATTACACAAATCATATATTTTTTGTGTATAATATGATTACAACAAATTTTGAAACGAATCATTCTTCAGATAAAAGTATAGTAAATATCTAAACACATAAATGTACTACCAGTGGATATGACTTACTTTTGAACTACAGGCTTGTGCTCTCGCCACAGATAATCTTCGATGTAACGTTTCGGACCGTCGTCGTGGTCTCCATCGACGTTGTTCATCAAAGGTTCCGCTTCGAAGAACCCTGGAATGTGATGATGGGTGATGATTATAGGGTTTGATGATGGTGATGATGTTAATACACAAGCATCTTTACTCTTATAAAAGGTAAGTTATAACTTATAACCGTCAATTTGTAGTTACTGCAGGGAGCAGGCATGACTCATAAAGCCACCGAGTAGGATTTTTTAATGTTTTAAATGTCTAATCGTAATATTGAGAGGTCATAATACGGCTGTAGCTGCAAATAGATGTAATTATTCAATTTATTTTTAATTCTTTGAAATGCCCCTACTAACAAAATAACTCATTTTATTTTTGTTTGATTATGTTGACCAAGTATTCTAGATAATAATACAATTACTGTAATGTTCTCAAGGTCTTAATAAATGAGTTTTAAATCTATCTTTTAGTTAGAGTGTTTCTTTCGAAAAGAGTATTTTATTCACTATGTTCATAATAGACTAGGTATACATTATATGATTTTAAACTAACATGGTTGTTTGTAACTCTTGTTGAAGTTGTTTGAAATTGAAACAGGGTAGGTGTATGTACACACATCAACACCGTCTAGGGATATTCAGAATTTCTCAATTTACTCAAAAATTGTGTTTACTAACAAACAACATGTATATATTTTTGTAAAGCCTACTTATCAGACCATGATTTAGAATACAACAAAATATTGTTTTATGCTTAAATATTTTTTTATTTTAAAAAACGCAAAAAGTGAAATAATGTTAAATTTAAGATAAAATGTCTATCTAAGGAAAAAAATAAAGTAAAACGAAATGATTAGGTTTTTTTATTTGAAGTTAAAATTAGTAGTCAGTGAAACCACCCATGACGTTAATCACGGCCCTGCAACGGTTTTTTATGCTTTGAATCAGGTTGTCAATATCTTGCTGCGGAATATTGTCCCAGGTCCTGCTAAGATGCAAAAAAAGTTGCTCTTCAGTCGCAACATTTGGAGGCAAATTCCTCAAAGCCCTTCTTTGAAGCATATCCCACGCGTGCTCTATGGGGTTTAGGTCTGGTGACTGCGCGGGCCAGTCTAAGACCGACACGTCGTGCTCCTCTAGCCAGCTGGTCACCACTCGCGCAGTGTGCGGACGGGCGTTGTTGTGCATGAGCGTGAAAACTTGGCCCATTTGCAGTCGATGGGGATAGATTATTGGTGCTAGCACCTGATTACGGTATTTTTCGGCAGTCATAGTGTTTCTGATCCAAACGAGGTCTGTTCTTCCACCAATACGAATTCCCGCCCAAACCATAATTGTTCCGCCATGGTATGGATGGACCTCCTGAGGGTGTTGCAGACGGTTGTCACGACCAGAAGCTCGCCATACGCGTACTCTACGTGAATCAGGATGAAATCCGAATCGGGACTCATCGGTAAACAACACTACCGACCACTCGATATCTTCCCAAGGCAAATGTTATCTAGCCCACTGTAATCTTCGTCCACGATTTCCTCTGCGTAGTGCTAGAGTACGAAGCGGCCTGCGAGAATGAAGGTTAGCCTCGTGCAGTCTTCTCCTCACAGTTTGGTCACTGACAAGCACCTGGTGGTCTGGCTGGAGCGTTTGAACCAACTGCATGGCCGTAACATTTGGTTGTCTTCTCGCGGCCACTTGCAAAAATCGGTCTTGTCTTTGGGTAGTTATCCGCTTTCCGCCTGGATGCCTTTCAGCCACTTTACCAGTAGCACGATAACGTGACCACAATCTTGATATCACGTTTTGTCTTGTTCCAATCTCCTCGGCAATACTCCGTTGAGTAGCCCCAGCTTGGAGCATTCCTACTGCCCTTAACATTTCGTTTCTTGTTAAATGACGCCGCTGCATGATGCACACAGTTGTATTAAATTGTAATTAATCAAAAAAATATATTAAAACTTCAATTTGTTTAAACAAAATGCTTAAAACTGCGTTAAGTAAATTTAAACCTTCGAACTCGCTACAATAATTGCCGCGCTAATCTTATGTTTTTAATTAATTTTTTAAAATTCAAATTTGGAATCATACAATAAGGCCTACACAATAAGGTTCCATTAAAATATTTTTAAATCGGCCAGTATTTTTTAAGTTTAAGAACTTTATATAAAATATCCCTAGACGATGTTGATGTGTGTATATTTAAATAATACACTGCATAACTTATACAAAGCCGGGCGGGACGTTAGTTCCACAAAGTACATTATATATTATAGGTAAGTTAGTTCCTTCTACAATAACATACATACACATATTTCCTTCTACAATAACTTTTTTTTGCATCATGTGAGCTAAATTTAGTCTCAGTGATTATCATAACTACCATCAATCCTCGAAACCAAGCAAAATATCCACCATTGTTTTCTTTTACAATACATTTTCTGTTATTGCAGCACTGCAAAGAAAATATTCATTTCCTATGCACTTTGATGTCAAACAGCGCATGAATAGTTTAGCTATCGCTTGAAAAGAGCGAGCGCAGTGGAAAAGCCTCAAATGCAGAAATTGTACATTTTCTGCTCTTTTAGAAGCTTCAGTAAATCTTTTTTTTTAATCTGGTATTATTTATATTTTTGCTGCTTTAGTTCACGTACTCTTTTGTGAAGGTTACATTGTTATGCTTTCTATACCAATGTATTATTCATCGAATATTTTCTATTCCTAGCTAAATCTCAATGAATATTTTATCACTCACGAAATGTAAAACCAATTTAATCAATCGAAATACCTTTCTCTATTTTAGCTTGATTTCAGCCAATCCGAGCCATATTACCGAGAGATATGCCACCAAAATAAAGCCAGAAACAACCCAACTGGGCCAATTAAGAGTATAATATCGATCTGAAACTTTCAGCTCCCAAGTTTGTTGATACGCGAGTTTCAAAGTATACAAAACAGATGGAGTGTTTGAGAGAAGAATAAATTAGGCATTTGATGCCGAAGCGTTGTTTCGAGTTTCAGAATTATTATTGTTGGGGGCTAACTTTTTTTGTATCTTTATTAGAGAGATCTTTTCTGGATCTGGATCTTTTATCAAGTAACTTGTCTGGCTTTTTTTGCGGTCGTGGATTCGCTCTCTATCCGTAAATGGTAGTATTTGAACAATTATTTTTAATACATTAGAATGACAAATCACATCTCAGTCAATTTTATTCTGAAGAAGGGACCTGTAAAGGGCTCGAAACGTTGAGCGTTGAAACAATGCTAAGAGAAATAAACAAACTAAAAAATGTCTTCAATTTCAATACAACATCGTGAAAACAAAAAAAAATCAATTTTTATGGGTTTGTTTTTTTAATCTCCAGATAAAATAATATTTGTTCAATAAAATGTAGGTAACACCTATAAAAACCCAAATAGGTATTTTATTCATTCCAGAACATGTGAACAAATACATGATCACTTTGAAAAGTCCTAATATTAGGAACTTAGTGTGGTTTCGGAAATCCTCCGATGAGAAGAAACCACAAGAAACTCACGAGGGTTCTTTTTTGTGATCAAGTGTGAAGTCACAATCGTCATAATACGTTCTTATCTCTTCTTATATTATTCTTATGTCGTATCAAAACGAACAGAAGTAACCCTCCTGGATAAACGATACTGTCATAACGATGGTTCTACTGTCACCCTACTATCAGAATGTGACAGTAGAATCATCGTATGACAGTATCGATGTCGTATCGAAACGAACCGCAGTAACCCTCCTGATTCTTGACTTGCAGTTACTTCACCAATGTCTGCTGTATCTAAAGACTTACCTTCAGCAACCGCGGCTTTCTTCAAAGCCCCCATGGAAATGCTTTTCCGTGGCGTCGGCTCCAGATTATCCTTCGGCCAAGCGAACTGGTTTCGGTATTCGGTGCTGGCCATCTCCGGTTCCTTGGCTACCATCACCTCGCCCATGGCTGTCGTAGCCTGGGGATGGAGGTTATAAACTTTTAGTTCTTAGATTGGGGGGTCGATGTTGTTCGTAGAATAGGGGATGATGTTGTTCCTAGAATGAGGGGATGATGTAGTTCACGTCTGGAGGAGTAGGATCCATCCCCCGTTAAACGAACAACACTCTTTGGAGTCTTTGGATACTACTGTCGAACTGTAATGCGACCTCCCAACACTCCAGTCGATCTACCTACCCAAATATTTCGAAAAAAATATTCAACCGAGTTCAGTAAAAGATCTATTGTAAGATGCCATACGATTAAATAAAATCATTCTTCTTAGAATTGTAGTTACAGCTTAGTAAGCATTAAGCGCCATAATGGTTGCATGTACTTGCACAACTTATGCTAACATAGTAATGGTTTCAGGTAAAGTGCCTGTAGAGCCTGTAGAGCATAGAAATAGCCTTAATTTCTAAGAAACTACGTATTGTTCACTGAGAGCACCTGAGATTGCATTATGGTTAATGAATTTTTAATTGAATAAGGATTTTCTCTCTTCCTTAGCACACCGTGTGCTGCACACGATTTCGAATTCCTATTAGCAAATTAATCCCCCTTACTTATAAACGATGACTAACCATATGTTACGTTTGTCCTTTACTGTGACATGAAGTATCAAAGTTAACAGACAGAGACAAACGTTACATAAACTTAGTCATCTATACTAATATTATAAAGATTTGTATTTTTGTGTGTGTGTTTGTGTCTGTTTGTTTGTTATGAAAAAACTCAAAAACTACTGGACCGATTCAAAAAAAATTTCACCATTAGAATAAGCTACATTGAGTAACATAGGCTACTTTTGATCCGTTATTCCCACGGGATCGGGACTTACGCGGGTGAAACCGCGGGACGCAGCTAGTCGTTTATAAGTAAGGAGTATATCTTTAAGCAAATAGAAAATCGATAGCAAACATTAATAAGGGGTAAGGTCGTGTTTGGTTGAATTGAAACCGAAATGAATGTCCCAAAATGAATGTCTTTGCCGCAATATAAAGAAAGACTGAACCACCTCGAGGCGATGCGAAGGCGCCTCCAATTGGCTCGTTCTTTGTCAGAAACTTTGACTATGTATGGGTTTATTACGTGCTTTTACGAAAGTTCAAAAACTAAATACATTTAAGAGCAAAGTAATATGGTTGAGCGTCTCTAGCTTGTTGGGTAAGCGTACTAGACTACACGATCTCCTGACGTCTTGGTAAATAGTCATAAATGCTTTGTCCTGACTGACTGATGGATTAACAGCTTAAGCCGCTGATAGAGAGAGTTGAAATTTGGAGAGTGGGTTCTTTATGTGGTGCATCACATAAAGAACCCACTTCGTACCCAACCCACATCGGATAAGAAAGGAGTTTTCGAAATCAAAAAAACCTGGCCCTTTTATTACGACTTTCGCTGTCCGTCTGTTTGTCTGTTTTGCTGTCTGTTTAGCAGGAAAGTTTAAATTTTCTATGATGATTTCTGTTGCCGCATACATACCTAGGTATACCTTTACTAAATCCCATACTACTAATGTAGGTACTTCCTAGTTATTATTATTTTTTGACTCTTTGGTGTTGTTTTTCTTTTGTGTGCCGTATTTTTGCTGTCAATAAATGTTTTCTATTCTATTCTTTTTAACCCCCGACGGAAAAAGAGGGGTGTTATAAGTGTGACGTGTCTGTCTGTCTGTCTGTGTATCTGTCTGTGGCATCGTAGCTCACGAACGGATGAACCGATTTTAATGCAGTTTGGTTGATAGGTGACTTTTGCGCGAATGTTCTTAGCTATGTTTGATTAAAATCGGCTTAGCCATTCATTATATATGTGGGTTGAAGCTCGGAAATAAAAACCGAATGTTTTCAAATATGCCCGAGTGGGGTATCAAATAAAAGAGCATAACTTTTGTGACAACAATATGCATGTTTAATCGAAATCGGTTCAGCCGTTCAAAGTATATTTAGGGTCAAACTCGGAAATAAAAACCGAATGTTTTCAAATACGCCCTTTCATTTGTTTCTATTCTAAATCCTTAGTCCGACTCGCACTTGGTCAGTTATTTGTAAATATTTTGTCAAAGTAGAAATGCAATGATTTCCACTAGAAATATAATTTCTCGACGTTCATCATACCGTTTTTGGTTACATTTTGGGGTGCCCCGAATTTCTTGCTCGTAACTGTACCCATTTCATTATCCTAATTGCCTGTTCTGGATTCCGGCCAAATTCACCCTATTGTACACATTTTGGGTATCCGGGCTTTTTGCCAGGTGACGATACGGTATAAATAAAATAGAGTTCTTCAAATCGATCCTATAATAAATGTGCAAAGGTTGGCCATTGCCATACAGAGAGGCAATGCTGCTAGCATCCTCGGCTCCTTTGCGCCGGGTACGATCAAGTGTGGTTTATTTAATTAAGAGGATAGTCTCCATTCTCTTTCTCCATACAAACGTAGTTTACATTTTCCTCCCTGGATAAAGACATTAGAGCGTTTGACAAGAGACAAAAGTGACGACCTCGGTGGCGCGTCGTGCGAAAGCGCGACTGCAATGCAGGAGGTTGCGGGTTCGATTCCCGCCGGGTGCAAGTATTTATGCTTAAAAAATAAATATTTGTGTCTGGTCTGGGTGTCCCTCTTTGTATAATAAATATGTATGTATTTACAAAAGAAAAATAAATATAAGTATTATATCCGTTGTCTAGTCACCGTAACACAAGCTTAGTCGCTTACCACGGGGCTAGATGGCGCTGTGTGTTGTTCGGAGAAATTATTTATTATTTATTATTATTATTATTAAAGTGACATTTTAAAGAGATATCTTGCTAATATCCGAATGAATAAACGTACTTTGATTTGATTTGATTTGAGAGCAACTATGCCATAAAACCTATATCTGTCATGACAATGCATCTACCTTTTTATTTTATTTGATTTTCTTATTAAAATAATAATAAAATAAAAAGGTAGATGCATAGTCATGACAGATATAAGTTTTATGGCATAAACATATTTGCTCTAAGGTCTTTATCCAGGGAGGAAAATGTAAACTACGTTTGTATGGAGAAAGAGAATGGAGACTGTCCTCTTAACTTTTATTTTTTATTTGTTTGTGTTATGTATGTAATATGTCAATTCTAAAATAAAATTTTATCCTATAATATTATGAAATTAAATTCATTTTTCGTCAATTTCCAAATTGAAAATTGACTGCAATTGACTGGGTATTAGGCGCGTCGGGCGAAGGCCCGACTGCAATGCAGAAGGTTGCGGGTTCGATTCCCGCCGGGTGCAAGTATTCATAAAGTGCTTACAAATAAATGCTTGTTTCGGGTGGTTGTTTTCTATGTATCATAAGTTTGTATTTACACATAATATAAAGTATATCCTATATCTATTACCCATAGTACAAGCCTAGTGCTTAAGTTTGCACTGTGCCCGGCCACGGTGGCTGAGCAGCCAGTGGCCGTTGGGAATATACGATAATATCTCAAATTCACAAAGATTATTTAATACCTAACAAATAACATTCCAATTAGTTAAACAAACTTAAGAAAGGCCTATATTGGCATGCAGCCATAAAATTATCTTTCTGAATCGTTTTATGTAAATAATGCAGAGAAATGTAACCATAGACACGCCTTGTGCCTTAGATGGTGGGTTAGTATTCTAACAACGGCGCTCGAATTGATCCATCATTTTTAAAGATGTGTAAGTAATTTCCTGCCCAGTTTGACGTTTTGAACTGGCTCGTCTCGTCCGTCAGAGACGAGTTTGAAATGGATCACTATCAGGCGACCTTTCTCCTTCTAGTCTCAATTAGAGACCAGGAGGGTTACTGCGGTTCTTTCGACACGACAACGATACGATAATTCCAGCCGATACGATGATTCTACTGTCATACGATAGTACTACTACTTATCGTATCGTTGTCGTGTCGAAACGAGCCGCAGTAACCCTCCAGTCCAGCTCTATGCCCTTACCTTGGGTTCCACAGTGTCAGTCCACCGCGGCTGGCGAGGTCCTTCAGACTTGCTCCGCCTCCCGGCACGGGCAGAGTCATTCCTCTGGGCGCTCTGCAGACAATAAAATAAGAATAAGTATGGTGAAGTGCGAGTCAGGCTCGCTTATAGAGGGTTCCGTAGGTAAGTAATTATAAAAATTGATCAAGGTACATGTCCGGTAGGGATTTCATATCCTTACTTATTACTTATATTACAATAAATGCGAAAGTAACTCTGCCTCTAAAAAAAATAAATGAACCTTATTTCAAGTAAATGAACCTTTTTAGGGTTGGTACAACATGTCAATGGGGGGTGTTTTTTTTTCTTGTTTTCCACATCGTGTGAGGTGTGAGGTATCGTGAGGAATTTTTAAACTCTTATAAAATCATTGTTTTCAAGGACTATTTTTCATTTTTAAGGGTTCCGTTTTCGAAATTTCTTTTGAATTTATTTTAATTTATTTATTTCTTTTTGAGGAATTTTTAAACTCTTATAAAATCATTGTTTTCAAGGACTATTTTTCATTTAAGGGTTCCGTTTTCGAAATTTCTTTTGAATTTATTTATATCTTTGAATTTATTTTAATTTATTTATTTCTTTTTGAGGAATTTTTAAACTCTTATAAAATCATTGTTTCCAAGGACTATTTTTCATTTAAGGTTTCCGTTTTCGAAATAATTGAGCTTTTAAATGCTAGTTTTTAGAGTTATGTATAACAGCCAAATGGCTGTACTTGGATACGTCATGTTATGTATTCACGAAGTAGTAGGCTACATATATTGCAGTTTTAAGGAAAATTATCACAAGTGAGCAGTTTTTAAAAATTTACAAGTAATTGAAAGAAAATTAAGGGACAGTCTACCTACTCTTTTCTCCGTACAAACTTTACAAACTGATCCTCCTTAAATAAAGATATTAGAAAAAATATGTTTATGCCATAAGTCTTATATCAGCCATGAGCCATGACCATGCCTCTACGTTTTGATTTTTTTCATTATCAATTTTTTCTGAGTTTTATTTATACCTATTCTAATTAGAAAATGAAACAAAACTAAAACGTATGGGGATGGCCATGGCAGATTATAGATTACTAGCTGCACCCCGCGGTTTCACCCGCGTAAATCCCGATCCCGCGGGAATTACGGGATAAAAAGTAGCCTATGTGTTATTCTAGGTGTCCAGCTATATATATTCCAAGTTTCATCGCAATCGGTTCAGTAGTTTTTGCGTGAAAGAGTAACAAACATCCAAACATCCATACAAACTTTCATATTTATAATATTAGTAGGATTTTATGGCATTAACATTTTTGCTCTAATATCTTTAATCCAGGAAGGAAACAGTCGACAACGTTTGTATGGTGAAAGAGTAGGTAGAGTCCTATTGATTAGGTAGACATTTTGGGAATAACTTCTTATGGACCGGAAGCGGTAGACTGTCCCCTTCAAGTAAAATTCCGAACATTATATAGTTAAATATTACATAGGTAGATAAGGTGTTGGATGTAACGTCTTTTCAAATTGCAATCCTCATTATTCTACGGCAACTAAGAACTACAACACTGCACGTGGCTTGACAAGGCACCCACTTGCCTTATTTTTAGGGTTCCGTACCTAAAGGTAAAAACGGGACCCTATTTATTTATTTATTTAGCACACAGAACAGATTATGACAGAGATATATTAACAAATCATGACACCAGTTTTGTTCTAGAACATAATCCTTAAATATGTATGCCTAAAAGCAATAAGGTATTTTAACTAAACTAAAGAGAGACGTTATGAACTTAATACAGATACAAAACAATATTTAGAAACATGTCCCACCCACCAAGGAGCCACGGCGGAGGATCAGCGCAAGATGCCTCATTGTGACTAAATCAGCCACAAAGGCACCGAAACCGCGTCACCGCCGCTAACACCTAGCGAGTGCGACACCCTACAATACTAAACTAATACTACGAATAAAGAAGATACAAACAAATAGGATCATTCATACATAATGCATATACACCTACTTTATGAATGCATTAAAATAAGATAGACTTGAGTGATCTTTGGAAACTGTATTGGCTTTGATAGAAGATATCGATATCATTATTGTTATCCAGGATTTCATTGTACTGACGGCACATTCGAACTATTGGGTTGAAAAAAGAGGTATTGTTATTGTAGACTCCTAGCGTAAAAATATTAGTGTTAGTGTTACGTTTACGAAATCTAGTATTGAAGCCAATCCGAGATAAAAGTTCAGGCGCGTCTAGAGATGAGTGAATTATCTTATATAATAATGAGAGTTCCAGATACTTGCGACGTGATTCAAGGGATACAAATTTAAAATGACACAATCTCTCTTCATAAGAGTTAAGTTTGCGACCCAAACCACATTTATTACTAAGCATTTTAAGGAAACGTCCGAACGTAACGGAAACGTATTACTGAGACTTCGCTGTCTGTCTGTCTGTCTGTCTGTCCGTCCGTCCGTCCGTCCGTCTGTCCGTCTGTCACCAGGCTGTATCTCATGAACCGTAATAGCTAGAAGGTTGAAATTTTCACAGAAGACAGTTTGAAACAAAATAAAACAAATATTTAAGAGGGGCTCCCATACAACAAACGTGTTTAGAAAATAACAAGGAGTTTAGTACAATGTGAGGTCGCTTCTGATTGGTCAGGACAAATCGAGTTGGTCATGGAATTCAAAATGGCTGCTTCCGTCGTCAGACAAGAGATCGAAAAGAATAATATAGGTACGGTCGAATTGAGAACCTCCTCCTTTTTTTGAAGTCGGTTAAAACAAATCATGATAGTCGACCCCATCTACCAGGATTTACAAGGATAATGGGGAAAACGCCAATGTGTGTTTTGTAAATTGGCATAGGTAATCCCCACTGGTGGGGATCTTTAAGTGGGGATTATTTCATTAAACCCGAAATGACTTTGCTAATTTATATTTTCAATCGAAAGTATTTCAATTTTACCAGTTTATGATGCAATTTTATCTTATCTTGACTATCAGTAGGTACCTTTCTTTTATAAATTCCCCGAAAAACTAATTACCTATACCTAATATAAAAATAAGTCGGGTTTTCCTTCCTGACGCTATAACTCCAGAACGCACGAACCGATTTCCACGCATGGTCTCAGGCTCCGTGAGGTTTATAGCAAAGAAAATTAAGGAAAAATTTAAAAAAAAAACCGGGAAATTAAAATCAAACTCAGCGATGACGTATGACGTATGACGTATGACGTATGACGTATGACGTATGACGTATGACGTATGACGTATGACGTATGACGTATGACGTATGACGTATGACGTATGACGTATGACGTATGACGTATGACGTATGACGTATGACGTATGACGTATGACGTATGACGTATGACGTATGACGTATGACGTATGACGTATGACGTATGACGTATGACGTATGACGTATGACGTATGACGTATGACGTATGACGTATGACGTATGACGTATGACGTATGACGTATGACGTATGACGTATGACGTATGACGTATGACGTATGACGTATGACGATGACGTATGACGTACGATAATGACGATAATAATTTTTCCTTTTCAAATATAAAACAAAAAAAAAATTTTCTTCATCTTTTAATCACCAAACGAAATGTTACATAAAACGAAGCCATCTGGTGGCGAAACGGAGTTCGCGGGGTTTTCTAGTACCTAAATATTTTTAGATAAAATAGCGGTAATCGAGCGGTGTTCGTCTAGTGGTAGACACCTCGACTTTCATTCCGAAGGTCATGCGTTCGAATCCCGGCCGGAATTAATCAAAACGTAGAGGAATGGTCATGGCTTATTATGGCCTATATATATTAAATGGGATGGGTGACCGATAATTTGTGTGGCAGAAATTTTTAGATCATTTTCTCGAGCTCCTCCGTGCTTCGGAAGGCACGTTAAGCAGTTGGTCCCGGTTGTTATCTCTGATAGCAGTCGTTAGGTCAAGTTAGAGACCTTAGGGCGATCTGAAAACTCTAACACTAGGTGAGCCATATCACTACACGAAAAGAAGAAGAAGATGGCCTACACATATTTTGTCTATTGTATTTAGGAGGAAACAATCGTTTGCATGGAGAACGAGTAGGAGTATATCTTTTCCTCTTAAGATGATAGTCTCCATTCTCTTTCTCCATACAAACGTAGTTTAAATTTTCCTCCCAGGATAAAGACATTAGAGCAAATATGTTTATGCCATAAAACTTATATCTGTCATGACTATGCATCTACCTTTACAAAAGAAAAATAAATATAAGTATTATATCCGTTGTCTAGTCACCGTAACACAAGCTTAGTCGCTTACCACGGGGCTAGATGGCGCTGTGTGTTGTTCACAGAATTTATTATTATTATTATTTACCTTTATTTTTTTTTTATTTTTTTTTTATTATCTATTTATTTTAATTAGAAAAAAAAAGGTAGATGCATTGTCATGACAGATATAGGTTTTATGGCATAAACAAACATATTTGCTCTAATGTCTTTATCCAGGGAGGTAAATTTAAACTACGTTTGTATGGAGAAAGAGAATGGAGACTATCCTCTTAATAATATAACTATAGTAGTTGTATATAATCGTGGTGGCTAACACACATGAAAATGAAATAGATATTAATTAATAATTCCTTTGCCTTTTCATCTAATTTTAGATAATTAAAATTTATACAGCGCAAGCAACTTTTTAATGCATGCTTTTTATGGCGCTGTAGTGCCCGGGACATTGTTAGGTGGAGTAGGCTTGCCTAGCACCTATACCACCCTCCCAGCCTAGTCAGCCGTGCCCAGAGGAAAGAACAGGTCAATACGTCTGGAGCTAACTAAGCTGTGGGTTTCCTACTGGCCTCCATGGTACAAGTCGCTGGGCAGGTCATAGCGCACTGAATTATGTGCCTATTTGATATGCGTCATGTTGCGCTGTTGTCACGCATTTTCTATTGAAAGTGATGGTGACCGTTCACGGAACTATTAGTTCCAAGGACGGTCACCATCACTTGCAATAGAAAACCCGCGACAAAGCGCAATATGGGGCAAATCAAATCGGCACAAAGACCTAATGTCATTTTGTATGGTATACCAATTCCAGCGTACTTGTATGGTTTTCATTTCAGTGGGGTTTCCTCACGATGTTTTCCTTCTCCGTAAGAGCGATGTTAATTACGCACATGGCTTTTTCGCACGGAGGAAGACATTGCGCGGTCGGTCGGGATTCGAACGCATGACCTTTGGAATGAAAGTCGAGATATCTACCACTAGACCAACACCGCTCTTTTGCTGCTATATTATTATAAAAATATTTAGGTAACCTAGCTATTCAATAAATAAATATTGCACGACGTTGCACACAGCGCAATCTAGCCCCCAAACTAAGCACTAGGCGTGTACTATGGGTACTAGACAACGGATATACCTACTACAAATTATCCCTTTTTTATAAATACATACATATGATACATAGAACACACCAGACCAAAAACATATATTTATTTTTAACCATTAATACTTGCACCCGGCGGGTTCGAACCCGCAACCTTCTGCATTGCAGTCGGGCCTTCCCCGACGTGCCACAGAGGTCGTCAAAAATTAATATACCTATAGGTAAGTATATAAATAATTCAAAGCAATCGCGCAATAACACATTTTTTCGGGGAAATTATGAAAGAAAGTTGCCTACTGATAGTAAAGATTAGATATAATTGCATCTTAAAGGTAGGTACTAGATACTGGCGAAATTAAAATACTTTCGATTGTAATACAAATAGATATAATTTCCCACCACCTATTATTATTTACTAGCAGTGCCCAGCGGTTTCAACCCCGTAAGTCCCGATCCCGCAGATTCCCGCGGGATTGATGATTATTCATTCACAATCGGTTTTGTAGTTTTTGCTTGATTAAAACACAGACATCTAAACTTTCGCAATTATATTGATTATCATGAATAAGTGATAAAAAAACCTACAGGAAATATTTAAAGGAAAAAATACCTCTTCTGTTTTCGCGATGTTGTATTGAAATTAAAGACATTTTTAAGACATTAATACATTAGAATGACAAATCACATCCAAATGAAGAAGAGGCCTGTAAAGGTCTCGAAACGTTGAGCGTTGTAACAAAGCTAAAAGTAATAAACACCACGCGATTCAAACCGAAAAATGCCTTTAATTTCGAAAAATACCTCTTCATAAGTTCACTCACACCCCAGTGACTTAACAAAATAGACCACGCAAGTTAAGACGCTGGGGTATAGATAGACCCAGAGACGCGAGTTAAATTTTGAAGATGTATTTTTCCTTTAAATATTTGTAGTAATCTTTTTTAAGAAAAAATTGCACTCAAATAATTTCACTTGGGGCGAGGCTTGAACTCGCGTCTTTGGGTCGGTACCCCAACGTCTATTCCAACTAGACCAAGCAAGTCCCTAGTCCCTAGTCCCCAAGTGAAATTTTTTGAATGCTATTTTTCCTTAAAAAAAAAAAACTAAAAATTCTAAATAAAATAGCCTTGAGCTATAACATCTCTTCTCTTCATCTCTACATCTCTACATCTCTACATATAATATATGTGTACAGAAACTGTGGCCATTCATAACATCCATAAAGCATCTTAATCATATTGAATTTTTATTGTATACATAGTTATCGGGAAAAAAATATCGCTTGCGCGATTCAGGTAGGTTTTTTGTTTACATTCTTTGTTACCTAAGATCTTAAAAATTAGCGAACAGATTGTGGCAATATTGTATCCAAAACATTAAGAAAAATACTGTTTAACATATAGGCCTATGTATACATTTACATTACATTTAAATAATCGTGATAATTACGAAAAAAAATATCCCTAAATTGTTGCTTTATGTCGGTTGTCAACAATTTTCGTAACCATAGTAACGCCCGGTTTGCAAAATAATAATTAACAAAGTCAATAGATGTCGCCAACGACATGATACAAAAGAAGTATAACAACTTTACAAAAGAGGTAAGTCTTTTTTCTTTTCGTTTAGTGGTGTGGCTCACCTAATGTTAGAGTTTTCAGGCCTTTAACTGGACCTAACGACTGCTATCAAAGATAACAACCGGGACCAACTTATTTATTTATGTATAGTACCTACTTAATAGTTTTGTGTGTAAGATGCACATTTTAATTGTAGCCTTGAAATAAGCGCAAACTTGCCAATAAACTGCAAGTCAGTTTGGCGAGAAGTTTATTATAATAAAATGTGTATAAATAAAGTTATATGAATGAAAAATGAAAAAAACTGCTTTACGTGCCTAAAGAAGCACGGAGAAGCTCGAAAAAATGAATTTTAGCCACAAAAATTATTAGTCACCCATCCAAGTAATGATCTCGCCAAGCGTTGCTTAACCGACACGATCGATCATGATCGGCAGGTACAGCTAGGCCAATAAGCTCCGAGAGTCTGTAATTGAATTATATCCAGAAAAAAATATGCAAGCCGTCTCAAAATCGGTAGCTAAACACGAAACGAGTGTATGACTTTGTTTCTTTGTTAGTTCCCGCTAATCTCAGAAACGGCTTATCCGATTTGAACCAAATTTGGAATGCAGATAGCTTTAGACCTTTTTACTTTTTATCCGGATATAATAATCAATAGAATCGGCTTACAAAGCACTAGATACAAATTGATGGACTGGACCCGAAACCACCTTCTCATCGGGAAACTCCTTAATGATTAGAGTTACGGTTACAATTTTGATGATTTTTACAGCTTTTTCTTAATTAGTTTGAATATTGTATTGTTATTTTTTTGGATGTTTGTATTTATTTGTGTTTTATTTACAATTTCATTGTAAGTACCCATCCTGTGATTGCGATCTGTTCCTATATCATGCGGCTGACATTATCATGAGATGATCTTTCTATAATATTACCCGTCCCAAATCAAGTAGGTAACTAATGATTTTTTTTTTCAAAGAGACTGTAAGAAACCTGATTGAAATAGGTGTAAGCACACTGGTCATCGTGTTTCATCTTTGACGGCATCGACGCTTAGCATCAGGTGTGATAGCGGTCAAAACACTTCTCTTACGTTTTTGAAGGAAGATAAAGGAGCGGGCTATTTCATTAGCTACGATTATTCAAGAAATATCGTGTTTTTGTTATTTAAAATGACATTACTCAAGTTTAGGCTTTTGGATAATGTAATGTAGGTATATTGGTGCAAGAATCAAGAAAATCGGTTTGGTAGTTATGAAGAACACCATACGTATACTTCATACAAACGTCCTTCCAAATACCCAAACTTTACTTTTTATAATATTAGTAGCTATAGATAAGCAGCGCGCGTTACCTCCCACTGTGCAAAATTCCACACTTAAACGGTCGCCTGACCATCTAATGACCATCTAATCTAAATCATCAGGTACTGACCGTGCAAGGCGCTGCCGCGCCTTCCACGGTCAGTACTTCAATGGGCCACTGTTTAAGTGTGGAATTTTGCACAGTGGGAGGTAACGTGTTGGAAGAGAGAGGCCAAAATTTGGAAATAAACCGTCGTCTGAAAGTAGGCTATATACAGATATACACAAAATTAAGTTTGGTATGTTGTAGGTCTATTATTAATTTAAATTTCAGAACAGCTGAACCGATTATTTAGATAGCTGAATAACTCACATTAAGCTATTTTTCATAGCGATAATGAATAACAATATGAAATTTTACTAATTAATAATTGAATTTAGTTCACCACGCAACCGGATGGAATCGGAACTAGCCAAAACAAAACGGGTTTCGAGCAATAACAGATAAATCGGTTGCACTGTATGTAGGAGGGCTTATTGTTATTGTTTTGTCCTTTTTTTCGAAGTCGGGTTTTGATTATATTTATATTTTCGGTAAACGCTACTTCTTATAATAAGTAATGCGAACAAGTTACTTAACGCTGCGCTGTGCAAAATCTACACTTAAATAGACTCTGCCATGATTCTCTTCTGCTCAGCAACAGACTTCCCTGGTCGTCCGTTCAAGTGTAGATTTTTGCACAGCGATGGGTAGGTGTTCGAAAACGTACGCTGACGAAGTCGCGGGCACAGCTAGTACAAAATAAAAAGAAATATTAGAGATATTAGAGAAAGAGATATTTCTAGTATATCTAGTACATGGAATTTTTATATATTAGAAGAAGAAAGAAGATTATAAAAATGTGAAAGTTTAGATGCGTTTAGGTGTAGAATGTTCAAGTTGCAAAATGTCCAGGTTGCAGAATGTCCAGGTCGCAGATGTTTGCTTGGAAAGAAAAATCTAGATTAACAGATTTTTATCCCGGTATTTTCACGGGAACAGAATCGACGCGAGTAAAACCGCAAGACTTTTATAATAAATATGAATAAATTTGAATACATTTAAAGGTCAAATGAATCATCGGAATTATTATCTACAACACCTTGCGTGTAGATAAGTTAATTTTATATATTTTTGTATTGGTAGCTAATTGCGGATTAGTTAAAATCCAATTGTCTCGGTCTAAACAGAGGTATACCCGGAGTCATGGGTAAAATTTCCGAGAAAGGGACGTGGTTCCCGTCCAACCAATCTATGAACTGCCTGGCGAGTCCTTCCTGGGCTGCTAAAATCTCTAGAAGGAAGACACAGTCGTTTTCTGCATGATGCCGAAGATTGCTTTCTGGATACCTGCGCAACACTCTACTATATATTGAATTTAAATTGTAGCGGACGCCATCTACCTCATACCCTGGTCCCCACGGCATTCTTGGAATAGGTGGTAGATTAACAAATTCAATAGCCATAGCACGGAACGGACGAGGCGGAGTGGCTTCGTTAGCTGCTCTCATAGCCAGATTATTATCGTTGAAGTCGTTGAAATCCCTCCCTCTCATTACGTGATAGAATGCGTGTAAGGAATCAGAACACAACAAATCGTTAGGAAAACTGGCTCCCAAATCTTGGATAGTTTTCTTTAGAATAGGAAAGTCATTGCTGAAGCCGTCGTGGGCGATCATACAGACTGGCTTCGCGAGGACTCCGAGGAAGTTCTTAATCAAGCTGAAGATGTTAAGGTCGAAGACTGGCTCTTGCTGGAGAAGCTCGTCGTTTAGCTTTGTATAGCGGAAGCCATCAGCGGTAACGGGACGTTGAGGGTTGAGGCACAATGTCAATTTGTGGATAACTCGAGGGATCTCTTTGTTCGGATTGTTCCTCAAATGGGCCGACTTGACAGCCACTAGGCTGAGCTCGGTGATTCTTGTATTATTGTCTTCGTTCTCCGGAAACCCTGTAGTCTCGATGTCGAAGAACACTAAAGTCTCTATGCGCGTCATCGTTGCAACACGCAACTGCACTGAATGCAGAACTACTCTTATCTAGCGATAGGTGCTCTAATATACTACCTAGGTACCTACTTAATATCTTATCGGCTTAATGAGGGCACCTACTTATTTTATACTGGTATTATTTTATTTGCAAACAATGTTGCAAACACACTTATTATAATTCCGGAAGAACTTGGATTTTAAAGAGCATCGTTCAAGTTGTTTTCCGCGATATTTTATTTAAGAACGTGGCGACTGTTACCATTTCCATACAAACTTAATACCAAAATAAATTATGAAAAATTTAGTTTTCTATCTTAATATCGATATTATTCGGATTAAGACTTTACTTTTACCACAAGGTTTTCCAAAATATTCATTCGAAATGAAATAAAACGGAGAAACATTTTTTTCCTTTTCCAGCGTATTTACTAGTTTACATCTCATTTGTTTTATATTATTCCCAGTAAAAAGTAATTTACGCTGTAAAAATGAAAAAAAAAATGTTTCTCCGCGTCGCCGCGTTCTTAAAACCTTCAGACGGTTTTAAATCTGAGCCATTGAATAACTTTGTTTTGTGGCGGTTTTGAGGCATAGATTGTGCGCAAAGATTGGTTTCTTCGTCGGAAAAATAATCGTATTATATAGGTACGAATTTATCCGCGACATAACGTTTAATACAACTTTCGAACCATTTATTTTCAAAACTTCATTTTCTCATATTTCCGAAACGTGTCACTTTAGGACATCATAAAACAGAATATCTTCTGTTTATTTATGTTTTCTCTATCCAAATATATAGGTTGTGTCGCCATAATAATTAGGTAGGTAGACTTTTTTGTCACACAATCCAATTTTGTATAAAATTATCGTCGCATCAAACCAAAACAAAGACATCGGTGCAACCGATCATAATAACGACGCTCTCATTCCCCCAAAGACAATAGAACCATTCCCCCATGACTTACGGAACCCTAAAACTCTAGAAACAGTTTTACAGACAATGTGGGCGGGAGGCTGAATAAGTAACCAGCACAATATTATAAAATTGCTTTTATTTGTTCCCTCACAAACGCGATTCACGTACAAGCCTGAATCACACCTACACAGAGCTATGAATATTGGAATTTAAGAGGACCTGTATGAAGTAATAGACCATTTCGAGTTTAATGGCGGCGTGTTAATATGAGTGATGTCGTAAAAGAGGAGGTTTACTTGATTAATGGGGTCTTTTACGTTAATTATTTTCTTTTATACAGTAACCTACATAAATGTTATTAATATAATAATTACAACAAGCACCCCGCGGTTTCGCCCGCGTAAGTCTTGATCCCGCGGAAATATTGGGATAAAAAGCCCGTTATTCTAGGTCTCCAGCTATATTTATCCAGCTATATTTATCCAGCTATATTTATCCAGCTATATTTATCCAGCTATATTTATCCAGCTATATTTATCCAGCTATATTTCAAGTTTTATCGCAATCGGTTCAGTAGGTTTTGCGTAAAGTAGTAACAAAGTCACATACAGACAGACAGACATACATACCTTGCAAACTTTCGCGTTTAATTTATTAGTAGGATAGGATAGGATTACACTGCCGTGCCGTGTCTGCCGTGTAGTCCCGGCATAAGGGCCACCCCAATCTCTTATTGGGCGTCATAAAAGGGGTCTGGACTAGCGAACCTGGAGTTCTCCCCTCGCTGTGGCCGGTAAACTACTTGGTTCCGACAAGGCAAGGGTTGGTGTTAAGCTAGCGACCGACCGTCGAATTATTTCCATATATTTGCAGTATAGGTGTGGTAAATGCAGACTTATACTTCGTTTTTTTATTTCAGACTAAGATCTGATGTTTTGGTTCTTCGTATTTGACATTTTTTCTTCAGGAAGTTATGTCAAATCGATAGTCTACAAATAAAAAAACGAGGTATACCTACCTATTTACTGCCGACAAATGTCGTGTTTTGACTTGTTTCACCCTGAACCCGCTCTCAAACCACCACGTCAGTATTGGTACATGGGAATACCTAAGTATTCCCTATAATCTCATATTATATATACTTACCAATAACGTCCCATATTAGGTATATAGTTTTTCAAAAATTTCCGCCAAAGAGTTTTTGTTATCTCTCTTTAGAAATAGGTAAACCCTCAGGTGATTCTGCAAGTGCCAAGAAAATTGCGACCAAAATTGTCTTGATCGATATCACTCTCAAAACAGGATTATGTCGTTTACGCGTGCCTACGTAAATTTAATACTAAAGCAAATATCAGCATTTTTGTAGAAAATAATATAAACATGGTTAGGGAAATTGCAAGAAGGAGGAGGGGTATTAACCCATAAGGGGGTTGTTCTAGACGTCTAGTCAAACAACTTTTGTTCTACGACTTTTATAAATTCGAACATTTTTTTTTTCGAAAAAATTGAAGATCTATTTTTTAAAATAAAGGCAATTATTGTTTAGATTGTAGTGAGTGGTCTAACCTAATTAAAGGGTCAATGACCGCAAACTTTAAGAAACAGCTGATTTTCACGTAAACTTTAAACTTTTGAAAACTACCCCAAATTTCCAAAAGATGTAGAACAAAAGTTGTTCATCTAGACCTCTAGAACAACCCCCTTTCGGTTTTTAATATCCCTCCTCGCAACACCCGATACACCTACTGTGCTGACACCAATTACCTACTTACTTTATATAGGTACCTACATATATAATTAAAACAAAACTAAGCTTTAAAAAGGCAAAAATAATGTGGTACCTTACGTTCCCGCGTCGGGGGACGTTCAACTTCTGTGACACATTCCACCATCAACTTCTGTGACACATTCCTGCGTCCCCCGACGCGGGAACGTAAGGTACCACATTATTTTTGCCTTTTTAAAGTTTAGTTTTGTTTTAACTTGGAAGATTTTTTAAGTCGGGGGTTTTTTAAATTTTAAATTTAATTTTTTTATTTCACCCTTTTTGTAAGAGCGATTTTGATTTAACATGCATATTGTTGTCACAAAAGTAACGTCCTTTCATTTGATATCCCACTCGGGTAAATTCCGAGTTTGACCCTACATATACTTTGAACGGCTAAGTCGATTTTGATTAAACATGTATATTCTTGTCACAAAAGTCATGCTCTTTTATTTGATACCCCACTCGGGCATATTTGAAAACATTCGGTTTTTATTTCCGAGCTTTAACCAACATATATTATGAACGGTTGAACCGATTTTGATCAAACATAGCTAAGAACACTCGCGCAAAAGTCATCTATCAACCAAAAAAAACTACATTGAAATCGGTTCATCCGTTCGTGAGCTACGATGCCACAGACAGATACACACAGACAGACAGACAGACAGACCGACAGACACGTCAAACTTATAACACCCCTCTTTTTCCGTCGGGGGTTAAAAACTAACACTAAACGTGTACTGATAAGTCGCGGTGGAGGTGCGTCGTCTTACCATTACGAATGCCTATGCGGATCTCGCATATTTTGTGATCATGTCAAAAAGATTAAGTCAGACAGGAACTCTCTGAATACCCCTCAAAAAACATAGATGATGTGGGTAAATTCCAGCGTCCCCCACAGATTAAAGTCGGTCCCTATACTCCCTATTCCCTAACTTTTTGCCCCCACATTACACGGGGCTGGGTTTAAAGACAACACAGGTACATACCCTCGTCCTATCAAAGGCAGAGTTGTGATGACGGATCTCGTCAGCCGGCGCCGGATCGAACAGGTCGTTCGACTTGTACGCCATCCCGGGGTATTTCTTGCGGCGAGGCATGGCTGGCTCCATCGGACCTGGATACAGGATAAGTAAGTTACATTTGTTGTATGTTTGTGGATGTGATATTGTTTTATTTACAAATTATTTTAACAGACAATTGCAACCGAGCCATTGTCAGAGGAGAGGTTAGTAAAAAAGTCCCCTGGGGACTTGTGAAGAATATGGGTGTTCAGTACTGTCCAGTCTTCATATTCCTTTCGTGTAGTATCTCAGAGTGTATTAGAGTTTTTAGGTCGCCTTAAGGCTTCCAACTTGACCTAAGGACTGCTATCGGAAAAACAACCGGGACCAACGGCTTTACGTGCCTTCCGAAGCACTGAGGAGCTCAAGATACATAATTACTGTTCCTGCCAAACACATTTATAGATAAACTTATCCAAGGCATGAAGTTTGACAGGTATGTAAAATGATATGAAGACTTTCAACCGAACTTATTCTCTTTTAAACTAAGTCAGTTTAGCCAGTTTTTAATATACATGTGCGTCCCACCGCAAACTATGCATGCCGGCTATGATAATTTGTTTGAAAAACTGGCAAGCTAAGCTAAAGTTAAATTAACTTCGTTGCAGTGAACGTTTGGCTTTCTTGTTCTATTTCATTTTTTTTCCAGAATAATGTACCTACGTTTCAAGAATAGTCTAGGTAGAGCAATTTGTTTTTATTTTATAAAATCTAGGTAGTTTACGACAGAGAATATTAAACCACTGATATTAGAGAGCTGAAATTTGGAGAGTGCGTTCTTTATAAATATGACTAGCTGCGTCCCGCGGTACACCCGCGTAAGTCCCGATCCCGCCAGACTATCTTAATCAAAAGTGTTACTCCTCGATAATGTAGCATTCTTTTGGTCAAAGAATTTTTAAGATCGGTTCGGTAGTTTTTGAGTTTATTCATTACAAACATACGACACACACACACACACAAATACAAATCTCATCTTTATAATATTAGTGTATTAGTGTAGATAGTGTAGATGTAGGCATCGGATATGGTTTTATAAATTCCCACGTGATTAGGACTTATGCGGGTAAAACCGCAAGACACAGTTAATAGTAGCTATTAACTTTAAAAGCCAAGGCACAGAATACATAAGTATTACAAGAAGCCAATGTTTGGTTGGAGACCAACCTGAAATCTTAGTATGGCTCGACCTGGAACTTACCCTTGGTCAAAGGCAGTACGGAAGGCGGAGTCTTTGCAGGCTGCTTGACTACGCCGCCGGGCTGCTGGTCCTTGTACTCGTGCCATTTGTACGTGCTACGGTATTCAGAGTGCAGCTGTAACAACAGGAAAATATGCTGCGTTAGCTTAGGTCACTAAAATTTCAATATAGGTAAACTATAACACAATATAACGAAGAACTAAAACAATAAGAAGTTGTCAGCAAAGCCCACCCATAGTGCATGGTGCCCAAGATGCTGGCGGCGTTCCCGCGCTGAATACCAGGCTTATACCGCTGGGACAAGAAACCGCCAGCCCTTGTATCACCAGATGCCTCGACGAGACGTGCCGACAACTCCCTTAGAAAGACCTTAGTACAGGTTACTGATGTATCATGTAATAATACTAGAGGTGATGTCTTAAACGTATTTCATGTCTCTTTTCTCATCTGAGCGATTGCCCGGTTGCATTCCTGTCGAGAGCCCGGTAAAACCCCAAGTTATTTGTGGTCGGTGCAGTAGGCATTGACCATGCCTTCTGCATAAAATTTTGGCAATATTATTAGGGCCAGCCCCATGCCTGACCTGACACCAAACCTCCAGTCCTAGAGACCAAGCAGTTTACCCGCCACCGCGCGGGGAGAACTTAAGTGTTGATAGTTCGCCTTTCGCGACACCCCCGGGAAGAGATGGTATAACCCTATTCTATGCCTGACCTACACGGACTTACTTCTTTTTACGCGAAATGAATATAAAAAAGTGCTGCAGCGCGACAATATTGTTACATATATCGTAAAAAAGACACAACATATATTGATACTTTCCTTTTGGTACGCCCAACTAAAACGTATAAAAACTTTCCATATAAAGATCCCGAAAAGGTACATAAACGTACCATCAAAACGCAACGTTTTTCGAATCGCAGAGCAGTTGGCCAAGTTCCAACATGTTCCAGTAAAAATACTATCTAAACTCAGCTCGGATCTGAAAAGATTCTGGTTATTTCATTGAATTTTCATTCGGTTACTTACTGCCTACCACGATAGCCTGAATTTATTGCACTGCCAAACACTCGCGTGAGAGGCGTAGGAAATAGTGAGAGTCAAGGGTAGAGACGCGGCTCACATAGGGTTGCCAACAGTTTTTTGAAAAATATAGTATTTGTGGCTAAAAAATATAGCACGACCCAAAAAAATATAGTACAAAAATTAGAGCGGTGTTTTGTAGAATATTTCGAAAAAAATACGTATTTTTTGGACTTAACCTTTTTTTCACACTTACAAATACTCTTTCTTTCTTGAATATAAAAAAAATGTTCCCGACATTCAATCTTTAAATTATGAGCCCCTTTTTTATGGCTTTTCCTTTTTTCCGTCTACATACTCGTAGAAAACAGTCCTCTGTAAATGCAGAGAGGAGGAATTTATAAAAGAAACAACTTTTTACAAATTATGCCAGAAATATAGTATTTTTGCGTACTATATGTGCTTTCAAAAATATATAGTACGCTGAGCTGAAATATAGTACAATACTATATATTATAGTACGGTTGGCAACCCTAGGCTCACACGGCAGCCGTAAATAATAATCATGCATAGACATCTAAATCTCACTAAAAGATTTAGATGTCTATGCATGTAAAAGTTAATATGTTTTGTATGGATGTTTGTCTGTCAATCGCGCAAAAACTGCAATGGCTTGGCACACGTATAGTTTAAATCTGGATTTTCACTGGAACGAGAACTATCCGGGTAAACCCGGGATAGCTAGTTTATTTTTGCAGGATGGTAACAACGGCTCCGGGAAATGTTATCTCTGATTCCCTCAGATACTTGTATAGGCGCAAGTATGGAGAGAGAGCTGCGTGAGAATATTTTGTCTTGCTTGACAGACCATTGAAATATTATGTACCTACTAAATCAGAAGGTCTTGCCAGATAGCTGGAGATCCTGATATTCCCTAGGGGTCCGCAGTTGAATGCGGGGTACAGTATAAAATATAATCCAGCAAAATCTGCCACCATAAGTACGTATACCTATATATTTAGGTACCTCAGCCAACACTTAAAATAATCATTTTAAAAATGTAAATGTAAAACTAACAAAGATTCTTAAATCCAAACACTCATAAGATTACGTAAGTACAAAATTTACATACGCGGCGTGGGAAATGCGATTTTAATAGACTGTACGTGAGAAATATAAGCCTTTATTGCACAGTGGTAAATGTGTTTCTTTTAAACTGTTTAGTCGAGTTAAAAACGTGGGTTTCCAAAATTCAATGCTCCACTGATAATTGAAATACGTGGATATTTAAATATAGGTAGGTAGGTACCTTTTTTTCAGTGGTAAAGAAATATACTTATAAACTTTTATTTAGCATACGAATACGAAAACCATTTTGTCGTACGAGCAAAAAAATTTTGTCTTTTTTTCTCGTCTCTTTTTCTTGTGTTTTTTTTCGTTCTCGTGCTCAAAATGTTTCTCGTGCTCAAATGCTAGGTCACTGCAAGGCTGGCGGTTTTATGTAAATCACGTTTGTTGTATGGGATCCCCCTTTAATATTTGTTTTCAGTATTTGTTGTTATAGCGGTTATTTGTTGTTATAGCATCATTTTTTGAAAATTTCAACTGTCTAGCTAATCACGGTTTATGAGATACAGCCCGGTGACAGATGAACGTCGAACAGACGGACAGACAGCGAAGTCTCATTAATAGGGTCCCATGTTTACCCTTTGGGTACAGAATCCTAAAAAAAACTATTCGGACTGAGTCGACAAAACAGTCAAGAAATAGCAAGACAGTATTATTAATTATCCCGCACTGTTACAATTTCATAGCAACTGTACCTACAACTGCTTTGATTTAAGACAAGTTTTAGCCCTGCTTATTGTGCAGCTAACTTTATGCTGATCTAGACCGTTCCAGCTTCTAATCTAGACTATTCAGGAGGTTGGTCGTTCTTTAGCTTTGTTATAATAACTGAAACTGAGGTCTAGATTTATTGCGAGCTTGGTAGATGGATTTGCTTTAAGTTTTGTGTCTCTTTCATAAGGGGCTAGATTTGGCATGATATGTTTAGAAGTAGGTACCTAATTGTTGGCAGTATTGGATACAATCAAAACTAAACACAACCCCCTTACTTATAAAGGATGACTGAGTTTATGTAACGTTTGTCTCTGCCTGTTAACTTTGATATGAAGTATCAAAGTTAACAGGCAGAGACCCTTGTCCAATTCATGTTACAGTAAAAGACAAACGTTACGTAAACTTTAGTAATCGTTTATACGTAAGGGGTCATAAAACAATAAATTAATTCTGTGAACAACCCACAGCGCCATGTAGCCCCGTGGTAAATGACTATAATATATAAAAATATATTTGGTCCCCATTTCAAAGTTCCAGAAATATTTTATTTGTTAAAATAACTTTAATGAATATTGTATTTTGTCTTTGACTTGATTTAGACTTTGAAGCCATTTCTATTCAATTCTTCTCTAAGCTCTAAAGTTTAAACTTTTATTTACTTCGACCCAAAGTGCCACCAAAAAGTTCATTGTTATAAAAAAGAAAAACCTCTCTCTCGGTCTAATCCAAAATTGTTTTATCGAGTGTAAAAAGCCAGATGATGCGGAACCTACGGGATTGAGGACTCGAAGGAATAACGGAACAGTATTAGAAATTATATGTAACGAAAATATTACAAGTGAAAAATCCCGGCCAAGGTTCCGTATTATCATGAAAAACTGTATTTATTTTTGTAGTGGCAACATAAATACATCATCAGTAAAATAAAAAAGTAAATCAACATTCTAGCTATTACGGTTCATGAGATACAGCCTGTTGACAGACGGACAGACACCGAAGTCTCAGTAATAAGGTCCTATTTTTACCCTTAGGTACGGAACCCTAAAAATGGTTGACGTCACAGTAACAATTTGACACTTCGTTAGACACTTCCTTTCGACATTTTTAGTCAAAACTAGGTTATTGGTTCACTGTTCTACAAACACAGCCTAATTGAAAACGTATGTCCGTGTGACCGGTTGTTATTTATTCAAGACAATGTTACATCGGTGTGGTGCGGTGTTTAGTGGTATATACTCTGACTTTCATTCCGAGGGTCGTAGGCCGACCGGGAACAAAGTTTTTTTGTTTAGGAAAAAAATAATGTGTGCTAATAGCATCGCTATTACGGTGAAGGAAAACTGTCAACTGTCTAGCTATTAGCTACACAGTTGAAATTTTCAGACAAGATGCATTTCTGTAGCCGCTACAACAACAAATACTAAAAACAAAATATTGAGAGGGGCTCCCATACAACAAATGTGATTTAGGTACATAAAAACGTAAAGATACAGCGATGTATAGCGCCATCTAGTGATGTAGTAATAGACTTGCACCAGTACTAAAATAAATTTTAACGTTTGCGTTGCGTTCACGGATTGGTTGGTCCAGTGTTCATTTTAGGGTTCCGTACAAAATTGGGATAGTGGTACCCTTCGTGCGCGAGTCCGACTAGCACTTGGCCGGTTTTTTTAACCTCCATACGACGATGAGGTTTAAGATGTAACACGATTACCTAGAAGAGAGGAAGACGGTATGGTAGAGCGAAAGTGGAAATCCAAGATCGTTTTGAATCGAGAGCGGAGTTGCGAGTGAAGCGTGAAAAGCGAAGTGATGTTCGAGTTTCATAGAATACCTAATACTTTGTAACTGTCCGTAACTAGAACGAATAGTATTCGAAATATTTGAATATAAAAACCCAGCCTTAGGTACGGCCAACGCCTAGTTTCTCTTTAAGCTGACTAAAATTAGAGTGCTCTCAAGGGAAATTATTAAGACCCTTCTTCCATCTTGACATAAAGTCACTCTAGATTATTAATTTCATAAAATTTACATTTATTGGAGAATACTAGATAGATTGATGCTTTACCTATTATTACAAAACAAAAAATATCCCGTAGGAATACCGGGCTCAAAAATCTATTGGTGAGTTACTTCTGAATAATGTATTTTTGAAATCGGTCAAGTAGGTAGTTTCGGAGCCTATTTGTTACAAACAAACAATTTTTTCCTCAGAAATTAAACTCGTTTTTAGGTTTTGAGCGCGTGGTGTATATTTCTTTAATTATACAAAACATAAACATTGTTTTAATTATTGACGTAACGAAACCTTTTCAGGTCCTTCTGTCCTGGAGAAGAGACCGAAAAATGAGTTTAATTTCTATCCAACATCGCGAAAACAGAAGAAAAATCTAAAGATTTCCTCTTTATAGGCTTAGATTAAACCAAAAAGTTTTCATCTAAGTTTATAGGTAGGTAATATTAGTAGGTATAAGTATAGATAGTAGGATAGGTAGGTATTTCAAATTTTAAAGTCTCAGACTAATATAATTAAGTAGGGTAAACCGGCCAAAAGTCGACACTTTATACCATTTTCCAGCTTTGATTGCTAGTCAATTTTGTGCTTTAGGGTCAAGTTTTGAGGGTACTGTATTATTTGATAAAGAGATTCAATGGCTTTAAGATTGCATTCAAAAATAAGCCTTGTTACTATTGGTTTTTCAGTAAAGTGAATTTTAGTTGACAGACACCAATTTGCCCTAAAGTCGACAGGTCCTGCCCTATTCTCGATATGCGATTGCCCTAAAGTCGTTATGTTTATTGTGAAAAATATGTGTGTAGGTACAGGATGATCATTATTCGTTGATTTTAAATTAAAACAACTATTATAATCATGATATTTTTTAATAAAAATGAAGTAGGTACCTAATTAAATAAAATCGGATTATAAAATTATTATAAGTAATAGGAACACAATTTTTTATCTATTTCTAATCAGTCACTTTTGGGTCTTACTTAAACAGTTTAAAATCAAATAAATAAAAAAAATATATTCAAATACCTATAGGTACTATACCAGTGAAAGGAAAATTAGAAGTCTATACATTATCTAGCATCTGCCAATAAAATTGTTACTTAACTACTATTTATTCCTTAACATTAATTTTTAATCACAATTTTTGATTAATATACGAGTAAATCAGTCTCACTGAAACTTACTAAGACAGTTACAAATTAGGAATCATACGAGTTATATATATTAGGAGCTCTAAACTAAAAATTAAGTTTTTTATTAAACAATGAAATTAAATAATCAGTAGCATTTATACTTTGCAGAAGAAAGGTAAGTTTGATATATGAATAGCTATAACTATTTTTAATTTTAATTAAATTGGTATTCAACTACTATTTACCGCTTAATTAAGAAAGCTATTTTTGATTAATATAAATTAGTCTTACTGATAATAAATTAGGTAAATGCTTAATAATACAATGGTAATGGTATTAGGTAGGTACTTGAGATAAAAAGTGCAAAAAAACCTAGAGAAATAAATTACAATAAGTGTACAAGGCAATGGTGACAAATAAACTCTTCATTGGCCACATCTTTATAGTGTTTGTTGCGCTTGGCGGTACATTGTAAATGAAACCACTTAGGACAAATGTCACAGCCAATATTTTTTAAGTTATCATCCTCCACGTCACTTATTAACTCTTCATCACAACCAGCACATTGAGTTGCATTACGTACGTATATATTTTCATTATTTTGACTACTTCTACTCATTTTTCTTTGAGAGAACTCAACTCTGCTCTTTGCTGTCGTTCGTTTTTTCTTAGTGATTTGTTTTCTTTGAGAAGCTTCTAACTTTAGTTTAGCTATTTGTTCTTTTTTAATTGCCATCTTCAGCTTCCGTTCTTCACGATTTTTGATTACTGTTTCTTTTTCGTCATCTTTTTCCTTTATGTATGTTCGCCAGGCATCTGAAGAAATAGCCAGAGGCATTTTTTCTTTACTTTTTCTTGATTTATTTGTAAAATTTAAAGTTTTTGGCGCAAACAAATGATTTCTAAAAGAAGGTGATATAGTAGAACTTTTTATTTTACTTGATTTTGGTGTTACACTGCGGGAGGATGGTGTCAATAGTTTTTCAGATGTTATGCTATTAGTTGGAGATGCTGGCAAAGAGAAATCGAAATCTGAAGCAATGTCTAATCTGTTTAAAATATTTTCGTTTATGGGCCTAAAGGGCGTATCATTTTCGTTTATTGTAGTAATTATATCAAAATCTTGTTGGGTCGAGAGGCTTAATTTTGATTCATTTTTATCATTCGACTGTGTTTTGACACGTTTTTCCAAATTAGGATGAATTTCAGCAGTTACTACAATTTTATTTGAGGAAATAACTTCAGAGGATATTTGGTGCATTGAACTATCCGTATATTTTGATACTGCAATTGGTGACACCTGTTTTGAGACTCTTTCATCGTCAATATTGTAATTAAGATCTTTCGAATTTGAACTTTCGGAGTTAAGATTAATTTTGGCAAGTAAATTATTTTTTGGTGAAAATATTTTCGGAGGCATTTCATTATCTATAGACGACATCGCAACCAGTGGAAAGAACGTTAATTCAACATTTTGCGTAGTAGATTGATTTGAGTAAGTCTTCAGAGCCGGTTCCAAAACACCTTCATCGTTAACAGTATAGTTTTCGACTTCACAAGTCAAGGAACTATTCATATCTTTCATGTTTAGTATACTTAAAGATAAATCTGATCCTGAATGTAAGGTTTTATTACTATCGAGCTCTTCTTGATCCGAAATCGGACATTTATTTTGAATCGCAATATCAGAACTATCTTTTTTGATAATTTTCTTTATTTTATTTATATTAATACCTTCGTTATGCAAATCTTTTTCGTAATATTCTAAAACTTTCAAAGTTATATTTATATGTATATCTTCTGGTAAGCCTTCTTTTTCTCTGTACAAATTTTCTTGAATATTTTTTTACACACTTAGTATAGTCAACGGCGTTTGGATTAAAGGGGTATAATCCACACTTCCTGAATCCGTTTTTGATTGTGTTTGTAATATCCATTTGTAAAACTGTGTGTAGCAAAGGACAGAAGGTAACTTTGGTTATTTTTTTGTTTGGGTTGGCATCTTGCCATTCTTTGACAGTGTTCTTCCATTGATTTTTAATCGGTCTGAATACACTAACGTCGGCAGGCTGCATTATGTGCGTCGTGTTAGGTGGAAGTGCGAAAAGAATTATGCCATTATCATCGCAAAACTTACTCAAATCTTTTGTTAAATGGGACTTATGTCCATCCACTAGAAGAAGAACAGGCCTTTTGACGTTTTTGTCGTTCAACCACTGGTGAACTCCGTTTGCGATATATTCAAAAAAAACGTCGCTTCGCATCCACCCACTCTCAGAAATTCCAATAAACCAATTTGATGGCGCACTTTCTATAATTTCCTTCGGTGGTTTTCGAGAATATGGAAATACGACCATTGGTGTAGCAGTTTCACCGGATGCCGAAAAAACCAGTAAAACGGTAATTGTTTCTTTTTCACTGCCCCTTTTTATATCATAAATATTTTTCCAGCCTTTTGGACCAATCACCTTACCTGTTTGAGGGCAAAGTCTAAAACTAGTTTCATCACCATTAAGGATTCGGCTGGGATGCAAAAGTATATTTTCATTACCAGTTTCAGTCAAATAAGTCTTTAAATCTCTAAACCATTTTCTGATATACTCCTCGGTAACAACTGCTCGAGCTGCAGTGATACTCTCAGCCGTCCTCTCGCTGAGCTCCGGGTGTCTTTTTAAAAACAATTTGTACCATTTATCTCCGGGGCGTCCGTCCTTAAAATTATTAGATCTACCATCATCTTTTATAATTTTTTGGACAGTATTTAATAAATCGCTTTTCTTTCTTGGAAATCCACTCTTCGCTAATTGAGTTAACCATTTCACAAGTTCTTTTTCTTCGAGTTCATTCAAAACCGTGTCTCTACCCATTTTAAGTGTATTCTCTTCGACCCGGCCATGTAACCTATCTATAAGGGTGCTCCTTGGAATATTATACTCTCTTGAAGCACGCTGAATACTCAGGCTTTTACTTTTGATGGCTTCAATAGCATCTTTGATTTTTGTTCTGTCATAGTTCATTAATTTTCTTTTTGGAGGTTTCTTTGGTGTCTTTTTCATAGGTTTCTTTTTTACAGGTGCCATTGCTGATGAATTTTTATCTGTGTTACAAATTATACCTAGTTAGCAACTTGTACCAAATAAGCTTTTGGGTGTCTTAACACAAATGATAGGCAAGGGGGTAATAAATAGTACCTATGTTGCATTAAAATGACAACAAAATGTTTTTTTTCCGACTGCGCTACGCAAAGTAGGGTAATTAGCCAATGGTAATGGTAGTATCATGCTGTATATTACTGTTAAAAAAAACATAACAGAAGGTTTAAAAGCATGTCGACATTAGGTTCCCTATTTAGAGAGATTTCTTAAAGTCGACTACTGGTGTCGACCTTAAGATATTTCATTAAAAATCGGTCCCCAAGTCCAACACCCGTTTATCTAATTAAATTAATTGTTTTTATTGCGAAATCAATGTGAGATAATGTACTTCGATCTAATTATTAAATGTTAAAAGTAAAAACAATAGACAGAACGTAGTAAAATATAATAAAAACACTTACCTCAATATGCGCTCGTAAAGTGAATTTACCTTAAAAAACATTGTTTTTTTGACACGGCCGCACCTTTCAACGTTCCGAGTGCAACTGAGCTCAGGAGCATTGACCTTTCGGTTTGGTAGTTATGTTACGCAACAGGGAATATACTAAAGAGAATTTTAGCATCAAAATCTTTCTCATTCATACAATGTAAAATATGTTTTTGAGCATTTAAACGGAAAAGTAACGACTTTAGGCCGATGACGACTTTAGGACGGTTTACCCTACGTGATCCTATTAAGTCGACCTTGGTTCGGATGACGTCACCGATCTAGAACTCAGCGATCTAGGTGATTACGAAATTTGCCCTGTCTACTGTCTACTCAATTCCGGAACATGATAGTTTTTACCCGACTGCCGAACGAGGGTTATATTTTTCGAGGGTATGTACAAAACGCCAATTTTCGGTTGTCACTCTCATGGAACCGTTCAGGCTACACCTGAACGGTTCGATGGATTTTATAGCGTAGATAGGTCATTCATTAGATTCGTGAAGACAACATGAGTGTTTTTAGCAACATGAAAAAATAAAAAAATCATAAAGTGGGAATTGAGACTGGAAACGGGAGTCAATTTTTTTTTCTTTGAATTATATCGAGTGGTCTAAGGTTTGAAAAGGTGATTTTAGAACGAAAAAGCTGCAAATAAAAAAACCGATTACAAGTAGTAGGCTACTAAAAAGCATGAAACAAGCTCAGTTTACTTTTTAATTCCTAAAATATCGAATTATCAAAATGCTAAATTAGTATAATGTCGAATTTCCAAAATATTCAATTTTTCCGCAGTTTTCAATTCCTAAAATGTTGAAAGAAAATCGTTTTAAAAATACTTAGATGACAAGTAGGTATACATGAGTCAGTTATAAAAACAAATCGCCAAAATGTCAGAAATAGGAAAAAGCACAAACACTAAAGTCGCTGTGAGTGGCCATTAAGACGCAGCCTCGAGGGCTTTCCATTCCGCCCTCCGAGGCGGGAGTAATGTCACATAACGGTTGACCTGGAACTGGAACCTAGATGGAGGCCTAACTTAAGGGGGATGTTTGACATACATGACTCTGCAATATAAAAAGAAAACCCCCTTTTCAATTTCTTAACATTGACTCTCTTATTTAATAAACAAGGTGGATTACCTAAGGGTTGCTATAACTATAAGTATAAAAAAAAAGAATTTAAAAAAGTATTAACTATTTCTTATGTTTTATTGCTCAAGCAATTTTTACTTGAAATATCAGAAATCCTCCCATGACAGGATTCGAACCTGTGCCCCTCGCTTGCTGGGCGAGTACGCTACCACAGCCACTGCGCTGGGTTCCCGTGTGGTGCATGATGCATTTCTTTCTCCTTGTAAAATATTTAAAGTATTTTTTACTGCCATAACTTTTTACCTAAAAACGAATAGCGCAGGACGGCAAAAGGAGCGAGCTCAGCATAAAATATGTTGCGAGACGCACATCCGTGGATCTTCACAGAGCTGGTTTTCAGCTTGCCCCTTTAGTCACATTTTGTGTGTTTATAGGATAGTTTTATACATGCAAAATCACAACATAAACAATCTAATAAGTACTCTATTTCTGAAACTTAGATCAAAAATGTAAACAAAAATCCCTTACATTTATTTGAAAGTGACAACTCTTTATTTACTTTTTCCTTTAGAATTGACAGTTTTTGTTTACATTTTTGATCTAAGTTTCTTAAATAGAGTATAAGCCTATTCTGCTACACTACAGACAATATGAATCACAATTCTCAACCACGGGCCATGACACAGTTTATTCCAAGTGAAAACAGTAGGACAATTCCATCGTCTCTTTAATTAACTTTCACTCGACAGTAAACGTAAAACAATAAAGTTTACTTTCCCACGGGGGCGAGGGAATTGGATTTTCCAATCTAGAGTTAGCGTTATACTGTACACGCGGTCAGTAATATGGACCACAGTATGAACATCGGTTGAGCGCCCTCCCAGTAGGCTGGCTCCATAGAAACCGGGCGCTAAAATCTCAGCACACTCGATTTTGCTTTTAATGATGGCTTAATGATTCCGAAGTTGTTTTGTTTTGCGTTGTCACGATAAACTTTCGTTTTCGACCTACGACAAAGTGCTTGAATGTAAAAAACATCGCGACTAATTCTTTGGCCAGAAGTGTCGCGATAACGCGAAGATTCGTGTTGTCGCGATACGCCTGGATCACGACCTGTGATTAAGATCAATGATAGATTCGATCTAGATTTATAATCTACGAAGTAGATTGACGGATTGATGCATCTGATCACGATATATCTAGATATTTTTAAATCAAGATCGCGACCCGGCGATTGTGATGTACGGGGTGCCATACGGCTGTCACAGTGTTTGTTTGTATTTACACGGCGCAAGAGTATGTTTACTTAATAAACTAAAATGAACGATGTAGCCTCTATAAAAGCATAAAGCAAGGTTACTCAGTAAAGGCTAGGCAAATGAAAAAAAAACCGACCAAGTGCGAGTCGGACTCGCGCACGAAGAGGCTAGTGGTAAAAATACATCGCGGTATCGTTGCGTTTTATGTCAAAAATGTTATATCGTTTTAAAATTAGTTTGTTTGTAGTTTGGTTTTGTAGCGGCTACAGAAACACATATTTTGTAAAAGTTTCAACTGTCTTGCTATCACTGTTTGTGAGATACAGCCTAGTGACAGATAGACAGACAGACAGACAGCGAAGTCTCAAAAATAGGGTCCTGTTTTCACCATCACTTCCACTTTTGACCACTTCTACATGAATGACCACTTCTACAAACTATCACTTCTACATAATGACTACCTTTACAAATGACCACTTCTACAAACTATCACTTCTACATAATGACTACCTTTACAAATGACCACTTCTACAAACTATCACTTCTACATAATGACTACCTTTACAAATGACCACTTCTACAAACTATCACTTCTACATAATGACTCCCTTTACAAATGACCACTTCTACAAACTATCACTTCTACATAATGACTACCTTTACAAATGACCACTTCTACAAACTATCACTTCTACATAATGACTACCTTTACAAATGACCACTTCTACAAACTATCACTTCTACATAATGACTACCTTTACAAATGACCACTTCTACAAATGACCACTTTTACATTGTGATCACTTTTACATTTGACCACTTTAGTCTAAAGGTAGCTAAAGTAGTGTTACGACGAATTCATCGAAGATCTTAACCTAAAAGCGAAATGATGAATGGATGACAAAATTAATTACTTTCTACCCTCATTTTAGGATTCGGTTTAAAAATAGATTTGATGTCGACGGAACGGGGTCGGGTGAAGGGAGCGCCGCCTATCATATTGATTTTATAGTCTAGGACTTAATGTCTCTGGAAAAATATGCCTAAATGAACTAAACTAAGTTATTTTAGCTTAACTTAGTTTTTTAACAATGAACATTAGATAGATGGCGTTGAAATAACGAGCTTTAATCGTAAACATACCAAGGAGGGATGGGCTTCAAGATTTTCACAGCACGAGGCAGGGACTTGCGTGGTCTAGTTGGTACCGACCCAAAGACGCGAGTTCAAGCCTCGCCGAAAGTGAAAATTTTTGAATGAGTATTTTACCTTAAAAAATGTTTAGTATGAACTTTAGTTGGCATAGTTTGTGATGGACGCAAATTGATTTAAAACCGCTGAATCGATTGCGAGGAAACTTAATATGTAGATGACAGCTGAAAACCTGGTAGGTATAACACATACCTCTTACCCTGGTTACCGTGGTATACCCTTTGTTAATCTATCTAATTGTATTTTGTAAAATTGGTGGGGTAGGTCGGAACTAGGAGACGGAATAGGATTGATTTTTTGCCAAGTTCGCCGAGTCAGCTAGTGTCGAGATAAATACAGAATAAACTATTTGAAAATCACTAATAAACAACTTATCTCAGTGTTTAAGTTGTCCTTGTACTTGAAAACGAGGATAATTATTATGTTATTTTTCACTACGTACAATTAAATTTTATAAGTTTTAAAAATACCACTAAAATTGCACTAAAACTATAAATGCCAAAGTTTAGTTATTATGCTAGTGCGTGAATTACGCAAAAACGACTAAACGTATTTGGCTGAAATTTAGCCCATAGATGGTTTTTTATCCCGACATTCCCACGGGATCGGGACTTAAGCACGTAATCATGAATTCTAATCATAGTAAGTAGTACCTACTACTGTTCGAAAACTCAAAAAACAGTCATTAGGTATGTAAATTGGTCCTTTATAGAATCAGTCAATTTAAGAAACGGTCATTTATTGTAGAATCAGTGATTTATAGAATTTTAAATTCCAAGAATTGGTCCATTATAGACTCTGTAGAGTCATTTCAAGAATTAGTAATTATTAGACTAAACCAAACGAGATGGCGCTGAGTGTTGTGCACAGAATTGTTTTATTCATTTACGTCTGTCCTTCGGTGGAACAACAAAAGTTAAATACAAAAACAAACAGTAAAATCTAGATCTTTTTTGAAACGTAGGCACCAAGGTCAAGCACAAGATAGAATTTTATAATATGTCCATTGTGATAAAGATAAGCAAAAACATGAGATAAAAACACTGCTTTTCGTCGGTTCAGAGATTCCTATTGTAAGTACCTACCTAGTATACCTAGCGTGAAAGAGTTAAAGACCACAAAATTAAATTAGGTTTAGGGAATATACAAAACCTAATTTGATTTTGCGTTACCCTATGAGTATTTTAGGACATCCTTCATTGAGGACCTCATTAGCCTAGCTGCATCTGCCGATCTTGAATGGCGGCGAACTTTGTTCCGCCTTAGAAAAAAAAACCATCTCCTGATTCTAAGCTACCTCTCCACCAATTTTCAGCGAAATCGGTCCAGCCGTTCTTGAGTTATGAATAGTATAACTGACAATACTTTCTTTTAAAATAATAGGAGTTTCTTCAAAGGTCAAAAAGTTGCCCTTTTTAAACCCACCTCAGGGTCAAAGGCCAAAGGTCAACAAACGTAAACCCCCGAAAACCGTCTGAAAACAAGATACTTACATTAGAAGCCCAATGAACGTTCCTCGTCTCACCAAAGACACTTTTTTCCATTATAACACTACACTAGACTCATTTCACTACACCACAGCCCGGCACACCATAAAAAACACTACGAAACACTACAAAAACAGTCTTGAAGCAACAAATTTTCTATAAAATTTCTAGCCGAAGAGTTTAGAAAATAGTTACGAGTAAAAAACTGTAGGTAATTGGCTACGTCCGCGGCGCGCCTGCGCGAGTTTCTGACTGTACCACTTCACTATTCAAACTGGGTACGTATTCTGTAGCTAAAACGTCTCAACATCGCCTCAGCATTGTTGAATTTTTCTCGGAAACGGTTTAGAGAACGTTGTTTTGCAAAACAATACTATTGCTAACACAGATTTGTTTTCTGTTTTCGCAATGTTACATTGAAATTAAACTTATTTTTCGGTTTTAATCGCATGGTGTTTATTATTTTAACACTTCAAAAGCTGTACCGAAACTCTGAAAAGTTACCAAAAATGTTGATAAACGGTTTTCATAGATTGTTCTTCAGTTTTCGCGATGTTAGATTGAAATTTAACTTATTTTTCTGTTTTAATCGCATTTGGTTTATTACTTTACGCATTGTTTCAATGCTCAACGTTTCGAGATCTTTACAGGTCCTTTCTTCAGGAAATGATAAACAAATTTGGTTTAATTGTTAATTATTAATGACAATGAAAAACCTTTACTGAAACTCTGCATTAAAAAAAAAAACAAAATGTACGTTAAACGGTTTTCGAGAAGAATATAACAATGCTGAGCCGATGTTGAGACGTTTTAATTAGAGAATACGCGATGTTGAGTTCACTGTAGAATACGTGTCCTGCTCTATCACGTGGAACCATGCAAATTTCCTTACATTTTTGCCGAGACGCTTTATCTTTTAGATACATCGGAGTAACAGTTAACACTACAGCTGGTGGATAAGATATGGAGCATTCAGACGGGGGTATTTACATGCTATACATTATGGGGCGTTTATACGGTGCTCAAAACAACAGATTTCCAAGTCACTAAGATTGTATTCTATATTAAACATTTTAAAGAGGAAAGATTTCTTTGTTTGTAACGAATAGGCTCTGAAACCACTGGATCGATTTAAATGCTTTCACCAATAGATCGCTACATTATCAAGGAGTAACATAGGCTATACTTTTGATCCCGATAAGCCTATGTCCTTCTCCAAGGTCCCATCTATCTCTATACCTACCAAAATTCATTAATATCGGTTCAGCGGTTTAGACGTGAAAGAGTAACAGACAGAAAGACAGAGTTATTTTCGCATTTACTTATAATATTACTAGCTGACCCGGCAAACGTTGTTTTGCCTTATAAATTATAGATAGTAGCCGATTCTCAGACCTACTGAAATTTCAAAAAAATCGGTCAAGCCGTTTCGGAGGAGTACGGTAACTAACACTGTGACATGGAAATTTTATAATATATTAGAAGTCAAATTTTGAAACCTTATTTAGATGTGGTTTCAGAACGCGCCCTCTGATGAGAAGAAACCACAAGAAACTCATGTAAGTTTACACGTTTTTGTGATCATGTGTTTCATTATTTACCTACGTGTTACATCATAGGTACTTATTATTATAATTCCCAGCAAACATCCAGAAAAAAATGGCGGATGCGTAAACTTGATTTTTCATAGAAAACGCATGTAAAATGTACTGCGTGAACGTCAAAATTTTCCAACTTGTTTGCCGGCCGCTATACAACCGTTAAGCCGCTTGTCCTAGTGGACTGTCCCCGTCTAAACGCTCCATAAACTACGCGTGATTGGGTTACTGTGCCAGATGAGACAAAACACTAGACTGACTCTCTCTCTCTGCCGTAGAGGGGGCTTCAATGGCGTGATTATTTGCATCTGATACAGTGATAATAATTTCCTTCTATATTATTAGAAAGCTATTGTGTTTACAAACAATGGTAGGATTAGAAACGACTGAAGCGACAAGTCTGACGGGCGTATTAACAAACGACTTTAGTTTCTTGTGTTTTTTTTTTTCAGTTTTTTGTGTCTTCTTCTTATTGGAGCTTGCGTTCCAAAGGCACGTTAAATTGCTGACGATTCAATCTATCATGCGAAAACTTCATGCATCTATATTATATCTTCTACCCGTGCTTCGGCGCGGCACGTGACTTTTTTTAGTGTTAGCCATAGTGTTCACAAGAGCTATTTTTATCTAAACTAAACTATCCGCCAAACAGATCTTGTCATTTTTTGTAATTTTCATTGGGTAAGATCTTATCCTTGGCACTTATGTTATAAATAAGAAAGTATTTCTCTCTGTCTGTTACGATTACACGCCTAAACCGCTAATGAATTTTAAAGAGATAGATAGGACCTTGGAGAAGGACATAGGCTACTTTGGATCTAGTAAATCCCGCGGGATCGGAACTTACGCGGGTGAAACTACGGGGCCTAGACTAGTCTATAAACACGGCATTAAGACCGTTTTTTAATAGGTACCTACTTGGACCTTTCAAATAAAATACCTATCTACTCTAATATACAGTGTCTCTATTATTTATTACGTTTATAAGCTAACTTCTATGCATTAATTTAGGTACCTACAAAGATAAATGGAACCACGTAGAAATATAATTAGGCTACATTATAATATACCTAATAGAAGTATACGAAAGAAACCGGGAGGCACACCTTACTAAGTACAAATAGCCCAAACAGCATGCCGCATGACTCCGCATGCCCGTCATTAAATTTTAACACTTCTAACACAGTCAGACCTAAATTGACTTAATCTACTATCCAACTACCAAATGAGTCACAAAATTGCGGCCAGCATTAGACACAGAATGTTTTTACACGATTACTCGATTACCTCAGCTTCACGAAGCACTGTTGCGAATAAAAAATATAGGTTAAAATTGAGAAATACTTTTTTTAACGTAACTCGGCGCGAACACGCAATGATTTGGCGATTTGAAATTCGAATTTCGATGGCGGGGACAGAAATTGACAATTTATTTTTCTTTTTTTGTTTTTTTTTTTAATTGTTTAGGTTAGGCTTTGGCAAAAGGTTTTATTGTGATGCCGCCGCGGGGCTATGACCGACTAGTGGTGTTTTGTGGGAGTGGTGGCCGACTGGTGGTGGGATCGATACCAGGCGCACGCACTGACCGCCCCGCGAGGCTACAACCACCGAATTCTTTATTTAAGTTTGGACTAAGGTTGGGTTGTTAAGGGATGGTCTTGATGTCGTGAAAAACTATTATTTAGGTTATTTAGGGGTGGTGTATAGGGAACGGTAGTTAGGTTTTATTTTCGCTTAACATAGTAGGTTAGGTCAATGACCTCATTTCTCTCTAGGTTTGAACAGACACTTGACCTCTATGGCGTGACAGACAGACGCCTGGCTGCAACGCACAAGTTTGTAGTGTCTATTCTCGCCGTGGAATAAATATTTATGTAATCTATTTACAGATTTTTGTTTCCGGCTGTGGGCGATTGGATATAATATACTAGCTGACCTAGAACACTTAGCATCGCTGTTGGTCATATCGAAAAAAAAAACTTGTCACTGGCAAGACGTCACGCCCCGGTTACACGCCAAAGAAAAATAACTTTTTTGCGTCCGGTTTTCGTATTTTAAAAATGGAACTTTTTCCATTTGCTACAAAAAAAACCTAATATAAAACCAATGTGTAAATATGTAGGTATACACTAAATTAAATTATTTAGGCTCACTTGCACACCTATTCGGATTGAATTAACTATCTGAAGGCATCCTAATGAAAGCGGGAGTAATACATGGACCTAGGTACATACTTACATGAAAATTAATTATCTTATTTACATACATACATAATTTGTATTTATTCATTTTTAACAGACTTAAAAAAGTAGGAGGTTCTCAATTCAACCGTACATAAGTACATAATTTTTTTTTAATGTCATTTTGTTTGTTATGAATAAACTCAAAAACTAGGTACTGGACCGATTTCAAAAATTCTTTCACCATTAGAAAGCTACATTCACCCTGAGCACAGACCTATGTAAGTAACATAGGCTACTTTTGATCTCAATATTCCCACGGAATCGGGACTTACGCGGGTGAAACTGCGGGACGCAGCTAGTCGTAGTCGAAAGGGAATAAGTATGCCACAGCACAGAGGTCATTATTTATTCTGTGACCATGGCCACAGTAGGGGTGGCACACGCAAAGCTGTGAGCAGATGGCGCTGGCCTCGGATAATCTTTTTTGTTGATGGCCCCCACGAATGAAAACGCCGAGTTTTTTTTTTTCAGTCTGAGACCGATATGGTCAATTTAGCGGCGAGAGTTGTAAAAAACACCTGTTTGGCAGTTCTTTATTCAAACCAAAGATCAGTCGACTAGCGCCCTCTGCCGGGATAAAAAGTCAGTGTTCCTCCTCATTGCATATTTAAACATGATTAGTCTCGACAAATGGCATCTCGAGAGTCCGGGGCCAAAAAAGAAAAAAAAACATGATTAGGACTTTGGCGGGAAAGCGGAGACAACATGTCGTGCTCCAGTTTTATTTTCGTTAAACTATGTTGTAAACTCGGTTAAATTGTGTAATTTTAGTGGAATCTTATTCAATGTAGTTCCGTGAATGTGCACAAGTGTAGTGGAAACAAAATTGAGTGTTAAACATGAACTTTTCGTCGTTCCCTCCTAAGCCCCTTGAAGGTTATGGTAGGTAAAGTTGCCACCGCTTTACCATAGCCCCTGACTTGAAACTATGAGCCCGATCGGGCTAATTTCATGCAAAATACTTGATACTGGCAAGATGTACAAGATGTACGATGCTAAAACTATAATAAGAAGAGTGTTGTACCTAAACTCAGAAAAAACTCGTCAAATGGCATCTCGAGAGTCCGGGGAAAAAAAGAAAAGAAAAAAAACATGATTATTTGGCGTTAAGTATATAATTTGTAAATAACAATTAGTAATTTAATAATGTTATTAAAAATAATGAAGTCAGTAATTTAGAAGCGAAAGTCGAGGTAGCTACCTCGACTTTCATTCCGAAGGTCATGGGTTCAAATCCCGGCCCACCGCGCACCGATGTCTTTTTCCTTATGATTTTTTTTGTGCTTCCTGATCACGGGTAGATTCACAAGACCTCGTGAAGAGGTTCTGTAAGCTCGAAACGTCGAAATTTTGTTTTTAGATTTGTTGTTATAGCGGCAAGAGATACAGCCTTATGTATGATAGACAGACAGAAAGTCTCAGTAATAGGTCCCCGATTTTACCCTTTGGGTACGGAACCCTAAAAGGACTTTGAAAGTAATATAGTTTGATTCACTGAAACTTTAATAAAGCTAAAGCTATCGTTCAAAGATGGCGGAAATTCCAAGAGACATCTGCAATTTTCTCCCGCTTTTCACGCTCGGTTATATCAACCAATAACCGGCGCGCCTCGACGCATTGTGATTGGTAGATTTATTGGTATACCGAGCGCGGACGCTTGTGATTGGTCCATTTTGAGGGCAACGACTTTGCTGCATGTTAGGGTTGCCAACCGTACTGTAAATATAGCATTATGCGTCCCGCGATTTTAGCTGCGTAAGTCCCAATCCCGCGGGGTTTGAGGGTTTAAAAGTATTCTGCGTTACTCTCCTTTGCTTAACCGATCCCTATGCAAATTTTGACTATGAAGTTTGTATGAACAAAAATACGTGTGGCACTCGGGGACTGCCGCGGTTAAGCTATTGCATAGCATTTTTTTTATCAACATAATAATATGCAATTATAATTATTTTTTTATTTTGTACCACGTTGCCATGGTAGGCGGTTTTTTTCGTTACGAAATTTCTTCATGTAAAGCTCGAAGCCCGCGATAAAAGCTATGCAATAGATTAAAAAAAAACAATCGGATTTATAATAAGTGTGCAGGACAGGCGCTAAAACTGTGTAAATTAATTAAAAACATCCATTTTTCTGGAGAAACATTCTATCAAAACAAAACCTTTGAACTCTGAACTTGACCTCTGAATTTTGACAGGAAACTGTCAACTGACAGTGACAGATAGAATGTATCTCGCAATTAAGGTAATCTCACACTTTAATAATTATTGTCTTTGATCTATTGTGGCCAATCGATTAAAATCGATATCAACTTCTGCTGGTGTAGAGATACCTTAATTTATTATACAGCGCCATCTACATTTGAGTAGCACAAAACCACCATCCAGATTAACCTAGAACCATCGCAAAACCTACTAGAAAACGCGGGAACTTTGAACTTCTCTGGACCTTTCGGGAAAATTGTAGAGTTTTCCTAATATTTGATATAAAAGCTGCACCGGGATCGTGCAGCAGTCAGTCATTATTTGATCAGTGCTAAGTGAACAAGCAAGGAACATCCAGTGAACGGATCCTAGAGTATCTTCAAGTGAACCGAAGTGCTTTCAGTGAACAGTAGTGATAAAAGGTATCATTTAACCAGTGAAGGGACCTGAGAGTAATTTTCAATTGAACCGAAAATCTTTCAGTTGTGATAACTAACATAACGAACAAGTAGTGTTAAAATCGAACAGTTTTAGCCTATTCAGTTTAGTTTCTGTGATCTTTGTTGGTATTTTAGTGCTCATTTATAGTAAATTTGTGAACCTAATTGTGAACCTATACAGTCCGCTTTATTTGTGAACCTTAATAAATATTTGAACTGAACTCAGTGTATTAGTGCGTAGTTCCCGACCAACCCAGCACAGCACCGTGCTTTTCAATAAGTATTAGTGTAATGTTATTTGAAACTATATTTCAGCACAGCGTAACTTAACTATATTATGTATACTTCTGAAAAAAAAACATAAAGTACGCAAAAATACTACATTGTACGCTATCAGATTTCTTGACAAAATCTATAACACATTTGAAAGAGTGTTTTTGTTTTGAATATAATAATTTGTGATTTCAAATACAAAAATGAAATTTAGACACACATCATTTTCTTTGAATGACTTGACTTTATTCTACTAAAAGAACACCGCTCAATTTTTGCATTAAAGTTTATTTCCAAAATCAGTCGGTTGATAAAAATAGTCGGGGGAAGGTAAATCTGCAATGCAGTATATCAGTTGTCTACTACCCATAGTACAAGCCTAGTGCTTAGTTTGGGGCTAGATTGCGCTGTGTGTAACGTCGTGCAATATTTAATTATTTATTACCTATATTTTTTTGGGGTGAACATACCTACCTTACCTACTTTATTTTCATACATTTAGGAAAAAAGTGTTGGCAACCCTAATGTATGTATGTATACGTACTTCTATGAGTTGAAGGTTATATGAAAGCCATTGGAACAAAATGAGAGAATGTTTTATTTATTATCTCTTAGTTTTCGTCTCTACTGTACTAATGAAATAAATACCAACTGCAGAACTTTGCATACAGAGACACCTAGCCTCAAAGTTACCAACTAGGCTTGTGATATGGGGACCAGAGAACGAAATAAATTATATTGTAAACTTAAAAATCTCGATTTCGCCTCAAGCAAGACCGACCGTCAAGCCGAAATTAAGAAAGCGCTTTCTCGTATTTTTTCTAGTAAGGCTTAGTAGCGACATCTACCGGTATAAACATTATTATTTAATTCGACTTAAAAGTTTATTTTTTTCCCCTTTAATTTCTATTCCGTAGCCAGAAAATGAGGTACAAGCTGAGTTAAATTTTAAAGTTCTTGGGGAAACCCAAGAAGTCACTAAAGTCTTAATTCGCAAAACACTTTATAGGGATTGTTACAGAATTTGTTTCGTTCCGGGAAATGAACCCACAAACCTTTTGCGACGCAAGCGGGTTCACCAACCGTGCCATAGAGGCCGTCAAACAGTTCGATTAGCTCGAATTTATATTCACTTTGGAGTATTTTATGAAAGGAATCCTAAAACATTGTAAACGTGGCGAAAGGTTGGAGTAAATTTACCACTTTTTGTTTCTGTTTACACGAAATAAATATAAAAAGCCGCTGCAGCGCTGACAATATTGTTACGTCTATCGTTAAAATGAAATGACAATCGCTGCGGGTGAAATGGAGTCGATGAATAATTTGAGGTAACGTTATTTCAGTGGCTTGTTTCAACTGTCCGTTCCTGTTCTGTCTGATGCCATATCTAGGTACTGTTAAGGTTAAGATCAATGCCCTAAAACCCATTTTTCCAGAGGTTAGATTACAAAGAGCACCCTTTTCAGGTCATTAGGCGCTAACAAAAAAGGTCAGATATTTGACAATGGCAACCGGGTTGTGTAGGAACATAGATAAGACGTATAATTTACTAAAGTCCGGTTCCCGTGCAACTTCAGGATGTATAATTATCACAGGAGATTTTTGATTAGCGAGCTCAAAAAAAAGTACTTAGGTATTTCCGAAATTGAAGATCCAAATCGGCGGAATATCTCTAAAAGTTAACGACCGATTTTGGGGAGTAAAATTGTACTTTGAAGCTCTCCGACAGACGCACATTTTGACATTATACCGCGATATATCTATACTAATCTATACTAATATTATAAAGCTGAACAGTTTGTTTGTTTGAACGTCTCAGGAACCGCTGGTCTGCTTTGAAAAATTCTTTCACTGTTCGATAGTCCATTTATTGAGGAAGGCTAATTATATTTTCAAAAAATTAGGCGGACGAAGTCGCGGCACTGCTGGTCTCTAATAAATAACTGCGAAACTACAGGCAATGCCACAATGTCATAAATCGGGACACTATACGCGATCACGAAAATAATAACATTATCAAACGTCAAACATGCTGTCAATCCTGAAGAAGGGACCTGTAAAGGTCTCGAAATGTTGAGCATTGAAACAACGCTAAAAGTATTACAACCGAAAAATGAATTTAACTTCAAGCCCACATCGCGAAAGCAGAAGAAAAATGGTTGAACAAGTTGAGTTAGATTTTTAACATGATTTAAAAATCTCATCTGCCAGACGTAGTCTGGGAAACCTACGAGGCCGCGTCGTCTACACTAGGGCTTCTAAAGTTACATTAATCTGAGATTAGGCTACAACTAATCTTTTACTCACGGCTTAAGATGATAGTCTCCATTCTCTTTCTCCATACAAACGTAGTTTAAATTTTCCTCCCTGGATATAAACATTAGAGTAAATATGTAAAACTTATATCTGTCATGACTATGCATCTACCTTTTTATTTTTATTACTTTTTATTATTATTTTAATTAGAAAATAAAAAAAAATAAAAAGGTAGATGCATTGTCATGACAGATATAGGGTTTATGGCATAAACATTTTTGCTCTAATATCTTTATCCAGGGAGGAAAATTTAAAGTAACGTTTGTATGGAGAAAGAGAATGGAGACTATCCTCTTAATAAATCCTTAGTTCCGATTCGACACTTTCAAGTGTTACTAAGCAATCCAAGTATATCTATAAAATATGCTTTGCCCTGGGGGTGACTGACTGACTGGCTGATTTATATATACCGCACAGCCTAAACCGCTGATAGTAGAGAGATAAAATTTGAAGAGTGTGTTCTTTACATGATGGAGGCATTAGATAAGAAAGGGTTTCCCAAAATTCCCACGGGATCGGGACTTGAAAAAAAAACATTGCACGACGTTACACACAGCGCAATCTAGCCCTAAACTAAGCACTAGGCTTGTACTATGGGTACTAGACAACGGATATACTACATATTATACTTTTTTTTGTAAATACATACATATGATTCATAGAAAACACTGAATATCCCATGCCTTCGGACCGTGGTGAGTCCTAGGACATGTTGGTTTCCTCACGATGTTTTTCCTTCACCGTAAGAGCGATGTTATTAGCGCACATAACTTTTTCTTAAAGAAAAAGACATTGGTGCGCGGTCGGTCTGGATTCGAACCCGCGACTCTCAGAATGAAAGCCGGGGTATCTACCACTAGACCAACACCGCTCATAAAAGTGATTACTCAGTGATTACTAAAGCTTCAAATACACGACGACACTTGACATTAACATCCGTATTTATAGACGAATCTAAGTGATTACTTTGTCTAAGCAATGCCCTTCATTATTACGATGGACATAACAATATCGTTAGCGCTGTAGCTGCTTTTTAGGGTTCCGTACCTAAAGGTAAAAACGGGACCCTATTACTGAGACTTCGCTGTCTGTCTGTCTGTCTGTCTGTCTGTCTGTCTGTCTGTCTGTCTGTCTGTCCGTCCGTCCGTCCGTCCGTCCGTCCGTCCGTCCGTCACCAGGCTGTATCTCATGAACCGTAATAGCTAGACGGTTGAAATTTTCACAGAAGATGTATTTCGGTTGCCGCTACAACAACAAATACTAAAAACAAATTAAAACAAATATTTAAGAGGGGCTTCCATACAACAAACGTGTTTCAAAAACATCGAATCGAGTAGGTCATGAAATTCAAAATGGCTGCCCTATCTGTCAAATACCAGTCTGCCTTCACTTACCAAAGAGTTTCATAATTATAAGTTTCAGATTGTCTTTGTGTCAAAGTTTTTTTTTTTATTTAGTGGTGTGGTCGTATGATGGAAGAAAGAATCGAAGCTAAATATGTCACATTTTCCCAGAGAAATGACAAATGGCGCTGCACTGAGGTTGGTATATGATTGAAAATGGAGGTGGTAATTACCTTCACCCATTGGTAAACGATTTTAGGGTTCGGTACCCAATTGTGATAGTGGTACGGAACCCTTCGTGCGCGAACTTTCGCACTTGCCGGGTTTTTTATTATTATTTCGCGTAATAAAAAAATTGGAATATGTTTGAAAAATCACCTTTATACTTACATAAAATTTCAATTACCTACTTAAAGGTTTATGAAATCATTTTTTCAAAAGCAGTAGGTATTTCCTAATTACTAAAAAAATCATAACCCCCTTACTTAGTATAAACGTTGATTAACAGCTGCATAAACCAAGTACCTATCATTTGTCTTTTACTGCGACATGAAGTTTCAAAGTTAACAGGCAGAGACAAACGTTACATAACCTTAGTCATCTGTTAATTATCGTTTATAAGTAAGTAAATGTTTAAATAGGTATACCAGCAGAATTAACTTGCGAAACCTTATCTTCAAAACAACCGATTTCCACTAAATCTCAATAGAAAGCAGAAAATGGGTATAAAATGTTGTTTTTCCGCCATTATGAAGTCGTCCCACGCTCCAGCCATTATGTTAGTAGGGGCTCGGATTACGTACCTCTGTCATCCGAGTTACCTCTCAGAGGTACCGCTAGCCTCTTGACCTGTCACTCACTTTAGGGTGCCTTAAGTGAGCAATGTTGTTTAGAGATAGATAAACAAGGCGATTTTGTCGTGGTAGAAAGCGTCTCGGCGCCAAATTGGCCATATTAGTCTCAGACCGAAAGAAAAAAAAACTCAGCGTTTTCATTCCTGGGGGACCATCAACAAACAAAAAAAAAATATCATCCGATGCCAGCGCCATCTGCTCACAGCTTTGCGTGTGCCACCCCATTGGAAGTATTACTCCGAAATCAAACTCATTTTTATTATTTACTCAGCCTACTTTTCACTTATGTGGTAACTAGCTGTGCCCGCGGTTTCACCCGTGTAAGTCCTGATCCCGCTGGATTTACGGGATCAAAAGTAGCCTATGTCCTTCTCCGAGGTGTTATTTATCTCTATACCAAAATTCATCAATATCGAATCAGGGGTTTAGGCGTGAAAGCGTAACAGACAGACAGACAGAGTTACTTTCGCATTTATAATATTAGTAAGATAGTATGTAAATGTAGGTATACAGACCTACCTAAACTGGACTGTTTTCTGAAAATGTCATATTGTGTAGGAAATGTAGGAAGTTTGTCCTACAACTTATGTGACCGGTCCCAGGGAACAAATTTGTATGAAAGTTGGGCAACTCGATACAAACTACAAGGTAAACTGTGATTTAACTGACGCAGCGCGGGAAATCGTCGGAAGAACAATTTTCTCTTACCGAACCGCGTTCGATTTTCAAACTTATGAAAACCGGAACAAGAAGTTTTATTATTTTTTCTCCAATACGTAACGTGGGTACTGTAGTGCTGCCAGTATCAAGATTAAAAAAATAAGTTTTTTCCATGTATTGTATTTGACATAAAGATGTTTGAAATCTTAGTCTATTATTAAATGAGAAGGTATATTGAAATTTATTTGATTTCTGTCAGTATTCGAACTACATTCTAGACTTCTAGATCACGAGTTACACCTGCCGTGGTCACGAGCAGATTTAACCATGATTGGAGTAACCTGTGCCGAAACGTCGAGGTAATTTAAATTTTAAATTTACCTACAACCAGCTGCGCCCGCGGTTTCAACCGAGTACGTCCCGATCCCACGGGACTTACGGGATCAAAAAAAGCCTATGTCCTATATTGATGAATTTTGGTCGGATCGACCGATAATTCCTAAATGACGAAATAACGTAGGGCCTCAGCGGCCACGTGTCTAGATCGCGTTGAAGATAATCATTGTTATTAAGGGCCCTATATCTGCTAAACTCAAAATCCATGTCGGGCGCATCGAAAATTGTTGATTATTTCATGACGGAATGTCGTAGAACTTTTTTTTGTGTACAGATTATAGGCGACATTGTTTCCGATATTTTAGTGCAGTTTCCATACAAATATGTCGAAACGCCTATCGACATTTTAGCCGAATCAGACATTTTTTTGTTTAAAATTTGGATAGGCTTTGCACCAATAGGAGGTTCTTGTCTTAAAACTACACCAAAATGTAGGAAACAATGTCACCTACAATCTGTACACAAAAAAAAGTTCTACGACATTCCGTCATGAAATAATCAACAATTTTCGATGAGCCCGACAGGGATTTTCAGTTTCAAGGTCGTTGGCGTTGTAATTCCTCTTAATTACCTCGACGTTTCGGCAAACGGGTCACGCCGGCCGTGGTCGCGAGAAGACTCAAGTTGCGAGAGTTAAAAAAAACCGGCCAAATGCGAATTGGACTCGCGCACGAAGGGTCACACACAATACCACTATCACAATGAGGTGGAACACCCAAAGCTGTGAGCAGATGGCGCTCTAGTCAACTGATCTTATTTTTTAATTTTGTGGCTCGCCTGTACTGTGAAGTTAAGTTGGAGTCTTTGTGTTTTAGTGTTAAAATTATCTAAAAATAATCCATTTATGTCGGTGTCTTGTTTAGTCTCAAAGAAAAACATCGTAGGAAAAATGCTCCTACTACATTGAGGCATTTTATTTAAATATAAACGTAAACATAAATGAAACCGCCGCGCCGTGAGTTGTGAAAATACAACTATTTGACAGTTCTTATTTCAAAATTAGATTAGTCGAACTTCGCCCTCTGCCGGGATAAAAAGTTAGTGCTCCTCCCCATTGGGAAAGAAACCCTAAAATGAACACTAGACCAACCCAATCCGTAAACGCAAAGCGGACGCTAAGTCTATCAGTCCATCACTAGATGGCGCTAGTAGTAAAAATACACCGCGGTATCGTTGCGTTTTATGTCAAACTTCACTTTTGTTGTATGGGAGCCTCCCTTAAATATTATTTTGTTTTTAGTATCTTTTGTTATAGGGGCAACGGAAATACATCATCTGTGAAAATTTCAACCGTCTTGCTATCATCGTTCATGAGATACAGCCTGGTGACAGATGGACCGACAGAATGCGAAGTTCAGTAATAGGGTCCCGTTTTTACTTTTTGGGTAGGTACAGACCCAAAAAAGTGTGTAATATGGTCTTACCTTATCGACTGGCATGGAAGGGCACGCTCTGCAGAGGTTCCAAAAGGACCCGATCATCTGTGCGCTGCCGCTGGGCTGTGGGGAGCTCGGGGGGAAGTCACGCCCGCAGCCAGGGCTGGAGCATCCGCTGCTGGAAGACAAACTATAGGTTAGATGGGAGTAACATCCAGGGCTGGAGCATCCGCTGCTGGAAGACAAACTACAGGTTAGATGAGACTAACATTCAGGGCTGGAGCATCCGCTGCTGGAAGGCAAACTACAGGTTAGATGGGATTAACATTCAGGGCTGGAGCATCTGCTGCTGGAAGACAAACTACAGGTTAGATGGGACTAACATTCAGGGCTGGAGCATCCGCTGCTGGAAGACAAACTACAGGTTAGACGAGGTTAGGAGGGATCAAGACGAAAATATCACCAACAATATTTATCTACACTTCTACACTAATATTATAAAGAGGAATGATTTGTATTTTGTGTGTGTGTGTGTGTGTGTGTCTGTATATTTGTAATCAATAAACTCAAAAACTACTGGACCGATTTCTAAAATTCTTTCATCATTAGAAAGCTACATTAACCCTTAGAAACAGCAACTAGCTTTCTAATGATGAAAGAATTTTTAAAATCGGCACAGTAGTTTCTGAGTTTATTTATTACAAACATACAGATAAACACAAATACATTTTTTTTTCTCTTTATAATATTAGTGTTGTGTAGATATTATTATGAGTTAAATTTCAATCCAATGTCTCGAAGACAAGAAAAAATTAAAATATCACCAATCACAGTAGTTTTTGAGTTTATTCATTGCAAACATACGACACACACATACACACAAAAATACAATATCTTTCCTCTTTATAATTGAGTTTAATTTCAATCTAATATCGCGAACACAGAAGAAAAAAATTAAATATCATCACAGTCTGACCATTGAAATACCTGGAAAATACCCAATGAAAACAACCAATAATCGAACCTTACGTAAAAACTAACAAGGCTAAAAATAAACCGGTACTGGGGTGGTAATAGATCAGTAATATCTTGTTTCTACCTATACATTTTGAACCCTTTTTGTAACGACAAGACAAAGGGGATATACATTTTTGGTCAAAGATTTACCATTCTTTATCTAATATAGATGATTAATACAGGGCACTTTTAATCCATGTGTAGGGCGCTGTGCCCGGGACATTGTTAGGAAAAGTAGGCTTGCCCAGCACCTATAGGCAGACAAGACTAGACTAATAATTTTTCATCCCATCTATTCGAAAAGTGTCGCTTTGGTCCTCTATAAGTGCGACCAAAGTAGCTCTTTTCTGTTAAGATAAACAGCCGGGTGCAAAGTAAAACAGCCGGGAACAAAATAAAACAGCCGGGAGCAAAGTAAATTTGAATTTGGAACATAATGTATCATTCATAGAAATCAAACGTAAATTATATGAATTACTGGCTTACCACGGGGCTAGATGGCGCTGTGTGTTGTTCACAGAATTTATTTATTTTATTAGTTTCATTAGTGTCATTAGTTTCAGTTTCATTAGTGTCATTAGTTTCATTTGCTTCATTAGTTTCATTAGTTACATTTGTTTTATTAGTTTTATCAGGTTCATTAGTTTCATTAATTTCATTAGGTTCATTAGTTTCATTAGTTTCATGAGTTTCATTAGTTTCATTGGTTTCGTTTGTTTCGTTTGTTTCATTAGTTTCATTAGTTTCATGAGTTTCATTTGTTTCATTAGTTCATTAGTTTCATTAGTTCATTAGTTCATTAGTTTCGTTAGTTTCGTGAGTTTCGCTAGTTTTGTTAGTTTTGTTAGTTTCGTTAGTTTCGTTAGTTTCGTTAGTTTCGTTAGTTTCATGAGTTTCATGAGTTTCATGATTTCTATTAGTTCATTAGTTTCATTCGTTTCTTTAGTTTCATTAGATTCATTAGTTTCATTTGTTTCATTTGTTTCATTTGTTTCATGAGTTTCATGAGTTTCATTAGTTTCATTAGTTTCATTAGTTTCATTAGTTTCATTAGTTTCATTAGTTTTATGAGTTTCATTAGTTTCATTAGTTCATTAGTTTCATTAGTTTCATTAGTTTAATTTGTTCATTAGTTTCGTTAGTTCCGTTAGTTTCGTTAGTTTCGTTATTTTCGTTATTTTCGTTATTATCGTTATTTTCGTTAGTTTCGTTAGTTTCATTAGTTTCATTTGTTTTATTTATTTTGCTTATTTTTTTAGTATTTATATGAAATTTTCACAGATGATGTATTTCTGTAGCCGCTATAACAACCAACAAATATTTATAGAGGGCTTCTGTATAATAAACGTGATATTAAAATTTTATACCCAACATTTTTGTTTAAGTAAATAGGTATATTCACGAATTACGTAACACCATATCTTATTTATTTTCTCATAGAAGGGGATGAAAAGTAGAGTATATGACTCGAGAGCAAATTATTTTTGCCTCGGGCGATGTATACTTTGAATCCCTCGCTGCGCTCAGAATTCTACGTTAGAATCCCTCGCTACGCTCGGGATTCTATTCTAGAATTCCTCGCTTTGCTCGTGATTCAAAGTAACGCCCTCGCCGTAAAAATACTATTTTGCTCTCTTGTTATACAATCTACTATACCACTAGAAATAAAAATGCTAGAAGGCAACTTATTCCGCAATATACCTACTAAGAAAATGGTTGATCTCAAAGGCTTTCTACAGTGTCAAAGAATATTTAGATTTAGATGTTTACTTTACATAAGATTAATTTGTTGACTCTAATTATGTTAATAATAAAATTAATAATTGTTAATTTTTATTTAGAAGTAATGCTTAGATTAAGTTATGTAATTTTTATTTTTAAAGTTATAAGTAATTAAGTTATGGCTTTCAGACGTTTTGGTGTTTAATGCTGTAAGTCTGAAAGTGTTTGCTTAATAAATAAAAATAAATACTATAATATTGTATGTCCGGGATGGACAAACTGTTGATACTTATCACACATTTCCATGTCACCTTAATGTACACAGTTATTCAATAAATATTCTTGATGCTTGAGTTAGTCAGCCATGCCCAGAGAAAAAGAACGGGCCATATGCGTCTGAAGGCACCAAAGCCGTGGGTTTTACTCACGATGTTTTCCTTCACCGTAACAGCGATGTTAATAGCGCTTTTTCGAAGGAAAAAGACATTGGCGCGCGGTCAGGATTCGAACGCATGCCCCTCGAAACGAAAGTCGAGATACCTATCTACCCCTAACTAAACGAACACAGCTCCATACCATACCCACAAAAACCCCATATTTCTAGCGTTTAAGTAAGTTTATGTTACTTCTTCTCCTTCATGCAAAAACTACTGAACCGATTGCGATGAAACTTCGTATCCAGATAGCTGAAGACCTGAATTAAAACATAGGCTAGATTTTTTTCCCGATATTCCTGCGGGATCGGGACTTACGCGAGTGTAACTGCGGGGCGCTGCTATAGTTTTCCATAAAAATGTAACAAAAGGTGTACCTACCAACATTAGGGGGGGACTAAGGGGGTAGGTATTAGAGGGTGATTGTAAATGATTACTCGGAACATCGGAAAGCGTCGATTATTCTAGGTCACGTACAGGGGAGGCAAACCTTTAGTTTACGTAGGTAGGTAGGTACCTACTAATTGACCCTGACCCGTCAATCCTACGATGTTAATATTGACTTCTTACATGGGGTTGGTTTGACCACTTTCTTACTTGTGATGAGGTTTAAAATGTAGCATGCTTAATTATAATTTATCTGTTGGGCTAAAAAATATATTTTAGGAGATTCATTTTGGGAATTGCCTTTTCACACGTTCACTGTGACTGCGAAAAATAACCTATTTTATTGGCACTCTTTTAGTATTACTGCTCAACCATTTTCGAAAGAAATTGAACAGGGCTAAGGCAAGTTGGAGACATTTTAATTGTAGAATAGGTACAAACCTAAAATCTTTTTTTTTTATTATTTAAAGCGACCTATATTAAAAAGAAGATCAAAGACATTACAATAGATACGTACACCCCGTATGTATCCCGTATTTTTTGTTTAATTTTTAGTTATGTGTGTCTATGCACCCCGTAAAATAAACATGGCGTTTAAATTAATTTCAACATAGGTATGTATGTACAAACCTACATTTTAATATAACAAATTTAAACATTTTTTAACAAATGAAAAAATATGATTACCTGGTTACTATATTTGTACCGATGTACCAGGCCATCATAAATCACAAGATCACCTTGTGGAACTCCCAAATGTAATACCCATTTCCCGTTCCGTCCGACATTTACGTCACTACCTTTCGACCCTTTTAAATCCTAACCAATTAAAATAATCCCTTTCTTACTAAAACGTAAACAATTTTAATTCTGTTTTCAACAATAAAAACCCCGTAATTGGTTCTACAAAGTTCAACAAACCGTTTTGTGATAAAAAGTTTGATTGTTGAAAATATGTGGGATATTTTAAAGGAAATTCTTTCAATTTACTAAACTGGCGCTAGGTCCCGGTTTTGCACGGGTGCTTGTTAAAACAATATTGAAATTCAGAGGAACATACATTATATGAAAACACCACCCCCAACATTAGGCCGGGCCACTGTTGTATGGAAAATTTTTTTTTGTCATTTTTTAGGGTTCCGTACCTAAAGGTAAAAACGGGACCCTATTACTGAGACTTCGCTGTCTGTCTGTCTGTCTGTCTGTCTGTCTGTCCGTCTGTCCGTCTGTCCGTCTGTCCGTCTGTCCGTCTGTCCGTCTGTCCGTCTGTCCGTCTGTCCGTCTGTCCGTCTGTCCGTCTGTCCGTCTGTCCGTCTGTCCGTCTGTCCGTCTGTCCGTCCGTCCGTCCGTCTGTCCGTCCGTCCGTCCGTCCGTCCGTCCGTCCGTCCGTCCGTCTGTCACCAGGCTGTATCTCATGAACCGTAATAGCTAGAAGGTTGAAATTTTCACAGAAGATGTATTTCGGTTGCCGCTACAACAACAAACGAAATAAAACAATTATTTAAAAGGGGCTCCCATACAACAAACGTGTTACAAAAATAACAAGGAGTTGAGTCAGGACAGGAAGAAGGATAGGAGGACAAATCGAGTTGGTCATGGAATTCAAAATGGCTGCCCTATCTGTCAAATATACTAGTCTGCCTTACTTACCAAAGAGTTTATTTTATGTTTCAGATTTTCTTTGTGCCAAGGTTTTTTTTTTTTCAGTGATTCGGTCGTTTGATGGGAGTAAGAATCGAAGATAAATATTTCATATTTTCCTATAAAATTTAAAAATTGGTTGTTGTAAACCATTTTAGGGTTCCATATCCAATTGTGATAGTGGTACGGAACCCTTTATGCGCGAGTGTCGCACTTGCCCCGTTTTTTTATTTGTAATAGTGCTTAAAATATGCTATGTGATCAGAAACGATGCGATGCTTTATAAAGTTTCATAGCATTTGGACATTATCTTCTGCCTCCGGATCCACTTTGAATTTTCGAAAAAATCTTAAAATCGACGCTTCTTATAACATAAGTATTTTTTTGTAAGTAGGTAAATATTGAAAAAGTATTAATTCAAATCACCCATAATAGACTCATTTTCATAAAAATTAACAGTTTGGGAGAAAAAAATACAAATTAAAATAATTCATAGGCCTCTCATTCCAGTCGAAAATTCTTCTTACCTTCAAAATTGTGGTATAAGTTTACGCAATTCTATCTGTGCTTTAATAAAACCCTGGATGGCTGATTTTGTGGTCAGGGTTGGTGCAGTTAGTAACTCATTTTACTGCCCTTTCTACTTCCTGAGTGTGACAAAATAAACCTAAGAAATATACTCGGTTTTCTTCTCTTTGAGCGATATAACATTCAAGATTTTCGTAAAGAACTTCTTTTAAATTTACTGGTTTATGAATTTGCGTTTACCAATTACGATATGGAATTAATAAAATAATGCATCCATGTTAATATCTGGTGCCAAAATAAGCATCAATTCCGTGTTTGAATGGAAAAAGTTAAATAATTAAGACGGTTAAAATACGTTTAAAACTTTTAAAAGATTTTCATAGTCTGAGAGCATTGTTGTAGGATTTTTCAAATATGCGATAGCTCCTTTATTCAATAATGATATTAATATTGGCAAATAATTTGGAATTAAGTGAATTCCAAAGATTATTTCCCATTTCCTTCATCTTTACAAGTAGGGTGGGATTATAAGCAAACCCTCTAGAGCGTACACTTTTACAACGTACGTTGTTGAAATTACTAGACTATCTGAACGTCCGGTGTTGAAAGTAAATGCCCAATTATTTGATCAGCTCGTTTATGGCATTCAACATTAAATATTTTTTCATGTAAGGCACCGCAAGTATCAATTTATATTAAACAACAGTTACCCAGAATCTCAAAAACGTTGTAATTGTTGTTTTGGTATTTTGATTGAGATTTTAAGTGATAAACTTCAAAAATTGGTATTAATCTACGATAGGGTAAGTCGTTTATCACATTTGTAAAGTGTAACAACGATTTTAACAATAACGATGTTAGCTGCTTCGTCAAAGTTAGTATTTTTGAATTATTTTTATGTTGTAACGTATGCCTCATCAACTCCTTAAATTGTTGTTAAATAATAATAATAATAATAATAAGCCCGCAGGGCACCTTGAGGCGAGGTGTCGGGGAGTAGCGACCCCGCGGCTACCCGAGTGCTCCAGGGGGAAACCACCGTTCCTCACCTCCGGCTTGCCTTAGTTGGCTGGTCGGAGTGAACACTGACGAGGAAGCGGTCCCCCGCCTCTGGCTTGCCTTCACCGGCTGGTCAGAGTGGAGTCGCGAGAGCAGAAATGCTCGGAGGATGGACACCTCACGTCAGTGATGAGTTGGCCCGCTCCACAGGATTACCTAGGATGGTTTAAAATCCGGTGAGGTTGCTCCATCCTTCAGCCACTCACGCCCCTGTTGCCCCCTGGCTGTAATTTGCTCGGCTTAATTAGGGTGGCCCAGTTTGTGAGTTGGCGAGTCTCCGCCTGCCATTTTTACATGTTTATTGAACATTGTTACGGCAGGCGCCATAGTCCCCATAGTTCCCCCCAGTATCCAATCCACTACCAACCCATTTCCATAGCCCAAGTAGTTTTTCACCCGTAGTTTACACAATAGTTCTATCCAAACCGGGGGTTGTCCTTGGTTGCATTTTATAGTGTAGACAGGGATAACCGCCGGTTTGGTGTCCACCACAAAATTTAAATTAAAATGTTACTAAAACAGGCCTCTACGTGTTGGCTTCGGCCCCACGCACGCCTTCCAAAGGTCCGGGTGCTCCATAGCCCCGAGTATCCGTAATGGTAACAACAAATAATAATAATAATAATAAATCATTTATTTCAGGCTACTAAGGCCCATAGATACATACCTTATAAACTAACATACATATTTTATAAAAAGAGAAATGTGTTATTAATAGTAGCTTAAAACTATGTTAGTAGCACTTCCTTAATACTACACTACTTAGTCTTAGTGCACACTTCTGGTATTTGTCCGCGGAAGCGACGGAACACCACGCCGTTCGGCCAGAAGTCTTCGGTCATGACGCGAGGCAGGTAGCATGTAGGAACTCGCACCACAAACGCCTTGAAATTGACGTTCCGATGCGACTCCAGCATATGCACCCTCAGCGTATAGCCCAACTTCTGGCGCACGTACTCAACGATGTTCTTCTCCCCGACGGTGTAGTGCAGGCGGGAGATGTACACCGGAGTGTTCGGCATCGTTGAATCTGGTGAAGCTGTACCGCTGCGGTTCTTGACAGGTCTTATTCGGTTCTTCCTCCTATTTACCGTAATAAAACCATCAGCATCCTGGCTTCATTTTAGAAGCGACTGTGGAGCTCGCGGTGACGTTGGCGAAACTTAGTTTCACCGGGGCTGCAGGCACGTGCAGCGGGACGGGGAGCGTAGGTCGTGCGGCGGCAGGCGGAGGAGCCGCGGGGGAGCGGGACGCGCGAGGCGCGCTGTCTACAAGCGGCGCACGAGGCGACGGCGACGGCGACAAAACTGCTGACGCGAAGCTACTATCTAGGGCAGCTCCGCGCGGCGAGTTGACGTGTGTCACTGACACTAGTGACCTCATTACCGTTCCGATCTTGCGCAAATCATCGAGTTCCTTACGTAGTTCGGAAACGGCATTTTGAGATGCATCCAGCTTCTCGTGTACTTCCTTCAGGCTCTTCTTAAGAAGGACAATGTCCTTCAAAAGGCTCGTGGCATCGACGTGGTCAAAGGTGACGGGAGGGAGCTTGTTTAAGTCCCTCGCCACAAACGTAGGCACGTCGTCCGGATCTGTCTCCTTGAACAGCGTTATAATGTCCTGTACGCTTTTCTTCGTCCCGTCGCGGCGGCGAGAGAACATTTTGTCGCGCTTGTTGAGCACCTCGTACAGCAGCAGCTTGCCCGCCGCTATGTCATCTTCACTGAAGTCCGTGACGCAGATCTGAAGTGCAGACAACTCGTCCATCACGTCCAGCTTCAGCTGCAGGAACGCCAGCAACTCGTTCACCACAATGTTGTTACTCATTGTGAAGAATTACGAACGACAGCTTACGCTGCGCTATTTGTCACAAATACCTACGTAAAGAATCTTAGATTGGTAGTGAATTATGATTAAAATCATTTATATTTCGAAATACGGAACAATTTTACGGGTACAATCTATGACAAAAAATTACATTTACACGCCTTCTGTTCTAGTTAGCCCCAGTACAAAAATACTCACGTTTTCAGTGTAAGTTCAAAAGTTATTTTCAACTACCAATATTATTTTTATTTTGTAATTTCGAAGTTTATTGATAAGTTATCTTAAATATTAGCTTAACTTAGGCTTTATATGGTCTCACAGTGCATTTAAAGTGTTCTAATACCCTTCTCATAAGTATTCAATTTTTCTCAAAATAACAAAACTTTGAGGTCAATCCGGAGGCAGATGCACTTAAGCTATTGCAATAATATTTTGCATACGTGGTATAAGCCCATAGTAGACAAATAATTTCGCTATTAGAATTCAAAAATCGAAAAAAAGTTTTTTTGACCCGGCCTACCCAACATACTTAGGTACATACATTTTACTAACGTTAACTCTTTATTACAATTAGTACAGATGCAGAGAACTCAAACTACGATAAGTAGGGAAATTCCTTTGACATAATCGCAAATCGTCGGGCCCGGGACTTGTCAATGAGCGTTACACCTTAAACGGTTCCATAGTTTTCCCATTGGTCTCCACATTAGATTTCCTACTGTCCTATTTCCTATACCTGCGTGGGGCGAATGACCATAATTGCCATGGTTCCAATCCAACGATTAAAGTTGTCTCACCTAATCAATTCACGCCTCACTACCATACAAAAGAACAGGTCCAATTATGGTTTTATAGACCTGTCCCGGCATTCTGGGGTCACAGATGACACCAATTACCTCTCGCCACTTAGCCCAAACTGCTGAAATGCGAGACTTGACGTCGCAATCGGCGCATCAGGCTAGGGCCGAAGCCTTTAAAAATGGTAAAAAATGAAACTAAATTATAGTAGAACTAGCTGACCCGGCAAACGTTGTTTTGCCTTATAAATTATAGATAGTAGCCGATTCCCAGACCTACTGAATACGCATATAAAATTTGGTAAAAATCGGTAAAGCCGTTTCGGAGGAGTACGGTAACTAACATTGTGACATTGAAATTTTATATATTAGATAAATTATAGATAGTAGCCGATTCTCAGACCTACTGAATACGCATATAAAATTTGGTAAAAATCGGTAAAGCCGTTTCGGAGGAGTACGGTAACTAACATTGTGACATGGAAATTTTATATATTAGAAGAAGAAGATAGATGAAACCCATTGGAAAAGGAAGAGAGTGTAACAAAAATGACAGAAGCAGACCCCAAGTACGACCATAATATGACCGATGTAGGTAGTTAGTTAGTTTCGCTGGGCCTTTTTCCGCACTTCGTCTCACAGTTGGACCATTGTACGTGATTTCTTAGAAGGGTTACGCAGTAAGACGCCACGTGATCCTACTCCGGATTGGCGAATATCCCATGCCTTGGGACCGTGGTAAGTCCTAGGACATGTCGGTTTCCACATGATGTTTTCCTTCACCTTACAAGCGATGTAATTAGCGTTAATAATTTTGACGACCTCGGTGGCGCGTCGTGCGAAAGCGCGACTGCAATGCAGGAGGTTGCGGGTTCGATTCCCGCCGGGTGCAGGTATTTATGCTTAAAAAATAAATATTTGTGTCTGGTCTGGGTGTCCCTCTATGTATAATATGTATGTATTTACAAAAGAAAAATAAATATAAGTATTATATCCGTTGTCTAGTCACCGTAACACAAGCTCGCTTACCACGGGGCTAGATGGCGCTGTGTGTTGTTCGGAGAATTTATTATTTATTATTATTATTATTAATTAGCGACATTGAATCGACGACTCTCGGAATGAAAGTCGGGGTATCTACCACTAGACCAACACAGCTCTTTATACCGATGTAGGTACCAGGCAATCATAAATCATAAAGATGTCTTATTTACGCCGTGACTAGCGCGAGCGTAGGCTTAGTACGATATTCCAGAATTTAAACATACATATTTCCCTAGATTACCTAGCTTAGATGGTGGGTACTCTAACAAAGTCGTTTTATCCACCTTTTTTTTAAAGGTGTGTAAGTAATTTCCCAAACAGTTTGGCTTGAAAACTGGTGAAGCCCTCGAGTTTGAAATGGATCACTATCAGGCGACCTTTCTTTTTCTAGAGACCAGTCCAGTTCTATGCCTATTTCATTATCAAGTTTTATTGGCAATGGGTGGTGAGAAGATACGGCAGAATAAAAACAATTACGTCTTGTACAACTAAGAAAAAGTTCCGCAATAAACTCAGCCTTGTTTCGATTTAACTTTAAAGTTTTAACTGCCCGGTTAAGGTACGCTACGGTATAAACAATTTATAACTAAAACAATTTATATTTTCTCTGAAACTGTTCCCTGTTCAATCGCAGTGGAACGAAGCCAAAATCACTATCGATTTGTTACAAATGAGCCGACATTTTTGGGTCGTCGATCTTGCAAATAAAGCGATCCAGATTTCACTGATTTGCAAGTTCCTGACAGATTTGCAAATCATTGACCGTGATTGCAGTTTAGGAAATTTTGTTCGGTATTTCTTATGCTTATTGTTCAAGGCAGTTTACTAGAAATATATTTTACAAGAAGAAATGCATCATGCAAAGTTTACTTTCAAGTTTAGTGTAGTTTTTTGAACATTATCTGTAGGTACTTAGCCTCATAATGATAGCGCCAAATTGGCCATATCGGTCTACTCCAAAAATCTGGGCCTGAAAGACAGCAATCTACTAAGATTGCCGAAGGCCTCCGGTAGAGTCCCTCCCGTTTTCATATACCGTACCCATTGCTCTGCTACACTGCTGCATTGCATCAGCACGTAGTGGGGTGTATCTTCAGCCCCCATGTAATCCCTGCTCAGAGGGCTGTCAGTTATTGCTGATAATGCTAGTAAGGATTATTATGGTATAAATTATTGCTCCAGGTCCACTATTGTTCAATAGTAAATATGCGACAAGGTAAATCACATAATTACTGCAAAATAATACAAAAAAACCTTATGAGTTTCTTGTGTCTTCTTCTCATTGGAGGTCGCGTTCCGAAGACACAGTAGATTAGATATAATAACTGACATTTCTAAGAGATATCTCGCTAATATCCAAATGAATAAAGGTATTTTGATTTGATTGCAATGGGGTGGCACACGCAAAGCTGTGAGCAGATGGCGCCGGGGTCGGTAGGTCTTTTTTTTTTGATGATGGTCCCCCAAAAATGAAAACGCCGAGTATTTTTTTTTTCTTGTGGTCTGAGACCGATATGGCCAATTTGGCGCCGAGAATTGTAAAAAACACCTGTTTGACAGTTCTTAATTCAAACCTAAGATCAGTCGACCAACGCCCTCTGCCGGGATAAAAAGTTAGTGTTCCTTCTCATTTGCACAAGATACCAAACAGTGACAACAATTCTTCTTCTCTAGTCCGGTGGTATGTATTACGTCACCGAAACTGTGGTTCAGACACAGAATACATAAATAGTACAAGTATCAGATGAAAAAGTCCGGGACAGAACTAAATATACCGAACTACTGAAAATGCCCAGCATTTCACAGTTTCATCATCATCATTTCAGCTGTAAGAAGTCCACTGCTGGACATAAGCCTCCGTCATAGATCTCCAGATGCTTCGGTCATAAGCGGCCTGCATCCACCGTGAACCCGCGGCCTTAACCAAGTCGTCCGCATTTCACAGTTTACCTTTTCATTTTTACTATGATTATTTTCATGTGTCGACAGTTCAAGCATATTATGACAAAGTGAGGCCTTGAACACACTATAATCGACCTGCGACCTAGACTATTTTCTACTCGGTGCCTATAGGTTAGCCTCGTACTTGAATAGCTCTCTGTAAGTACCTAACTTTTGTTATTTCACACTTCACACTAGCCATAGGGGAAAAGATAGGTACCTATTCTTTTCTCCATACAAACTTTACAAACGTAGTCGACTGTTTTCTCCCTGGATAAAGACATCAGAGAACATATGTTTATGCTATAAAACTTACGAGTAGATATATCAGCCATGACTAGGGTTACCAGATCTCCGGATTTGTCCTGAGATCTCAGGATTTTTAGAAATTTCAACAAAATACCAACTTCATTAAAGATTTTTTTATTAAAAAGTTAAACAAACTAAAAATAATGATCCTTTGGTAAAAATTGCACGATTAAAATGATCACTTATTTATCTAATTAGGTACTTAATCAGTTATATCTTACTTAATACCAATTTGGTATCTTCTAATCACCTATTTCTAACGCTGCCAACCCCCGCCCGCTTTGAGTGCGATGTGCAACGCGTTTTTTTTTTGATGATTTGATTTTTTTCCCATACTGTTTTACAATTTGAATACTCGTAATAATATCGTATTTATAGACTGCGGATCTACACTCACTGGCACGAAAAGTGGCCGAAAGTTGAACATTTGGTACTTTGGCCATAATATTTTCGTTTTTTTTTTTCGGGAACGATTCTTGTAAAAAAACATGAGAAAAAAAACAATGTGCAAAAAATCTCAGGATTTTTTGGTGGAAATCAGGACTTTTCTCAGGACTTTTGTTTTTTTCATCTGGTAACCCTAGCCATGACCAATATGACTATGCCCAGTTTTAATTGTTTCATATTATTATTTATCTAAATTCTATGAGAGACGTAGTGGCATGATCATGGCAGATATAGGTTTTATAGCATAACAATATTTGCTGTAATGTCTTTATCCAGGGAGGAAACAGTCGACTACATTTGTATGAACGAGTAGGTATCCTTTCCTCTCAGAAGCCTTAAAGAAGTGAGATTTTCCGCCTATTTTCTTCTAAATACCTAAGGTATTTTTAAATGGCAGTCATCCTATTTCTTTCCCTCGTTTTTTCTTGAGTTTTTTTAAAACCTTTTGTTCTGGCCTTAGAGTTTAGAGGTTGTAGTTAGTGAAGAACGATTGGAGAGTGATTGGTCTAAAGAATGGGCTCATAAATATACTTCGTTTTTTAATTGTAGACTACGATTTGACACAATTTCTTGAAGAAAAATGACAAATACAAGGAGCCAAAACGTCAGATTAGAGTCTGAGATTAAAAAACGTACTATAGTGCAAAATTAAACTTGACACTGGCTATCAACCGTACTGTGCCACGAATCGAATTTATAAAAAGAAGCCACACGAATCGAGAACGCAGGAAAAGTTTCAGTAGTTTTTTCTATTTCAATCCAAGATTCAATATCATTGCCTGATAGCTTCAGAGTAGGTATTACAGGTCAGCGACCCTGGATCGAGGTTGAGAGTTCTGCAGTATTAAAGTTCCAACGATTTTAGTACCAATGAAGTTACCATATCACGCGAGTTATAAAAAATATACGTAAGGTTTTGGAAGAGGTACTTTTTCAATATTTTTAAAAATTGCCAAAGTTATAAAATTATTATTTTAATGCAGTTACTACAGATGTCTTTCTACTTTTCGTATAGTGGTGGCACAGTTTTCTGGTCGCCCTAAGGCTTTTATCTTGACCTAACGTGATAACAATTGGGACCAACAGCTTAACGTGCCTTCTGAAGCACACTGCAGATTTCTTTGCCACACGTATTATCCGTCACCCATCGAAGTAGTGACCGAGCCAAAGGTTGCTCAACTCGCACGCCTTTTCAATGACCTCCTCTGACAGGATTGTGACTGTAAGAAGTGATAGGGTATGGGACATCTATTTCCATTTTTTTTTGTTCTATTACTTCATCATTATAGGTCTTCGTTCATTCACTGTTGGGCATGGGCTTTTCTGCTTCTGCTCTATACTGCTTCTGTACTGCGCCACCACGCTCAGTCTTCTGCTAGGTGGATCCACCATTTCTGCTGCGATGTCGCCTATTCATCATGATTATTTCCTTTATTTATCATTATTATCTTCATATTGAAGTTTGAAGATTAGCATGGAAAATTTCCTGCGTGTTCTATAGCTGCGGGTATGTCAGTCATTTAGAAGAAGTAATACTGCAGTAGAACAAGATCCGACCCGTCTTCCTTAGTGGCTGCACTTGTCTACGTATCGGAACACCGACGAGTTCGTTTAGCGTTACGACTTAGGCCGGTAACCAGCTGATCGGCCGAGAAACTCCTTTTGGTCATCCTTTACGACGGACAGGAGATACCGGAGCCGTAAAGTATTATCGCAGGTATTATGCTCTTATAAGCTGTAGTAATGGCCCAGTAAATGGCTTTGGTATACTTAGATATTGAAGGCCCATTTCGACTTACATAGCTCACAGAATAATAGGTAGGTATACTGTCGTGTAGTTAGATGGGTGGGTACCTACTAATATTTAAGTAGAGAAGTTGGGTTACCGTTTAATCATTTGTAAAACAATCTTCATACAGAATGACTAGTCCCGACATTAAGCTGGTTCTAATTGCATACATGATGGCATCCTATGGACGAACAAGGACGAATGACGTCATTTAACGACCCGTGACGTCACCCCATCTCAGCCGCAGTCTCCAGTCCTTCGGCATACATTACCACTTCGATTCTCCTGAACTGAGCACAGGCTCAAGAAATACACCGATGTATATGCAACAGTAAGATTGTTATCAGTGATGGACTGACGGCTGGGAGATTTATACGTGTGACCAGTTAAATTAGTGAGACCAAAAATGAATGTGCATCATACTGTGACGAGGGGACGGTTCCTCAAGCCTATAGTCCTGGTGAGTTAGCCGTAAACAAACGGTTAAAGTTTTTTTATTAGTTTTTAATTGGTGCCATAATGCCGGGCGTGATCAGCTGACCACGAGTCGCAAGATCAAAGTTACGTAGCTATCTACAGTACGAAAATGGAGATTTTTTTTAGAAATAAAATACATCTGCATATAAAGACGTCAATGACACAATAAAACTGATTAAAATGGAACCTTGGAGCAGAAGAAAAAATGACAGATAGGTGACACTTACGTTATTTGGTTCCCAGCACAAAACGCACAGGTTTTTCACGTAATCGCGTCTATTCGGGCTTCGGAATTGGAACTATTGTGGTGTAAATTAAGTTTTTAGGGTAAGGGAGTATGATTTTTAAGATATCGCGAGCGCGTTTTCTATGTGTTTTTCGCGCTGGACACCGGCATGCGAAGACTGCCGCAAACTCAGTGAAAAATCAATAACTACCCCCTCGGGTTGGCCGCATGCGGAACTCCATTCGAGAACTAACACTGCTCACCCGTTTCCGTATTATGTAACTGAGTGCGAGCGAGACAGGCACACTTCCGTCCGTTCCGTGTAACAACAGCCCTTTAGCAAGCCAATAAGCTCGCGCAATATGGCCGCCTGACGTTTGACGTTTACGCGCGAAACCTGACATTTCTCCGTGTGATTTCGATGGAGAATTTTGAAATTATTGATTCAAATTGCTTTATTAGGTTCATAAAATGGTTAAATAATGGATTTCCGTGAATGAATACGATTTGGTTTTGGTAAATTTGAGCCGTGGCGAACAAAAATTTGGTGTTGCGACGGTGTTTGCCGCAAAGGACGGTGAATTTATTACAACCAAGTTTTACCTCAGTAATAAAATGATGAAGGATTTCATCGCACTTAACACTGCGGGTTTTGAGAAAGTTGGAAACTTTAACGGCATAGATCTCAAGGAATGAGATCCAAAGGTTGCCTGGTAGAGATCGCTTTCAGCGATTCAGTGTGCCACCTAGATTTGAGTTATGTTTTTCTTTTAATTGTAATTTTATATTGGTGTTACAGTAAAGAATAAATCTTTCTATCCATCTATGTATCTATCTCAACTTTACCAGTAGATGTAACATCATAAGGAAGACAGTTGTAAACAGCCACTGCGGTAACGTTACCACAAACTCAAATATGCTTTTGACGTTTTAATCGTTTAAATCTTGTGTCTAAGCGCCCACAACGATACTCATTTAATATTACTCTCTTTCTATTACTATCTCTTTGAATCCAAAAATCACAATGTTCCTCTGTCGGGACTGTTTTTCCAGGAAGTATGGGTTTATTTCTTGATTTTCTAGCTTATCTTTTAGGTTTTCATATTTAATAGCACTTTTATTTCTTATCTAAAGTTAGGTAGCTAGGTACTCAAATTTTCCATAATATTACCTACTTATAATACGTAGGTAGGTTAGGTACCTACTGCATCCAAAATACATAATACAGAAATCGAACGCTAAACCTTATTGGTCGTGAATACGGGATATTATCCCTTATCCCCGACAAATAACATTCAATTGATTTTAATTAAGTACGTTTAGCTCCTGCATTTCCTATTAGCTGGATTCGTCGAACGGAATATAGAGTGAGCCTAATTTATCTAATTTATCAAAGTTTTATGCAAACTGTACCAACACAGCTACGTATGTTAGCTTTTGGGGGTTAAAAAGGTAGTTAAAATGATTCTGCAAGCAATTCTGCTTATTAGTTTGAATCTACATATCAGACCCGTGCGAGTCAGGAGAGGTAGGTACTTTAATTCCACGAACGAACTAAAGAAAGAAAATCTGTCGTCCGTCCTTAAAAACCGTCCAAAAATAAAACGGATGGATGACAGATTTTCTTCTGGAATTATCGTTCGTTTTATCGTTCGTAGAATTACATTAGAGGCCCTGGTGCATAATTATTGTAACTGATTTAAAAGTAAAAAAAAAACCATTTCTCTGTTTCTTAGCGTTATGGAGTGATGGAATGATCCTCATTCCCTCATAAGGCAATTAGGAGCCACTTTTGGCTGCAGCATCGGCTTATTTTGGTCAACTGAAACTGAAGAATATCGCAAAATCTCAAAACACGTTGTTTATTACTTTTAGCATTGTTTCAATGCTCAACGTTTCGAGATCTGTACAGGTCACTTCTTCAGGATTGACAGAGGGCGCAAGCCAAACCATTAAAACCGAAAAATGAGTTTAAAATTTCAATGCAACTTCGCGAACACAGAAGAAAAATCTAGTTTAATTTAAATAAAAAAGCAGGTACCTTTGCAGAATCCGCTAAACCACCATTTTAACCCAGCTTGTTTTAACAGCTAATGAAGCCAGTAAAGTACTTTTTAATGACATTGTTTCTGCAGTAAAATCTTTATGTCTGCCATTATTAGATGTTCTGCATACATTGCGCGGAATTAGCGCTGCAACTGATGGGAATAAAACCACTGCAATTTGCTAATTACAAATGAAATGGCTCATTATTTTGTGAATAAATAAAATATGAGATGTTAGTGGATTTAGCCGAGCAGAATCCAGCAGGTTACAGCAATACTCGATGTTATTGAACTTTAAGCTTATAGAGTAAGATCCCAGCTTATAGAGTTAGTATGTACTTAGAACGCATGCCTACTTGCTAGCCTGCTGCAACGGCCAATTCCCAGATATCAGGTCATCAAGGTACATAAAAAACCACGATCCTGGTTGTTATCTCTGATAGCAGTTGGTCAGGTCAAGTTAGAGGCCTTTGTGCGATCTGGAAACTCTAACACTAAGTGAGACACCACTATTTTAGAAAAAAAAAAACTATCGATAGGGGGAATACGTAATGAAACGGACGTGTTTTGAAACGGACACTATCGAAATTATTTAATGTTTTTTGGATGGTGGCACTATTTGATGACCATAGACCTGTGGGCCTGTGACCATAGACCCTTTTCTATGGTCATCAATGGCGCCAACACCTAAAAAACCTAAAATATTTTTGATCAAGAACTTGAGATATCGATAGTGTCCGTTTCAAAACACGTCTGTTTCATTGCGGATCTCCCCTACATTTTTTAGCTATAAATACTTTCACGTATTTCGTCAATAGTACATTATGCCACGCCGATAACAAAAAAAGAAATAAGTCTCAGAATGTTATTAAAATGAGTCACCTTATTCCAAAAGTCGAGTGTGAGATGGGACCCTTCAGACCCCTTTAGTGCCAAAATGTTGAACTTCCCAAAATGTTGAATATCAAAATAATGTGTTCCCAAAATGTTCAATTTCCAAAATGTGCAGCTCTCTAAATACGGATATTGAATGACCAATAAACACACACATCCATTCACTTATACTTTATTACTAGCTGACCCGGCAAACGTTGTTTTGCCTTATAAATTATAGATAGTAGCCGATTCTCAGACCTACTGAATACGCATATAAAATTTGGTAAAAATCGGTCTTGCCGTTTCGGAGGAGTACGGTATCTAACATTGTGACATGGAAATTTTATATATATCTAAGATTAGAAGAAAGAAGATATTAGTTGTATGTGTAAGTACCTACCTATGTATTAATCAGTAGGTTATTTGTTCAAATTCGTAAAGTAAATACAAACAGATAGGTATTTTGCGCAATGCAGGTTGAGTTGGTGCAATGCCTTGGGTTAAGTAGCTTAGTTTAGGTCAACTGGCGACAAATGAAGGATAACATATTATTTAATACTAACCTAATTTAGTTCCACCTGCGTGTGTTAAGTTAACTACTTATGTGAAGGCTTAAAAGGAAAGAACACCTACTCTTTCTTCATACAAATGTAGTCGACTGTTTTCTCTCTGAATGAGGACATTTGAGCAAATTTTTGTGAATGCTATAAAACCTATATCTGCTTTTTGCATTGTTTTTTTTTTAATATGAAATTTATGGTCATTATTGGTCATGGGTAGGCTTTTCATATTAATGATAGCTGTGTACCGCGTCTTCACCTGCATAAGTCCCGATCCCTCGGGATTTTTTGAAAATCCTTTCTTATCGGATGCCTACATCACATAAAGCACACACTCTTCAAAATCTGTCTACTCTCAGCGGTGTATGCTGTGCGTTGATCAGTCAGTCAGTCAGGACAAAGCATTTTATAGATATAGATAACTAGTGGACCTATAATTGAAGGCTAAAGTACCTATACCTAAGAGTCTCCATTGATAAACCAAAAACTACATTGAAATCGGTTCATCCCTTCGTGAGCTAAGATGCCACAGACAGATACACACACACAGACAGACAGACAGACACGTCAAACTTATAACACCCCTCTTTTTCTGTCGGGGGTTAAAAAACCGAAGCTAGATCGGGCGGGGTGCGACCTGTGCGACGTCCGCGTCGCTACGTAAAACAGTATTTATTTAATATTAATTACTAGTGTTGGGCCGACTAGTCGGGAACTAAAATTATGCAATAAAACCAATATTTATTGAATTAATAGTAGGTACAGTTTGAAGGTGGGTACTTCAGGTACTTGGGTAGTCAGAAAAACGTAAACAAACACGCGACAACCAGAGCGTATCTTAAATATCTCAATATAAATCAGCTCTTTTTCGAAAAAGACTCAATATTTTTTTTTAAGTTTTGATGACGACTAACACGAATATCTCCAAATTACAATGATTGGTATAGCCGACTAGTCGGCAAAAACCATAGTGGGCCCATCTCTACCTATATTGCTAATTAAGTAAAACTGTTTTTTATTACCAATTATGAAGTGCAGATTACTACCTACTAATCAATACAGGAAAAACCAATGTTCAAATCATGTTCAAATGTATCCCGTTTCGTTGAAAAAATCCTGAGCAAGCGCTTGGCACAAAAACGCATGCGAAATTATCAGCTGGTAAAATACAGCTGTATGCAAGATAACTTAAAAAGAAAAAATATCGAACTGGCCACCTAGACATCTATAGAAACAAAATAAATTGTGAAAAAGTCTGTTCCACAAAAAAAAATCCTCGGACGTAGGGCTGTAAAATGCCCTTTTCTTAGTTTTTTTATCGTATAATATACTTTTTCTCGATGTAATAAAGATTGCCGTTTTCCCAATATGCCAATATGCCCATACCTTTCGAAAAACGGTTCAATGTTTGGACGAAATAAAATTATATTATCTGTTTCTTACAACGCAACTTCTTTTGTATACGTACGTAAAATGGGGCTATTCGGGATTTTAGCGATATTTGGGACAACAGAGGAATTCGAACTATAATACCCAGTGATGGGTTGTAGGTAGAGCGCAGACGACTGATCATCCTTGAATTCAAAAATATCAATATTTAGTTACTCAGCGACTCCTGCGAATATTTAAATTTCGAGAATTCTTTAGTCATCCCAAATATCGCTAAAATCCCAAATAGCCCCGTTTTACCGGTACTATAACAAGTAAATGTGTTTTTTCTCTAATTTTGATTTTGACGTAAAGGTTTCGCATAGCTTATGCATACATCCAGTCTCAAAGTCTGATTCAGATTCAGATTCAGATTCAGATCATTTATTGAGAACATAGGTATTACAATGGTGTTATAAAATATAGTTAAGTACAGCTATATTCGGCCTTTTCGGCGTTCAATATTATTTGGAAGGTACAAACATTTCTTAAATACATAGATATTAAAATAAAAAACAGTCAAAGATCAATAACATTAAATTAAGTTCCATGTCAATGAGGAAGAACACTAACTTTTTATCCCGGCAGAGGTCGGTAGTCGGATGATCTTTACTGTCAAACGTTTGTCAAACGTCAGATGTTTTTTACAACTCTCGGCGCCAAATTGGCCTTATCGGTCTGAGACCGAAAGAATAAAAAAAAAACTCGGCGTTTCCATTGGTGGAGGACCATCATCGAAAAAAAAAAAAAAGATCATCCGATGCCAGCGCCTCTGCAAACAGCTTTGCGCGTGGCACCCCATTCCCGGGCAGTCGGGTAAAAACTAAAAACAGAATATTAATACAAATTTAGAATAATGCCATCTCTGGACTTTTCCCCATAACTCAACCTAAGGAAAATACGCTACTGCACGGCAGTCGTGCTACGAAAATAAAATTGTCTACGGCAAGTCTACGACAAGTCTACGATGTAGTTCGTCAGTTTGTCACTAGATGTCGGAAAACTCAATTTCACTTTTGTGTTACACGATTACGGATGCTGAAGAAAATTTTATAAGGGCGCTCGCCCACGGCGACTTTTTGAAGCGATGCAGTCGCGCGTTTAGCATACGCGCGACTGCATCGCTACTAACGCGTGGTAGTCGCGTTTGCAATGCGCTACAGCATCGCTACTGAATCGAATGCAAACGCGCGACCGTGTCGGACGACATCGGGGAGTAAACGGAGGGAGGGGACTGAATTGCACTTGCTTCGCGACTGAAGCGCGATAGTATCGCGTTTGCATCGCTACGAAATCTGAGCGCCCCATGGGCGAGGGCACACAGCTAGCGACCGTTTCGCGACTGTATCGATGCAGAAGCGCGTCAGTATCCCTACTGCATCGCTACAAAAAGTCGCCGTGGGCGAGGGGCCTAATAGTCCATTATTTATTAGTATATTACAATAATTAATAAAAATCCTACTAATATTACAAATGTGAAAGGATGTGTGTAAGTAGATAAGTAAGTTAACTACTTATAGTATGTTTAATACTTTTTCACGCAAAAACTACTATACCGATTGCAATACTTATTACTTGGGTCGGTTAGGTAAAAATAATATATAAACATTACTAGCCAATACTACATACAAAATAATGTCTGTCCAAGGCATTTTCTCTGGCTTTACCTCTATGAGCGAGCGAACAAATTGAAAACGAAATGCATAGAACATTACAACCAATTCCTGTGATTGTTTTTCCCTCTGGATCCAGACAGCCGGGCATAAACAAACAACTATTCGAGTAAAAACAACTAGAACAACAAACAATTTTGTTCTAATTATATAATTATTACGACCGACACAGTATCGACATAGAATTTGGTGTGGGCACAGGATGTGGTCGACCAGTGTTTGTTGCAAACGTCCTCTCGACTTCACACTGTATACAGTACTTTTAATTACCTAGACCAAGGAGCACTGCATTGAACTGAACTGGTATCTATTAGAGACTAGAAGGAGAAAGGTCGCCTGATAGTGATCCATTTCAAACTCGTCTCTGACGGACGAGACGAGCCAGTTCCAAACGTCAAACTGTTCGGGAAATTACTCACACACCTTTAAAAAAGTCGGATCAAAATTCGAACGTCGCGTCGTTTTTGATTACCCACCATCTAGGTAATCTAAGGAGCACTGCATTTTCTCGACGTGATCATGTTACAGCTTGCAACTTAAGACAGTACTACCGCAGTTTACATAGTAGTTGGCGCCTAGGGGCGCGCTCCTTGGGGTTACTCATCTTCATACTTTGTTTCCCGGGACCGGTTACCTAAATTGTAGGAAAGGTTACATAAGTTGTAGGAAATGTAGGAAATTTGCCACATGACTTGTCAAAGATCCTTTTCAGAAAGCAGGCAAGAAAGTATGTGTTATTTGCCCATAGTTCGAGGAGATTAAGTTTGAGGTGTCTGTCTGTGAGTCTGTGGCATTGTAGCTTACGAACGAACGGATGAAGAGATTTCGATTTAGTGTTTTTAAAAGGTTTTATTTTTTTGTTTGCAACGTCCTCTTTGCTTATTATAACGTAACAACATAACTATTCGCAAACTATCATATATAATACTAACTGCGTCGCCCGGTTTCACCCGCGTAAGTCCCGATCCCGTGGGAATATCGGGATCAAAAGTAGCGTATGCTACTTTTTGATAATGTAGCTTTCTATTGATGAAAGTGTTTTTGAAGATCCAGTAGTTTTTGAGTTTATTCATAACAAACATACACACACACACACACACACAAAAATACAAATCTTTCTTCTTTATAATATTAGTGTAGATGAAACCATAATATCAATATCATATAAATTGATGACATGGTTTATTTTTTATTACTCAGATAATATACCTACTAGTCGAGCCTTCCGGCTTTGGCTGTTCCGGTGAAACGGTGGGTGAGGCCCAATTTCTACCCCTGCCGTCTATGTAAGCAGGTCGCCATTGACGAAGATAGATCGGAACACAGACAGACAAACTAATTACTCTGACGTCACACTTTTATTGTTGTTAAACCTTTGTATACAGACACAATGCGTACGGGGCGGGCAGCGGAATTGGAAGCTAAGCTAGAGCTAAGCGAGAGCCAGGCGGAAACTAGTCGAAAGCTAAGATGGAAGCTGCAGAGGCTTGGCAGAACCTTCGCTAGGCGGAAGACCGGCGGAAGCGGAGTAGATGCTAGGCGGAAGCTAAGATGTAGCTAAGCGGTAGCTAAGGGGTAGCTAAGCGGTAGCTAAGCGGTAGCTAAGCGGTAGCTAAGCGGTAGCTAAGCGGTAGCTAAGCGGTAGCTAAGCGGTAGCTAAGCGGTAGCTAAGCGGTAGCTAAGCGGTAGCTAAGCTGGAGCTATGTGGAAACTCGGCGGAAATTAAGAAGCTACACAAGAACGCGGTTTTGCGCGAAGTGGCACCAACACCTAATATACCTATAGCTTAAGTATATTCTTGACTTGCAAAATAATCACTCCAACCTTAGATTAAAACAAAAAACTAAAGATACGGTACCTAGTCACGGAAAATGAGACAATAAAACTGCGTCTAGCTGACGCACTAGCCTCAGTCGTATGTCGAACCGTTGCCGCGTGAGCATGTGCTGTCACACTGCGATTGTCCTTTTGACATCCGTCAGAATCATTCTTGAAGACAAATGTAAAATGTTTTTAAATACAATAATTTTATGAAAATGCATGTAGGTGTTTCTAGCTCATTTTTCGAATACGCAATGTACCAATATCTACCTATTTTTGTTTTCATCTAAGACTCCAACAACGAATTTTTTTGTGTATAATTTGAGGGTGGCCGGTGGCGGTAGCGAGGCGGTACGTAAACACGTTGTCGCTCTAATATTTATTTAGTATTTCAAATTGTTTACTTCTACATTTCTGTAAACAGAGTTGGAAAACTTTTGTTTACCCCCTGACAGGAGTAGTCAACATTTGACCTTTTGGTTTCGTTTTCCTTTTGTTTGGGTTTGATTACGGCTTGAACTTTACCGAATGACGTCACAGGCAGGGGTAGGTAATCAAAATCGTCCGTGTATAAAAATGTAAAGCGGCTAAGTGCGAGTCGGGAGTTTTTCATCTATCTAATATTATAAAGAGGTAACGGTAGTAACAATTATGTATGGATGTATTTTCCGGGTAATCTCTAAAACTACTGAACCGATTTCAAAAATTCTGTCACCAATAGAAAGCTACATTATCGAGAAGTAACATAGGCTATTTTTGATCCCGATATTCTCACGGGATCGGAACTTACGCGGCCAAAACCGCGGGAATCTGCTTGTCTATCTATAAAAAAGAAAGTCGTGTTAGTTACACTATTTAGATATAGAACGGCTGAGCCGATTTGGCTGAAAAAAAAAGACCCCAATATTTTATTTAAACTGTAATCGAACCTATGTAGGGGACCCCACACAAACATACTTACAAACTTTCAGCACAGAATACATAAATACAAGCTTTCAGCTTTATAATATTAATAGATTAGGATAGACTTTCAGTCCTTTCAGTTAGTCATTATGAAAGAGATTGAACTATGTTCAAAATGACTGGCCCCGAAGCCAGAAGAAAAATTGAAAAGAAAATGATTTCTTTTTAATTTCGTGGCAAGTTTTCGCCAGTCAGTTTTACTAAAATTTACAAACTCCTTGCAGTTTGACATTATGAAGAAGTTTGAGTTAGAGTGCGTTTCATCTATAAATTCCTATGCCGTCATGTTGGTAGCAAAACAAAAATGTGCAAAATACAAAAAAAATAATGTGCTACATGTGTGCTACTTTGAATTTAGGGGGATTTGTATATAAAGAATGAATGAACGAATCTTCCTGTATTCAAGGTTTAGGGTATAGCACGATCAAGATATTAAGGCAAGACTTTTTAGGGTTCCGTACCCAAAGGGTAAAAACGGGACCCTATTACTGAGACTTCGCTGTCTGTCCGTCCGTCCGTCTGTCCGTATGTCCGTCTGTCCGTCTGTCCGTCTGTCCGTCTGTCCGTCTGTCCGTCTGTCCGTCTGTCCGTCTGTCCGTCTGTCCGTCTGTCCGTCTGTCCGTCTGTCCGTCTGTCCGTCTGTCCGTCTGTCCGTCTGTCCGTCTGTCCGTCTGTCCGTCTGTCCGTCTGTCCGTCTGTCCGTCTGTCCGTCTGTCCGTCTGTCCGTCTGTCCGTCTGTCCGTCTGTCCGTCTGTCCGTCTGTCCGTCTGTCCGTCTGTCCGTCTGTCCGTCTGTCCGTCTGTCCGTCTGTCCGTCTGTCCGTCTGTCCGTCTGTCCGTCTGTCCGTCTGTCCGTCTGTCCGTCTGTCCGTCTGTCCGTCTGTCCGTCTGTCCGTCTGTCCGTCTGTCCGTCTGTCCGTCTGTCCGTCTGTCCGTCTGTCCGTCTGTCCGTCTGTCCGTCTGTCCGTCTGTCCGTCTGTCCGTCTGTCCGTCTGTCCGTCTGTCCGTCTGTCCGTCTGTCCGTCTGTCACCAGGCTGTATCTCATGAACCGTAATAGCTAGAAGGTTGAAATTTTCACAGAAGATGTATTTCGGTTGCCGCTACAACAACAAATAAAAACAAAATAAAACAATTATTTAAAAGGGGCTCCCATACAACAAACGTGTTTCAAAAACTACAAGGGAATTCTAGTACGATGTGAGATCGCTTCTGATTGGTCGAGTCAAATCGAGTTGGTCATTGAATTCAAAATGGCTGCCCTATCTGTCAAATATACTAGTCTGCCTTCACTGACCAAAGAGTTTCTTATAAGTTTCAGATTTTCTTTGAATCAAAGTTGTTGTAAACCATTTTAGGGTTCTGTACCCAATTGTGATAGTGGTACGGAACCCTTCGTGCGCGAATTTCGCACTTGGCCGGGTTTTTTTTTGTTTTGCTACCAACATGACGGCGTAGGTAATTAAAGATGAAACGCACTATAGGTACAAAATGACTGGACCGAAGCTAATAGAACAAAAATAATGTAATAATGACTTGTATTATTTTCTTTTTAGTTTTTTTGTGTAATCGCGTTTTTTTTATTTTAATTTATTAGTAAAATACGATGAATTTTAAAGGTTTCTGGACCCAATGGGTGAAAACTGTTTAGGGTCCCCTGTTACTGAGACTACGCTGTCTGTCTGTCCGTCTGTCACTAGGCTGTATCTCACGAACCGTTATAGACTAGACGTAATAGCTAGACGGTTGATATTTTCACAGATGATGTATTTGATGACGACGACCTCTATGGCTAATTGTGATAGTGGTACGGAACCCTTCATGCGCGAGTCCGACTCGCACTTGGGCGGTTTTTAGGGTTTTTATATTACCGTATACCTACTTACTGACATTGGTAAATAGTTAGTATTTGTTAGGCCTGTGATATACACATCGAAAAACTAGCCCTAAGTAGTGTTTTTGTCCGTCCGTCTGTCTGTCTGTGTGTCACTACCAAGAACGGGTTTTTGAAATAGGTAAGAAGCTACAATGTAGAGGAATTATGAGTAGATAATGGCGTATGGACGCATCAATCCGTCGACATGGTTGCGCTTTCTGAATCACTGTACCTACGTCAGAATTTACCACTACCACATGTTCTCGATCGGAGAAAGCTCAAACTTTACGAAAAAGGGGGTCGGGAATGAATGAATGAATAAATTCTTTATTGTACACACCAAATAAATTACATCACAAAGAAAACATACATAACTTAAAACTAGATGGCACAATGGGCGGCCTTATCGGGACCGTGTTACATGGGAATTTGACGACCTCTGTGGCGCGTCGGGGGAAGGCTTGACTGCAGTGCAGAAGCTTGCTGACTCCATTCCCGCCAGGTGCAAGTATTTATGCTTAAAATAAATATTTGTTTCTGGTCTGGCTGTTTTCTATGTATCATATCAGTATAACATGTAGTATATCTGTTGTCTAGTACCCATGTACAAGCCTAGTGCATGATTTGGAGCTAGAATTCGCTGTGTGCAAAGTCGTGCAATATTTATTATTACCTATTTGTTTATTTTATTGTCCGCCTGCCTGCTTTAGACTTCTAAGGCTGTAGGTGCTTGTCTAGCTGAGCTTGTTTCATGCTTTTTAGAAGCATTGAGTAACAAACACACACACATACACACATTCATACTCACAAACTTTTAGCTTTATAATATTAGTAGGATAGACTTTCAGTCCTTTCAGTTTGTCATTATGAAGGAGATTGAATTAGGTAGATACAAAATGATTGACCGCGAAGCAGAAGGAACATTTTTTTATTTGTACTAACTCGTATTGGTCCAGAATGGGTCTGATATTTTATGGCCCTGTAGCCTTGGTCATATCATAAAGGTAGATAATGATATCGAGTGACATTCTTTCGAGAAACATCTTACTTTCGAGTTCCATTCTAGTTTGTAACAGGTAGTAGGAGCTAGTTCACAATCCCGAGTATTTTGAGTAATATAGCGAGTGCGAGCGGACTACGTAAACGCCGTCGAGTCTGCCAGAAGACCAGCTTCTATGTGAGAGTTGGCAAAGATTAAGATACAGATAAGACTCTTTACGATGTATTCCGAACCTCATCGCGGAATACAGCAACTCATGCAAACAATGTTATGGTAGTTGTGTTTTGTTACACACGACACACAGGTGGATTTTGTACGAATTGGTAGTTTGACAGGTATCAAGAAGAAAAATGGTAGATAATGTTTTCAGTTTCACACGGCTCCTCAAATCACAGTATACTGTATTTTTAATCGTTTTTTTTTTATTTCTCTGTCTTCTAATATGTCGAAAGTTTTAAACCAACAAACATTTTTCTTTCTTTCAATGTGATTCTTACAAATATCTCCATACTATCAGCGTTCCGCGATTTCATCTGTCAAAGTTCTGATACCGTGGGAATATCGGGATGAAAAGTGGCCTTTTTGTTATTCTGTCTACGTTATAAGTCTCATCGCAATCGGTTATGTAGTTTTCGTGTGGAGGAGTAACAAAGTTACATACTTACATACCTAACCTACGTTCTTGCAAACTTTCGGGTTTTTAATGATGGATAAGAATCGGTTTTCTAGCGCAACTAGTTATAAGTTAAATTGGTCCCGGTTGTTATATCTGATTAGCAGTCGTTAGGTCAAGTTGCCTTAGGGCGATCTGAAAACTCTTACACTAGGTGAGACACGCCACTATACAAAAAAAGAAAGAAAGAAGCCCAAAACGGCTAAAGAAATCGATTACGACATGCAATGCAAAGCACAATCATAAAATATTTCACATTCCGACAGTAAACATTCTGTCTACTGAAACTAACTTAATCTATGTAGTTTGTTCTGTACACAGTGCGCATGTGTTGGTATAGCCGCGTATTTTCAACCTATATTTCGGATTTCTGGATCGGCCGAACGCCCGGCCGCTCGGTGAACGTTTAAAAATAACATCAAGAAACAAAAAAAACATTCTGCCAGCAAATTTTTCTACAAAAACCGAGTTTTCGAACAAAAAATATTGATTTTCCGGTCGCGTAAACGTGAAATGAAGTGCATTGGTGCGATTTTGTGTAGTGTTATGTCGTGTTTAGTGTGTTTTGGTGAGAAATAGTGACCTGGTTGTTTTTATGGCCTAATTTTTAATGAATTTTTATGGTGCCTTGTTAAAAGTGATGGAGCGCAGGGTTGTGACAGTGTAGAGTTTCAAGGTGGGTTCCGTATGATTTTTTTACTTTTTATTTTTTAATATTTCTTATTATAATTGGTCAAGGCTATAAATATTTTACAAGGAGAAATGCTTCAACAAAAATTTTCACCTAACAGGATTTGAACCTGTTCCCATCACTTGCCGGGCGAGTGCGGTAACCACTACACCACACGGCAACCCACGTGATACGGTGAAATAACGATTATGCCTTCTCCCTGTTTTTGTTTACCGACTAAGGCTCGGTTTGACCATCATCTATCAGAACAGTTTTACAACTATTGACAGAATTGGGAGAATAATTTTTCATGATGCATTTCTTCCTGTAAAATATTTTTATTAATTCTTGACAATTATTGTAGAAAATTGCATACAGCGCCATCTACCAAACCACAACAAACTTTTAAATTAAAATTGTGTGATTACGATTAGTCATAGGTACCTACATACTTTTATTTTTGGCAATAATACTACTATACAAGAATAGAGACACCCCAGACTAGAAACAAATATTTGTGGTTTACGGCCCAATACAGAAACTTAACTCAAAATTTAAGTTGTACTTAAACAACTAAACACCTCTCAAATTCAAAAAAAATCCTACACTATTTTTAAATTTAGAAGCTGCTCAATTATTTAACAAAACGTCTCAAATTTTAAGTGGCGTTTCTGTATTCGGCTGTTCTAAGTAAATTAAAGTTTATAATAATGATATTGGAAGCGTGTGGCTTTTTGACACAAGCGTTATTCGCTTAAAAGAAAACCTTAGACCGGAAAAAAAGTAATGTATATTTTGGTTAAAGAAATAAAAAAAATATTTAGTTTATGGCAGGAATCGAATCCTCGACCCTCTGCATTGTAGGTAGATTTTTTCCCACTTTTTTATCGAGGTTGTTTAATTTATCAAATTGTCTTTCTTTATACTCTGTCTACTGAGTGAATGAACTTTTGATGATTGTATAATAATTCTTTTTTAGGGTTCCATACCCAAAGGGTATATAAATCCGGAGTCCTTTTACAAAGACTCCACTTTTTAGGAACTGTGGTAGCTAGACAGTTGAAATTTTCACAGAAGATGTATTTCTGTTGCCAGTAAACAAAAAATACAACCATACTCCCATTATGATCACTAACAATAAACAAATATGGCAGGACAGTAAAAGATTTTTTGAAATCGGTCCAGTGATTTCGGAGATTACGGAGTTATATACCTACATACAAACATACACATTACCAACGCAACGTTACCTCTTTTTAATATTATTATAAATTGGCTGTGTTTGGCCTAAAAGTTTTGTGTCGGAAAGCCCTAATTGCCCCAAAATAATGTATATTTTCGCGAGCACACGCTATCCATTTCCCATTAACTGTTTCACAATTCTTGATGACAATGAACGCTATAAATAACTGAAGAGTTTTTCAATTAACGAGCGGCAGGTGTGGACATTGTTACCGCCTATTATAAGAATTACTATTTTTAGGGTTCCGTAGCTAAAGGGTAAAAACGGGACTCCGAGGCTCCCCACGATTACCCCCTAATCTCCCTAATCACGATTATTGTATCGAGGATACAATATCGTGTTTTTTTATTTAAACAGCGATATAGCAATTTGTTTTTACCACTGGCTCCATCTAGTGGCGCCAATCGTAAAAATAAATGATTACGTTGGGTGTAGGGCATGCAATATCGGAAGGTTTTCAATCTCGGGACGATATCGATATTAAGAGCTCAATCCCGGGATCCCGGGATTGATACTGAGATTTTAGATATCGTTAAAAAAAGCGAATTTAATACAATAAAAATGTGTTAAATCTAAAATATTTAATATATTTAAGACTCTAGTGGTTTCATTACGTAAATAAGTTACCCCGAGGGCCGTCCACCCCATCATTTTGGAAATATGGCGGACAAATAGCCTAAACCCGAAAGTGTCTAAACTTTCGCGCCAAATTCTAGGCGCACCACTAAAATGTTTTTAGCAGAAAAAAATTGCATGCGAGCTTGTATAAAAAATAATTGTCTTAAAAATTGCAATGAATCACGTTACTTTTATTGTTTTAAACATTTTACCAATTCCCTACGCTTCTAAATCTTTACAGATCTCTTCCTCAGGGGTAGACTAATTTGGGTTTAATTTTAATAGTTCTATTCAATCATTCCATGAGGAAAAATATAGCTAAAAACCTTAATTTATACCCAAATAGTAAATTGCTCAAATCTCGATATCGGATCACTCAATCCCGGGATTATAATATCGAACTTTTGCGTCCGAGATCCCGGGATTACGATATCCCGGGATCCCGGGATTCATGCCCTAGTTGGGTGATGTTGTCTGGGATTTTTTGTTTAGATAATGGTACGGAACTACGGAACCCTTCGTGCGCGAGTCCCACTCGCACTTGGCTGATTTTTTAAAATTAACAGCGTCACATAACTTCACATAGCACATAATTTGATAAACCCTTTTTAATTTTTTTTTCTGTTTTTGCGATGTTAAATTAAAACAACTCATTTTCATTTAGTTACTAATTTAAAAAAAAAAAAAATACTTCTCGTATTTTTTTTTGCACAAGACATTTTTACTACAAGTATTTTAGAAGCATCATCACAAATCCCGTGACAGAAGTCGAAACAGCGCCCTTCGCTTGCCGAGCGAGTGCGCTAACCACTGCGCCACACGATAACCCACGTGACACAGTAAATTAAAGACTATGCTTCCTCCCTGTTTTGTTTACCGACTAAGGCTAGGTTTGAACGTCATTTACCAGAACAATTTTACAACTATTGACTGGCTCGGGTGGTAAATCCTTACAGCCGTACCTATACAGAAACGCCACTTAAAATTTGAGGCGTACCAACTTAAATAATTGAGCAGCTTCTAAATTTAAAAATTGTATGGGAATTTGTGAATTTGAGAGGTGATTAGTTTTTTAAGTAGAACTCATATTTTGAGTTGCGTTTCTTTATTCGGCCGTAACAATTGATCAGTATATTTATTAACCCGATCCCGTGAGAATAACGGGATTAAAAGTAGCCTATGTTACTCAGGGTGAATGTAGCTTTCTAATGGTGAAAGAATTTTTGAGTAGTTTTTGAGTTTATTCATTACAAACATACACACACAGACACACAAAAATACAAATCTTTCCTCTTTATAACACAAAAGGCATAAAACGTTATGCATAAAATTTTAATGCATAATATTCATAAACCATAAACAAATAACGCATAAACTTATTCTTCATAAAAATTTAAGGCATAATACTCAAAACGCAAAATCATGACGCATAACATCAAAAAGCATTGTCTTTAGAGTATAAACTTAAAAATATGTTTTTCATCCCATCTATTCGAAAACAGCTAGTCTAATCCCTGTAAACAGGGCCTGAAGTAGCGCTTTGCTGGCGATGTTCCTAGCAGGGATTTTCATACCTCATTATTGCCCTGTTTGCAGGGCAATAATGAGATTTGAATTTGGAATGTGAATATTTTTAAAAAGTTTCAATTAACAAAGAGTTCCTATCACCGTACTGCGTGTCTGATAGGTAGGTGATAGGTGATAGACCGAGCAGGTTAAGCAACACATGTGTCTGATAGGTGAGCGATGGGTGTTCGACCGTACAGGTAGAATATTGGTAAAATGCAGGGTTTTTGTAGAAAATGGTAGGTTTTGGTAAGAAATGGTAACGTTCGTAGAAATTGGTAGGTTTGGTGAAAAATGGTAGGTATTGGTAGAAAATGGTAGTTTTTGGTAGAAATGGTAGTTATTGGTAGAACTAACTCATTTTCTCATAGAGGGTGATGAAAAGTAGAATGTTCACCTCGGGAGCAAACACTATTTTTCGCTCGAGTGAGATACTATATATCCCTCGATTCGCTCAGGATTCAAAAAACACTCTCGCCGTAAAAATAGTCTTTTCTCCCTTGGTATACAATCTACTATTTAAGTTATCTAGAGGTCTAGATATAGTGTAGAAGTTTACTTAGTTTTTTGTACCTAACTTAAAGAATTTTCTTTCAACAATAAATCTTTAGATAAAAGCTGTAGTGAACCTAAGTCCCACAATAACTCATAGTTAGTAATCCGATAGTCGAATACCTAACCGTCTGGGCATTAAGTCTTGTCTAGACTGATACCTACTACCTAACTACCTACTACCCCTCACTTATAAACAGCTGCGTAAACTATGTATCGTTTGTCTTTTACTGTGACATGAAGTTTCAAAGTTAACAGACAGAGACAAAAAAAATAAAAATAAAATAAAGTTTATTTGCACAAAAACAAAATTAGCCAAACATCGTTTGTTCTTAATTTTAACTTAGACAACTAAAAAAAGTATGTTTAAGTAGGTATCTATACATCACATTATAGTCTAAAGAGAATTAATTATGATGTCACAATGATAACTACCCTCCGCACTAGTTAAAACTGTGTTGCGGCAGGAGTAGGTTCACCGAGCCACACAACCATTCTTACTTGGTATGCGCTGTCGCGCTAAATGCTCCTACAAACGGGTCTATAATGATTGGATAGTCGATCGGCGACTAAAACCATAGACGTATGAATTTAATTAGAACTTACAAGTTAACAAAAACAAAAGGATAAAAGTTTAAATGCTTGATAGAAAATTACTATACAGGCAAAGTAGTACATGAATGAAGTAGTAACATTAAGCGTTTAAGTAATTAAGTATTTAGTAAAATGAAGTATGCTTACTATTTAATATGTATAGTTTGCAAAAACAAATTAATATATAAATCTATTCGAGATACTATTTTATTATGTATATAGTATAATATTGTAAAACAATTAGATTCTATACACGTATATTACATAAATATTTCAAATAAATATAATACTTAAATATTCAATAAACAATCTATATATTAAAACTTAATAAATTGACTAATTTAGTAATTACCAACAATATTATTATAGATCTATACTTATATGATACTATTTTATTATGTATATATAATATTGTAAAAAAATTAATTCCATACACGTATATTACATAAATATTCCAAACAAATATAGGTAGTACTTAAAGATTTGATAAATAATCTATATATTAAAACTCAATAAATGAACTAATTTAGTAATTACTAACAATATTATTAAAATTCAACAGGAATAAGTTTTCGGTGAAATAATAGTCCAATTGTTGCAAGTATTGTGTGATTTGTGATTTACATTGATAAAATGAACGGTTGGCTAGGGGTATGGATTTTCCAAGTTTATTATATAACCAGGGGCCTAAATAAAAATAAAAACTCTGCGCAAAAACTGTTCTACAGAAAGGCACAGGATATACTTCAGCAACCCTACGCTTGGATAAAGTTGGTGAGGGGGATATACGATGCTGTCTTAGAATTATTGATTTTATATATAACTGTCGAACAGAAAGGACACTGAATTCTTGATATAGCATGTTAGTAGGATATCTAATGGGTTTATAATTGAGAATTTTAATAATAGCACGTTGTGAACGTTCTAGTCGAAGTAAATGAGTTTTCCTAGCACCACCCCAAGCAGTTATTCCATATGTCAAAATTGATTCACCCAAAGCATAATATACTGATTTGATAGTTTGAATATGTCTTATATGCCGCAGCTTTTTAAAAACGCATTACTATTACTAAGGTTATTAATATGTTGTATCCAGTTTAGATTTTGATCTATAGTAACTCCTAGATACTTCATCGAGGGCACCTGATTTAGAATATGACAATTGCAAGTATCTACATTGGAACAGGAATGGGCTTTTAGTACCAAATCATGCGGTTGAAAGTTATCATAAATACTAAAAGTTATGAATTTTGTTTTAGAAAGGTTCAATGTTAGGATATTCATATCTAACCACTTCAAAACAGTTTCTACACCGTTGCATACATTTAGTTATCGTTTATAAGTAAGTTCTTATTCGACTGATGTTCCCGGTGTCATCCTGCTCAGGAGACCGGGGTCGGAAAACTCAAAATAGATTGTTTTATTTGGGGGTAAGTCATTATTGAACATACCTTCTGCAAATTGATTTAATTTAGCAAAATAGCTCTATTAGTGATTCATCGAAATAAACAGTAAATTATTTTTAGATTTCTTTTGTCAACTTCAATCTATCTTTGGGTTTTTTGACACTTTTAATCAAAAATTACGTCAAAGAAATGACATATTTAAAAACAATATTGCCAACAAGATCGTTTTCTCACTACCAACTATAATAGCCACTCGATTTCGAGTGAAGCGAGTTAGTTAGTTAGTTTCGCTGGGCCTTTCCCGCACTTAGCCCATAGATAAAAACAAAAAACAGTAGATAGGTACGTTACCTAGTCTCGGAAAATGAGACGATAAAACTGCGTCTAGCTGACGCACTAGCCTCAGTTGTATGTCGAACCGTTGCCGCGTGAGCACGTGCTGTCTCACTGCGAATATCTTTATGAAATCCATCAGAATGCCTTCTTGCTCATTTTACAAATGCCTGAATCACTCTTAAAGACAAATGTTTTTAAATATAATAATTTTATGAAAATGCATGTAGCTGTTTCTGGCTCATTTTTCGAATACGCAATGTTAGAATATACCGTATCTACTTTTTTTGTTTTCATCTAAGGATCGTTTCCTCACTACCAACTAGCCACTCGATTTCGAGTGAATCACTGGGAGTGATTCACTCGCAGTGAACTGCCTAACATCACTCTTACTCTGGCGGGTTCAAGTGGAGTCAGGTCTAGTTAGTTAGTTTCGCTGGGCCTTTTCCGCACTTAGCCTCACAATTGGGCCATTGTACGTGATTTCTTAGACGGGTTAAGCAGTAAGACGCCACTGAATCTCACTCCGGATAGGCAAATGCCTTCGGACCGTGGTGACTCCTAGGACATGGCGGTTTCCTCACGATGTTTTCCTTGACCGTAAGAGCGATGTTATTAGTGCACGTAACTTTTAAGCTATTGCATAGCTTTTATCGCGGGCTTTGAGCGCGGCGACCGAATCAAGAAATTCCGTAACGAAAATAAAACCTGTGTTAGGTTTGCTACAATATAAATAAATAATTATAATTGCATAAGTTGATAAAAAATGATATGAATTGCTTTACCGCGGCAGTCCCCGAGTGCCACACGTTTTTTTCTAAAAGAACAAGACATGTGTTGCATCCAGGCCCGCGCCCACCGCGCGGGCCTGGATTCGAACCCACGACTCTCGGAATGAAATTCGGGATATCTACCACTAGACCAACACCGCCAGGTCAAGTTAAATAAAAGCTTGTACACTAAAGTGTTTTTATCAAAAGTTAACCACAAAACCGAGATAAGTAAATAAGTATTGATTTTGTTATCAATACATTAATGACTTGTTGAAAGATAAAACGCTATGATAATATTACACGCACGTCAACTAATGATTTAATATATTTTTTACTCGAATAAAAGTATGTTCCGTACATTTACCGTGCTTTTTCCACGATAATCAAGTAAAGTTCCGAGTAAGCTAATCGCCAATTAAAGTCCCTATTATGTGGATACTAGCTGCGCCCTGCGGTTTCACCCGCATAAGTCCCGATCCCGCTGGTATAAATAAATAAATAAATAAATAAATATTGCACGACGTTCCACACAGCGCAATCTAGCCCCAAACTAAGCACTAGGCTTGTAATATGGGTACTAGACAACGGATATACTACATATTATACTTTTTTTTTTTTTTTTTGTAAATACATACATATGATACATAGAAAACACTGAATATCCCATGTCTTCGGACCGTGGTGAGTCCTAGGACATGTTGGTTTCCTCACGATGTTTTCCTTCACCGTAAGAGCGATGTTATTAGCGCACATAACTTTTTCCTATAGAAAAAGACATTGGTGCGCGGTCGGTCTGGATTCGAACCCACGACTCTCGGAATGAAAGCCGGGGTATCTACCACTAGACCAACACCGCTCTAAATCGGTATATCGGGATATAAAGTAGCCTATGTGTTATTCTTGGTTTCTAGCTATGTAGGTATAGTCCAAGTTTCATCGGAATCGGTTTAGTAGTTTTTGCGTGAAAGAGTAACAAAGTCACATACATACAAACATACATACAAACTTTCGCGTTTATAATATTAGTAGGATACCTATGTAGTTCAGTCAGTCAATCAATCAGTCAGGACTTTTTTTATATTAATACATTGTCTCCTATCTATAGGTTGTTTCTTCGTTTCATGAGATACAACCTGGTGAGGACAGCGGAGTAGGGCGGGACAATAGGGCTCCGTTTTTACCGTAAAAATAAAAAATCGTAAAATAAATGCTAACGTTACGTAACGTTTCCAAGGATTTTTGACCAAATCTAACGAAATTAATTACTCTTGCATGGTAAATAAATATTAACCAAAACATTTCAACCAGCTAACCCATAAGCCACACTAAAATGCATCTGCCATTAACTCTATAAATAAAAACGCCCTGATTTTGTGTATCTGTTTACAATTTAATTTTAGATTGGAAAAATACATTGACGTACGAGTTCAATGGAATAAACACTTTACGTTGTAATATTTTGATAGAGCTTTGAAATAGCTACCTACACTGAATGAATGAGTCGTGGGGCCGAACGGATTTGTCCGTGGTTACGATAGGTAGGTAAGTATTGTAACCACTGTCTGTCTGTCTGTCTGTCCGTCTGTCACCAGGCTGTATCTCATGAACCGTAATAGTTAGAAGGTTGAAATTTTCACAGAAGATGTATTTCGGTAGCCGCTACAACAACAAATAAAACAAATATTTAAGAGGGGCTCCCATACAACAAACGTGTTTCAAAAACTACAAGGGAATTTTAGTACAATGTGAGGTCGCTTCTGATTGGTCAGAGTCAAATCGAGTAGGTCATGAAATTCAAAATGGCTGCCCTGTCTGTCAAATATACCAGTCTGCCTTCACTTACCAAAGAGTTTCATATAAGTTTCAGATTGTCTTTGTGGCAATTTTTTTTTTGAGAGATGTAATGTGGTCGTTTGTGGGAGTAAGAATCGTAGCTAAATATTTTACATTTTCCTATCAAATTTAAAAATTGGTTGTTGTAAACCATTTTAGGGTTCCATACCCAATTGTGATAGTGGTACGGAACCCTTCGTGCACGAGTTTCGCACTTGGCTGGGTTAATTTTTATTTGTAAGTTTATTTGTAAACTATGATTTGACACATTTTCCTAAAGAAGAACGTCGAATACAAAGAACTAAAACATCAGATCGTAGTCTGAAATGAAAAAAATACATTATCTGTGAAAGTTTTAACTGTCTAGCTATCACGGATCATGAGATACAGACTGGTGACAGACAGACAGACAGTTTGCTTATTTGGTATCAAAATTGGTCCACTGGTTTCGTGATTTTTTTTCCTAACATACACTGTTACCAACGTTATTTCTTTATAATAACTAGCTGACCCGGCAAACGTTGTTTTGCCTTATAAATTATAGATAGTAGCCGATTCTCAGACCTACTGAATACGCATATAAAATTCGCCTCCTCCGAAACGGTCGCGCCGTTTCGGAGGAGGCGAATTTTATATGCGGTACGGTAACTAACATTGTGACATGGAAATTTTATATATTAGAAGAAGATATTAAAATAGTTATGAAAATGTCGAGGTAAAACGTATAGTACCTACCATGTTATGTGTAGCCAGGTAAATGACAACCTCTACCTTTTTTGAAGTAGGCTGATAATATCTACATCGTCACTTACCTAGAAAAGGTTGCCTGTAAGAGATCGCTTTTAGCGACAAGTCCGCCCATTGTACCTATCCTAAAATTAACTGCAAGTTTTTGTAAGGTGTTTTGTAAATTTTTGGTGCAATAAAGTTTTTATCTATCTGTCTATCTATCTACTCTACCTACCTTCTAGCGAAATAGTGGTAAGTCTCCATAATACTCAAATAGATCAAAACTTCGCAAACTCGTTAGCGTGATACAGAAACTAATCAAAACTGTGTATTTTAACAGATAGGCATGTTTTTCTAACCACTTTAGGCAGAATTTAACTTATCTTCATTGAATAGAGAGGTCGTTCAGTGTCTATGAACTCTTTGAGATTTCAGACGTTGATTTCATTCGACCTTCAAAAAATTGCAATTTCAAACAAAGCAAGCATTTTTTGATAGGTAGGTAGGTACATTTACTTTGTTCAAAAACATTTATAACATAAAAGCCCTGACAATTACTATTATTTTATTATAGGAAACCTAAAAATATTACATACATACAAAAGCAATTTAGGCGTTTAGTATCGGACTGCGATGCGGCAGCGAGTTGTAACCAGCGGCACGGTAAACGTGCGACAGCGCAGCGGTCCGACACGAAACGTCTAAAAGAGGTGGAACACGCAAAACTGTGAGCAGATGGCGATCTAGTCGACAGAGCTTTTTTAGGGTTCCGTACCTAAAGGTAAAAACGGGACCCTATTACTAAGACTTCGCTGTATGTCCGTCCGTCCGTCCGTCCGTCCGTCCGTCCGTCCGTCCGTCCGTCCGTCCGTCCGTCCGTCCGTCCGTCACCAGGCTGTATCTCATGAACCGTAATAGCTAGAAAGTTGAAATTTTCACAGAAGATGTATTTCGGTTGCCGCTACAACAACAAATACTAAAAACAAAATAAAACAATTATTTAAAAGGGGCTCCCATACAACAAACGTGTTTCAAAAACTACAAGGGAATTCTAGTACGATGTGATTGGTCGAGTCAAATCAAGTTGGTCATGGAATTCAAAATGGCTGCCCTATCTGTCAAATATACTAGGCTGTCTTAACTGTCCAAAGAATTTCTTATAAGTTTCAGATTTTCTTTGAATCAAAGATGTTGTGAACCATTTTAGGGTTCCGTACTCAATTGTGATAGTGGTACGGAACCCTTCGTGCGCGAGTTTCGCACTTGGCCGGGTTTATTAATTTTTAAATTTTGTGGTCTCGCCTGTACTGTGAAGTCAAGTTGGAGTCTTTGTGTTCTAGTGTTATCTTATATATAAAATTTCCATGTCACAATGTTAGTTACCGTACTCCTCCGAAACGGCTTTACCGATTTTTACCAAATTTTGTATACATATTTAGTAGGTCTGAGAATCGGCTACTATCTATAATTTATAAGGCAAAACAACGTTTGCCGGGTCAGCTAGTTTAAATATAAAAGTTAACATAAATGAAACCGCCGAGATTTGTGAAAATACCTACTATTTGACAGTTCTTATTTCAAACTTAGTCATCGCCCTCTGCCGGGATAAAAAGTTAGTGTTCCTTCCCATTGGAAGCACCCTTTAGAAGCAAAGTTGCGACGCTTTGTTTAATTCGCTCGCTCGGCCAATTCTCTACCTTCGATACCTATAGCCTGTATCTACCTATAGGTCGCAGGGCATTTATCTAGGTATACCTTTAGGTAGGTGGGTAGTAGATTTGTAATTACTTAAGTACTCTATTCAATTAAGTTGGCTAGACTTAGGTAACTACACCACAGAGTCTCGTAACTTCTATTTTGTTAGTTAGTAGAAAGATCTTAGTTCTTAGGAACATGATAGGAATTGAAATGGATAACTTTAATCTATTGTACTTTTTTTAAACTTTTTCTAGTCGTGATATCAGGTACAATATGAAGCAATCTGCTACATAAAATAACATTTATTTAACCATAAATTATTTTTACAACAACTCGATGTTTTTAAAAAAAGTCTTTCGTGAACATCGAGATTCGAAATATTTATGTACAAGTATAGGTACCAGAGTCGATGTCTTAAACATATTCCATGTTCCTTAAAAGGGAAATAAAGATAAAAAGCCGCTGTAGCGCTGACAATATTGTTACGTCTATCGTAAACATGAAATCGGCATCGCTGCTGGCGCTAAGGTAAAGTCGATAAGTGACGATTAAAACGTTAAAAGCATCATTAAGTTTGCGGTAACGTTACCGCAGAGGCTGTTTACAATTGTCTTCCTTCTGATGTCATATTATTATCTACTGTTGAGGCTGAGAAAAATTTGCGTGACAAATATGTTTCGTGAAACACTTATAGGTACTGTATTTCAGAATTTTATATAAAAAATGTAAAGGAAGATCTGTCAGTAACAAAGGAAAAAACCTGTCTGTTTAAAACAACTGAAAAAATAATACAAGTCCAATATAGTCATATTATAGTAGTCAGTCACGGAACACATTATTTGGCGTCATTTTGTAATGCAAACTTCTTCATGATGTAGGACTGAAAGGAGTTTGTAAAACTTCAGTAAAACTCACTGGCAGAATAAAGTTAGAAATCTTGCCGCAAAATTAAAAAGAAATTGATTTATTTTTAATTTTTCTTCTGACTTTGGAGGCAGTCATTTTGTAATGGAAACTTCTTCATAATGTCAGACTGAAAGGAGTTTGTAACTCACTGGCTAAATAAAGTGAGAAAACTTGCTGCGAAATTAAAAATAAATGGATTTCTTTTTAATTTTTCTTTTGGCTTCGGGGCCAGTCATTTTGTAATGCAAACTTCTTCGAAATGTCGGACTGAAAGGAGTTTGTAAAACTTTAGTAAATCTCACTGGCTGAATAAAGTGAGAAAACTTGCCACAGAATTAAAAATATATTGATTATTTTTTATTTTTTTTCTGGTTTCGCGGCCAGTCGTTTTGTAATGCAAACTTCTTCATAATAACAGACTGAAAGGAGTTTGTAAAACTTCAGTAAAACTCACTGGCTGAATAAAGTTAGAAAACTTGCTACAAAATAAATTTATTTTTATTTTTTCTTCTCGCTTTGGAGCCAGTCATTTTGTACCTAATTCAAACTTCTTCATAATGACATATTAAAAGAACTGAAAGGGTGTCGCTTTCAAATAAATGTATGACTTTTTTACATTTTTGATCTAAGATTCTGAAAAAGATTACCTATAGATTACCTAGATGCTGGGTGTTCTAATTTTGATCCATTTTTTTTATTTCAAAGGTGTGTGAGTAATAATTTCCTGAACAGTTTGACGTTTGGAACTGGCTCGTCTCGTCCGTCAGAGACGAGTTTGAAATGGATCACTATCAGGCGACTTTTCTCCTTCTAGTCTCTAATAGAGACCAGTCCAGTTCTATAGCTGTCTCCCCTTTTTTACGAATTCTTTTGAGATTTTATCACATAAAACTCACTAAACAAATAAACGGCCAATATTTCACGTGAAAGTCATCTGTTTTACGTTAACTTCAGGTCGTTAATTACGTTTGTTTTTTTAATCCCAACAATAAAATGTGCTCAATGAATAATATATTGCATTATGTACCTTATGTAGAATTTAATTGTATAGAACAACTGATTTAGATTTTTCTTCTGTTTTCGCGATGTTTGATAGAAATTAAACTCATCCTGAAGAAGAGACCTGTAAATGTCTCGAAACGTTGAGTGTTAAAACAATGCTAAAAGTAATAAACACCACGCGATTAAAACCGAAAAATAAGTATAAGGGCCATAAGTAGGTATGTTGAAATGTGCGTCTTTCAGAAGGCTTCAAAGTGCAATTTCAATTTTTCAAAGTTAATCATTCGGTAACCTTTTGAGATTATTCAAAATTTCAAATGTTTAAACCAACTTGGAAGGTAGAAGGAAAAAGACCTAGAGGCAGAAGCCCAAAACGCTGGTCCGACCTGTGAAATGATTCAGAGCGGTTCGGTCCGAAACCGAACATCGACTTGACATGTCTGTCACTGTCTTTATTAGTCGCGCTGAGCGAGACGGAGATAACGTTTCCGATATCGGTTTCGGACCGAAGCTCTCTGAATACCCCTGCAGGTGTCAGAACAGCTGGAGATGCCAGTTAACATCGCACTGCGGCAAGCTGAAGACCGCAGCAAATGGAGACATCTTGTACACGACGTTGCACGGAGTCACGATCCTCAACTATGAGGGACCGACCGAGGAGGAGGAGGAGGGAAACCAACTTGAATATCGAAATTCCCAATAACTTTATTTGAGCTCGCAGGTTTAAAAAAAAAAACAAAAAAATAACCGGCCAAGTGCGAGTCCGACTCGCACACAAAGGGTTTCGTACCATTATCACTATTGGGTACGGAACCCTAAAATAAACACTGGACCAAGCGAAATTCGTGTACGCAATGAGGACGTACGTTTGCATTTATCTTTATTACTGACGCCAGTTTGTCACTACATTGCGCCAGTGGTAAAAACAAATCGCGCTTACGTTGCGTGCATTTATTCCTGAAAAATCACATTTGTTGTATGGGAGCTCCACTACAATATTCGTTCGATTTTGTTTTTAGTTTGTTATTATAGCGGCTAAAAATATTCGAGTAAATATTTTGTGAATATTTCAATTGATGAGATACAGCCTGGTGACTGTGACAGACCGACAGATGGACAGACAGACAACGGGATCTCAGTAACAGGGTCCCGTTTTTACCCTTTGGGTACGAAACCCTATAAAATGAGTCTCGGGATTTGAGCCATCATATGAAAAGCTTAAAGTAATTTAACTTTGGAGCGTTTAAATTCCCAAGCAAGCGCTTGGCACCAAAATGCATGCGATATTATAGGCTGGTGAAACGCACCTATGTGCAAGAATTAAAAAAAAATAAAAATATCGAACTGGCCACTGAGACATTTAAAAACAAAATAAATTGTGAAATAGTCCATTCCACAAAAGAAATCCCTCGGACGTAAAGCTGTAAAACGCCAATTTGTTACTTTTTTGGGTATATTATCTCCTACTTTATTCCTTCATACAATAGGGATTGCCGTTTTCCGAACATGTGCATACCTTTTGAAAAACGGAACAATGTTTTAACAAACTAAATTTATATTTTCCTTTTGTTACAACGCAACTCCTTTTGTATACGTACTATAACAAGGAAATGTGTTTTTTCTCTAATTTTCATTTTGACGTAAGGTTTCGCACAGCTTATGCATACAGCTAGTCTTAAATAACTATTTTGTATCAACTCATGGACTCATGCACGACATTATTATAATATTTAAAGTACGCCATCGGCCACGTATAAAAAAAAAGTTGAATGGCGCCGTTTTCGTTTTTGTTTTCTGCTTTTTAGAGCATTTTGTTAATTTCTTTCAAAAATAATTAGTGTACAAATCATAGAGTTAAGTAATATAATATGTACGAATATGTCTTACGACAGCGATTTATCTCCAGACTGTATTAAAACAGCACGGGCGACACTGACATTGGGATATTACATATAGAGGCCACACCTAACGACAACATGCACTTATTTCTTTAAAATGTGCGGTGAGAGAAGGTCATTAGGTTAAAAAGTCAAAAGTATTTACAGCATACAATGTGGTAGAGCCGGTAGATGTCTTTATGGTATGTTTTATTTCTAAATTACCTAAATTATCAGTGCCTTTGGTAGTTGCGTGTAGTGTGAGCTGTGTAGATTTTGAGAGTGGCAATACTTTGCTTTAGCTAGTTAGGTACTCTAGGTACCTAGGTTTAGTAATAACGTGATTGAGAATCAATGTCTAACGCCCCGTCGTCGTTACCAGCATCGATTCCCGCTGAGAGACAGTTTTGATACAAGCCACTTTACTCGCAGACATATTTTTACTCTCTAACTAGACTCTGTAGGTACTATTTTTAGAAGATGAAATTTTTTACCTCTTTATTACCTATCTCTATGGCTGATTCTTTGGTCAACGAATAGGTATTGCTATCCAAAGAGGCAATGCAGCCAGCCTTTTGGGTACCATACCATTTTTGGGGGCGTCCATAAATTACGTGAGGTGTTTTTTGAAACTTTCTGTCCCTCCCTCCCCCCCTGGTGAGATGTCGTGAGATTTTATTCAACCCCCTCCCCCATCCTCCAATCTCACGTGAGATTTTTCAAAATGTGGGTTTCTTATGTAAACGCGTTGGATTGTTATTGTAAAAAGAAAAAAAAAATCTAATAGACCGTTGCGATAACGAACTAACAAACTGTAGAGTGTGTTCAGTTACTGGAGCAGTAAAATACAGCTCCGGTAGCAGAATTTTTTTTTCAGTGTGTACAATCTGGATTAAATGGACCAAAATGGTATTCATTTTTTTTTGTTTCGATCAGAAAAAAAATTGCGTGATATTTGCCGAGACCCTCCCAACGTAAGATTAGATGAGATTTGACTCGACCCCCTCCCCCCCTTAAACATCTCACGTAATTTATGGACGCCACCTTTATTATTTTAGTGAATTATTATGGTGCATTATCTTTTTTAACTAGTATTTAAAAATATTAAATATAATTTATTAGTGCCATGGGTAAATAATGAACACTGCAAGAAACCTTATGAGTTTCTTGTGTTTTTTTCCCGAGGTCGCGTTCCGAAAACACACTAAGCTCTGCCTCAGAAGAGACGTTAGCAGTCTGTCCCGGTTATCTATGATAGCAGTCGTTCGTTAGGTCAACGTCAAAACAGAGGATTTAGGGCGACCTGACAACTTTAACATTAGGTGAAACAGACAACTTTACTGTTGTTATCTACGATAACAGTCGTTAGGTCAAGTAGTGAGAGGTCTTACGGCACTGACCTCCATGGTACAAGTCGCTGGACAGGTTAATAGGCACAAAATTTAGTGCGCTAATTTTGTGCCTATTTGATCTGCGCCATGTTGCGCTGTTGTCGCGCATTTTCTATTGAAAGTGATGGTGACCGTCTACGGAACTATTAGTTCCACGGACGGCCACCATCACTTTCAATAGAAAACGCGCGACAACAGCGCAACATGGCGCTAATCAAATCGGCACAAAGATCTAATGTAATTTTGTATGGTATAGCAATTCCAGCGTACTTGTACCTATAGTTTTATTTTAGTGCCTTAGGGCGACCTAACCGGGTTCGATTACCGCCGGGAGCATGTATTTATGCATAAAAAATAATATTTGTTTCTGGTCTGAGTGTCGCTCTAATCATAATATGTATGTGGGTACAAAAGGCAATTAAATACCTAAACCTAAGTATTATGTACTTTTTATGAATTTTGTGGTATTATATTATATCCGTTGGCTAGTCACCGTAACCCACGCTTAGTAACTTACCACGGGGCTAGATGATGTTGTGTGATGTTAACAAAATGATTTATTTATTTTTTCAAACCGTTATGCCTAATTTGGCTCACTGCTAACGCGTCGAAACAAACAAACATACTAAGCTACAAAAATAGATAGCTCTGTTCAGACTACCATCAAATATTTATTTCATAGCTTGTTTCACATCTTCGAATAAAACAGAAATCGAAAATAATAATGTGTCATGTCATGGCCGATGGCCCTTGATTTTATATGTTCTGAGATTTCGGCCTTAAAAGGCTCGATTCTTAAACCAATAGACATCGGAAGTGTAGTTACTAGTTATGTATTTCCGAATACCTACTAAGTAAAATAAACAGTCTGTGACACCCACGGAGTTACATACACCGCTATTTTTTGTTATGTTTGACAGCTGTCATCCCAAATAGAGATTACGAAGAGCTCTAACGCAGCGTACTACGTGGACGATTGGATGCGAACGCGATTGCGAAGCGATCCGGTGCGGTGCGGAAACAATGAACAGTCGATAGCCATTGAAGTGTCCTACGTGACCAAATGCACGTAAAGTGCGATGCGGCGATTCTCGCTGCGTAACACTTACACTGGTATTTATAGTCAATTCTAAGTAGTAACTTGTCTAACCATTGGCATCAGTCTTTATCCAGTCTCACTATATGCCGCTAGTAGTCAAAATACATTGCGGTATCGTTGCGTTTTTCTGTCCCTGAATCACGTTTGTTGTATGGGAGCCCGTCTTAAATATTTGTTTAATATTAATTTTAAATTTAAAATAATTAAATAAAATGAATAGTATTTAATATTATTTATGGCAAGAGCAAGATGGCAAGAGGCCCGACGGTGTGACGCTCATTCCGTGGGAGCATGGAAGGTGTTTGGTATGGGATGCCACTTGCGTGGATACTCTGGCTTCGTCCCATCTCCAGGCTACCCGGGTGCAGGCGTGTGCGGCGGCTGCTAGCGCGGAGGCTTTGAAAGGCCGAAAGTACGTGGATGTTCCCGGCTGCTATATTTTTACTCCTGTGGGCCTTGAGACTTTGGGTTGTTGGGGCCCCAGTGCTAGATTGTTTTTAAAGGAGTTGTCGGGGCGTTTGATCGAGGCGACTGGTGATCCGAGAGCTGGCGGTTTTCTGTCTCAGCGAGTTAGCCTCGCTATTCAGAGGAGGAATGCCGCCAGCATCTTGGGGACCATGTCTCGGGAGGGTGTCATCGATGACGGGCTCTTTTCTTTTTAGATTTAAGTTTTAATTTTAGTTTTGTTTGTTTGTTATTCACCTTTTTTTATTGTTTTTTTTTGTATGTTGTTTTTAGTAGCAATTTAAGTAAGATTTTTTAATTTTAGTTTAGGAGGAATGGCAATATTATTTATTAATAAATAGGAATAGTAAATAAAAATAAATTGTATTTGTTATTGAAGCGGCTACCGAAATACATCTTCTGTAAAAATATAAACCGTCTTGCTATTACGGTTCATGAGATACAGCCTGGTGACAGACAGACAGCGAAGTCTCAGCAATAGGGTCCCGTTTTTACCCTTTGGGTACGGAACCCTAAAAACAAATAAATCCTTCCTCTTTATAATTCAGTATAGGTAGATAATAGATATTTCAAGCATTAGACGTGACGGGCATGCACGAGATGTTTTGCGAGGAAAACCGCATTCCATCAAGGTGCCGAGACAATTAGACCGAGCATCTAAATACTTCTAATATAAATCATCAGGATTAGGTGTAAAGACCCATGTTATTTGGCACGTTAATCTCAGAATCGGACCCTTGTTCACTATTAAGCAATTTACGACAAAATTTATGTGTTAATAAACCTATTTTTATACATAACGAACGAATAAAGTCGAGTGTTCCATTAATAAGGGGCTTACGATAAATTGTTCAGCTATCGTAAATCAGAATCGATGATGATTGTAAGGTTGGCCAGAGGTGGTTTGAACATCAAAGAAACTTGAGCTAAGAGGACTGTGAATACCCCTGTTTCAATCGAATGTACTAACTCGAATTCCGAACAGAAAAAGGGTCGGACGGATGGTATTGGGCGGGTTGTGTGTTTCTGGATGTGTTAGTGTTTTTTTTATAAGTTACAAAACTTATTTTAACAGACAGAGTTACTTTCGCGCTTGTAATGTTAGTAAGGATTATTGTAGTATAGATTATTGCTCCAGTTTCACTATTGTTCAATAGTAAACATGCGACAATGAAAATCACTGCAATAAAAACGATCAAAAATAAAACAAAATAATAACGAAGTAGAAACAAAAGACGATCAAAGTAGTAACAATAGACGATCGAAGTAGTAATAAAAGACGATCGAAGTAGTAACAAAAGACGATCGAAGTAGTAACAAATGACGATGGAAGCAGTAACAAAAGACGACCGACTCGCGTCCCTTCCAAAAACTAATCATAATACTAGTAATTGCTTGACAATAAAAAATTCAAGGTCCAGTCAGTCGGTATAATTTATGTAATTTATTTGACGTTAATTTTCCTTTGAAATGGCTGTACCTACCTATGTACAGTCGTACACGTCTATCCAATATAGTGTAAATAGCGGTATAGTAGCAAAAGACGATCGAAGTAGTAACAAAATACGACCGACTCGCGTTCCTTCCAAAAACCCATCATAATACCAGTAATTGCTTGGCGATAAAAAATTCAAGGTCCAGTCAGTCGGTATAATTTATGTAATTTATCTGACGTTAATTTTCCTTTGAAATAGCTGTACCTACCTACGTACAGTCGTACACGTCTATCCAATATAGTGTAAATAGCGGTTCTGTATTCTATTCATACAGTAAATTACATCCACTCATTCATAAACAAGGTTGATGACCGTCTAAGGGGGAGCTTCATTCAATAATACTCTATTGAAATGTTTGTTTGTAGGTACCTACCTTATATACCTACCTACTTATATCGTAGGATAATATGGTAAACAGCATTTTCGCAAAAACAAGGTGCTTTTTTAGGGATTTAGGAGCTTGTCTAAACGAAGTTTCTGGTTACCGAAGGGTTGTTAGCTTGCAGAGAGGGAATGTTGCCAGCCTTTTGGTGATGATGCCTGGCGCGGGCCCCCTTGACGACATTTATTATTAATAGCGCAAAATAAATTGAAATAAATGACTAACTGTGTCCCGCGTAAGTCCCGATCTGGTGTGTATATTAGGATCAAAAGTAGGCTATGTTACTCAGGGTGAGTGTAGCTTTCTAATGATGAAAGCACTTTTGAAATCGGTCCACTAGTTTTTGAGTTTATTCATAACAAACATACAGACACACATACAAGCACAAATACAAATCTTTCCTTCTTATAATCTAATATATAAAATTTCCATGTCACAGTGTTAGTTACCGTACTCCTCCGAAACGGCTTGAGCGATTTTTATGAAATTTTATTTTCGTATTCAGTAGGTCTGAGAATCGGCTACTATCTATAATTTATAAGGCAAAACAACGTTTGCCGGGTCAGCTAGTATTAGTGTAGAAAAGGCTCTAAAAGCCTTATTAATAAGCGGTACATGTTTGAAACGTTTTTACTACCGTTTTTATTTTATGGTATTTTGTGCATCTTACTAGTACATCATATCTCAATGCTTACTTATAATGCCTATCTTTCTTGTACACAGATAAGAATGGCGTCCACGGTAACAGCCGAACAAGCCCCAACGGGCGCAACTACCCCTGGCGCGGACAGCGTCGGGGCCCCAGCCGAAGCCCCAGCCCCTCGCAAGCAGGCCCGGCCTAGAGGGAAACCTCAGCCGGAGAAACCAAAACGGAGTCTCTTCTGTTTGGGCCTGAAGAACCCTTTGAGGAAGCTCTGCTATGACATTGTGGAATGGAAGTATCCTTTTTAATAACCTAGTAGTTTTTTCCCCTCCATCGCAACTGGACGGATTCGCAACTGGACAGATTCTCAGCTGGACAGATTCTCAGCTGGACAGATTTTTCGACAAATGGCATCTCGAGAGTCCGGGGCCAAAAACGAAAAAAAAAACGTAGTAGTTTATGGGACTGTTTTTTTTTTTTTTTGTATAGTGGAGTGGCTCACCTGGTGTGTCAGTTTTCAGGTGGCCCTATAATTGGTCACCCATCCAAGTAATGACCGCGCCAAGCGTTACTTAACCCGATCATGACCGTTCAAGATCGGCAGGTACAGCTAGGCCAATGAGCTCCTTCATAATGATATGCATTCAAATACTTGTGTTTTATTTAAGTACACAAAATGTTATAAAAAAAAAACAAAAGTACCAAAATGTAAAAAAAACTTTATTTCAAACAAGCGTAATATGTTTTTCTGAGATGTTCGAAATTCAAATATCATAATAAAATCGAATGCGAGTCTTTAATGAAAATAATTTAATTATACAACAAATTAAATAACTCTTCTTTCAGTCGGCTAAATATTGTTCAAGTTAATCTGTGTCCTTTGTCAAAATGTAGAACTTCCCAAAATGATGAATTTCCCAAAACAAAGTACTAAGCCTTAAATTTTAAAGTGAATTTCAGTATTTAGTCGTAATATAATCCACAGGTATAAGGTTAAATGTGTATTGTCAATCCACGGTTTTGTGGACGCTAAACCTCAAAGATTTTGTTATCTCGGAACAATTTACAGACCCTATAAAACTGAGCGACAACCATTTTTTATTCACCGGAAACAAACAAAAATATAACAGGAAATATAAGTAGGCACTCCTACCAACCCATAGATAGAGAAACATACATGGACGAGCTGTCAGCGTATCAAAGATTGATATAGTGATAGGGTGACTTTTTGTCACCTGAATGAAAATCTCATTATGTTCATTTTAATGCTATTTTAGATGAATTTGACTTGAAGTCAGTCAAACAATAGCGATATGCGGATAGAGACGGAAGACTTATTTTTCGTCTTACTCCCTCTTGTGCATTTTACAATCATTCTATCTCTCTCTGAAAAAATAAGACACTAATACAAGCAATAAAACTTAATCTCAAATAATCCGTCCCCAAACGTTCCTGATGCAAAGCTAGCATTGTCATGTTGAACTGCAGTAAACAACGTTTGCAGCAGGAACGCCCCAGAATGGACATCACGGACCAAAGATTTAATTCTGTGACAACGAAGCATGCACGACGTATACAACTGGATACCTCTTTAATAGTAAACACCACGCGATTCAAACCGAAAAATGTCTTTAATTTTGGATATCTCTTTGTCAAGTATACTTAGTTTTTAGGGTTCCGTACCTAAAGGTAAAAACGGGACCCTATTGCTGAGACTTCGCTGTCTGTCTGTCTGTCTGTCTGTCCGTCCGTCCGTCCGTCTGTCCGCCTGTCACCAGGCTGTATCTCATGAACCGTAATAGCTAGAAGGTTGAAATTTTCACAGAAGATGTATTTCGGTTGCCGCTACAACAACAAATACTAAAAACAAAATAAAACAAGTATTTAAAAGGGGCTCCCATACAACAAACGTGTTTCAAAAATAACAAGGAGTTTAGTACAATGTGAGGTCGCTTCTGATTGGTCAGGACAAATCGAGTTGGTCATGGAATTCAAAATGGCTGCCCTATCTGTCAAATATACCAGTCTGCCTTACTTACCAAAGAGTTTCTTATAAGTTTCAGATTTTCCTTGTGCCAAGGTTTTTTTTTTTTGTCGTTTCGGTCGTTTGATGGGAGTAAGAATCGAAGATAAATATTTCATTTTTTCCTATAAAATTTAAAAATTGGTTGTTGTAAACCATTTTTGGGGTTCCGTATCCAATTGTGATAGTGGTACGGAACCCTTTGTGCGCGAGTGTCGCACTTGCCCCGTTTTTTGACATTCACCATACCATTTATTCACTAAAATAAGTCAAACAATTTACATAGACATCAAATCACAAAATGAAAATAAGACTGAAAACCTAAAGCAACAAGAAGTTGTGCCAAGGCGTGGTGCCCAAAACGCGGACAGCGTTCCCACGCTGGGACAAGAAACTACCAGCCCTGGGATTACCAGACGCCCCGACAAGACGCGCCGACAAGTCCCTTATAAAAATCGTCTATGATTTGACACATTTTCTTGAAGAAAAAACGTCAAATACACGAATCAAAACGTCAGCTCGTAGTCTGAATTAAAAAAATAAAGTATTATGCACCGTCCATTTCTGTTCCTCCGTCTACGTACTAACCTGAATATTTTACCAGCGAAAAGTTTATCAATGATCAGAGTGACGTCACACGCCTACTGAAACTCAAAACAGAGATGGAGCACCGGATTAGCGATTCTAAAGCATGTCTTAGCTATGTATACGTTCGAACTACGAATACGACAGTGCATGTATCAACAGTATAAATAATTTGAGAGCGGATATACCTACTGTGTGAAAACGTAAATTTTGCTATACAAAATCTCTAGGTCGGATGCAGAAGCTTTTGATCAGCTCAAAATTCAAATAACTCAAAAATATGTTTACATGATCGTTTTGAATCGTCTGTAATCTAGCGTGTCTTCGGGCTAGATTCATCGTTCATCAATGAGAAGAAGACACAAGAAACTCATACAGGTTTTTTTTACAGTGATCATGTGATTCACGTTGTCGCATATTTAGGGAACCGCAGCAATATACTATATTATAATCCTTATTCCTTACTAACACTATAAACGTGAAAAGTTTGTTTAAAAAAAATACTATCACATCCACAACCAAACAACCCGCCCAAAGGAAAGTCCAGTGTTTATTTTAAGGTTCCGTACCCAATTATGATAATGGTATGGAAGGCTTCTTGTGCGCGTCCGACTCGCACTTTGCTGTTTTTATCCTTTGGACACGGAATCTTTTATCCTAAAATCGTATTAAAAAGTACACTACGTTTTCAGCTAGGTAGGTAGATGGTATCAATACTTGGTCGATGATTCACGGTGCATGCCTCAATATACACTGAACACCGTCTGATGTGTTCGCTCTATTAATATTGTGCGCAGACGCAGGCCAATTACACAGACACAGGTAAACAAGCGTGCCGTACTAAACGTTATTGCAGACTTTGATGGATGTTCTTTGTTCATATAGGTCTTTGATTGGTGTAACGTTTAAGGGGACAGTCTACGTACTCTTTTCTCTATACAAACTTTACAAACGTAGTCGACTGTTTCCTCAATGGATAAAGATATAACAGCAAATATGTTTATGCCATAAACCCTATATCTGCCATGAGTATGCCCCTACGTTTTGTTTTTTTTTTCATTTTCTAATTATAATAGAAATAAAATTTAGAAATATAAAAAAAAACAGTAATCACGGCCCAATTGTGAGGCTAAGTGCGGAAAAAGCCGAGCGAAACTAAATTAAACTAACAGCCGAATACAGAAAAGCACCTCAAAATTTGATTTTAAATTTAGAAGCTGCTCAATTATTTAAAAACGCCTCAAATTTTAGATGGGGTTTCTGTATTCGGCTGTAAGTCATTCACTGTCCACCGTACACGAAACCCAGCTTTCAATACATCTCACTACCTATAATAAAATGAGTCCGGTCGTCCCGTAACTAGGTCAAACGTATGCAAGCTTCTTGTATAATTTTACACTGTACTTAAATTTGGTGACATTTGGCACGGTTTCTTCACGAAATTGTCGCCCGATGTGTTGCGAGTAAAACAAGAATAAAACATATTGTTAACACTGTAGTTCTTACGTTATAGTCGACAGTACACTGTGTAGCTAATTGTGGACTACTAGCTGGGTCACGCAGTTTCACCTGCATAAGTCCCGATCCCGCGGGATTGTCGGGTTAAGAAGTAGCCTATGTCGTAATTTAGGTTTCCAGCTATCTGTGTACCAAGTTTCATTGCGATCGGTTCAGTATACCGTCAAACAACTTTAAGATGAAACTGACTCAAATGAGCTCAGTCCAGGATTAAGTTTTAAGCCCTAGACTCTTGAGCAACCATTTTTTGTTGGTATTTATTCAAATTGAAAAATGCAAAATATCTTCTGCTTCTTTTCGTATAGTGGATGTCTCATCTAGTGTTAGAGTTGCTCAGGTGGCCCTAAGGCCTACCTAACGACTGCTATCAGATATGACAATCGAGACCAACTGCTCAAAGTGCACGGAAGATGACAATTTTGTTAGATGTATGATTTAGATATTCAACAAATTGTCTGTTCAGTATCACGGGGCTATGGATCCCCGGACTTTTAAAAGGCATGCGTGGAGCCGAAGCCAACACGTAGAAACCCTTTTCAATATCAATTTTACTCACAAACTATGAAGTGGACACGAAGCCGGCGATTATCCCTGTCTGTACTATAACATGCAGCCAAGGACAACCACCGGATCGGATAGAGCTATTGAGATATCTACGGATGGAAACAATATGGGCTTATAGTGTTGTGATGGTAGTGGTGCCCAATCTATGTGGTGATTATGGCGCCTGCCGTAACAATTTCACCCAATTATTATTAATGCTAATTATTATTAAAATTTCAAATAGAAAGTTGACAAACTGCCTGACTCACGCTGTTAGTTTTTTTCTGAATTGTTATTTTTCTTTTACCTAATCGTTTCTTATAAAAGTAATTTTAGCATTATATGTTTGGGTGAGTTTTAAATATAACTGTGATTGAGACGCTGCTATTGACTCTGCTGTTATTTTTAGTTGCTTTAGATGGTGAATTGTTTTATAAGATTTTTATATCTTGTAGCATAAAACCCTTACCTTGGTTATTAGGAAGGGTTAGGAGGCAAATCGTTCACTTTGAAACTAGGACCAGGGCCCAAATACCCCTTCTCAATTTGATAATGGTCAACTGGGCCCACTATTGTCATAATCCGAGCGTAATAATAATCCCTCGATAATAAAGTCATAATCCCTCTCGAGAGCCCGGGTTCCGATTTCCTACTTCTACGTCTCCACTTCGCACGATCTTCGGCATTCCGCGTAGTGAGGCCATTTGCACGCATATCCGATCTCTAGTCGTCAAGCCAGCACTTCTTGGGTCTTCCCAATCTGCCGCGGCCGGGCGTAGGCGCCATAGCAAGACACTTGTTACCCACGTAACTAGCTGGTTTTCGTAAAACGTGACCGTACCACCGTAAGCGGCATTCTTGCAATTTATCTGCTATGTCTTGGACATGAAGGCTGCCCCTGATGCGGGAGTTTCTAACGCGGAACTGGGCCAACTATTGTAATAGAAACAAAAGATGATCGAAATTCCTCATCACACTCACGATGAAGAAAGCATATTTTGATCTATTTTTGATTTTTTATTGTATTTTTCATAATTTCCTTAGCATATAACTTCAGACCGTTCGAGTACATGATATTAACGACGATATTCGCAAACTGCATAGCTCTAGCTGTGTTCACACCGTACCCGTCCGGGGACACCAATCACACTAATCAAATTTTAGTAAGTATTACTCGCGTTAGTCCTGATCCTGTGGGAGTATCGGGATATTCTCTAGTAATCTTCTCTAGTAATTCACCTTCCATACTTTGTTTTGAAAACCGTAATTTCATTAAATATGAGCGAGTCCAGGCAATTTAATAACGGCAGAGTTAGTGCAAGCGGTACATAATGCCGAATTGAGTTTTCTACCGGAAAAATGCACCTAGCGTTTTCCTCGCTGCAGTGAGGTAAAAAATTGTGTGTTTCACTCGGCAGCAAAGTTTTTGGCATCTCGTACCTTTGAAACCCTCGCAACGCTCAGCAAGGCCGCAAAGTTGGTTTTTGCAGCGAGTACTTGTATTGAAACCTGAGCAAGCGAAGCATTCTAGGATTGAACCACGAGCGCAAGCGAGTGGTTCAAATATAGAATGCTGAGCGTGTAAAAGGACCAAAGGTCTGAAGCTCATTAAATCGAAATAATTAAATCTATAATTCTATAGGTCTTAAGGTCTATAAGATCCTAAGGTCTGAATGGTCACAGCCAGCAAATGTAAAAGGACCCCTACCTTGTAATTAAACTATTTTTAACTATAATTAAACTATAGCTCTATAGAAGATTATAAGGTCTAATCTAACTAAATAAAGTACCAATTGTAATGGAACAAAGTATCTAAAAGAAACAAAGATCTAAAGGCCTAAAGTATGTCAACTAAACTGAACGGAAAAGCCTAATTATAACGCATCCCTACTACCTGAATTAAAACGATATAATACCTAATTGATTACGATCAATCTGACCTACCTATCTAAACTACCTAATTTGTTGTGTGATGTACCTTTCTTTGTTTTTGGCTCGTGTGAAAGTCTAGCAGTTACAGATACCCACGTTGTGTTTTGTAGTTAACTCAAGGTTCCATAAAGGTAGACGAGATTACAGAAAACCTACACCTATCCAAATTATTCCAAGTATTATCTGTACTCCTAAACCGACTTTAATTGAAACGTTAAAGGAAAATTTAAGATGATCTTTTACTGTTTTATGTGATCAAAATTGTTGCTACTTGAATTTAATTAATTACGCTATAAATTGACTGAAAGATGTCTCTACTATCTATGTCAGATCCTCAACTCTAGCCTACAGAATGAATGTTATAAGAAAGCTAACTTAAAATTAAGGGAATTAGGTATAAATAATGATGGTACACAATAAATTAGATATCAAAATATTGGTTTTATTAAATCCGATGATTCGATTATCACATGGAGAAAGAATCATCAAGAAAACTCCACGGACCTAGCTATCAAAGTTAACAATATCGAACGTTAATTAATTGAATTATGAATTTTAATTTCTATAGTAACTTGACCAAAATGTATTAAATAAATGGACTGCTGACAACAGTGGAATTCCACAATCCTAAAAACTATTATAGTAAATCTCATTATGAGATTTTATAGACTTCAGGCAAATACCTTATCTATTAGCGTGAAATAATCCTCTTTATGAGAATTTGATAGTTTGATAAACTTCATTCAGTACACCTGTACTCAAGTCTTTGTCGATTGCGTTCCGGATTCGGTTTGCAAGAAAGCAGAATTGCTAGACCTCGAAATTCGATCATCAAACCAATATTTCCCACAAATAGAGATATAAAAAGAAGGTAAATTGCTTACGTATAGATTATGATTTGAATTAATCTTTATTCATGTAAATTCCACTCGGAAATATCAAAATATATGTACCAAACGTACTTAGGCTTTTGACTTAGTTTTGGTCATTTTACTACAGTAAAATTAACTGATGGACCTTGTCCAAATATAATTTAGAATTAAATTTATTAAAAGGAAACCTCCTTTCGAGCGTTTCCTATAATTTAGTCCTCAAACATGAACTTTAATTTGAAAAAGTGAATTTATAATAAACAGGATTCTTTTATAGAATTTCCTGTAGACTGTCTTTAGATAGACTGATTAAACAATTATGAATTTACATTAAAGCTGTAAGCGAACACATACAAAACACAAACACAACAAAATGAACGTTCCTTCGACTATGTTGGTCTTAGAACAAAAGGTAAAAATAAAAGATATTACAATGTACTTTCCCACCAGTACTTTAGCATCAAAAGAACAATCAATCAGCGCAGGGATTGAACCTTGCTTTAAATAGAATAATTATTACATACAACTATAAAGTACTTTGTAATCAATAGTACAGTAGGTATATTTCAGTACAAATGCAGGGCGAGAATCGAACTCACAAGGGCTGCATATTAACTTATAACGTCAAATTAACAAACATAAGCCTAGTGCAGGAGTCTAACCTGACACAAATGGCATAAAATCATAAAATATGAGTAATTAACATATTCAACATACACAAAAATAGGTACAATTTATACATGTCCCATAATTAAGACTATCGAAGTCTACTCTTGGAGAAAAGTCGTTACAATTCAAACCTCCTCTAGTTTAAACAGTGAAAATAATTAATAATGTACCTTATATGCTCTACAGGACTAGATACAGTATAGACATCATGGCTGGATCAAAACTGACTCTAATAACTTATTACTTGCAAACACTGACTCTATAACATCTAGCAAAATTATATAATTCAAATTTATGGCACGCTAAAAGCCCTATACGCGACTGCTTCTAAAGACCTCCGAAAAATAAGTCATGTGACGTTCTCGCTGTAGGAACCTTCCCGCTTCCAAAAAATGCCGCGTCATTCCCCGCAATCCTCTGCTTACCCCTTCATAATTGGTCAGCTTTAGCGTGGGGGCGTTTACCTAACAGTGCCATCTACGTACAACTTGGAGTTAACTAACCAAGATCGGTATCTCTGTCGATCGCAAGGATTTAATATGTCTACATATATTTAAAATTCATGAATAGCACCTGTGTAAAAGGTGGCTTTTGCGAACCGTTACAAGCGTCGCAAAGGTTTCAAAGGTACGAGATGCAAAAAACTTTGCTGCCGAGTGAAACACACAATTTTTCACCTCACTACAGCGAGGAAAACGCTAGGTGCATTTTTCCGGTAGAAAACTCAATTCGGCATTATATACCGCTTATTGTACCGTAAATAATAAAAATAAGCAAACAATCTCTAAATTGAATAATTCATGAAAAAACCTGCTTGATACTAATGATAATAAACAATAAATACTACATTGGCAAAGTGCAACAATACTTCGTGGTTCGATGCCATGAACAAAAAAAAAGAAATGAGGTTCCGGTTAGCGCATTTTCAAAGGACTTGGCTCTATATAAAAGTACCTATCGAGAAGACAGATTCGAATTTTAAAATCTCTTTCCACGCTAGGGCGCAAAATGCGATTTTGCACGCAGAAATTTGCGTGCAAAACGATTGTTTCCGAGGTTGTGAGGTGAAAATAATTATTTATCACATCCTACTAATATTAAGACAATGAAGGAAAGGAAAGGATAAAGTAAGATTCTAATGTTTGTCTGTTTTAATTTTCAGGAAAAAGTAGAATGGGTATTCATGTTGATATTTTCAAGTGAATGCATATTGAAGATAATAGCGTACGGTTTCCTATTCCATCCCGGGGCGTACTTGCGGAATGCATGGAACAGTCTCGATTTTAGCATTGTTACGATAGGGTAAGTTTAGAGGACTTGAGCTCTTTTTATTTACATGGTAACTGGAGCGGTGTTGGACTAGTGGTAGATACTCCGGCTTTCAATCCAAGAGTCGTGGGTTCGAATCCAGGCCGACCGCGCACCGAGGTCTTTCTCTTTAAGGAAAAGTTATGTGTGCTAATAACATCGCTCTTACGGTGAAGTCGTCGTCGTTACATCGTAAGGAAACCGACATGTCCTAGGACTCACCACGGTCTGAAGGCATGGGATATTCGCCAATCTGGAGTAGGCTCCCGTGGCGTCTTACTGCTTAACCCCTCTAAGAAATCACGTACAATGGCCCAATTGTGAGGCTAGGTGCGGAAAAGGCCCAGCGAAAAACTTACAGGGTAACTGTGTAGGTCTCATCCGATCGGGATGGATGGATAGATAGATGGCCACTATTTGACACCACGTTTGACCACTATCTCACCTGATGATAACTATAAGTGATGATATGGTCTAAGATGGAGAATGGTCATCTAGAAGATGGAAGATGACAGTGGATCCGACCTGTCTTCCTTAGTGGTTATACCATGGAACATTCGCCAATCTAGAGTAGCCTCCCGTGGCGTCCTTACTGCCAGAGTAAAGAGGTACACAACATTACAGGCAGCCCCTAAGGAATCTGGAATTTTTGGTCTGAAAGGGAATTAGTAATGTACCATAAAAGGCAGGCACAGCAGACCATAACTGGTCGATGCAAGATTTACTGCATTATGGGCTGTTTGCTATCCGCCTTATCATTCCGAAGATTTTCATGAAATCTTCATTAACTTTTGATGGGACCAACTAGACGCTAATCCTTTTTACTAGGGAATCAATATCTGGAGTTATCCGGTAACACACACCCAAAAAAGAAACTTATATCCCAATTTAGAACGTCTTTCTTTTTTGGAAGTCGGTTATTTATAACGTGTGTCCAACTCTATGGAGGTTAAAATTTTGGTTTGCGCAATTTGGTCCTTATGAGAAGTAATATTTTTAAAGGAACAATACTTCTGCAAAAACATAACACATGATAGACGCAGAGCGGGATTCGGCTTAAGCACTTAAAAATAAAATATAATAAAATGAGAAGTTGTTCTGTTTGGTCATACTCCTTTGGCCGCATTAATGTATCACTACAATTTTCCTCTATTTCAGTATAGCAAGTATGACACTGCAATATATTTCAAAAGACTTGTTCGATGTGAAAGCCTTGAGGGCGTTTAGGGTATTGAGGCCTTTGCGTTTGGTCTCTGGAGTGCCAAGTAAGTTTATTTTTTTAAATTACTTGTATTCCTTATTACGTTACCTTAATTTTCAAACTTTGCCTTTACTCGCAATGTGTTTACCAACTGCCAACTGCTGTTATGTTTTTAGGGTTCCGTACCTAAAGGTAAAAACGGGACCCTATTACTGAGACTTCGCTGTCTGTCTGTCTGTCTGTCTGTCTGTCTGTCCGTCCGTCCGTCTGTCCGTCTGTCCGTCTGTCCGTCTGTCACCAGGCTGTATCTCATGAACCGTAATAGCTAGAAGGTTGAAATTTTCACAGAAGATGTATTTCGGTTGCCGCTACAACAACAAATACTAAAAACGAAATAAAACAATTATTTAAAAGGGGCTCCCATACAACAAACGTATTTCAAAAATAACAAGGAGTTTAGTACTACAATGTGAGGTCGCTTCTGATTGGTCAGGACAAATCGAGTTGGTCATGGAATTCAAAATGGCTGCCCTATCTGTCAAATATACCAGTCTGCCTTACTTACCAAAGAGTTTATTTTATGTTTCAGATTTTCTTTGTGCCAAGGTTTTTTTTTTTTTTTTTGAGTGATTCGGTCGTTTGATGGGAGTAAGAATCGAAGATAAATATTTCATATTGAAAAATTGGTTGTTGTAAACCATTTTAGGGTTCCGTATCCAATTGTGATAGTGGTACGGAACCCTTTGTGCGCGAGTGTCGCACTTGCCCCGTTTTTTTCGTTTTGTTTTCTAGTGTTCGGTTTTCATCCTTATGTCGTCGATTTACGATGTCCACTTATTTTCTTGTGTTGTACAAAGTTATCTATCCTTTTTTTATCTATTGAATTTATTATCTTTACTATTTCAAAGATGTCGTTATAAAAGAAGTTTTTGCTTTCCAGGTCTACAAATAGTATTAAACTCGATCCTCAAAGCGATGGTGCCTTTATTCCACATTGCATTTCTGGTGCTGTTCGTGATAATAATATATGCAATCATTGGATTGGAACTGTTTTCTGGGGTGCTGCATGAGACATGCTTTGTCAATGAAACTGGTAAGATAAAAAAAACTTGAGAGGTGTCAAGGGACTCCCGGATGGAACGAAGTTTCTTTCTATGAGAGAGAGAGAGAGAGAGAGATAGACAGACAGAGAAACTCGCGCACGCCACACGGCTTACAACTATAGCAAAAAGTGTCGTTACAACTTTTGGTCTTAATTTTTTCCGTCTAGCCCCCTTTCGCAACGCGCGATAAGGTACTTCGTTCCAATAAGGTTAATTCCTAACCTAACCCGAAATCCTAACCCGGTTGCGGGTTGGGTTAGGAATTCGAAAATAAACCATTCCTAACCCAACCCTCTTTGTAACTTACCTAATCTATGCAATCATTGGATTGGAGCTGTTTTCTGGGGTGTTACACGTGACATGCTTTGTCAATGAAACTGGTAAGATAGTAAGGTTTGTTCCTAACCAAACCCGAAATCCTAACCCGATTCAAACGCTTTATTATGATACTAGTTGTGTCCTGCGGTTTTACCCGCATAAGTCCCGATCCCGAGGGAATTTTTCAAAATCCTTTCTTATCGGATGTCTACATTACATAAAGAACACACTCTCCAAATTTCAGCCGTCTACTCTCAGCGGTTCAGGCTGTGCGTTGATCAGTCATTCAGTCAGTCAGGACAAAGCCTTTTATAGATATAGATAGATTAGCCAGAATAATTATCCCACACCACCAGCAAAGGCCTATCTCAAACTCTTCCACTTGGGTATATTTTGGGCTATGGTTTGCCAATCAGGCTTAAATTTGACCTAAGGCTTTATACCTACACTATGTTACTCAGGGTGAATGTAGCTTTCTAATGGTGAAAGAATTTTTGAAATCGGTCCAGTAGTTTCGGAGATTACCCCCAATATACATACATACATACATACATGTTACCAACGTTACCTCTTTATAATATTAGTTTAGATAAAAACCCTGTCAATGTTTCCAGGTAAAATGGTAGACGACCCTGGCCCTTGCAGTAGCGACATGGACCTCGGCACTCACTGCGAAGACGGACAGGTCTGCCAGGGTATATGGGTGGGACCCAACTACGGCATCACCAACTTTGACAACATCGGCTACGCTATGCTCACCGTGTTCCAGTGCATCACGCTTGAGGGCTGGACTGATATTATGTATGCTGTAAGTTCTTGCTTTTTATTCATTAAAATCTTCTTCTAAGTATAGGATGCTGCCAGGCTGGGGTATCAAGTCGAAAGGGGGTTGTTCTAGACGTCTAGGCGAAGAACTTTTGTTGTACGACTTTAGGAAATCCGAACTTTTTTTTCCAAAAAATATGAAGCTGTTTTACTGAAACAGGTGATTTTGAGAATAAAGCCAATTAATGTTGAGATTGTAGTGGTCTCAACTAAATAAAAGGATACCTTAAGGCCAATGACCTCAAACTTTAAGAAACAGCTGATTTTCTCGTAAACTTTTCAAAAGTTGAAGAACAAAAGTTGTTCGCCTAGACCTCTAGAACTTTTCGGCTTGATACCCCCTGCTCGGAATACCTATTACTTATATACAGTTTGAACCATTTAAACGGGCCTTCAGCGGGATATCCTAAACTATAAGAGATAGCGAAAAATGCTAAAAGGAGTTGCGTCTTCGATTTTGACGTAAATTTAAAATGGCATATTTGACCGTGGGGCCGATAAGGTTCTTAATTCGCCCACTGAGGAAACAATAATTATGATGTTCTTGACAGAAGTCATTGGTCGTATCGAGCAGTCTGGAATGCATTCTCTCAGCGATCGCTGGTTTTTCTATACAATTGGCCTGCGCCCCCCTGTAAAAGTCTCCGCGCCCCCTACTTAGGGAACCGCTGGTCTAGAGAGATAGAGAGGCTAGAGAAACATAAACTAGAATTAGAAAAAAAACTATTTATAAAAAATACCAACTAATTTACCATAAACATCAGAACTGGGATGCTATGGTATGGTTGGAGTAAAGTTTTAGGGGATTTATAAATCACGTACAATGGCCCAATTGTGAGGCTAAGTGCGGAAAAAGCCCAGCGAAACTAACAGTAGTCCAGTAGTCCCAACGAACTATGAATTTTAGATTCTTGGTAGTCCAGTAAATTAAAAAAAAATCTAATGAAATTTTAGGGATATCGCGAAAACTGTCTGATAATTAGACAATGTTTTAATATCATTTGATTGTGTTGTAGATAGCTGACGTGAAAGGGAATACTTGGGTGTGGATCTACTTCGTCTCGTTGGTTATATTTGGTAACTTCTTCGTCATGAACCTCATTCTTGGTGTGTTGTCTGGGTAAGTTCCTATATTTCTCAACTTTGTTTAAAAACTCTTACATTTGTCTTTACTCAACATTATTGAAAAGGCACCTCTAATAATTTCAATATTTGCAATAAAAACACGCTAAGATTACCGGTTTTATCTATAAAGTCACCCATTTCGGCAATTCTTGTTTTTTTTTTCTGTTATAACTTATACGTAAGAAATTGATGTTAGTACCTACTTAATCTGTGCTTGTCATTTTGTTATAATATTAAAATGAAAAACAGAGTAGCTATGATATGACTATTTCAAAAACTTAAAAAACTTAGAAAAAACCTGAAAATATATCCTTTAATATTTCCCAGTGAATTTTCCAAAGAAAGAGAGAAAGCAAAGAATCGAGGAGATTTCCAGAAGTCTAGAGAGAGACAGCAGTTCGAAGAAGACTTGAAAGGATATTTGAATTGGATAACAGTTGCCGAGGAGCTGGATCTGGAGAATGATCAGATACAGAAAGAAAATGGACACGATTCTCAAGGTAATATCGAAAGTTCTAAAAATATGAAACCCTAAAAACTAGTTGATGCCTGCGACTTCGCCTGTGGTTAAAAGTAACCCTAAGTTGTTGTTAAGTAAACATCCAAAATAGAAGGTAGTTTTAAACTCATCTGATGTAATGGCGCCAAAACAAACTATCCAGTTTTTTTTAGATTGAATATTTATTTATAAGTAATGCATACTTCGTTCTTTAATTGAAAACTATGATTTGACACATCTTTCTGTAAAAAAAATGTCAAATACAAAGAATGAAAACGTTAGATAATAGTCTGAAATTAAAAAACGTATCATAGTAACATTAATAAATTTTCATTATATTTCAGACCAAAAAGACAAAAGAAGTAATGAAGGATCACAAAGCAATATGAATTTGAATGGGGATCAAACACAAGGGACCACTTGTAAATTATACTATAGGAGGTTTGACAAGGTACGCATTTTGGGACCACTTTTGTTTATAATATACATCATAGCGATCTTCTTCTTTTCGTATATAGTGGTGTGTTTCACCTGGTGTTAGAGTTATCAGGTCGCCAAAAAGCCAAGTCAAGTTAGATAACCTAACGATTGCCATCAGAGATAAAAACCAGGAAAAAATGGCCATTGGCAATGTGCCTTCCAAAGCCTGGAGGAGTTCGAGAAAATGATTTTAAACGATAAAATAATGCATGTTATTTTGTCTGCATTTACCAAATTGTGACGAAATTAATAATAATGTAGTTAAAAAACTAATATGTGAATTCCTGTGTCGATTGGGAGTTTGAAAAATATCGTCTAATTCTATTTCATTTCATATCATCAGTCTGCCTACTCTTTTCTCCATACAAACTTTACCAACGTCGTTGACTGTTTCCTCACTAGTTATATCAGCCATTACCATGCTCCTACGTTTTGATTTTTTTCATTTTCTATTTTTTCTTAATTTTATTTCTATTGTACCTATATTATTTTTTTAATTAGAAAAAAAACCCAAAACGTGGACGCATGATCATGGGAGATATAGGTTTTGTGGCATTTTTTTATTTGTTAAAACTTAAAAATATCGCCATTTTCACAGGAGTAGCGTTTTAGCATATTACAATTAAAAATTTTAAACCATACATACACTAAAACTAAAAACTAAAATTCCCAATTACAAACTAAAACTATAAACAAACAAAAAACATACAAAAACAAACCTAATACCTAAGATAAAACTAAAACTAAACACAACAAACTTAAACTACTAACTAACTAAAACTAAACTTTTGTGGCATAAACATAATATTTGCTCTAACTAATGTCTTTATCCAGTGAGGAAACAGTCGACTACGTTTGTATACGAGAAAGAGTAGGTAGACTGTCCTCTTAATAACAACTGTGGTGATTATTTCAGATTAATAGAAGAATGCGTAGATCATGCCGTATAGCTGTGAAATCACAAGCATTCTACTGGTCTATTATTATGCTTGTTTTCCTAAATACATTAGTTTTAGCTACTGAACATTATGGGTATGTAATTTCTTTTATTAGTCCTATTACTTATTATTTGGCGGCTTCAGTGGCGTGTCTGTCGACTGCAACGCAGGAGACTGCGGGTTCGATTCCCGTCGGGGACAAATATTTATGCTGACCATAAAATATGTTTGTTTTTTTTCTGAATCTGGATGTTTTCTATGTACGTATTTACTACAAAAAAATTATAATCTGTAGTGTATTCGTTGTCTAGTACCCATATCACAAGCCTTGTTCTTAGTTTGGGGCTAAATTGCGCTGTGTTTATCATCGTTCAATATTTATTTATTTCTTCGATGAACCTTGAATACCTTGAAACTTTTAGTATTTATGCGATATATGTTTTGTTTCAGACAATCTGAATGGTTAGATGACTTCCAATTGTATGCAAATTATTTATTCGTGGTGCTATTTACAATGGAAATGTTGGTTAAAATGTATGCATTGGGATTTCAGGTATGATAAACCAACTGGTATACTCCTATAACAATTTATAAAGATAACTCTGCCTATATGATGCACGAGACAAAACTATAAGAACCTACTTCATAATTATCTAAGCCAATATATCAATATACTTTTGGTGGATTTCCTTCTATTTTCTAGTCGATTTAATAAGAATTATTTGTATATTTCCATGGTCACTAGTTGCATGACCACGGTGGCCGTTGGGAACTTTTTAATGTAATCTTGCCCCGTCCATTTGTTCCCATCGGCCACCGCCATTATCGGTCTGTTCTACGATAACATACTCGACATTGTCACTAGATATCATGTAAAACAGCGTTGATCGAAACTGAAACAAAAGACGATCCCAGTATTTTTGTTTAATTACGTAAATAGGTATAGGTTTTTCTTCTGTTTTCGCGATGATGAAATTAAACTAATTTTTCGGTTTTAATTGGGTGGTGTTTATTTCTTTAAGCATTGTTTTAATGCTCAACATTTCGAGAACTTTACAGGTCCCTTCTTCTGGATTTGACAATACAGGCGATTACACCCGAAAGTTGAGTTTAATTTCAATAAGTAAATGGGTTTTCTTCTCTTCCAGGGTTACTTCGTATCTCTCTTCAATCGGTTCGACTGTTTCGTCATGATTTGTTCAATATTGGAATTGGCATTAACTTATACAGATACGATACCACAATTGGGTATATCTGTGTTGAGATGTGTCCGACTTTTGAGGGTGTTCAAAGTGACCAAGTAAGTGCAGATACATTAAAAACAACTTTTACCAATTATCTAATTAATTGGTTAAAATTATCAATAATCTATCTAATATACCATAATACACATGCATGATAGATAATAGGTGGTAGAGTATTTGTTAGCGTCAAGATCGCATGACCAACTCTCCAATATTGGAAGTTTATAGTGACAGATTTAGTACTAAATTGGTACTATTTGGTACCTATCTCAAGAAAAACCCTGGTCTCGCCATTGGATATCTTTTAAACTAAAGAAGTACCAATTTTTTTAATTGAGGTACCAAATAGAACCAATTTGGTACTAAATCTGTCAATATAAAGTTTTTTTTAATATTAGAGAGTTGGTCCCGCCATCTTGACGCTAATGAAAATTTGTTTTTAGAAAAACAGTTTTTTGTTCATAAATTCAATGCTTCGTAACTTGAACCCACGCTCCCTTTTTCTATTGGGGAGCACTAACCAACTGCACCAAGTGAGCTCAAGCTACAGGGTTCATTAAACTGCTTACTTTAGATACAATGATCTAACAAAGACTGTGTCAAAAGCTTTCGCATGATCAACCAACACTAATAAATTTAAAAAAAGTAGCTGTTACATACGGACGAACGGACAGACAGACAGACATGACGAATCTATAAGGGTTCCGTTTTTTGCTATTTGGCTACGTAACCCTAAAAATCCATGAGTTTCTTGTGACTTCTCATTGAAGGTCGCGTTCTGAACGCATACTAGATTACTGACGAGTGACGACTCAAAATGATCATGTGAATATCTTACTGAATAAAATATATATAAATATTATTAAATAACGGGGTATTTACCATGTTTTAATTTGTTTTTGGACGAGCTTAAAATTTCGCCAGTTATTTCAACTTGATTGTTCATGAGACTCACTATAATATTTGTAGGGAAAATAACCATGTAACTTTAAAATCGGATATTGAATAAAAATATTTAACATGACAACGATGTATTTTTACCACTAACGCCATTTAGTGTTAATTATTTATTTAGAGTTTGAGTTTGAACAAAAACATATATTTGAATTCGTTGTGTTTAACGTCGTACAATATATTTACATAATTAAACTTTAGGTACATATATTTAATTAATTTAACTCAATTACTTTACTCCTTCCAGGTACTGGCGTTCTCTCTCAAACCTAGTAGCCTCTCTCCTCAACTCAATCCAGTCAATCTTCTCTCTTCTTCTCCTACTCTTCCTTTTCATCATGATCTTCGCTCTCCTCGGGATGCAAGTCTTTGGAGGAAGGTTCGACTACGCGCCGGAAGAGGAGAAGGAGAAACATAATTTTGATTCTTTCTGGCAAGCTGTTCTTACGATGTTTCAGGTAGATATATATACCTACTAATATTATAAAGAGGAAAGATTTGTATGTTTGTGTGTGTGTGTTCGTCTGTATGTTTGTTATGAATAAACTCAAAAACTACTGGACCAATTTCAAAAATTCTTTCACCATTAGAAAGCTAACACTCACCTTGAGTAATATAGGCTACTTTTAATCCCGATATTCCTACGGAATCGGGACTTACGCGGGCGAAAATGAGTTCAAATGTATCTAACAATTCAAGAATTTTTGAAATCGGTCTCGTAGTTTTTGAGTTTATTCATAACAAACATACAGACGAACACACACATACACAAGTTCATAAGTTTACACATCGATTAGAATTTCTTAGTTTTCTATAACTGCAACACTAAAAACTACTGTATATACACTTTTCTGTTCAGATTTTAACAGGTGAAGATTGGAACGTGGTAATGTACCACGGTATCAATGCATATGGCGGTGCCGGTACTCCCGGCATGCTTGCCTCACTATACTTCATCGTCATTTTTATTTGCGGTAACTGTATCCTTTTCAGTAAAATTATGAATTTCTTCACAATTCACTTTATCCAGGTATAGTTGTACGATTTTCGTACGTACCTAGGTCATGAAAGTATTATATGAAAACTTAGCCAAAAAAAATATTTTTTGTTAAATGGGGTCTTGACTACCGCTCTGGGTCGTAATTGGTGCAAAGGTTGGCCATCGCCATACAGAGAGGCAATGCTGCTAGCATCCTCGGCTCCTTTGCGCCGGGTACGATCAAGGGCGGTTTATTTAATTGACTTCATTTTTTAGGGTTCCGTACCCAAAGGGTAATTTATTTATTTGACATTTGTTTGTGTTTATTATAATTATAAGGAAATGTGTTAGGCATATTATAATAAATACAATTTTTAGTAAAGAAGTAGTGATCAATAATTTTCTCAGTACAATTTTAGATATTCTACTGAATGTGTTCTTGGCTATCGCTGTCGATAATTTAGGTGATGCCGAAGAAATGGATGAGATCCAAAAAGAAGCAGAAGTAAGTGTAATTTTAGACTAAAACGCTATTTTGTAAATATAAACTTCCCCCGGAATTGCGTACTTCTCAAATTATTAGACCCAACAATGTTAAATTAAAATTAAAGTCCTATTTTTAAGATAATATGATAGACGTTATAGATTAGATACCTAGTATAACATTAGTTACAAACCTCATTGGTTTTTTTAATGTTATTTAAGTATTTGTTTTTTTGTATAGTTTTAGAAAAAAAATATTAAATGAGAACAAGAGTGGTTCCGCTAGTTCTTAAAACATTAACGTCTATGAACTTCTTCTTCTTTTCGTATAGTGGTGTGGCTCACCTAGTGTTAGAGTTTTCAGATCGCCCTAAGGCTTCTAACTTGACCTAACGACTGCTGTCTGAGATAACAACCGGGACCAACTGCTCAACGTGCCTTCCGAAGCACGGAGGAGATCGAAAAAATGAATATTTGCCACACAAACTATCGGTCACCCATCCAAGTAATGACCACGCCAAGCGTTGTTAAGCAACTAGTCTATGAACTGTTATTTCAGGAGGCAAATAATGCAGAAGCAGGCAATCCACAACTTGATGAAGAGAAGGAGAACACTGACGATGAGTATGTGAATGAAGAAGAGGGATATTCTAGTGAGGGGTAAATAAATAAATAAATAAAAAGTTTATTTCCATAAAACCCTATTTACAAATTCTGTTACCCTCGGTCCCCGGACATGGATAACCTGAATCGCGGGAGACCTGATTTTAATTACGATTGAAAACAGAAAAGAAAAAGAACAACAAATTATGGAGGGTACTTTAAGCTATTTAACTTAACTAATTAGAGATTATTTTATTTCTAACTAAGAACTAAAATGAAACTTTTCTATAAGTAAGATACTAATAAATTAAAATTATAATATTTATTGTAAAGTAACAAGTAACAATAGTAAATTATGAATTAAAATTACTATACCGACAAAGTACCTAATAAATTTGAAAATATGTGACGGATCATTAAAACTCGCATATAATAATTTAGGTTTAAGTTTCTTACAAACTAACGAAGTAAGTGACTAATGATTAACTTTTTATTATTTAGCCGGCCTTACAAAAAATATAAAAGGGTACCAAGGTAAGTCAAACTTACAAACGTTTCGGGCAAGTATCAGCAGTAGTGCTGTTCGACTGACATGAATTCCGTTAGACATATTCGCTCGATGTGAGCACGTCAAAATAATTGATTTTCAGGAGGATTTTATTTCCAGGTCTGAAAATGAATATGACGAAACAGGATCAGAAGAAGATGTCGTTGAAGAGGAACCAGAAGAAAGAAATAACGCGAATGAAGCGTTAGTTACTATTGAGAAGAAACAAAACGGTAAGTAGAATTTTATTAGGGTAATTGATCTGAAGTAGGCATAGGGACACTTACGAAACTTCGAAACTAATGCAATAATAGATATAGTGTACTGGGTTCCTAATACGTATAACACCACCATAAAAATGGTCTGATGGAAAATAAACTTAACAAGAAAATGCAAAGAGTGGGAGTTTCGCAACTTCTAGTTATCTAATATATAACATTTAATTTAGATTATCTTGTGGTGTATAAATATAATATTTTACTTTTAGGTGATGTAAAAATAGATCCTTCCCAGCCACAACGGCAAGGCACCATCTCTGCGAGACCAAGACGACTGTCAGAAGTAGAGATCAAAACACAAGACAAACCTATACCTGAAGGCAGCAGTTTCTTCATTTTCAGTAAAACTAATTGGTACCTATGACAAATAATCATACTTCATACTTACTAATATTATAAACGCAAAAATTTGCAAGTATATATGTCAGAATGTGACTTCGTTACTCCTTTACGCAATAACTACTGCATCGATTGCGATGAAACTTTGAATATAGATAGCTACTTCTACGCTTCTAGTTATGACTTTAAAAGTATCTCTCTCTTGGGTCAATAAAAAATACAATTAGACAAAAACCAAACTAAAGGCGGTATTCGGTACTTTTTGCGCGATAAAATTTTATGAAATAGTTCTTAGTAAGACTGGTGCACGATTTTCAATTCAGCTTTTTAATTGTTAAGAGGATAGTCTCAATTCTCTTTCTCCATACAAAGGTAGTTTAAATTTTCTTCCCTAGATAAAGACATTAGAGCAAATATGTTTATGCTATAAAACTTAAATCTGTCATAACTATGTATCTACCTTTTTATTTTTTTAATTTAATTTAATTTTTTTATTTTAATTAACAGATATAGGTTTTATAGCATAAACATATTTGCTCTAATGTCTTTATCCAAGGAGGAAAATTTAAACTACGTTTGAATGGAGAAAGAGAATGGAGACTGTCCTCTTAATGTATACTGACCCTTTTGTGAGCGAGCCTATACTTTGTCGCATTATCGGAAATAATACAACTTATTTTAATTACATTAATTTTAAACTTTCAGGTTCCGTGTTTCTTGTTACAAAATACAAAATAATGCCATTTTTAAGAATTTGATTCTAGTCTGCATTTTGGCTTCCTCGGTCATGTTGGCTATGGAGGATCCTGTTGGTAACAGAGCCAATGAAAATTTTACCGATGTAAGTAATTTTCCAGGATTTAAACTCTTCTAAAGTTTTAAAACATTTAGTTTGTTTTCCATCATCAAAATTACAAAACCCATTTTTATTTCAGGAGATCAATAATTAAATTTGTGATGAATTTCAGTTAACTTTAAAACTGATTCATATACTCTTATAATATTATTGGAAATATTGCCACGATTCACCATTTTATTTATCTTACTTAATCCCAGACAAAAGAAGCTAATTACTGTTTGTCGAATTTACATTGTCTTTTGGATTTGCATATTGTCAGTAAATTTTTAGGTACACTTTTTCGTCAATATCAGTTTTCTAAAGCTCATCATTATGCCAGTTTTTAGTTTTGTTCTTTCATTGCCTTGAATTGACCTTTTTCATTATTCCTTTTTCAGGTACTCCGTAACATAGACTACTTTTTCACGACAGTCTTTACTCTTGAATTGATGCTAAAGCTGATCACTTACGGCTTCATAATTCACAAGGACGCCTTCTGTCGGTCTGCTTTCAACTTGTTGGATATGTTGGTTGTCGTTGTGTCGTTGATCTCTGCCTTTTCTCCAGCAGGGTGAGTAGTTTGTTATAATTGTTTTTATATATTTCAAACTTGTTCTCTTTTATTATTGAGAGTTTGATAGACTATACCCTATTTCAGAAACTTATCGATCAAAAAGTAAACAAACATCCCATACATTTGACATAAAGTGATAGCTTTTTATTTAGTTTTTTCTTTAAAATGGACAGTTCTTTATACTTTTATACTAACCCTAATATTTAAGTGTTTTTTACTAACAAAACTATGGATTCTCTGAAATAAAGTATTTATTATTATTATTTATTTATCTTTTTGATCTAAATTTCTGAAATAGGGTATAGGTAGTTCTCTTTTATTATTAAAGTTGTTTTTGTATTTCTTTAAACATCTTTAGAAGCTTTGGGCTTAGTTTTGAGTCGCCTCGTACCAAGTCAAATTGTAACGATGTGTTATTTACTATTACTAAAAGCGCAATATATTATGTACCTATATTGCGAATTTGTGTTTATTTTTAAGTAATTACATTTAAAACGAACCTTATGTACCTATTCTTCTTTAATATTGAACAATTTCTGTAGTATTTGAATAATATTTGATTACCTTGATTAAATTGAATTTTATTATGATACAGATCAAACAACGTATCTTTTATAAAGATTTTGAGAGTATTCCGTGTGTTGAGACCGCTCAGAGCCATCAACAGAGCGAAAGGATTAAAGGTCAGTATTCTTAAAAATACGGTTTTTTTGGATACAAATATACGTAGATAATCTTCTCATCTAAATAGAATGAAATCTAGAAATATTATAAAATAATGGACTATATTCCGTATTTCTTTTTTGTATTTCTCTTTGCACGCATTGTCTTATGAAGATATTTTTTTAATATTTAACTTTTTAAAACTATTTTTTACCCCTACGATTATGTTTTATTCATGCAATGATAGTTTTATGAACTAAAGTAAATATATTTCCAATTCTACATATCCTGGTTTTATTATTTGTAAAAAATATTCTCTTCTCTTTTCCTCCTGTCCAAATCCGCTTTCACTAGCTCTATCTCGTTCACCTCCATTTTTATTTCACAATTCACAACCCTATCTGAAGGATAGAGTAATTTTTCAATCTCTTTCTCTCCAAATTTTGCCAGTTGTGGGTACAGTATTGGAAATATATTTATTTACAGTTAGTGCATTTTGAGAACCTATCATTAAGAAGTTTAGTAACAGAACCTCAATATGTTTTAGCCGTTATTTTTCTTATCAATTTTTAGCACGTAGTTCAATGCGTGATCGTAGCAATAAAGACAATTGGAAACATTTTGCTGGTCACAAATCTTCTACAATTCATGTTTGCCGTCATGGGGGTGCAAATGTTCAAGGTAGGGGACCAAAATTATAAAAAAAACTATGTTTTTCTCTACGACACCTTTGGGTCTTAGTCTAACTTATATCGAGTAAGTATTTTGAACTTTCCGCACTCATAAATATCTGCACTTAATTTTTTAATCATCTGATTTCGTGTGCTTCTTCGTGTTTTTTCACGAGATAGTTTTTTACTAACAGTGTTTTCTTTTGCTTTTTGTTCGTGGGTCCAAAAAAATCTAACTGGTGCATGCTGTCGAATTTTGCCCAAAGGTGTTGTTTATTTTGGAATATGATGCGATTTTTTGGACTCAATTTTTGAAGCTTTTTCGTGATTTATTTGCACAAGTTTACCTACCTACCTACCTGGACATTTCACTCAGTTATAGGAGTAAGGTATATCTGAATACTTAAATGATTTCGGTTTTTTATTGTGTTTTTGAAAAACGTCAGAACAGGACACTGACTTTATTTTTTGAAGATTTTTTGTCACTATTTTTGTTACTATGGGTGATTGAAAAATTTGTGGTCTCATAATATTTTGATTGGATTTTAGAAGTTAGGGCAATTACAACTGTACCTACTCGCTTACCAATTCATATGACTGCCATTGCACAGCCATGCTTTCCGAATCAGAAAATACGATACTCTCATGCTTATCCCAGTTAATGTGGCAGCAACGTAGAAGACTCGGATTCGAATCGGGTGCAGTGCGAATTGTTTCGCTTAGGTTATTAAATCAGTGGATCTCAGAAAAATAATGGGATCCACTACAATACCTACCTACCTTATTGATCCATTAAGATTATTTAGTGAAAACGAAATCTTTTCATGTATTTCTTCTATTGTATGAAATTTGTGTAATAAGGTGCTGGGTGGTAGTAGAGATTCCAATTTGTGTAATTTGTTAGAACCATATGTGTTTTTCAATCTACTATCAGTAAGTAAGCACTAAGCATCTATTGCGTGATTTTTTTTATTAACACTATACTTTTCTTTGCACTTTTACAAATGACCGTGCCTCAAATCGCAACGGTTGGTTAAAAACGGATATCGGTAACTTTTTTTACTGTTTTTTTTTAACTTGCATCTTGAACAGTATGTTGTGAAGTGTGTGTATGCATCTGTGAAGTCGATTGGGAACATTTTCTTAATAAACCACATGCTTCAGTTTATGTTTTCTGTACTTGGCGTTCAACTTTTTAAGGTAAGATGTGTGTTAGATTCAATGACATTTGACAATCAATTGACATGGCAACGACGACATTTTGCTAATTAATGGAACTGAAATACTGTGACTGTATAAATATGATGACGTCATAAAAGGTATCTAAATCCAACAGCAAATCTAAGCATAATTTTGTCTCAGTCGCGAATCGATCATAAATTAGAAAGATGCTGAAATGTCCTGGAAAACAGTGCTGAAATGTTAACCATACAATGCAAAACATACGGTGTCATCTACCACCCTTAACTCTAGCTTAATTACAATTATTATTAAAAAACGGGGTATTTACCATGTTTAAATTTGTTATTTAAGAGGGTTCATTCAATTCTCTTTCTCCATACAAACGTAGTTTACGTTTTCCTCCCTGGATAAAGACATTAGAGCAAATATGTTTATTGCCATAAAACCTATATCTGCCATGTCTTGTCAATGTACGAACCTTTTTTTTTCTAATTAAAATAATAATAAAAAATAAAAAATGAAAAAAATAATTCGGAAGATGAATAGTCATGCCAGATATAAGTTTTATGGCATAAACATATTTGCTCTAATGTCTTTATCCAGGGAGGAAAACGTAAACTACGTTTGTATGGAGAAAGAGAATGGAATAAACGCCCTTAAGAACGTGGCGACCCTTACCATTTCCATACAAACTTAATACCAAAATAAAGTATGAAAAATTTAGTTTTCTACCTTAATATCGATATTATTCGGTTTAAGATTTTAAGATTTTGATTTTAGAAAACTAAATTTTTCATAATTTATTTTGGTATTAAGTTTGTATGGAAATGGTAAGGGTCGCCACGTTCTTAACGGAGCTCGATATTTCTTCAGTAATTTCAACTGGCTTGTTCACGAGACACTTGTGAACAATCACACTCCACTCCATTAAAAAAACACGTTATTTAATAATATAATGTAATGAGAACAACCATGTAAGTTTTAAATTAAGCACAGTTGATGCATGTGCCATTCATTTATTGAGAAATAAATGAATTGAATTGAATTAACTGTGTTTGTATGGCGTGATTTTTCCATTGATTGTCATATGTCATTAGTTAGATTAGATTAGATAGAGTCAACGCCTTATTGAGGTATACCTCATTCGCTTTGCACAAACAATTTCGGATATTAACCTTTCTATCTCTATGTATCTGTCTCGCTCATGCGTAACTATTGTGAGTGCCGTATACAAATACTATTAAACTTAAAATACCAAGTCTTACCGCAATCGATTTCATTGGACCAACGGATATCTACTGCAAGATCCTAAACATTCTAAGGACGTATTTTCCTCATGACTTCGTTGAAAATGATGACATCTTCACACCAGAATTTTGAGGGACCAATTTCTAACTAAGTTCTATTCACGACTTGTAGTTAAAATAGTTTTGATATGTGTTTCTTTAGCAAATTCTTACTAAATACTAACCATTATTGTAAACTTTCAAATGATACAAAAGCCTATTTAGTTAATCTGTTTAATGTCTGTTAAAATTTCAGGGTAAATTTTTTAAATGTTCAGATTCTACAAAGCTAACTCGTGCGGACTGTCAGTGAGTATGAACTTTCCTAGTTTTTCACCAATATTATAATTTTATGTTTACTTTATTCAGTCCCACTGTCTATTCATGCTTCCTTGTCTAGTAGCTGTCCTAGGGTCCACTTTTTTAAACCATTCTGTCCGATTCGCAAGCAAAAATTCCAGTGGGACGGAACAAAATAAAATACTGGATAAAGTAGTAGCGCCAAACACATCTCTATGATCCGATACGTAAGCCGGTTCATCCACTGAGGAAGATGGTGGAATGAAAAAAGGCAGACATACTTAATACGCACCTAATCAGTACAAGGATAAGCCAACTTGGCAGTACTACTTTGCCGGTGTGTGACAACCTGAGGATGATATCTTCCACTATAAACAAAATATGATAGTCATTAATATTTGTGTATTTTCAGGGGAACGTACATAATTTACAATAAAGGTGAGCCCACGATGAAAACACGTGAATGGTCAAAGAACAAGTTTAATTTTGACGATGTTTTAAGTGGCATGCTCACTTTGTTCACCGTATCTACTTTTGAAGGATGGCCTAAGTAAGTATTTTTTAGCGCTTTCGACTATTAGAATCACAAAACAGTTACACAAACATCTAACCTAAAGTGTCATTCCTGATTTTGAATAATTGATTGTTTAAAAAAATATTTTGTAGTAGAATAAAGTAATATTTCATATTGTTGTAATGTTTATCATTATCATGTTACCATTTAGGTAATATTATTGCAATCCTGTATTAGTTGTAAATAAATTGATTTTCTCTAAAAACTTGTTATTTTTTTTTCAGTTTATTGACAACATCAATGGATTCAAATGAAGAAGATATGGGGCCTATTGAGAATTCACGACCTCTGGTAGCTTTCTTCTATATCAGTTATATTATTGTTATTGCATTTTTTATGGTAAGTATTACAGATATTGATGTTTTCACTTCTTTTTCTTCGTTCTATCCTTATCTCAATTATATGTGATCAACACAGTCCGTCATCCTCCTCCGTTGTCCTTTATTATTTTCCTCGGCATCACATCGTTTACCTCCATCTCCTTCACTTCTCATGAAATGAAATGAAATTATTTATTTGCTTAAAATATGGTAAATAAGGTCTCACATAGAAATATGTTTTTTCATCTCACACAGTTCATTCTTGTATTCTCAGTTATTTTAACAAATGCCGAAGAACCAACTGTAAATTGTAGTTAATTTCACTTCAAAAATTATTTACCGTGGCTTTTGAATTGTGTCTTGCAATTGGCTTTTATATGTATTTCATAGTAAAATCATAATGTTTAATTAGTAGTTGTGACTTGTGCCGTTAAGCGCACTTGGAACTATTACGCGAAAATTAAATGATTTTTTGAAAAACTCGTTACATATAATTATAATTTGGTTTTTAATAATTTTTGTAGTTTCAAAATTTTCTTTAATTTAGTATCAAAATTACATTATTTTTCTTAATGCTAACAAAGTACCAATTTTTGAATTCCAGGTAAACATATTCGTTGGTTTCGTCATAGTAACATTCCAAAAGGAAGGAGAGCAAGAGTTTAAAGATTGTGAATTAGATAAGAATCAGAGAAATTGTATTGAGTTTGCACTTAAGGCTAAACCAGTCAGAAGGTAGAAATTATGTTTAGAATACCTACTTAGATTACTTTTAACTAGATATTCTTACGAGATTCGGAAAATTCGTGGAGTTTTAACATATTCCATAATACTCTACCACCTGCATCTGCGTCTACTACCGTCACGATTGCAGTTATTGGCCAGATAGAATTTAAAAACATATATGAACATCTCACACAAAAAGATTAAGTACTTACCGTTTTCACGGTTTTCGAGGTCATCGATACGCAGGAAAATCTTTTACACGAAAAATAATTTAATAAAATAAGTTATCGATTTTCAATTATTTTCAATTCATTCTTGCAATGATCACTAGTCTTTCTTTCGTCTTCGTAGATACATTCCAAAGCACCGAATTCAGTACAAGACTTGGTGGTTCGTGACGTCAGCGCGGTTTGAATACGTCATATTTTTCTTCATCGTGTTGAATACTGTCGCTTTGATGATGAAGTTCCATGAAGCACCACCGGAATACAAAAAGGTGAAATAGCTAATATTCTAAAAAAAAACTTTATTATCTAATTTATAAAAATTCCATGTCACAGTGTTAGTTACCGTACTCCTCCGAAACGGCTTGACCGATTTTTATGAAAGTTTGTATGCATATTCAGTAGGTCTGAGAATCGGCTACTATCTATTAATTTACAAGGCAAAACAACGTTTGCCGGGTCAGCTAGTCTTCTATAGATATTTGTGTGTTGTGAATTGTAAACAATATCCATTTATTTGCTTTCAGATTTTGGACTTCATTAACATGATATTAACAACCGTCTTTATGTTAGAATTCGTTTTCAAATTGGCTGCATTTCGATTCAAGGTAAAGTATTATAATTCTATGCGTAATTTACTTACTAAAATGTGAAATAAGAATTCTAACCACCTAACTTATAAACGATGAATAACAGATGCTTAAACTATGTATTGTTTATCTTTTACTGTGACATGAAGTTTCGTTGACAAACAGAAACAAAAGTAACATAACTTAGTAATTAGTAAATCATCTTTTGTAAGTAAGGGGATAATCCTATTACGAAAACTAATCGAAATTATCGAATTTCAGAATTATTTCGGTGATGCGTGGAATACAACAGACTTCATTTTAGTGGTCGGAAGTATTATAGACATTGTAGTAACACAAGTTAATGAGAACAAACCTCAATCTGTAAGTGAAATAAAAGTCAATGATCTTGAAGACAAACTTAATGTCAAAGCAAAAATGAGTTAAATAAATGCTTTCTAATCAAATATTTTGGTTTCAGTATGAAACGCTCAACGTTACGAATAAAGAAGTAAGTATTTTTATTTGTGAATGCATGAGTCCGAATATAATTAAGGATAAATTTAACCAAACTAGAATAAAAATAACCACTGCGCCCGTTCCCGTTTGGCGCAGTGATTAGCGCACTCACCCAGCAAGTGAGGGGCACAGGTTCGAATCCTGACACGGGGAAAATTTTTCATTATTGATTTTTGGTAAAAATATCTTTAGTAAAATGCCTTGCTTGATCAATAAACATAAGAAATATCATTAAGATGATATTTGAGTTCAGCTGGAGCGTTTGAATGTTACTAATCATCTTGACGAGGTTTAGACAATTTTCGTTGTTCCTAATAATAATAACCTTTGTTATTATTAACTTCTCTATTATTATAAAGCTGAAGAGTTTATTTGTTTGAACACGCTAACCTCAGGAACCGCTGGTCCGATTTGAAAAATTCTTTCAGTATTGGATAGTCAATTTAGGAAGACTATACATTTAAAAAAAAAAAACTGGTGCAAGTGAATTATACTATAACATCTATTTATATGTCCACAGGGCACTCTTCTGAAATACATAACCTTTTTCCGATTATTCCGAGCTATGAGACTTATAAAATTGTTATCGAGAGGCGAAAGAATCCGCACCCTTCTATGGACATTTATCAAGTCGTTCCAGGCTTTGCCTTATGTCGCCTTGCTCATTGTTCTACTGTTCTTTATTTACGCTGTGGTTGGGATGCAGGTACGGTAATTAATTATTACTATACTCTATTTCAGAATCATGGTTCAAAAATGTAATAAAAACTCATATATGTATTTTTTTGATATATATTTTGGTCTGAGACCGATATGGCCAATTTGAAACAGCCAGGGTCAAGTTCTAAAATATTTCAAGTTTCTTCTTATTACAGTTTTGGCGTCGTACAGATGTACGACGTACATCTTGCCAGTATCAAGTATTTTGCATGAAATTGGCCCGATCGGGCTCATAGTTTCAAGTGAGGAGCTATGGTAAAGCGGTGGCAACTTTGCCTGTACCATAACCTTCAAGGAGTTCAGTACAGGTACAGGTAAAATTGGAGCACGAGTTCCGAGTTCCCGTCATAATTTCTTACATGTATTTAAAGGTGACAGCTCTTTATTTACTTATTCCTTTGATATTGACAGTTCTTTGTTTACATTTTTGATCTAAGATTCTGAAATAGAGTATAGAACTACTTACTTCTTACCAACACTAGCGTATATTGTGCAATTATTTTTCTTTTAGTTATTTGGAAAAATACACCCGGATGGTGAAGTCATAAATGATAATAATAATTTCCAAACATTCGGTAGTGCTCTCATGCTCTTATTTAGATCAGCGACAGGTAATATATTTATTTTTCATATCTTTAAATAATATTTAATAAATAGATTTGATTTCTTGACAAGATTTGGTAAAACTTAAAATGATATTGTGTTAACAATTACTTGATTTGATATTGTTTTTAAGGGGTCTACCTACCCTTTTCTCCATACAAACTTTTCAAACGTAGTCGACTGTTGCCTCCCTCGATACAGATACCTACTAGAAAATATATGTTTAAGCCATAAGTCCTATATCAGCCATGACCAATGACCATGCCCCTACGTTTTGATTTTTTACATTTTCTAATTTTTCTGAATTCTATTTTTATTCTAATTAGAAAATGAATTTTGTACGTTTGTATAGAAAAAGAGTAGGTAGACTGTCCTCTTAATGCATTTTGTTATACCTCAATAAAAATACTACAATTTAATCTTCCATAATTCAGGTGAAGCCTGGCAAGACATAATGATGGCTTTATCAACGAACGACGCCGAAGGTCCTATACCGCGATGTATAAAGGTCGTTAAAGATGAAAATGGAGTCCCACAGGCATTAGAGTCTGATGATCCGAATGACACTTGTGGCTCTTGGGCCGCTTATCCATATTTCATATCATTTTCCTTGCTTTGTACTTTCTTGGTGAGTAGTTTTTGAAATTACCATTGTGTTATCTACATTTTGGGAGGTTCGTATTGCTTCTGTGACACTTGTCTTAGCCTTTAGATGCCTCAACTTTGGCCTAAGTAGAATACTCAAAACTTCCATAGCGGAATATCGCAATAAAGTGTCCTTGTTTTTAAGGTTTTTACAGTGTGTAATTTTATTATTTTGTCACCAGATCATTAATCTTTTCGTCGCGGTCATTATGGACAATTTTGACTACCTCACCAGAGACTGGTCAATCCTTGGTCCGCATCATCTTGATGAATTTGTCAGGTTACTTACATTGCTTCTTAAATACCAACGTATCATATTATTGTTAAGCTCTATTAATTTATCCTGATAAAAAGTCTCTTATATTCAAGTATCATTGATCAAGAAAGATTCATTTTTGATTTCGTATTAGTAGAAGAATCTATTAAATGTTTTCCTTTTTTTCCAGATTATGGAGTGAATATGATCCAGACGCAAAGGGTCGGATAAAACACTTGGATGTTGTTACTTTGTTGAGAAAAATAAGCCCTCCTTTAGGTAATTTATCAAATACCCGTTTCATAAAAAAATACATATTTGTACGGTTTATCGTCTTTTTACCTAATCACTTTCTCTTAAATAATAGGTCCTTAGTTAAGTTTTATTCTGCAGTGAGAAAAATAATAAAGTAACTTTGACACAAACTAAAAAATACAGTGATTACTTTTTCATACATTTTTCCAGGTTTCGGTAAGCTATGTCCACACCGCACGGCTTGCAAGCGACTGGTGTCAATGAATATGCCTCTAAATTCAGATGGAACTGTTAATTTTAACGCTACACTCTTCGCTGTGGTCCGGACTCAACTTCAAATTAAAACTACAGGTATTTTTTTAAGGCCATCTTTTCCAATTAGTTGTCGTCGATCATTAATTATATTTCTGTGTGTATTATTGTAATTCAATTACTCTAAAACAAGAGAAAGAGGTTTTCTTAATCATAATGACACTCTTAGGCCTGATTTGACCACACTGGAATAAGCAACGAAAAGCAAAGCTACGCAAAAATCGTCTTTTGTTCGAGTGAAGAAAAATCGAAAAAATTACTATTTATGCAGATAATTGTTTTTCATTGTTTATTTAATTTTGGTTGAACGTACCCTTAGTATTTTAAATAGGGGAGATAAAATTCCAATGCATTTTTTTTAAATTACAGGAGTAATCGATGAATGCAACACGGAACTTCGTGCTATCATCAAAAAAGTTTGGAAACGAACTTCTCCAAAACTTCTTGATCAAGTAGTTCCACCTCCAGGTGACCCCAACGAGATCACAGTCGGAAAGTTCTACGCCACTTTCCTAATCCAAGACTACTTTAGAAGGTTTGTGACTTTATTCCTTCTAATGACAATGATGTCATCGAAATACACCAACAATTTCAATTTTAACTGTTATTAGATTTTACTATTCTTATTGTGTCTCACTATAGTTGTACAAGTCAATGTGTAGCTAGTTCTAAATGTTAATCGTGTAGATTATCTCTGTTGTTTGTAGTTAGTTTTCAATGTGTCGATAGTTATCTGCCAATAGTATTTTTTGAAATCTTAATATATAATGTTTAGATTTTAATATCATTTTTATTGACAAAAATTCATTTAAATTTTTGAATAATATTAATAAGGTTGTTTCTATTTTTATAGGAACCATATGTAAGTTGATGTTCAAGTTCTAAGCACCAGCTCTTTCGAAGATTTTTTATTCGCTGTATTTTCGCTTGCTCAACTCGCAGACATTTTGTTTTGAGCTAGCTTGGACGGTTTTACCCTTTTGGTCCTTGAAAGATATAGAAAGATTCATACAATTTAGTCTTTCAGCATGCGTGTAAAATTAATTGTATGAGTCTAATAAGATTTTTGTTTTCAGCTTTCCGGCGTTTTTTTTTGTTTCTTTTTCTTTCAGCATGAACAAAGTTAACAATCGCGTTTTACAATCACTTGCTTATAAATGCACCTTTAGTTTTTTTCTTTTTTGCGTGTTACAAGAGTTACCAAAATGTGTTTGTCAGTTTTTTTGCATGAAACACGATGTTTTATCAATTGGCTTTGAGTTAATTTTATAGTTTTCTGATGGGCAAATGATTGTAAGTTTTTAAAACATTAATGAAATAATTAGTGGTACCGCATTTCTAAATAGGTATCTTGAGAATATACTGACCTGAACAGACGCGACAGAATCTCGATTAGATTGAAATTACATTATCACAATAATACGCTATTAATGTAATGTCAACGCCTTGATAATTATTAATACTATTTGAATTATTCATGCTATACCATTACTCAAGGCATCTACTTCTTGAATTGCGTTACCACTATTTTTTAGATTTACCTACCTATTTACACGCTGCAGATTTTGAAGCTGATACAGTATATTGAAACTATTATAATAACTATTTCAACTATTATATTATAACTAGCTAAGGTCGGCAGACATCAAGCTAGACTAAAAAATCAACTCTCAGAATTTGCTAATAGAGTGTTAACGACACTTTTGTGTCAAAATTGATTCCAACTCTAGGGTTACTAACTAACTCTGTCTGAAGTTGAGCTAAAACAATTACAAAGAAGTATTGTTTATCTTAAATGATTAGATGAAAGGAATCCTATAAACTATTCTGCCTCACAAACACTAGGTTCAGGAAACGTAAAGAGCAGGCTGCAGCGGCTTCTCTTCAGAACAATCAGATGACGCTGCAAGCTGGTCTCCGGACCTTGCACGAAGCAGGACCGGAGCTGAAGAGGGCTATTTCTGGAAACTTGGATGATTTGGTTGGAGAAGTTGTAGAGCCTATGCATAGAGTAAGTTGTTTTTCTTTAGTATTTATTTGTGTATATCAATGATACTTCCACAAAGTAGAAGGAGATCTTAAATCCATGTCTGATTGATTACATATACCTTCAAACAGAAAATATTCCATCTTGTGATGGGATATTGTCTGTTTATATCCAAATATTATAGGTTTCATCGTTCGGACAAGAGATCGAAAAACCCTTTCTGATGCCTTCATCAAAAAGAACACACTCTTTACTATAAGTGGTTTAGGCTGTGCGTTGATTAATCAGTCAGTCAATCAGAACAAAGCATTTTATAGATACAGATTTTGGTATTACGTTAATACAGAAAATTCATTCTACGACGGAAACAGTATTTCCCCACAATACCATAAAAAATGTATCTTATTTTTCAGCGAAATCACACTCTATTCGGATCCGTATGGACAAGTATCAAGAAACACGGCAAACAAGGATTCTACGGTGCTAAGGAGCCAAGAGAAAGAACTACTGCTCCTTCTAGCCACAAAAGTAACGGAGACAAAGATGGTCCGTCGCTCAGTGCTATGATGAGGAGAGAACTCGGTATGGATGGGAAGATTCCTGAAGAAGAAATGTAAGTTTTAAAGTTTAAAGAAATGATGATGATTAAATGTAAAATAAAATAATTGAAATGGTTTATGATTTATTGTCTGTGTAGTGTATTTCGTCCATTGTTTTTTTTAAATCTTTTAATGAAAGAGATTTACCGAATTAACGGTAATGTGGATTGTTTTTATTTTGATGGTATTTTGTCCATTACTAAAACGAATGTTATTTTTAATAAGAAACCTAGCCCAGGTCAAATCAGGTTTGCGATTTAGGTTTATCATTTTCAATGTAAGAAAGAAGAAAAGTCTATTGTCAATGTATCTAAATATATAGGTACCTAAGGATTTGCTTTTGAAAAAATGCTTTCAAAAACATTTTTTCATAAGTGTTTTTTCATAAGTGTTTAAGGTGTTTTTAAATTTTTTGACGATTACACCTATTTCATAAGTGTAAACGCCAAAAAATAAGTTAAGATATTAGTTTTTGCAAATAAGTTATTGCAAAACGGAAAGAGGCTTAATTTTATTCTACTGATGACGCAACCAATACAAATAAGAATAACTAAGTTTAGGCACAGTTTACCTAATAGTAAGCGACTCGTTAGGGCACTAAAATTAGACAGTAGGCAATGATATTTTGGTATATTTTTTTACTTTAGCCTATACACTTTCCTCTCTTAAAAATATTTTAAATGACATACACCCACAAAAACGCCAAGCGACTTTACGCTTTGCCATGAGAACTGTGGCAGGCGGGTTCGAGTCCCATCCAGGAAAGATACGCACTTTCATTTTCACTTGCGGTTAGGCTTGAACTCGCTTCTTTGGGTCGGTACCCCAACGTCTATTCCAACTAGACCACGCTAGTCTCTGCTCCGTGCTGTGAAAATCTCGAATGCTATTCGTCCTTGGTTGTTTACGACAGTGGATGCAGTTTTTCTTTTGATTATGTACCTTTTTCCCAGTAAATACGACGACGGTAACCACAGCGACGAAGAAATAGCCATGCAGCCACTACTTCACAACAACGACTCTGAAAGAATATTCAAAGCTATTGAGTAAGAAATACTTTTTATATTTTATCTAATTCTTATGTTTATTTTTCAGTTGCCACGTTGATAAATCATTTACATGAAACATGGTACAGTGGATGGAAAATGTCATTTCTGCCCAGCTCAAGGGAAGGTTAATGATTTTCGCGAGTGTCTTTGTATTTTCTAAACCACTGGACGGTTTTCCTTAAAAGTATCATTAGATTCATCTTATTAGTATATATATTATTATTATATCCGTTGTTCGGTCACCATATCACAAGCTTAGTAGGTTTATTTTACTATGATCACTTGGGTGACCAAATTCTACATTTTTGTGTCCTAAAATTCAGGCCTGGTAACTTTCCCTGCGTAAGTCCCGATCCCGTGCGAATTACGAAAAACCTTTTCTTATCGCATGCCTACATTATAAATAAATAAATAAATAAATTCTCCGAACAACACACAGCGCCATCTAGCCCCGTGGTAAGCGACTAAGCTTGTGTTACGGTGACTAGACAACGGATATAATACTTATATTTATTTTTCTTTTGTAAATACATACATATTATACATAGAGGGACACCCAGACCAGACACAAATATTTATTTTTAAGCATAAATACTTGCACCCGGCGGGAATCGAACCCGCAACCTCCTGCATTGCAGTCGCGCTTTCGCACGACGCGCCACCGAAAAAAAAAAAAAAAAACACACTCTCCTTCAGCTCTCTACTATCAGCGGTTTAGGCTGTGTGTTGATCCACCAATCAGTCAGTTTTATTTCATACAGATTTATTTCATCTATTAACATCCACTGTATAATGTTTTTTATTATGTAACCTAGACTGAACCTGTATTTTTGTACCTACCAAATCATTGTTATTTAAAAGTAAAGCTTTCGTTGGGACTTATTTACCTATGTGTCGTGTATTTTATTTTATGTTTTAAAATCATGACACAGTAAAATATTATCGAGATTTTTGCAGATTTTATTACATTATTGTGTTCGATTTTGTGTACAATATCACAGACATGTTGTTTATGTGCAGTTTATACGATTATTACCATTATTTTGTTGAAAAACCGGTCAAGTGCGAGTCGGCCTCGCGCACGTAGGGTTCAATAGCAAAATCACAAAAATAAATCACGTTCGTTGTACTTATGGGAGCCCCGCTTAAATATTCATTTTATAGTATTTTGTTGTTATAACGCCAACAGAAAATCGTATCTGTGGAAAATTTAACAGTCTGTGAAGCTACAGCTTGTCTTTAACAGTGCAGCCTCGTGACAGACAGACAAACAGACAGACAGTGCAGTGGAGTCTTAGTAAAAGGGTTCCGTTTGAATACGAAACCCTAAAAATGGACCACCGTGATCAAATCTCTAACGGGTGAGATATCCGATAACATGGACACAAAAAAAACACAGAAAAATAGATAACCACCTTTTTTGGAAGTCCGTTTTTTAAATCTAAACAGATTTAAAAGTATCGCCATCTAGCTGTTTCGAAAATAAAACAGCTAGGTTCGTACCTCGTTCCCTAAAGGTTGCTAGTTTGTGAGAACCCGGCAAACGTTGAACCCCATTTTCCGAACTAGAAACAAAGATGGCGTTAGTAGTAACTAACGAATCGAAAGTTACTAAACGCACCAAGCCAAAATCTAAAAAATATCACCTAAAAAATATGAAAATCTAATAGCAGTAGGTAGGTCGGTCAATGATGATATCAATGACTAAACTCTGTGCCGATTTTAACAACCCCTTTGCCTGGGATCAAATCTCAATTGATCCATTCAAGATTATCAAGAAAAGGGATCATCAGATCTTTTTCTCTCATTTAAGAAGAAGTAGGATTACTTCTCATTATATTATAATATAGAGACATAAAGACGAATAAAGACATAAAAGTTCTGATATATGGATGAAATCTGCAAAATATTGAGATACGATGTGTGTCGTTTGCAGACAAACCTCGAACGATCTTATCCAGAGTATGAGAATCAACAGTAAGTTAGATTTTAGTGTGTTGTGATTGGCTATATTTAACATTCTATATTAGTTAGTATTTATTATAATAATTATAGTAGTCTTTCTTAGCCTGGATTGCACAGTTACAGTTACGAACTAACTAATTTGGGTTAGCTAAAACCTAAAACGGAATAGCAAATAATAATTCAAAATGTCATCGGACCATCCATGAAATACGACATTTATCGATAAATCGGATCATCCATGAAATACGACATTTATCGATAAATCGGACCATCCATGAAATACGACATTTAGGTATCGATAAAATTCAATGTCATATTTCATGGATGGTCCGAAATTTTGTATTGTATTGTTGTCATTTGCTATCCAAGAAATTCGACAATTATCGATAAATGTCGTATTTCATGAATGGTCCATTTCATGATAATAGCTCACACATACACAGAAACAACATGTACCTACATGAATGGCCTGAAAGAGTTGTATGACTATGAAAACAATCGTTGTATGTTGAACTGACATAAATGACTCCGCTCCGCTCGCAGTGGAAACCCGGCATAAGACTGAGAGACCGTCGGCGTTGGAGATATGCAACTGTAACACATACTCGTAGATTAATACGTGATTAAAACTACTAACTTGTCTGTGATTAACTTGAATGAGTTTTTGGGAAATAACGGTACTAATTTTACTTTTTGATTATAACTATTGTTTTATGTTTTCAACTCATTTTCTTTGTACTTTAGGTATATAAACCACAAGAAAAAAAAACTTCATTTTCCAACTGTGTTCATGTGTATATTTTATATTATTTTTATTATCTTCTTCAATTTTCTGTTTTTATATTTAAAAGTGCTAGATAAATGCAACATTGAGATAAAAAATCATCAATTTTTTTTAGCGTTGCATTTATTTCTATATAGGTAGGTACTTATATAGAAAAGCTGTATGCCTCAATTGCAAAGATGAAAAGGTGCAATCCATAATTTCATCCCGATGCAATAAACACCTGTAACAGTAACGGGAGATGGACTACGACGTATATGACGAAGGGCATGAAAAAAAAAAATCAAAAAATCAAGTAGGTACGTTTATTCATTCGGATATTAGCAAGATATCTCTTTGACATGTCATTTTTTTTTTATTTAATCTACTCTACTATGTCTTCGGATCGCGACCTCCATGACCTCCATTAGAGAAGAAGACACAAGAAACTCATGGGGTTTTTTTTTTATTCTAGTTCAAATTCTGTTTGATGCAGAATTTTAAAAAACATTTTGTATAAAAAACTCATTATCATGTCTTAATTTTCAGCTCGTGACAAAGAACCGAGCCAAAACAATACCGTGCCTTATTGTGTGGAGAACCCTGCGGAGAACCTTATAGAACGGGTAATTATAATTACTGACTTACTAACAGCCGAATACAGAAACGCCACTTAAAATTTGAAGCGTACCGTAAAAGGCACCAACTTTGCCAACACCAAAACATTGCCCAAAAAGCAGTTTCTAAGCAAATCTGTTAAAATTGAAAAATATTGTAGCGTTATGGTTATATTTACTAATTGGAAGAAAAGTAGATTATGTATCTGACAACACGATGCATTGCCTTGGTTCCCAACTCCGTTCAGTCACCTGTCAAGTCTTGTCGAATGTGATGTGTTTTTTGCGGGCAAATTTTTCAGATATTTTAGAGTGAATTTTACGTCACGGCGAAAACGCTGGAAAGTTGATTTTACTGTATGTAATAGAATACCAATTTTAAAGCATTTTTGATTAGGTTTCAGTATTCTAAGCCTTAAAATACAACAGTAATGGCGGTGGGCAAAGATACCCTGGACTGTTCAGACCTATTCTTGTCAACTTTGCCCTTCATCAAAAAGCACATAGGGTTGCAAAAATTTCATTTTAACCGACACAAAAAAAATGAGAATCCCAACTTATCGATTTTTTATGTATCATTTAGACTGTTTTCTTGAAACAAACTAAACAATCACAAACATAAGTCACTGTGTAATTCGCAAAATATAGTGGATTCGTTATATTTTTTAAGAAAACAGTGTTTTTCTTAAAAATTATAAAAAATACATACTTAGTTACTAGTTTGTCAAACTTTGATAATACATTTTTATTTCTAATACTAAATTCTAATTGAAACAGCATTTCTGATATTCTGCAACATTCGAAACTTATAATAGACACGTGACAACCCTAGAGAGTTACAACAGCTTGTTAGGATTTGTATGGAAAAGAGTAATAATCGCTAGGTAATATTGCCCACTGATTTTACTGCAAAACTGCTTATGCTACAAACGAAAATTCAAAGACTAGGCCTAGATTATATATTTTTCTAGATATTATCTGAATTACGTATAAATAGGACTCGAATTAAGTCAAAAAATAGGCGTGGGCAATGTTGGTCACAACTGCGGATTATTTTGCCCGCGATCAAAATCAAGAAAAAAATAGTTTTAAAGTGTAATATATTTATTCAAATGGTTATGTAATGCACCACATGATCGTAATACACCTTACAAATAAATAAAAAATGTATGTTCCTATAGAAAAAAAAGGATTTTTTTTCGATTTTATAAAAAAAACGGGCAAAGTTGGTGCCTTTTACGGTACTTAAATAATTTAAAAAAAAATAAGGCCCATATCATTATCATGATTGTTATCAGTAGGTATACCATAATAACTGAGCAACTTCTAAATTTAAAAATAGTATGGGAATTATTGAACTTGTAAGGTACTTAGTTGTTTAAGTAGAACTGAATTTTTGAGTTGCGTTTCTGTATTCGGCCGTTACTCTGCTATAATGAACTAGTAGACAATACATCCGCGGTAGGCCCCCTGGTCATATCTGCCGCGGTTTATTCCACTTTGTTCACCTGGGTGAAGAAAGTGGAAAGTTAGGCTTCACCCAGGTGAAATAAGTCGACTTTGTTTTTTTGACTTGTGGACTTTTATCACCCATATAATCCAAGCTGATAAAAACTTTCAATTTAAGAGACAACTTAATGTTATTTTATTTGTTATTATTTATAGGACGTTTGCCATGTAGCCCCAGCATAGAATAGGGTTACCCCATCTTTTTCCGTGAGTGTCGTAAAAGGCGACTATAGGATCTGAGGGAGATTAGCAAACCTTAAGTTCTCCCCGCGCGGTGGCGGATAAACTGCTTGATCCCTAAGAGGGTTGGTGTCAGGCAGGCGGCCGGCCGTAAAAATATTGCCAAATCTAATTGCAGAAGATATGGTCAATGATGACTTACCGACTGCCTCGACCTCAAATATAAAAAAAAAACATTTGGGGTTTAGCAGACCCCGGGCTACCGAGGCAACCGGGAACATCGCTCGGATGAGAAGTTATTATTTATAGGACACTGCTAATGTCGAGTCATTTCAATTGAGTGGGTAAAATAATTCCAAGGTCGTATGAGGACACTAAAATTCCCACTTCCTTCGCCCAGGATCTAAAACTTATTTTACATGACACATGAATTTTCAGTTTTTGTTTTCTTTTTGTAGGTGCTGACTCAGCAGGGTCTCGGCAAATACTGCGATCGCGAGTTTGTCCAGAGTACAGCTCGTGAGATGCAAGACGCATTGGACCTTACACAGGAGGAAATGGACACGTGAGTAGCCTGCCTCGGGGGAATAGAGAAGCCTGCCTATCTATATCTACACTAATATTATAAAGAGGAAAGATTTGTATTTGTGTGTCTGTGTGTGTCTATATGTTTGTAACGAATAAACTCACAAACTACTAGACCGATTTTAATATTCTTTCACCAAAAGAAAGCTACTTTCACCCTTTTGGCAATTCAGTTAGAAAGTATAGTTAAATATACTTTTTCGGTTTCAATTTTCACAGAAGAAAATTTTAAAATGATATTCGTTAATATTGTCTTTGTTTCCAGAGCTGCTAATCAAATTATACTTCAAGAAAGAAAAATGAATGCAGTTCATAATCGGCCGATTGATGTGGTAAGTATGATTGCAAAAGGAATCGACTTGACATGTTTTATTGGTAAACAGTTGTTACACCAGCTCTGAAGCTTTTTTAATGGCAAATTTCATTTAAATCGGTTATTTAGTTTCAGTATTTTTCAATCTGCGGCCTTATTCTTAAAAAAAAAACAACTTAGATCCATCATAGATCCGATGTAGACACTAGTCAACTTTTCTAAAACTACATTGAAACATGTGAATTTAACTCTAGGTATTCTAGAAGCCAATGAAGTCACACAAAATAAAAAGCCTGCGGGTTGCTACACGGCACGTCACGTGACTTCTTAGCGCGTCTAGAATACAAAATAACTCGCGACCCGTGTAGAAGCTAGCCGCCGTCTACACGGTTTTTTTTGCGGAATAACGCCGCAGGTGGGCCTTGGCGATTGCTAACTAACCACGACCACGATAATATAAATATAAAAAAAAAACCAGTTCACCACACGAACTTAAAAATAAAAGTGATGATATTATACTCTAAGATGTAGTACACGCTCACCTAGAAAGCAGGAACTCCGTTTTATAAGTGACCATGTAATTGTAATATTTACATTGGTCTGAAGGAATAAATAATCTTGAATTTTAAATTTACTGAAAAACATTTTTTTTTTCAGGAAAGCTTGTTTTCCCGGCAATATCATCCCTTCCATCAGCCTCCGATGCAACCTCCCCCAAGAAACAAATAGCATTTTTTATCATATTTTTGAGGTTCCTATTGTACCTTGTGCTGTTGGAAAATAGCACAAGTTTTTGTAACCTTCGGGTTTTGATTCTGCCTCGAGACGAGGCGATGTATTTTGACGAATATTTTGTATATAATTTATTAAGAGATAAGTAAGCTTGCTGTGGCTTGAGATGTGATTGTTTATACCTAGAAATCAAGGCCTTTTTAGTTTGAAGCCCCCATTTAATTATACTAGTGGAAAAGAAAGAGTTTTTTCAAAGTTCCCAATGAGAACGATGCTAAAGGTGTACAATTTGGAATAACATAATAAATAAATAACTGGTTGAAATGTTGCGCTCAACAAAAAAATATTTCGTTGAACTAGGTTGCTATTTTGAAGTTATTATACTAGTTGAAAAGAAAGAGTTTTTTTTTAAGTTCCGAGTGACAAAGATGCTAAAGGGGTACTATTGGGAATAGCTCGTTGAAATGAGGCGCTCAAAAAATAATAATTTGTTGAACTAGGGCGCTACTATAAAGTTTTTTCAACGTTCCCATGCTAAGTGTGTACAATTTGGAATAACCAATTGAAATGGGGCGCTCAAAAAATAATATTTCGTTGAACTAGGGCGCTATTTAAAAGTTTTTCAACGTTTCTAATGAGAACGATTCTAGGGGTGGTACAATTAGGAATAATTTATTGAAATGGGGCGCTCAAAAATATTATTTTGTTAAACTAGGGCGCTACTATAAGAACGGATTGAAGTGTATTGTATACTTGAAAATGAAGTATTTACTATTTAAGATATAAATGATTTTATATTTGTACGGTTAGATGGATAAGAAAGAAAAATATAGTGTGGCGATGTGCCTTATTTATCCAAGAAAGTTAATGTAATATAAAGAAATATATTGTGCCAAATTATTTATATTTATAAGTATTTATATTCTGCTTTTGATATTTCTTCCTGACTTTGAATTCTAGAATTAATAGATTATTGAATTACAGGCACGGATTGATATATTGGCTAATGTAAGACATATTTTTGGATTTAAATAATATATACTACCTAAAGAAAATAATATGTATACCTAGTATATTAAAATTAAAATACATATAATAATTAATTATCGCATAAGCATAAAGTTTTTATTGACTATACTATAATAATTTAAGACGAATAAATTCCATCCAGTTAGTTTCACGATTTTGTAAATTATAATATGTAAATTGATAATAATAATATAAAGTATGGTAAATCATTGGCTTACCACCAACTTAAAGTTCAAACTACACGATGTTAGTTACACTGATACTTTACCTGAAACAGCGAACACCTACAGAACACATTCATGGTCGAGAATACGAACTGAAAATAATAAATATTATCTCCTTGTAATATTTCAATTCCACAATCTATACTAATATTATAAAGGTAAACGTTGGTAACATTTATCTTTGTTTGTATGAATGTAAGTATGTATTTTCGGGGTAATCTCTGGAACCACTTCAATTTTCAATTTTTTTACCAATAGAAAGCTACATTATCGAAGACCCGGGCTCTCGAGAGGAATGCAACCGGGAACATCGCTAGGATGTTGATGATGATCGAGGAGTAACATATTCTACTTTTGATCCCGATATTCCCACGGGATCCGTATAATTTATAAATCTAAAATGTGTAAACATTATTTCTTAGTGTTAATCCACACTTAGGAATACTGCTTTTTGAAAATGAAAAAAACACACGAAGAGGTGTTTTCTTAAATTCGACCTGGCTGGAGGGAGGCTACCCGTGGCGAAGCGGTTAACGCGTTGGTTCGGATTACCAATAGTCGCGGGTTCGAATCCCGCCGGGTACTAAAGTTTTTGAAAGCATTTTTTCAAAAAGCAATCTAAAATGTAATAATTAAATACAAATTGCTAAGTTTATTGTAAATTATGATCTTTAATACTCATGAAAGCTATCAATAAATGAATCTGAACATAATATGTGTTCTATAGGTGTGCGCTGTTTTAGCTAAAGTTTTAGCTAAATCATCGTGTATTTTAAGCTTACCAAAAAAATAGATGAAAAATGTCAATAACGGTTGCCTTCCAACAATGACTTCCATGATATATTTTTTAAAGTGTTTCCTACACTACGTGCCTCAGTCGCAAGCCCGGAGAGATGCAGTCCATAATTTCATCACCACAGAACGGGCACCTGTGGCGCAATTGGCTAGCACAGTAAACGGAATGTTAAGGTTGCAGGTTCAAGTCCCGTCGGAAGCAAATTTTTGGAAAGCATTTCTCCATAAAACCTATGACTTCCATGATAATATAGAGGAATTTCATGGTTATGGTTCATTTCCATTAGTCTTTAGAATCCGCATTTAGGGTACAACAGATTTCACACAGCGTCATCTAGCCTCGTGGTAAGCTACTAAGCTTGTGTTACGGTGATTAGGCAATACTTATATTTGTTTTCCTTGTGTAAGTAAATACATCCATTATTATTAGTCTCGTTTGCAGTAAGTAATTTTTTTCATTGGTTGATAGGTCCCGAATGCGGGGTACAAATTGGACTTTTCTAATTTGTGACTAGTGGTAGCATTAAGTGGAACAACCAAGTAGGAACAAATAGAATTATTAAATATCGATGGCGCACTATAACCATTTTTACCCAGTGGGATAATGCTGCTAGTGTGTACGACTGAATACAGGTGCCGGCAAACATCTCGAAAAAACAATGGCGGATGCGCAGAAGTCGATTTTTCACAGAAGTCGCACGTAAATGTACTGTGTGAACTTACCCCTTGCACGTCAGTATTTTTCAAGATGTTTGCCGCCACCTGAAATTAAATATCAATGGAAATGAGCCATTATTAGTGAAGTTCAGCCACTGTTTATTTCAAATTCTAACGACCTCTTCAATAATTACTTGGGTTTACAAAAATGTCTTTGTAAGTTGAACATTTTAGGATATTGTTCTATTCAAGTGTAATTTGCTTGCTTTTAATTGATTCGAGTTTTCGTATAAGAATCGAATGAAATATTTTACAGATGTATTTTGTATGGAATATTATTGTTACTTGTGAATAAATTGTTGAAATATATGTGTACTTTTCTTTAAAAAAATCCTTTAAAATAAGATAGAAGTCTGGCAGTTTACATTTTTATTTGTTTTCAGACAAATCGCGGTCAATAATAATGATCTTTAGCGTTTTCTTCGGGTTTTGTCGATTCTGTTCATTTATTGTCATTTTCTTTGGCTTCTTCGGGCTCATTAGCCTTTTCTCCATTCAATTCAGATTGAAGTTCTGCAATTAACTTGTCTATACAGCTATCTATGTCCATTTCCTTCGAATCTTCAGATGTCTCATCATTCCAAAGATGGGTCAAGTTCTTTGTTACATCTTTCATATGGTCAATTTCTACAGCCTTTCCATCTTCGTTTTTCGCCTGGCTCTGCTCATGTAAATTCATACCAACATCTTTCAAAATAAGAGGATACACAATAGAATTATGCATTTTGATTGAACTCTTGTGTTCCACTATAGAGTATTCGTTAAATGCCCGATTATCTGCACTTTGACTCATTTTGTTTATTTCTTTTTGGAGTCCTTTAATTATGTCTTCTAACTCCGTTATTTGCTTCTCTATTTCTTGGTCCGGCGTTGGAACATCTGGCTGAATAGTTAGCGTTCTGGTGTTTTGAATATTTTCGCTTGAGTCTTCGTTAATATTCATTTGAAACTGTTCTATCACTGAATCTATGTTTGAAGGCTTTGGACTGTCTGTTGAAAGACCAGGATCATTGGGAGTTTTATGAAATTGGTCCATTATTTCCTACTAATCCATGCACTCGTATCTTTTCATTCGACGTTTACATTCTTGTATTCTTTCTCGTCGGCGCTGTTCTTCACAGGGGTCGTATGGTGGAGTAGGGGGTGGTGGTGGTGGGGGAGGGCAACCAGGCCAAGGGATGTCTTTAGCTTTAGTTAATTCAAATATCTCGTCACACCTGGCTGTTCCTGTCATTTGTCTTTCAACTATACATACAATAGGCTCCTTTGGCTTTAGAGGGTACGGGAAATTCTTTATCCTCTCGATGCAAAGGCCAAGACAACGCGGTGGTGGGGGAGGCGGTATTATAGGAGGCTCCGGACAAATTGTTTTACCTGCTTTCAACAGCTTTTTGATCTTCTGAAGTTTACATGGACTGGGGGGCGGTGGTTCTGGCGTGGGGTCTATTGTACATCTTTTTACGTTCATATTACGAGCAATTTTAATTTAATATCAGTTTCCATTTTTTTATGTTGATTATTGACCGAGTCTGACAATTTTTTGGCAGGTTAGGTTTTTTTTCCATGACATTTAAATCCTGGCACTAAAGAGGATGGCATGTAAAAAAAGAATTCGTGATTTTTATATGGCAATGTCATCTCACGTCTGTCATGCATCATGCATGATCATGTCATGTTTTTCATACATTGTCGACTATTATTAAATAAAGTTTTTTTTACCTTTCAAGATACGGAACCCTAAAAACGCCGCAAATTTAAAACTATCACGACCTTCCGTGATTTCTCATCCATTCTAAGGTTGCCTAGAAGAGATCGCTTAAAGCGATAAGGTTGCCTGGAAGAGAACGCTTTAAGCAATAAGGCCGCTTCGTTTGACCTAGTTTTCAAGATGTTCATGTTGTTAGATTTTATTATGTTTGTGGTGTGTACAATAAATAATCAATCAATCAATTATTTCATTTATTTACTAGGATCGCAGTCCAATGGCTTCTTCTTGACCTCATAATTCTTGATTCTATGTTTACAGAGAGCTGGGTCCAGGCAGGGTGGTTTCTTGGCCTTCTGTTCTTCAGTCCATGTGCTGCAGGGGGGTAGAGGGTCGCACGGATGGAGTACTTCTCGTTTGAGGCAGGACTTTGTTGGCATGAAGTCACCTGGCTTGCATCGTGCTGAAACGTTAAGTTTTTATAGTTAGTAGTACCCAAAGGTTAAAAACAGGACCCTATTACTGAGACTCCGCTCTCTGTCCAGGCCAGAAACAATTTATTTTTAAGCATTTGTACTCGTACCCAGCGGGAATCGAACCCACAACCTTCTGCATTGCAGTCGAGCCACAGAGGTCGTCGAGCTAAGTACTACTAACTAACTAACTACTACTACTAGTAATCTATAACTATAGGTACTAATATTATAAAGAGGTATAACGTTGGTTTGTATGTATGTATGCATAATATGTATGTATGTATAATATGTATGTATAATATGTATGTATGTATGTGTATTGGGGATAATCTCTAAAACCGATGTCAAAAATTCTTTTACCAATAGAAGGCTACATTATCAGGGAATAACATAGGCTACTTTTAATCCCGATATTCCCACAGGATCAGGACTTACGTGGGTGGAACCGCGGGACCGGAGCTAGTTACTAGTAAAGGAGTATAGAAGTGGCCTCTATCAATAAATATACCATTTACTTCTTGTTCTATGACTACTAATTACTAAAATAGACTCCTCTTACTTATTTCCCCATAATAGGCTGGGTTTTTTATCTTCTCCAGACATATAAACGGCTTGGGGCATACTCCTTCTGATTCCGCGAAGGGGTCGCATGGTAAAGGAGGGTCGCACGGATGTGGAGGTTCTACTTTGATGCAGGGCATGATGTCCATCAGGTTGTTGGGGGGACCAGTTGTTGTATCCCTGGAAATTATAGAAGTAAATTGAATTTTATTAAAATCCATGATAAACCGTTTTTTATTCTCAACAACCCACCGGGTGGGGGTTCCCGACCTCAAATCGCCTGTAATTTATTATTCCTGTCATTTTTGTTATGTTCCCTTTCTTTTCCAATGGGTTTCATTCTACTATAATTAGTTCCACTTTTGACCATTTTTAAAGGCTTCGGCCCTAGCCTATAATCATTTTTCATTTAATTGAACTATTGCGGTTTTACAAAGACTTAGGCGTCGTCCTAATTGGGAGCGATCGTACGATGGTGCGATGCGTTCTCATCGTGCGATGAGTTTCAAACATACAGATTTCATCAGAGTGTCCTATTTGAACCTCGCAAGTAATCGTGCGAGCACATAAAATCTCAATATAAACATAAAACGATCGTACGATGCGTTTGATCGTGCGATCCCAATTAGGACGACGCCTTATTGTTTTAATAAACATGAAAAACATCAACAACAAAAAGGAAAAAGCAACTCGGACAACGGTCCGGATCTATTAGTTCCACTACAGTCTTCTTCCTGGTAGATGACCGTGCTACATCTTAGACCATATCATCACTTACCATTAGGTGGTCAAACGCTCATCTGTCGTGTTCAAAAAATATTTCCTGTGTTTTATCTGAGACGATTAAATTGCAACAGTAGGTATATTAGAAGAATATGGCGTTATTTCTAAATAGATAGGTAAAGAATATGAAAAACATAAAAAGATAGGCGCCAAAAACATAACCCTTTCCTTGCAGTCGAGTAAAAATAACCTTTCAATGAAAAAACACTTTATAAACGGTAACTTTTTCATTATGTTCATATATTGTATTTCCTGATGTTGTGGCTTAGTGTCTTCGTAAATTATTGTCGGCTTTGCAGCAAGGAGATTCGGAGCATTTGCAGTCTGCTTCCTCCTGTATATAAAACAAATACGATTGCAGATTTATCTTCTGTTTTCGCGATATTAGATGAAAATTAAACTCACATTTTTCACGTCCCAATCATTCGAGGATGTTTCTTTTTAAGCCCCATGATCACGGATAAAATCTATATCTATACCACAGAATACATAAACTCTATACTAAAATTATAAAGCGAAAGAGTTTGTTTGTTTGTTTGTTTGAACGCGCTAATCTCAGGAACCACTGGTCCGATTTCAAAAATTATTTCAGTGTTGAATAGTCCATTTATTGAGGAAGGCTATATAGGCTATATTATATAAAAAAGAACATGTGATTGTCTACAAAAAACATTGCGACACCATATGTCTAACTATTGTAGTTATCTCGCAAAAAGTGTTTTTGTTATTTTTTTTAATAAGCCGTTGCTTTGCTAGTTCATTAATATACCTAATAAAATCATCACATCATTCGAACAATGTTCCCGGTTGCATCCCTCTCGCGAACCCGGGGTCCGCTTATACCTAATAAAATCAACGCGATTAAAACTGAAAAAATGAGTTTAATTTAAAACAATCAAGAATCATTAAGAAGAAAAGATAAATTTATTTAGGGCGTTACACACAGGGCAATCTGGCCCCAAATTAAGCAACTAAGCTTGCACATAGTGCCCCTATGTGTAACATATGCTTAGTGGTAAGCTACTAGGTGGCGCTGTGTGATGTTCCCAGATTTTTTTTACTAATTTATATGTTGATAAAATACCTTCGGTTTCTCGGGCTCTGCTGGTATGGAATTAGGATTGATGCAAGCCAGGCATTTGTTTGGTGGCCTAGAGTTCTTCCTGCAGTTCTTCCCACATGGATGCTGGTCCGACATTGTGGCTGGTTTGGGGGCTTGGTGTGTGCTTGGATTTGACTAGATCTGCCGGCTATTGTGTATGGAGATTGTTGGGATCTATTCTACATGGTTTGGTGAAAAATGTGCTTTGATTGTCAGAGAGTGACGGATTTCATTTATTCAAAGAAATGACACAGCGTGTCTATGACAAGGGAAAAGTTTGGATTGCTTACAGATATAGGTTATAGATATAGGTTGATTCAGAAACACAGCACGTGCAAGGGAAATCGAATCCACAACCTTCTGCATTGCAGTCGGGGTTTTCTTCCGACGTACCACAGATGCAAGTTATTAATAGTAATTAGGAGTGTTTGTTTTGTGTTTTTTTATTAGTAAACTTAAACTTAGATAGAGGAAAAATAGACGTCGTGCACTACTCAAGCTCTACTTTCTCACCTTGCCCCACCGGTCTAAGTCCGTTCGTGCGCCGATATGTTGGCCGGTGCCGCCATTCAGGAAGATGGGTCAGATCTTGTTCTATTGTCGTCTTCCTTCTGTAGATGAGTGTTGTGTTACATCTTAGACTGTATCATCAGAATCATCACTTACCATCAGGTAAGTAAGTTTCATGCACTTATATATCGGGTAAAAAAAGGTAAGTTTCTATCTGAAAATATATTTAGAAATATATTTTCGAAAATAAGGCCAGACGCAAGCTAAGAAATAAAATAACATGAAGACGTTGAATCAAGCTTGTATTGAGTTGGGGGTTTTAATCAAATATTTTCTTAACATTCAATCAATTTCGGCTTGATTTAGATGAAGAATGGGATGGGGGTTTCGATACCGATATCATGGGTCTCTCCATTACAGGTTCATTACCAAAAATAGAAAATAATCTAGATTTTATGGTAGAGAAAAAGCCAGAAGGATTCGATGGTGCTCCGGAATCTGGTATAAACAAATGGGCATGTGATACGTTCTTAGGTGGTGGAGGCTTGTCCAACGGTGCACCTTTTTCATCAGATTTAGAAGGTTTAAAGCTTTCCGAAATGCTGTCATAGCTCTGTGATATACATTCGGCAAGCGACGACATAGTAGAATCAACAGCGGTGACAATAGTATCAACGGCTTCAGCAAATTTGGGAAATTCATCTCTTATTCCGATACCATGTTCTTCTCTGCGTGCATCTGATCTATTATCAGGTTTCTGGAAAAAGCGATTTGTCAATTGTGCTTTGCAGTCGTGATCACAACACTTTTTGGGTTTATTGGAATTTGTATCCGAAGCACAACTGTCGCTAGTTATTATCGATGAAATCGCTTCTTTGCCAGTATCGGCAACTTTCTCTACAAAGTTTTCGACAACCGATTTGATTGTACATATTGTTTTCATATGACTTTCTTTAAATTTATCGATTGAAGAGCATTGGCCACTACTGTTAGTACTAGGAGCGTCTACATCTTTGCATCTTTTTCTCAATACGTAATGGTTTTTTTGATCTTCTTTACCACACGGCTTGGGACAAACGCCTATGGTCGGTTCTGTCTCACAGCAGTGCGGTTTTTTCTTCTGTTTGGGAGAACAGGGTTTTTTTTTCTCAGCCGTCGCGGCCGCGTCGTCCTTTTTTTTCTTATTACATAAACCTTTGTCAAATGGTTGACAACAGGGGTTTGTTGATTTGGGTTCGCACGGTTCGGGTGGCGGATCTGAACCTGATGGGCATGGTGAGTCAGATTTTGGAGGGCTACAAGCTGACACGGGCGGTGTACATAGCGGTTTCTGTAGTGGACATACCGTTGGGCACACCGTGGGACATTCTCCAACTGAAGGACATTTTTTACATTCTGTGTCTATAATTACACAATTCCCTTCCTCAGTTGTCTTTGCATCCATATCTGTTGATGTACCAACGTCAACCTTATCAACACTACTCGTTATCGATTTAGATGTTTTTTTGGTGGCTTCGGAGTTTTTGTTTTCGTTGTGCTGATCACAAGGTTGATAATCAGGAATATCGTCGCTTACATCGTCGAAAGCGTCTTTTAGAAGTTCTTCATTAGAGTCTGGGCAGTCGGGAGAGTACTTCAAATACGGTTTTATGACTTCTTTACAGTATTCATATCGCTTTGACGCAGTTTTGTCTTTATCTGAAGAGTTACCAATATCATAAGGGGGAAATTTATTCGGTTCTGTTGTGGTTTCTTTGATTATTGTCACAGATTGTGGAGAATCTGGATCATGAAGTACTTGGCAGAATTCGAAGAGTGTAACGGATCCTTCAGAAGATCCACCAATGTCTTTTGGAAGTGGAAGTCTTGGTGAAGCGGTCAGTGATACAATGTTATTTGCTATGACTTCAGTAGTTTGTGTGCTTTGATCTATTAGTTCTACATCCCAATCGTAAATGTTCGTTGCATCAGAAGTCATAATATAACTAACGATCGGTTGAAGAAATGGCCGGCTTCGGTATTACATCTTGAACAGTAGTTTTAGTTTTACTTTATGAGATTTGCATTTTTCCTATTGTATGAATATGTCAAAATGATAGGTGACTTTTCTTCTTTGACTTTTGTTAGCTACAGAGTTTTAAATCTAGATTGCAAAGAGTAGACACTCTATAATATCATTAGCATAGAATTTTATAAGAAAACAAATAAATAAGTAGAAGTGCTTTAATTATGAGCCAATAGAAGAATCAAAAACATGGTGGATCTTCATCGGGGAAACAGGTGTAAGCGCCAGAGTTCTTTTTCTTTTTATCGTCTTCCTCTTTTTTATAAAGAACCGCTGCTCCCATAACTTCTTCTTCAGCACACGGGTCTTGATCATATACCGGACATCTGGGAGGTTTGGATAAAAGCTTCGTTTCAGCACAAAAAGGTATCCTAACCCCTTTTTTCTCACCAGGGCAGACGAATTCTGGTTCTGTTTCTTTTGGCCTACATAGCCGGATAGTATCTGGGCATGGCTTCGTATACACTGCGCTGGATCCACATTTCTTCTGCTGTTCTGCTTCGCTGAGTTGGTTTCTTCTGTCGTCGTCTACGTAGGCTTGGAGTTTATCTAATTCTTCGTCGGTTAGCCAAGGTCTGACGTAGTCTGAAGGTGGTTTGTTTTGGGGGTTATTCCACCACGGCATGGATTCGGTAACGGTACACGTGGATCTACTAGTGGAGATTTGGTAATGTAATTTTGTTTTGAGGTTGCAAAATGTGTTGTGCGTTTGGTTGTGCGTGATATTTCATGTCTATCACATGGACGTCATCCGACGGATTGTCACGGATGTCATCTTTTTTTATGTGACATAAATTTAAAAGGTTTTAAGCACTGAACTCTATACATATTTATGTATTCTGTGCTCTATATAGGGGAAAGTCGGTTATATTGGACCACTTTTTACTTAAAGTTAAATATCTCGTTTAAGACAGGATTAATACTAATAAATGAATTTACACAATAAAGTTTGGTATTTTGGTTACCTATGACAGGAAAATCAATTCCATTTGTTTACTTTTACCTGGAGAAAAAATACTTTTTGCAGCGAACTGTCTTTGGTACGATTTAGCCGACTAGTCGGTTAAATTGTACCACTAAGTATTTAAATCGTACCACGGATGGAAATAGTGTACCATTGAATAAAAAACAGAAAATTGTATCCGTTTCTAATCATGGTCGTGTTTTCTGGTTGTCTAACACTAAGCTGTGGGGGTCTTTTCATAAATTTGTAGAAACAATTTAAAAAAAACAATTTAAAGAAATACATAAAATAACTTATATCTAGGTGGCACAATGGGCGGCCTTATCGCTTAAAGCGATCTCTTCCAGGCAACCTTTGGATGGACGAGAAGTATAGAAAGATAAAAGGTAGGTAGTCATGGTGTAACACATACAAATAGTAATGGAATACATACAAATAAAAATAAATAAATAATACATACATACATATATATATATAAATACATATAATACATACATATATATATATAAATACATATAATAAATAATACATACGTACCCTACATTTTAAAAATAAATACATAACACAACAAATACATACTTATCAAAAACGAATTTAAACCTTAGAAACCTAATGTTTTTCAGCAATTCCAATATAGTACTTAAAAACGCTACTTTTAAAAACTGCTAACGACTTCGATTGTCGAATGGAGGTAGGCAAATCATTCCACAACTCCACAGCCCTAGCTGTAAAAGAATTACCATAAAAGGTGGAAGAACGAGGCGGGAGTTTAAGGAGTAAGGCCTTTGAAGACCGGACAACTTGAGAAGGGGGACGCTGAAATTGAAACCGAGACTGAAGATACAAAGGAGAGGTAGGCAGAAATATAATTCTATAGAGAAGTGATAAAATGTGATAGTTTCTACGCAGACGAATAGGCAACCATTTGAGCTCACTGCGAAAATCGGACACGTGATCATACTTTCGAAGACCAAAAACGAACCGAATGGCAAGATTCTGGAGCCTCTCAAGTTTGTCCAGTTGTTCCTCAGTGAGATCGAGGAAGCACTCATCAGCGTAGTCAAGAACGGGAAGCATTAAAGTTTGAGATAACATAACCTTGGTGGCTGTTGGTAAGAAATTCCGCAACCGTCTTAGCGAAGCATTGGATGCGAACATCCTCTGACTCACCGCTGACAGCTGCGGGTCCCATGTGAAATTGCTATCCATGGTGACGCCCAGATTTTTGACCTCCTTACTGTACGATACCGTAGTCCCGTCAAAAACAATGCGTGGTAATTGAGAATAACTCAGTTTACAAGTCAACCTAGAACTGCCTATTATTATTGCCTGAGTTTTTGATGGGTTGACTTTAAGACCATAGGATCTACTCCATTCACAAATTCTGTTCAAGTCTTCATTAATATTATTAATCGCTCGGTCTATGAGATTGAGTGGCGCCTGCGCATAAATTTGTAAATCGTCTGCATACAGGTGGTAGGACGAAGAAAGGTTATGAGAAATTGTGTTAATAAATACAGCAAACAGGAGAGGAGAGAGTACGCCGCCCTGAGGAACACCGGCAGATATAGAATTCCACGTGGAGCAGGTCTGATCAATGCATATACGTTGCCGGCGTCCAATCAGGTAACTACGAAACCAAGCAATCACTGACGGACACATGTTAAGGGAGCTGAGGACACCGAGAAGTAAGTCGAAATCGACATTATTGAAAGCGTTGCTAAAGTCAAGGAGAGTGAGAACGGTGAGCAGTCTGTCATCCATACCCAACCGAATGTCATCAGTGATCTTCACTAATGCAGTCGTGGTGCTGTGTCCTGGGCGGAAACCAGACTGAAAAGGATTCATTAGAAAGTTTTTGTTGAGGAATGCACTTAACTGCTGATGAACAAGGCGCTCAAGAATTTTAGATAGAAATGGAAGAATAGAGATAGGACGATATTCGGTGAAGGCAGAAGGATTAGCTTTTTTAGGAAGAGGAATTAGTTGAGCTTCCTTCCAAGCCAAAGGAAAAGAGCTAGTGGATATAGATGCATTCAGCATTAGGGTTATGACATGCACTATCTCATCAAGAATTGGCATAATCATACTCCTGCTGATACAGTCGTTGCCTACCGCATTGGAAGATATTGATTTTATGCTTCTCTTAACGTCAACATCAGTGAATTGCATGAATAAGAAAGGAGAAATGTCGGGTGGTTGTTTGGAAGAAAGGTACGAAAGAGTTTGTGATTTAGTGATATTGTCGAGATTAGAAGAATTAGAGAAATGTTGGTTAAGAAGATTAATATCTAAGTCATGGGGTAAATTATTATTAGAACGAGATTTACCAACCCCTAAAGTCTTAAGAAATTTCCAAATTTTGGATGAGTCTTCTTGCTCTACAGATTTGTGAATATAACGGCGTAATGCATCCCTACACACTCTGTTGCAGCGGCTACGTATTTTGTGGTATTTGTCTTCATTTTCTGAAGTAGGCTTGCGCTTATATCTACCCTTGGCGGACGCTTTGCTGTGCATCAATGAACGTATGTCTTCCGTCAGCCATGGGGCAGGGTTTTGCTTTAATTTGACCCTACGAATTGGAGCATGTTTGTCGTACAGGTTGATAATATTTTTGTTGAAAATTAGCACCTTATCGTTAATGTTATCAGCACCACTGAAATCGGACCAGTCAATATCTTGGGCGTCTCCACGAAGAGACTCCACATCCATGCCCCCAAAGTTACGTCGAAGAAGTATTTGAGGTTTAGACTTAGGAGGGCGAACTTTATAAGAAAGAAAGATTAGATCATGATAGGAAAAACTATCTGCAGAACACTGACCGTGTTTTGCAACGTTGTTCGGAGAAGAAACAAGCATAAGATCTAAGAGGGACGGTGTACAGTTTGGAAAATGGTGAGTGGCATTAAGGGGAAGAATAGAAATATTTAAGGAACTTGCTATCTGTTTAAGCTTGTTGGTTCGGAAATCTTGCTTGAGAAGGCAAGTATTAAAGTTTTTTCAGTGAAACAACTCTAAAATTTTGGAAAAACACATCTGAAATTCGCTAGCGCCATCCCTGTCACCCAATGGGGGTTATATGGGCCCTTAAAGAAAACTTCTGTTCTTATAAACTCATATGCCTTTATTTCGTACTGGTGCGTTTTCCTTACAAATACGAATACTTAATAAACAATTAAACAAAAATTCATTATTAATCCATCTATTATTATTTATTATGATGATAATGACATAAAACTTTATCACTTATCGATATGCTTTCAGAAAATAAAAGCGGAATTCAATAAATAAGAGAAACTAGTGAAACAATTATTGATTATTTTTAATAATATTGAGTAAAATACTATCTATTTCTAGCCCTTGATTGATAAAATATTTGTTAACCGACTTTCAAAAAGAGGTTATCAATTTTGATGTATAAATGGTTTTTAATTGTAGACTATGTTTTTTTAACCAGCTATATCCCGAAGTTTCACTGGCATAAAGTTCTAATTCTGTTACAATATCGAAATATAAGTCATCTTTGTACCAAGTTTCATCAAAATTAATTCAGGTAAAAGATAAAGTAAACTTCTTTATACGTCAACAAAACATTGCAAACCAAAAACTTACTATTTACCAACTTATCTGTTCAGATGGATAAAATCAGAACTTAAAATCGACGTTTAGAATTTCATAGTTTTGTTGTAGACTAGCGCCACCGCCACCTGCCTAGATAACTTAGGCACCTAATTCACAATTTTATTTTACAAGGAAAAATGCATCATCAAAAATTCTTCCATGACGGGTTTCGAACCTGCTTGCCGAGCGAATGCGCTAAACATTACGCCACACGGAAGTCCCATGTGCCACGGTGAATTAATGATTATGCATCTCCCATATATGCATAAGAATTATAATATCTTTGATGTTTACAAGTTTAAGTTGATGAGTTTAAAAAATGATACGCCTCAAAAGTGTAACTTACCTACTGTTATTTAAAAACATAGGTAATCCTTCTTCAGCAGTCGGGTAAAAAGATTTGAAATTTCCATAATACATAGTTTTCGCTTAAATATGTTTAAATACGACCTAATAAAAGACGCATCTGATATTTTTATAAAACAAAATTATATATATTTTGAAATATTTATATTTATATATTTATTTATATGATAGCACTTAGGTAATAGCGTAATTTTTGAGCGTTTTATCAAAAAAGGGCTTCATTGTATTATCTTTGGTGAAATAATTATTGCTTCTTTAATATATATAACATAATAAGCAGACATACTCATAGGTATTTTATATATGGATGTTAGTTCAAAGTCTTTGGTGTTTCTCTAAACTGTATGACTTTCAAAATGATTTATTATATATAGAAAATTTATATATGGAATGTCATAATATAAATATATATAAATAACAAAGCGAAATATTTACAAATTCGATATCAAAATAATAACATCGAAAATAATAAAATAATAATTATTAAATAATGGACGGAACCGATAAGAATTGCAACTTAGTTATTAAAAAATATTTATAAACTAACAATTTTTGAACATAAAATTGTATATATCGTAATTAGCATACGACGTTGCTGAATAACTACCATTTTTTATTTATAAATAACTAACTTTTTATATAAAAAAGTACAAAATAAAACACAAATAATCTCATTGTAATTTCAGAATAATCTAAAATAATAAAATATCTTTTTAACTTGACTTCACAAAACTTAGGAAAGAAAGAAATAGAATAAGTTAAAATGTCCTTATGAATATGTCACAGATAACTAGTCTAGTTAGCCGTTTAATTCACAGCCTAGCCTCTCTCTTATAAGAGCGATGTTCCTTGAACTCAATAATATTTGAAATTAGCAATTAGACAATGACCATACCTTCTGCAAATAGGTGTGGCAATATGTTTACGGTCGCTTGCTTGACACCAACCCTCCTCTGGACCAAGCTGCTTACCCGCCACCGCGCAGGAAGAACTCCAGATTCGCTAGCCTCTACCCTTAGTCGCCTTTTACGACAGCCACGGGAAGAGATAGCCCTATTCTATACCAGGGCTACACGGCAATAAACAGCTCTTTACTAATAAAATGATCGGGATTACTAGAAGTTCATCCGTCCGGTTATTAAACCCATCCAGATTGCTTTTATGTTACAGATAGGTTAGGTTAGGTTACAATTTTGAGCAAGCACGCCCGAGCGAAGCGAGCGCTTTAGTACATATATCTTTAATTCAAATTTGTTAAACGATATCGAGTCATTTGCCTGGCTGTTTGATTGAATGAATGGAAAACTACACTGTTAATTAAGCTAAGTTAGCAGTGACATAAAAATATGTAATAATAAAGCAAAATTAACATATGATCAAAATGATATTGTGCATTTTGGACAGCAAAATAAGCTTAGAATAATACAAGTTTGTTCAGACAATGAGGTAAAATAAGTAACGAGAGTAGGTACTTAGATATCTAGAAATGACATGATTTACTTATATATAAATTATTTTCATTACATTATTTACACCTTATTTTTTATCTAGTACATAATGTAAACTGTCACTTTGGCTCTCTCATATAATTATAATTAATATAATGAGTATGAACTGCATAAATATATTGCTTGAAAGAAATTTAGGGCCTAATAAAATTATAGTCAAAGAAAACATTATTTTTCTTTAAGTTCCGATCCCGCAGAAAATTCCGAAAAAAGTATATGTCTCCAGCTATCCGCATACCAAGTTTCATCGCAATCGGTTCAGTAGTTTTTGCGTAAAGGAATATTTACTTACACACAAACTTTCAAATGTTAAATATTAGTAAGATGAAAAAGTGGTAGGTACAGTAATTTTGTTTTTTAATTTTTAACCGACTTCAAAATAAAAGGAGGAGGTTATCTATACGGATGTTTTTTTAGTTTCATCTGCATGATTAAGAAGTTAAAATAGTCTACCATAATTTACCACTAAATATACCACCAGGTGGTAAGTTTTATTTAACCCTTGGGTTAATAAAATAGGTTTATCTGAATTTGGATCCGTTAACTTTGTATCAGGCCCTTAATTATTTTCAAAGCTTAACATTAATAGGAAATCAGAGAAAGGAAAAAAATACCCGAAAAAAAATAACATTAAGCTACTAATTAATCAAATTGTACATAATATTATATTAATCTATCTACATTATATGAGAATTCCTAGGGTATAAAAGGAAATGAACTAAAAATCACGAAAACTTAAGTAAATTATTGTAAAGTGTCCATTTTATCACTTATTTGTCTTCGTTGTTAGTCGCCGGTAGCTACTTCTGGCACGGCGGTCTCTGATATCTGAAATAAAGAAAAAAACGTTCAGTAATTTTATCAAAACTTACATTTTTAGTTTGGAAATTTAAACATAACACATGCGGGCAAGATACGGGGTCGTCCAATGCAAGTGTCAAGTTTTTTTATATATGACAAATGGCGATTCAAAGTTTTTAGGGTTCCGAACGCAAAGCGTAGAAAGGTACCGTTTTACTAACACTCTACTGTCCGGTCCGTCCGTCTGTCTGTCTGTTGCCAGGCTATCTTCATGAAATACGAGATACCGTAGCTAGACAGTCGCAATTTTAACAGATTACACATTCTATATCACTCCCTATCCAATACTCTCCAAAGACAATTCAATATGTCTACCCTTTCATTAGAAAATAAAGACAACTTTAAAAAAGCTCTGTCGAATCACTTAAATTTAATGTCCCTGTAACTTATTCGAGGCCCTTTGGGGTTCTGTGCCCTTTATCACGGGCCCTCTGGGACCGATATGGGCCCGGCCGACAAATGTGCGAAAAAGTATGCCTGTGTCCTTTCTGATTTTCTTTTTGTCGATTAATTTTGTTTTGTTATTAAGTTAATGGGGTTGTCTTGATTGAAATGTCAGGATAATTTATCGGTTTTGATATTTTATGTGATGCATTTTTAGTTTAATACTTTTGATTATATTTTGTACTTACAAATTAAACGAAGAAGAAAATACATTACAATTATTTTATTTAAAATTATATATCAAATACAATTTTAAATAAATTTCAAATAAAAAAAAATAAAATAATATGAGCTTCATAATTTGAGTATAAACTAGGACTAAGTATATAGAAGGTATTTATAATCTTAAAAGTGGTAATTAAAAGTTTACAGCTATTTATTAGGTATTTTATGCCATATTATTTTATATTTGAATCAAAACAAAAATATTTATCTGTAGCTTCTGAATAGTTTATTCCATATCTCAAGAATTTCGTCCCATATTTTCCAAATCCATAGAGATTTTTTCGAATAATTTCCATTTCATCACCTTTCTATTCCAAATCTACGGTCTTTATTACAAGCAACATAGGGTACAGAATCCATTATTATTTTTAGTATATCGTCTGAGCTTCAGGGATTGGTGAACTTTGATGTATCACTCTTGGGACTGGGAATTCTAAGTAATTTGACGGTGGAGTCAAAATATAGTGATTCTTTATCCTGTAAGTACCTTGTTTTGTTTCACTTGTTTTGATTTCAATTTGGGGATAAAATTAGTTTTGGTTAATATTGTCTGTGTGTTATTTTAAAACAGCTTTATTATTTTGCTTCTTTTATGAATGCTCCAGAGCTTTCTAACCCGCTAAGTACAAACTTATAACACCCCTCTTTTTCCGTCGGGGGTTAAAAACAAATATGCTGTTTCAATTTTCCAACACTATATTTTGATTGCTATTTTGTGTTGTTATTGTTGATTACATGGTTAGGTCAAGTTAGAGCTCTTACGGTGACCTGAACAACTCTAACCCTAGGTCATACCGGCATGGTCTATTTGAAAGTTATGTAAGTAATCAAACCCGAATTAATTTGTTAAATATCATTAATAATAAAATGTAATCTAGATTATGTATCGGTACTATATACATACATACATATTAATCAGAATACAGAAAAAAATGTACAAAAAAGCGGACTAATTTAACAAAACTCGGTAAATCTCTCAACAGATTTTCGCAAAGCTTTCGACCGCGTCCACACATTAGTTTCTCTGGAGATTTTATTACCTTTAAAACGATCGACCATTTAGCGGCCGCTGAAAAACGAATGGCTAACTGAAACGAATAAATCTGAAACGGTTTATCACTCGAAAGCCATTTGATAATCAAAAATGTTGACTACGTTACAGGAAAATTTTCCAACCAAATTGTGTACTGGGTTCGGAACTGCAGAACAGAGCGCGTATATCTTTCTCCCTTTTTATTGTGTATTAGAAAGAGAAATACAGAGTTAACCGTTTGATTTGTTATTTGATTAAATTTGCTTCTAAATGGTTTTTGGTTTGTGTTTGTAACAAATCGTTGGTCAGTTCAGGTATGCCTCAGGGAGCTATGTTAACACCTCACTTTTACTTCGTATAGGTACGTTAAATTGTCTGATTAATTTGGATATAGATTATTTTCCTATTTTTTGATTAAGACGACGGAAGATGATAATTATCGGTCCTTGTTCGGTTGAGCGAGACAGACAAAAGAAAAAAAAAGGTTTCTCGTAAAATGTACGTTATTTCATTAAAACACAAAAAGAGTCCTTGCAATATAGATTTATACCACGTAGGTATTCAAATATTGACTCGGTAATTATAATTAATAACCATAGCTTTGAAAATAATATGATTTTATTTGAAAATTTTACTTAGCGTGCTATATCTTAGTCTATATCATCACTTAAGAGGATAGTCTCCATTTTCTTTCTCGATACAAACGTAGTTTACATTTTCCTCCCTGGATAAAGACATTAGAGCTAATATGTTTATGCCATAAAACTTATATCTGTCATGACTATGCATCTACTTACATTTTTATTTTTTTCATTTTTTATTATTATTTTAATTAGAAAATAAAAAGGTAGATGCATTGTCATGACAGATATAGGTTTTATGGCATAAACATATTTGCTTTAATGTCTTTATCCAGGAAGGAAAATGTAAACTACGTTTGTGTGGAGAAAGAGAATGGAGACTATCCTCTTTTAAGTAAGATAGTGGTCGAACGCTCATCTATCATTTGATAAGATAACGCTTACCTAAATTTCTTTATAATTTATTTCCAAAAAAATATTGTGATTAGTGATGGGCCGACTAGTCGGTAGGTGCTAGAATTAGTAGTACAGTTAGAAGGTGTGTAGTCAGAAAAAAACGTAAACACACACGTCACAACCAGGGTACCTACACCTTAAACGCCTCAACATGAAATAGTCGGCCCATCTCTAATTGTGATATCATCGTCCTAAAGAAGAAGAAGATAAAGAAAACTTACCACTTGGAGAGTAGTCCCGTGGCCGCGGAATGAGAGTAGGGTCCACCGTATGGAGAGTATTGTGAGTAAGGTGCCGCGTAGGCGTATTCACTTGCTAGCGTTGTCGTACCTGAAAACGATACAAGGAAGTATTAGTACTGATGAACTAATTGACCAGTCAGACGAGAGTTACATTTTCGAGTGTCTTAATCGCGTCGTTTAAAATGGATTGGTCAAGACCGAGGGGTCGCGACTAAGACCATTGTTACATGGTTGAAACGTCGAGGTAAGAAAATAAATAATAATACGCGATTATGACCCGGAAAAATGTAACTATGTGCATTTAAAAAGTTCATTCAGATGATGGCCATTTCCAATTCAAAAAGCCATTGAATATTCTTCAAATTTAACAGATTTGTACCGTGTTGATATGGTCTGAAAATTAGTTGAATTCAACTATATATCAACGCAGAGCCCAAACAAGAGACATGAAATTTAGAGAGTGTGTTCATTGTAGTATGTTATGTAGGTATCCACTAAGAAAGGGGGTTTGGAAAATCTAGCGAAATCTTTACGCGAGTTACGCGGCCAAAACCGCGGGACACTGTTAGTACATAATAATATTAATAATATATAATTTTGATTTGATTTTCTGATCTAAAATAATGATAATCGTAGATCCAAATTTAATTTTTGATATTTTAGGAAAAATGCTTTTTAGGTAGTGGCTTTATGGTAGGTAGGTATATTAGAGATAAAAAATGTGTCCCTTAACTAGATCAATTCCGCCACGACTAAGACAAACATGATGTGAACACGACCCCCACGCATCCTAACGAGCTTTATACGCGTAACCACTACCCAACCACCCTCGCACCACCCTTCAAAAGTGACAGTTTAATATTTATAACCAAAGTGAGCCTACAAACCAGTTGGAAGTACTCCGAAGCACTTCTGTCGCATCGCAAACTCGTGTCGCGGTTCGTTACTCGCTCCAGACAAAGCCATACGATTCCCCCCTCTAAAATTATTTGCATAGAACCCCGAATGAGCTATTAAAGATGTCTGCTCCCCCCTCCCACCCACAGACGGGATAAGCAGATTGCGGTAGATTAAAGACCAGAAGCATAAAGAGATAGCGTCCCCAGAAGGGAGCCCTGCGGCACTCCATTTTGAAACCTCCCTTTAATATGCATAAGTGCTAAAACTCGGCGCTTCTGTATGATATTTTATGATGTTATAACACAGAGAGGCGAGAGGTCCGAGAAGAAAATTAGATTTCCCTCAGAGTGCTTCGAAGTGCCGTACTCGACTTTGTCGAAAGCTTTATTCGTTTCGTTTTTTTTCCTATCGTGATTCTTGAACTGTTTTTCTGTTTGGCCACTTTTGTTTTAGCTCTCTCTCATTGTTTTATTTTCGGTGCGTGGATTTTTATTGTTGTTTGAAGTGGTGAACAGGGGCGTGCAAACGTTATTTTCGTATTTTTACTTTTCCCTTTTCCCGTTTTAGATGGTTCTGACATATTTTTTTCTTTGTTTTATGTTGGCTTTATTTACTTAAAAGATTTTGTTTTCCGCAGACAATTTTATTCTGGAACAATACTACCGAGTTGTTTTACGGAAAATCTAATCGAATGTACCGCAACGGAGCTCTTCTAATAATCAAGAACAAAATACTAGTAGATTATGTATTAATCATTACGAATGAAATTTTAGTACCTATTCTAATCTATTTTGATTTATCAGAAAACCCACAACTATTTACACAAACTACTCTGAGCCCGGCTTAATGTTTTGTCTTGCACTTATGAATGACGAACAACGTCAGCAAAAATGTGATAAAAGATGAGCCAACACATAGGGTCATTTGTTAGTACGGCTGTTAGGCATATTTGTTTAGTACTACTACTAGATGGCGCTATACAAGGTGTCCAACTTTTGTTTTACTTTTATAAATTCGAACTTTATTTTCAAAAATATTTGAAGTTGTTTTACTGAAAAACATCTGTTTTTGTTAATAAAGGCAAAAAGTGATTAGATTGTAGTGGTCCAAACTAAATAAAAGGACACCTTAAAGCCCATGACCTCAAACTTTAAAAAACAGCTGATTTTCACGTAAACTTTAAACTCAACATTTTTGAAAACTACCTCGAACTTCCAAAAGTTGTAGAACAAAAGTTGTTCGCCTAGACGTCTAGAACAACCCCCTTTCAGCTTCATAGCCCCTTTTTTTACCTATAGTATTGCAATGCAGAAGGTTGCGGGTTCGATTCCCGCCGGGTGCAAGTATTTATGCTTAAAAAATAAATATTTGTGTCTGGTCTGGGTGTCCCTCTATGTATAATATGTATGTATTTACAAAAAAGAAAAATAAATGTATGTAGTATATCCGTTATCTAGTCACCGTAACACAAGCTTAGTCGCTTACCACGGGGCTAGATGGCGCTGTGTGTTGTTCACAGAATGTATTTATTTATTTATTAGAACGAGATCTTACCATCATAATGAGCGTAGGGAGGATAGGGCGGCGCGGGCGGCTGCAGCACGACCAACGCCGCCGCGTCGGGACTAGCGGCTGCAGACGGAGGCTCGCCTCCAGCACCACCGTTAGACGGTGTTGAGTCGTTGGTCCCTGAAATATCAACATATATTAGCTTGGGTTTATCACACATTTTACACACACTCTATTTCAAACTATACCCTATTTCAGAAACTTAGATCAAAAAGGTAAACAAAGAACTGTCAATTTTAAAGGAAAAAGTAAATAAAGAGCTGTCATTTGATGTCAAATGTATGGGATTTTTTTGATCTAAGTTTCTGAAATAGGATATTAGTCGACCCAATTGTATGGCAGGATTAGTTTTTTCATCATAATACCACAGAATACATAAATAGTACAAGTATAATACGTCGAAGTCTCAAAGCGAATATTTGTATGATGACGTCATTTGACGTTTGCTTATGATCAAGAAATTGACAGTCAGTGTTGAAAATGCTCTAAACTAAACTCGTCGGCCATCGATGATTGGGCAGATATAATGGAAGGTGACCAGAAATCAGTAGCACTTCAAAAGATTTAGCGATACATTGCAAAATTTAAAAAAAAAAAAACAATAAGAGAGCTGGGGCATAGTTGATACATTTTAGTTATAGGTGCCCAAGATCTTTGTGCTTTATAACTAAATATTTAATACCCAATCCTAATTTTATTGTAAAAATCACAGACGTGCTAATACCGCTAGCTCAACTCATCTTCTGGGACCTCTCTGCCACATACTTTATTATAAACAACAAAACTTCGATTATAATTCCAGTAGACACCACAAAAATGTGTGTCAACGGTGTCAATTCAAATGTACTGTTAAACGGATGGCGTGCTTAGGGTCGACAGCTCACCGCAAATTTCGAGGGCGTGACAAATAACATAATCACAGTGTTTCAGAGGAAATGGGCAAGTGCTGCCGACGGCAAAACATAGGATTTCGCGTCCGTTACTTGAAAATTGAAGTGTCACGACGACGTTTGGTTAATTGTAGTTCCGGAAGTTTTTATTTTTAGGGTCTAAAGGTTATTCTTAAGGTATTCTAGACCCTATTCTTAGGGTCTTTTGTGTAGTAGTATTATATTGATATGGAATTATTTGGCCATGAATGAGGGCATCACATGGAAGAAACTTTTGACCACAGCACCACAGTTTAGAGGTATGCTACATTCGCCATTCCGGAGTTGTCTCCCGTGACGTTTTACAGCCTCACGTCTCTAAGAGGAGGGCCTTGCCCTACAGTGGGACAAATAACCAGGCTAACATTATATAAACTAACCCCCGTATTTATAGACGAATCGAGTAATTCCTCTGGCTAAGTAACATCTCTGTCACACTTTCGCAGACATTGAAAACCACTGACAAGTACCTACGAGACAAAATGCATTACTTAGCCAAAGTAATTACTCGACTTGTTTAAAAAACAAGAATATAAATAAATAAATAAATATTACACGACGTTACACACAGCGTAATCTAGCCCCAAACTATATCCGTTGTCTAGTAGGTACTATGGGTACTAGACAACGGATATAGTACATAATATTATACTTTTTTTTGTAAATAAACACATATGATACCTACATAGAAAATACCCAGACCAGAAACAAATACCCATTTATTTTTTAATCATAAATATTTGCACCCGGCGGGAATCGAACCCGCAACCTTCTTCTGCACTGCAGTCGGGCGCTCCCCCGACGCGCCACAGAGGTCGATATACGACTTTACTAACAAAATAGAGACACAAAACAATGTGACCACAGGCCTATTTTGTCTAGGAAGCGACAATAGAGGCACCTCTACTATAATATACGTAGTACGGTGTTACGTTACAATCTCATCTTACTGGGAGGGTGCGATCTGGTTCATTCACAGAGAGGATGTGGTCAGATTCGATGTCTAAAGGTTCAAGTGAAGAATAGATTTGATGAGGATTTAAAACGGTTTGTTATTTTTAATATTAGTGGCAAATTGGATTCGAAATAATCACCGGATTTTGCGAAAGACGCGGAAGAGTTTTTTTGTTATTTTTGGTGTCTCGCGGTTTCGCCCACGTAATTCCCGATCTTGTGGGAACTTCGGATAGAAAAGTAACTTATGTGTTATTTCAGGTATCTAGCTATCTAAATAGCGAGTTTCATTGTTATCAGTTCAGTGACGGAACAACAACCACTTTCACCTTTAATATATTAGTAGAATAATAAGACCAAGGTTTGTTCTATGATCCATAGTTGGAAAGGCCTAAGAAGTGCTGGCTTGACGTCTAGAGCGCGGATATGCGTGCAAATGACCTCACTACACGGGATGCTGAAGTTAGTGCGAAAAGAGAGACGTAAGAACAGGAAAGTGGACCCTGGACCTCCGAGAGGTATGCAACCGGGAACATCGTGAGATGATGATAACGAATAAGACAAAAGGTTCTTGAAGTTGTATTGTTCACTTAAAATAAGAAAACCTACAGCTTAAAGTCACGCAAGAAGGCCCGGTGATAGGGCCAGTTGCGGAAACACACGGTAAAAGGAAAAGGTAATTCTAAAGCATGCTGAACGTTTCGAGACCTTTACAGGTATCTTCTTCAAAATGCCATCCTCACCACATCCCGCGATTAAAATCAAAAAATGAGTTATAACTCCAATCCAACATCACAAAAGCAGACGAAAAATCTTCGTAAACTTAATTAGACCGATTATTTCTATAAATAAACTTAATACACGTGGGTAAAGACCCGTAAACACGTCGATATCAATGGTTGTGCCATGAATGAAGGGTTCCCATGGCGAGAGCGTCTCGACCGCAAATGATTATGTGGTCAGCTACAAGCTCAGTATTATCAACTATGATTTACTCTTATTTCTTTATCATGTGAGAATTATACGTTTTATGTGGCTGTCTGATTTTATTCTTAATGCGCCCGCGGTTTCACCCGCCTAAGTCCCGATCCCACGGGATTTACGGGATAAAAAGGAGCCTATGTCCTTCTCTAAGCTCCTATCTATCTCTATACGAAAAAATCATTAAAATCGGTTTAAAGACGTGAAAGCGTAACAGACAGACATACAGAACTATTTTCGCATTTATAATATTAGTGTAGATTTGTAGATGAATGGAAGCGGCTCGGGATCGCTATTTGCGGCATCTTAAGGGGAGGCCTGTGTACCAAAATAATGGTCACGCCAAATAATAACATCACCATAAAAATGGCGGAGGTAATAAGGTTAATGGAATAAAAAGAGAGATGATGATAATATAGTGGACTGTATTTTTGCGAGAGGAGGAGCTAATCTACAAAAACAGTCCACATACATCTAGAAACAAATTCTTTCCGATTTAGAGGCGATAAGGGTACCTAATGAAGGACTACAGCATTAAATACTTTGATTTCCAAGTTTTACAAGTCCCGGTAAATCGCTTGTGCCGAAGTCTTACAGCACTCACATACGATGTCTGTTGAACTGCTCAAATATACGACGAAAGCACTAAATGTAGCACTAACTTTTTGGTGCACAACGTTTGTACGACCGCAATGCGCGTCAAAGTATCCATTGGACGGCTAAGGGCTAAGATGATTTTAAACTTTTTAAATTCACACGTGTTGTTATCATAGTTACATTTTCCCGGGTGTCCCCTCGCGACCAAGACCACTGTAACATGGTTGAAACGTCGAGGTAAGAAAATAAATAATCATCATCATCATTTCAGCTGTAAGAAGTCCACTGCTGGACATAAGCGTCCCTCATAGATTTCTAGATGCTTCGGTCATAAGCGGCCTGCATCCACCGTGAACCCGCGGCTTTGACCAAGTCGTCCGGGCATCTCGTTGGTGTAAAATAAATAATAATACGCGGTAAAGACCCGGGAAAATGTAACTAAGATGATGATGATGAGGTCCTATAGTTACCTGAGTGCGGCGTGTAGTGAGGATGTGCGGCGTGCTCGTACGGCGCGTCGAACAGTTCCCCGTAGTAGCCGGGAGCGCCGCCCGCCGCGCCGCCCAGCTCCGTTAGCAGCTTGTACTCGTCTTTGAGACTCCATTTCGATGAGGACCAGAGCTGGAACAATTGGGGACTTGTTAGTTAATGAATACGATGGTAAAATTGATGTGCGTGTGCGTCCGTGATTAGGAAGGCACGGTAAGCAGTTGGTCCCGGTTGTTATCTCTGATAGCAGTCGTTACGTCAAGTTAGAGGTCTTAGGGCGACGTGAAAACTCTTAACAATAGGTGAGGTACCAAAAGAAGAAGATTGAATAATTATTTAATCTTTCTTCCACTTAACTATGAAGTGGACACCAAGGTCCTTGTCTACAATATAAAATGATAAAGCCAAGGACAACCACCGGATAGGATAAAACGATTAATAAATTACGGATGAAAACAACATGGGCTATAGTAGTGATGTGGTGGTGCAGGGGTGATTGGGTATTAGGGTAACTATGGGCATTATGGCACCTGCCGTAAGACTGTCCATCAAACACGTAAAAATGGATGACGGAGATTTGCGGACTCACAAACTGGGCTAGGAGCTGAGCTAGAGTTCATCATCATCATCATTCAAGCGTCCAAAGGTTCCCCAGTTTGTGAGTTGGCGAGTCTCCGTCTTCAGCTGAGCAAATTACAGCAAGGATAGAATCATTTTTTTTTAAGATTAAAAGGAGCCTTTGGATGCTCGGATGATGATGATGATGATGAACAAAAGGAACCTTTGGATTTATTTGTAGGTAGGTACCATCCATTGATGAGTAGAAAGAATAATATTTACATTTGAAACAGGCAATCATTTTATCAACCAAATCAAAAGCCCAAACTTCCGCTAAAGCTTTTCAGCTCGATTCGAAAGCTCATCAGTTTGGAAAGGTGTAATGGCGGACGGAAGTGACGTCATTAACGAGCGCCCGCCAACATCCGTCACTACAAGATGGCTGACCGAATTTACGCGCCAATTTTCACTTGGTTAACATTAATGTTTTGTTTTGTTTGGGTAAAAGGGAAATGGTAAAATAATTTATGTTGTAGTCGGTATTTTAATCAACCCAAGATTTTAGACGATACCTACTTGGTCTCCATACAAACGTAGTCGACTGTTTCCTTCCTGGATAAAGACATTACAGCAAAATATGTGTTTGCCATAAAACCTATATCTGCCATGACCATAGTAATAGATAATAATGACCATAATGAGGTAGCGGCATGGTCATGGCTGATATAGGTTTATGGCTTATACATATTTGCTCTAATGTCTCTATCCAGGGAGGAAACATTCGACTACGTTTGTAAAATTTGTATGGAGAAAAGAGTAGATGAATTCGTTCCCTTCAGCTGCGAAATCGATTAAGATTGCAAATCAGAGTCCCCAGAAACCTCCTATGATATGTATAATGTGACATTTTTCTTCAGGACTATGTGTCAAATCATAGTCTACAATTAAAAGACGAAGTATAGAAAATTCTCTTAAAAACTTTACATGTTTGCTGACCATAGAGCAGATATAGTTGCCGATATTGGTAAATAAAAATCATGGTATTCACTTACATTTGAGTATATTTGGTCGCCGTTGTAATGACTTCTTTGTCGCTTCACATCGTCTTCCGAATGACTATTGAAATCTCGATTCTCATCTGAAAATAAAAATACAATGGTTTTAAATTTGTAGGAACAATCGTACAATATTAAACTATTTACTGATGTCATCTGTGACCTCAAAATGCCGCTTAAACTGAAGGGACATGTCCATAAAATCAACATGAGACGTGTTTTTTGTATGGTAGTGAGGCGTGGCCAGTGCTTGAGCGACATAAGCAGGAGCTGCGTGTCACGGAGATGAAGATGCTGCGCTGGATGTGTGGAGTGACGCGAAAAGACAGCGTCAGAAACTTCCGCATCAGGGGCAGCCTTCATGTCCGAGACATTGCAGACAAACTGCAAGAATGCCGCTTACGATGGTACGGCCACGTTCTACGAAAACCGGCTAGTTACGTGGGGAACAAATGTCTTGCTATGGCGCCTCCGCCCGGCCGCGGCAGGTTGGGAAGACCCAAGAAGTGCTGGCTTGACGTTGTAAGATAGGATATGCGTGCAAATGGCCTCACTACGCGGGATGCCGAAGATCGTGCGAAGTGGAGACGTAAAAGTAGGAAATCGGACCCCGGGCTGAGAGAGGGATGCAACCGGGAAATCGTGAGCGATGACGACGATGACTAATATAAAACTAATCCGATACCAAAAATAAAATTATACTTAACTCCAATTACCAGTTTCAAAAGGATTATTATAATAATAATTACCAAAAGTAGGTATAACAAAGCTATTTAACCCAAAGTACCTACATTCAAAGTTACTCGCATTACAAATAATAAAAGAGTAGGTATCAAAACTGAAGTTATAATCTGTAGACTACAACTTTAATAGGTCACTAAATCTTCCCCGTAACGCTCGCTGCACAATATGGCTGAAAGGATTCTAGTGATGGGATTGTGGAACTGGATTATTATATCGATATCTGTCGATATTTTGAACGATGTCTATCGACAAACTTTTTGAATTCACGCGATCTGTGAACATAGTCTCCTCGCTACGAAGACCATTGTAACATGGTTAAAATGCCGTGGTTTGATAATCTATATCTATAAAATGCTTTGTCCTGACTGACTGACTGACTGAATGACTGATCAACGCACAGCATAAACCTAAAAATTTAAGATATTCTCTGTATAAAATGTTATTTTGTTTCTTTATGTTACAATAAAGCGTTAATCAATCAATCAATCAATCAATAATAATACGCGATGAAAACTTGGTAAAATGTTACGATGTCTAGCGATATTTTGGAAAGTTCTTTAGAGCGACTTGCAAGTAGAAATCGTTTAGAAATGCAACCGTTGGCACCGATTCACCGATTAAAAAAAAGAATTTTGAACATCGTGGTGGGGAACCAATTTTGAACCCTAGCAGGGCACGTATTCTACACTTAAAATGCCTTAAACTATGCCTTAGTTCTTTAAATTTTTTCTCGATAACTGTTTTTTTGGGGAAATTTCGTTAGTGTCTTAACGAAATAAAGGTTTTGATGTCTTGCAAAATTATCTAAGTATCAACAATTGCGAAACCTTTTTCGAAAAATAATACCAGAGGCATAATTAAGAGTTTTTAAGTGTAGATTACGTGCCTTGGTCGGGTTCAAAATTGGTTTCCCACGAGATTCAAAATTCTTTATTCTTTATTTTAGCACCGCGGTCTTAGCCATGACCTGTCTGGCGTCGATAACTTTCCTCTCGAATTTATCGACATCAGCCCAACACTAGCAAACTTTCTTTACATTAAAACGAGTAGAGTACCTACTTCCCGGCGTGTATGTAGGTAAGTACCCAGTAGGCACAGAGTTACTCTCACAAACTTATAGTAAAGTTAGCACAAGTGGGCTCGGGGGTGTCGTTAGTTTTGATTGAAATTATGAAATTGGAATTTAATATGTAGTAAGTTATACACTGAATTTGCTGAAAGATTTAGTGTCTTTATGATAGGGTACGAAATTTTAGTCATTTAAGACGTTAGATCGACTAGTGGGAGCAAGATGGCACCAAGATGGGCTACATCTGGTGGTGATTTAGGAAGCAATTGTATACTGGCGCACGCCTTTAGCCTGGCTTTTCCAAGTGGATTTAGATGGGTGTCGAGTGTCGAACAGAATGCAAAGAGAAACGGTACAATGTCGTTGATCCATCCGCATCCATCGACTCCCAGCGACCGCTACAATGTCGCAAATATCCACAAAATGTCCACAAATAGCGATCCCGAGCTACCTCCATAGGTAGCTCGGGATTGCTATTTGTGGCGTCGTATGGGAGACTTATGTCAGCAGTGGACGGATAAGGGCTGAGATGATGATGATGATAGATGGACGACGCTTTTATTTAACATTGAATTCCAAGGCGATAGCGATAGCGATACTTTCAATCGCCTGCCTTACAAGTTCATCGGACGTTCTCATCCAAGCGATGTTCCCGGTTACATGCCTCTCGGGATCCGCTAAACCCCAAATTGTTGTTTTTTATTTGGGGTAGGTGCTGTGGTATATTCCCAGTAGTCCCCTTTAGCCCTGTCCCCCGGAGTGACCGCTGGGAATTTTCTTCCCAGTTGTCTCCGGGGTGACAATTCGTGCCAACTGTTCCCTTTGAAAGCTGACTAGAGGGAACAAATGGGAAGTCTGTTTCCCAGTTGTCACCGGTGGGGTGACAATTGCTACGATTCCTTCCCAGAAAGAAACATGTAATTACCATAGATTTCAGATTTTTCATTTGTGTTGTTATATGTATATGTCGTAGGATTATTTGATAAACCGAATAAATAGATATTGGTTATGATATTTCTGAAATAAGTTAGGACAAAAAAACTCATTTCTTTCGTAACATTGCGAAAATAGGCGTTGGCTGTCATGAACTAAGCGCACTGATTGGTCGATCGGAACACTTCAAGCAACATCTTCTCTGATTGGTTGATGACTTGACGCTTAACATGTCATTTAATTATGTGATGTACTTTGTTAGCAATGTACTGTTTCTATTAATGTACGGAGCACCCCGCCTAAGATAGGTTAGGTTAAAGTTAGAACATGATTGTACGCAGCGCTTTAGCGAGCGAGCGTGCCACGGCAGCGGTCGCCAAAGCGCCTAATACTATAAATAATAAGCTTATTACTCTACGACAAATTACTTCAAACCTACAAGGTCAAACAATAAACGACCTCTGTGGCGCGTCGTGCGAAAGCATAACTGCAATGCAGAAGGTTGCGATTGGGTTCGATTCCCACCGGGTGCAATTATTTTTGCTTAACAAATAAATATTTGTGTCTAGTCTGGGTGTCTCTCTATGTATAATATGTATGTATTTACAAAAGAAAAATAAATATAAATGTATTTTATCCGTTGTCTAGTTACCGTAACACAAGCTTAGTAGCTTACCACGGGGCTAGATGGCACTGTGTGTTGTTCACAGAATTTATTTTATTTATAAACCAATCACGGTAGAGTTGGTCTGTAAACGAAAATTGAGCCCATCAGATTGAAGGAGAACCAATTTTACTACAGCAATGAGTTTTTTTTTTGCAAAAAAACTTTACTTATTTCTTATTACTACTTATTATTTACTTAATTCCCAGGCGTCACTCGGGGGACAGGGCTAAAGGGGACTACTGGGAATATACCGGTGCTGTAGGTAAGTCATCCATCTCTCTAGCAGTTTTTCCGCCACCGCGCGGAAAGAACTTAAGGTTTGCTCGTTTCCCTCAGATCCCTTAGTCGCCTCTTACGACACCCACGGGAAAAGATGGGGTAACCCTATCCTATGGCGGGGCTACACAGCACTGGGGTTCACAAAGATCATCAGACCACTTTGTTGGAAACTTATCCACACTGCGTCCCATGAAGATAAATATTATGAGGCTAAAAATTGAACATTACATGTACAAACGATCCTGGTTTCCAAAAGGGGAATTCAGAGAGCTTCAGACCAAAATCGAAGCTCAAAAACGTATCTCCGTCTCGCTCAGCACAACTCAACAAGTCAGAGACAAGCTGAACCCCCACATAAGTGTTCTGGGCTTTATCACCACCAGCTATAAATACTTACCTTGGTCCTCATGCCGTTTCCTCTTCATCCCTGCCGTTGCTCCGTTGTGCAGACCTTCCACCTGCTCAATTCCCAGGATACCGTTGATGCTGTAACTGCCTGTGTTTGTCACGTGCTGTTCCGTTGTGGGGGATAGGACTGCAGTCGCGCCTGGAGCGTTGCCTGCATGGGTTATTACCTGGGAAAAACAGAATTATAAATTGAGTTAGGAAATGTGAATGGTATTGACGATATTAAAACGGAATAATGCCGATATCTAGCTCATTCTACTAAGCCAGTAAACAAGCACCGAGTGTAATGAAGACCCTTTTTTATGACCCCTCAAATTTGTTGTCATTTTGCATTACTAGAGCAGACCAATATTTTTCTATTTAAGTAAAATTCAATGTCCTGACTTATTGACTGAACAATATATCAACCCAGAGCCCAAGCCCGTAGTCCTAGAGACATACAATTTGGACGGCTTGTTTTTTAGTGGTGAGTAGGAATCCATTAAGAAAGGGTTTTTAGAAAATCTCGCGGGATAAGGACTTACGCGGGTGAAACGGCGGGACTCTGATGGTAGCCATATAAATGACAGGTGAAAAAGAGTGAATAAGTTTCTTCTAGGCAAGCACGTTACATCTCCAAGCTTGTCGTCGCTTCCCATCAGGTGAGATGAGATCAAATGCTAGCCTATTCCGTGTTAATAAAAAATACAATAGATTTTTCTTCTGTTTTCGCGATGGTGGATTGAATTTAAACTCATTATTAGGTCTTACGAGTAATCACGTGGTGTCCATTACTTTTAGCATTGTTTCAATGTTCATCGTTTCAAGACCTTTACAGGATTGATTGAAAAATTATCAGGATTAAGTTTAATTTAAAAAAAATAGTGTAATATATTTACAGAGACAACGCTCCCCTGCGCCGAGCTGATCTCTTGCTCCTGCTGCTGTTGTTGCTGATTGTGAGCGTGCTTCGCCTTCTCAGCTGCTTTGTTTCTGACGATCCTGTGGACAATGATACGTTTAACATAAAAATAATATGGGTTTAGCTTCTGTTTTCTCGATTTTGGATTGAATATGCCTCTATGGCGACAAGGATCCTGGATATTAGTTTCTGGTTCTGGATTCTCATTAGAATAATTTGTTTAATTTGTACGTATTAAGAAAAAAAAAGTATTGTAATGTATATTTTAGTCTCCCTTCCTTAAGCCTTGTTCATTCATTGTTTGCCTGGAAGAGGTTTTCCATAGGTGATAAGGCCACCCTTTGTCCTATATTCGTTTTAAATAATTCTTTGTGTAATTTGAATTGTGTGTTTTTGGTACAATAAATATCTAATATCCGTTGTATAGTATCCATAGTACAAGCCTAGCTTAGTTTAGGACTAGATTGAGCTGTGTCCTTTCTTTTAATAGTATATTATTTCTCTTCCCAGATTACCGAACAATAAGCCCGCGCACACAGCGCGTTTTTTAACCGCATATTTCGGAAGCGCGACAAATCGCGACCGCAGTGCGCTATATTGCAAAAGGATGTAGCGACGCGTGCCGCTTGATTCATTGTGGTAGTGAAATTAGGAGGGATACTAGGCGTGGGATAAAACGAGACGTGGGGTACAACAAGACTGGTCTTGAAATTATTGTGATATAGCATAGTAAGGTAGTAGGTAGTTTGTTATTATTTTAATTTTATTTTTTTTATTGTGTCCATAATGTTATCTACCTACTTTTTTTTTCTTGTTACCTAATGTAGTTGTATGCTTGTCTGAATAAATCGATTTTCTTTCTTTCTAATATTTTTAGACTGTGTTCGACGAAAAACGAATAAGCTATTCTGACTAATAAAAATATTTTACAAGGAGACGTAAAATGAATAATCAAAAATCATGCCGTGGCTCGAATCCTGTCACAATAATGAACACTGGACCAAACAATCCGTGAACGCAACGCAAACGTTTTTGTATAAATCACGCTCGTTGTATGTCACCCTTAACTATTTGTTTTATTTTGTTTTTAGTATTTGTTGTTATAGCGGCTACAGAAATACATCATCTTTGAAGGTTCAACTGTCTAGCTATCACGGTTCAGTTCAGTCCTTTTTCATTAAGACTACAGTCCTATACCCCATCACTAGCCTGCCAGTATTTTTACCCACACTCTGTGGAAGTGCATTTTTTGCCATCCCTTCACTATTCGCTAGTTTAATGGATTATTCATGTCAGTTCGCGTAATTGGCCCTTTTATTGTAATAATTCGCGAATTAGTTAAGACATTTATCTGTTTATAGTGAGCTTAATTCGACCAAACTCGAATAAGCAACAAATTTCAATTCTACGCTTAGATCGTCTTTTGTTCAGGAGACTTATCTTTACTTATTCTAGGTTGATCGAATCAAGCCAAGTCTTATTTTCTATATTTCGTTTGATTAATCGAGCGTAGAAAAGACAAAGCTAAACATTTTTGATCGGAGGTAGGGTGTAAAATCCGTTGAAATGGAATACCTGGTATACATTAAAAACTTGTATACTGATATGCCCATGAACTACTAATGGAAACAGCTACTAATTAGCTTCATCAGCATCATCATTTCAGCTGTAAGAAGTCCACTGCTGGACATAAGCCTCCCTCATAGATTTCCAGATGCTTCGTTCATAAGCGGCCTGCATCCACCGCGGCCTTAACCAAGTCGTCCGTCCATCTCGTTGGTGGACGTCCAACGCTGCGCTATCCAATCCGCGGTCTCCATTCGAGAACTTAATAGGGTTTAGAGTCTCTCAAAGAGCTATGGAGAGAGCTGTGCTCGGGTTTTCTCTACGGGATCGAATCAGAAATGAGGAGATACGTAGAAGAACGAGGGTCACCGACATAGCCAAACGGATAAGCTCTTTGAAGTGGCAGTGGGCAGGCCATATAGCACGGAGAGCAGATGGTCTTTGGGGCCGAAAAGTTCAATTACCTTAACAAAAATAATGAGGAGGAACACTAACTTTTTATCTCGGCAGAGGGCGTTAGTCGAATGATCTTAGGTTTGAATTAAGAACTGTCAAACAGGTGTTTTTTTACAACTCTCGGCGCCAAATTGGCCATATCAGTCTCAGACCGAAAGAAAAAAAAAAAACTCGGCGTTTTCATTTGTGGGGACCATCATTAAAAAAAAAAAAGATCATCTGACCCCAGCGCCATCTGCTCACAGCTTTGCGTGTGCCACCCCATTGCTAAACATTTTTGATAGGATGTATTATGAAATCCGTTGAAATAACCTGGAATACAGCATACTCTTAATACCGATATTCATGATAATATTGGTATAAAAATTATGTTTTATACAACAACGTGGACAGGAACTACGCGGAAACCCGCGGGACACTCTAAGGTCTTTGTTTAGGTACTGTAATCTTTATAAACTGCACCCATTTAATTAGCATACAACCATCCATCGATATCATTATTTTAATTTACAGTCCGCTTAAACCGATTTATTATTGACATATCTTCATAGATTATAGATAATATCAAAAATTACTTTTTTCTTTTACTAGCTGCGCCCTATAGTTTCACCTGTTAAGTCTCGATTCCACGGGTGTACAATTATTTTAATGATAATTAACGCTTTTTTACTGTTTTCCTATATTTAGGGTTCTGTACCTCAAAAGGTAAAAACCGGTCAAGTGCGAGTCGGACTCGCGCACGAAGGGTTCCGTACCATTACCTATACAACAGATTTTGTTTTGAAAGGTAAATTGCGGTTTACGATTTTAACGTATTAAAAAAAAACTACTGACTTGATCTCGTTCAAACCAATTTTAGTTGGAAGTTTGCATAGTAATGTATATCATATACTTTTTTTAGTTTTATCATTCCATTATTTTAGAAGTTACAGGGGGGGAGGGACCAACATTTTACCACTTTGGAAGAGTCTCTCGCGTAAACTTTTCAGTTTAGAAAAAAAATATATTAGAAACCTCAATTTCATTTTTGAAGACCTATCCATAGATACCCAACATGTATAGGTTTGATGAAAAAAAAAATTTTGTGTCTCAGTTCTTAGTATGGGGAACCCCAAATGTTTATTATTTTTTTCTATTTTTGAGTGAAAATCTTAATGCGGTTCACAGAATACATCTACTCACTAAGTTTCAACAGTATAGCTCTTATAGTTTCGGAGAAAAGTGGCTGTGACATACGGACAGACGGACAGACGGACAGACGGACAGACGGACAGACGGACAGACGGACAGACGGACAGACGGACAGACATGACGAATCTATAAGGGTTCCGTTTTTTGCCATTTGGCTACGGAACCCTAAAAAGGAACCTTTATAAGAGCACTGTGTTCTTTTATACAATTCTTTAATTTATCGATTCTATAAAAGAGAAATTCAACTTATTATATCGATTTTCCGTTGCTTGAATTTTAATAAGTAAGTATTTGATTAACGCCCGTTGTGTCGAGGTATTATCAGGTATATCATAACTGTATGTCTGGCTGTATCGGTAAGTATGTATTTACAAATAAAGTATAATATGTAGTGTATCCATTGTCTAGTATGTACCCATAGTACAAGCCTAGTGCTTAGTTTAGGGTTACATTTCGCTGTGTGTAGCGTCGTGCACTATTATCTATCTGTATCTACCTTATCTATCTATTTCTTAAAACCCAAATCATATTCTAATTTATTTAATGTATTTATTATATTAATATTCACAAATAAACACCCAAAATACAATTACACCTACCCCATCAATCAATCCGAACTCTATTACACACCCTAATCTGACCTTTTTGATGAGTTTGCGAGACAATTTTTGCATATGTCAACTGGCAACATCGAAGCAATAATTTACAAGAGCGCGGGAACTATCTATCATGCCGGAAAATGAACTGTCACGCGGTGCGCGGGAAAATGCCCGCAAAAACAAAATGGTGGGCGAATTTCGGTGTTTTTTTGGTTTTATTTCGTTGATTTGTTTTTTTGTAGTGATATATTGAATTGATTGAATTTTGTGAAATCTTAGTAATGTAAAAATATAGCTGTGTCTAAGTGAGTAAGTAAAGTTTAGTAAGTAATTAAGTAAACGAGTTTTGTGACTCCTTCACGCAAAAACTACTAAACCTTTGCAGTTATTAAGATATGTAGATTAATATAGGATGTAGATTAATATATAGGCCATTTTTGATCCCGATATTCCCAGGGATCGGGACTTACGCGGGTGTAATAACGGGGCACAGTAAGTTGGTTCATATTTTATAGTTACATCATTGACTAGCTGCGTCCCGCGGTTTCACCCGCGTAAGTCCCGGTCCCGTAGGAATATCGGGATCAAAAGTAGCCTATGTTACTGAGGAAAAAGAATGTTTAAAAATCGGTCCAGTAGTTTTTGAGTTTATTCATTACAAACATAGAGACACACATACACACAAAAATCCAAATCTTTAATCTTTATGATATTATTATAGTATAGATACATAGACACATTAGACTAATAAACTACGTTTGTATGGAGAACGAGTAGGTCTACTTTACTCTTAATATCAATATTTCAAGTTCGCATAGCTTAGCTACGAAATTTTGCCCGCAAAAATGGAAAATTATCGTAGCTAGCAACACCGCACCGGTTATCATATCCGTTTCCTGTAGGGTTGCCAGTGTCCATGATTTAACCCCAACATTTTAATGTTATTCTTCAGAAATATGCAAGTGGCTTTATTGTTGGCAAATATTTATGAATTTATGATTTACAAGGGGTTTTCGTTGCTTTTTGTAATTTTATTGTAACGTTTCGCTTGCGGTACATGTAATACTAGCTTCGCCATTCGGTTTCACCTGCCTTGGTTTCTTGGGAATGTCGGGACAAAAGTAGACAATGTAATTCAGATCTCCATCTATCTGCTTCTGCTTTGGAAGAGATCTCTAAAGCTCTCTAAACGTAGAGAATGGATGAAATGCTAAAAATAATAAAGTCAACGCGATTAAAACTGGATAAAGATACTACTACATTAGCGACGAATTGAAAATCTGCTCCTTTTTTTGGAAGTCGGTTAAAAAATAAATTTTATTTTAGTATTTACTGTTATAGCGGTAACACAAATAGGTACGTCATTATCTGTGAAATTTTAACTGTCTGTCTAGCTATCACGATTCATAAGATAAAGCCTATGGTGACAGACGGACAGTGAAGCCTTATGCCGGCCTTCACTGCGAGCGGAGCGGAGTTAAAAATGTGTCAGTTCAACATACAACGGTTGTTTTCATAGTTATACAACTCTTTCGCGCTATGGAAACAATCGTTGGATGTTAAACTGACACATTTTTAACTCTGCTCTGCTCGCAGTGGAAGGCCGGCATTAGTAATGGGCCCCGTTGTTAAACGTACGAAACCCTAAAAAAAATGATCATGACTAATTTCCATAATTTCAACAAACATGTCAACAATTCTCACCCCAAATGACGAGTCAACAAAATTATTCAGCTTGCCAGCGCAAAAAATTCAAATGTCAAATCGGGTCTGCCAGAATTATGACTTCAATTACCCGGACCCTGGTACCTACTCGATTAAAATGTCTTGGAGTTTGCAAGCTGGCTTTTTAAGTTTTTATCGAGGGGCGGTTTTTATGGTTTGGTATAATTTTCTTATTATTAAAGAAATATTAGAATATAACAAAAAAATTGCAACGGATTTATTGCTATACCAACATAAACTTATGGACTAAGATTTTAAAGAGTTTTTTTTTTTTAGACTTGGAAACTGCTAAGCCGATTTTCATGTAGGTCAATTTTCACTTATTGAAACTAATTTTAAATGTTGGTACTAAGGGCTGATTACATAAGACCTTTAAAAATATATTTAACTAAATAAATTTAAAAATATTTTGTACGGAAAATCGGATTTTAAAGTCCATAAATAGAAGATTACGATTATGTTGTCACACTTTGATAGTTTTTGATAATTTGACAGTTCTTTAGGAAAAGTTTAGGAAAAGTTTTGCAGGCAGGCGCTAATGAAATACATTTAAAATTGGTTTAGTTGTTTGTATGCGAAAGCTTATAAATGGTGCATAGTTAGAATTTTTTGTTACGTTATATTAATGTTTGACTGTCTGCTTTCCGAATAAAATAATAAAATAAAATAATTTATGTATAATATTTTTTATCGTAGGGGATATGGATTGGATTGGTTAGTATTTGATATCGCCGCACTAAGAGTTTTTAGATGATTTTTTTATTTACGAGGTGGGTCCCATAAAATAAATCTAATTCAATAACACCTATAATCTAATTTAAAACTTTAACGAATACCAGAACTCAACAGAAGTCAATTTGAAACCCATCGTGTACATCATACGAGGTCTATTCCGACCCCTAAGTGCATCGGACACGTGCCGTGCGCACGACAAGTCGCGTGCCTCTGACGCGGAGAGGAAGTAGCAAATGTGGTCGAATGACGGCGCAATGAAAGCTTATTTGAGTGGAAGAGAGTCGGGATTATCGTTTAAGATGGTGAGGATATAAATAAATTATTGATTTTATCAACTCTTTTTTTTTAATATTTCTTAATTCGTTGTGGTTCTAGATGGCGATTAAACGAGCCATAATCGTAAACAAACCAAGGATAGATACGCTTCATAATTTTCACCGTTCGGGGCAGGGACTTGCGTGGTCTAGTTGGTATAGAAGTTGGGGTACAGACCCAAAGAAGCAAGTTCAAGCCTGGCCGCAAGTGAAAATTTGTGAATGCGTATATTTCCTTAAAAAAATACTAGTTTTCCGTTTTGACGCCTGATGACGATTAAAACGTCAAAAGCGTCATTGTCATCAGTGGCTGTTTACAATTGTCTTCCTTCTGATGTCATATCTACTGTTAAGTTTGAGATCATTGGGAAGTTTCATTGTCACGTTTCTAAATTTACTGTCAAAATGGTTCATCTTTTTTTTCTCGTATAGTCAATATCATATGTATGTATGGTAGGCCATAAAAACCCTAACACCATACCATAGGTATGGTGTTAGGGTTTTCAGGTCGCCCTAAGGCCTCTAACTTGACCTAACGACTGCTATCATAGATAACAACCGGGACCAACTGCTTAACGTATTGGAGGAGCTTGAGAAAAAGATTTTCTGCCAGACAAATTATCAGTCACCCTTGAAATGACCGCGCCAAGCGGTGCCTAGCTTTTTAACCGACTTCTAAAAAAGGGGGAGGTTCTCAATTCATCGGGTTTTTTTTGTCATTTATATTGGCAAATATAAATTGCAAAAAAACTTTAAAAAACGCCTCTTGCTTTTCATTGGCCTAGCTTTTTGTCTTTTATATTGGTGAATATATATTACAAAAACCTTTAAAAACAACCCCTTTTCGTTGTAAATAGCCAAATAAGCCCAAACTAATGCGATTCGAAGTAACCCTCTGAGTGCATAGATACTAACTTCAGTTTTATTGTATCGTAATGGAGTCCACTGGGGACCGGGTCGAGATCGACCGGGGTGCAATTGAAATGAGCAGCGATTGTGTTATTTTAATACAATGGATTTGTATTACTGGTAGGAGTATTATTAAAATAGCTTATTTGTCAATAAGTAGCTGTGCCCCGCGGTTTAAGCCGTATAAGCCCGGATCCCGTGCGAATATCAGGATCAAAAGTAGCCTATGTTAGTCCTCAATAATGTAGCTTTCTATTGGTGATTTTTTTCGTTTAATTTTTGTAATCGGTCTAGTAGTTTTGGAGTCTATTCGTAACAAACTAACAAATAAACATTTCATCTTTATAATATTAGTATAGATAGATTTGTCATACATATAAAGATAGATAGAAAGTGTTTCATTGCACCAAAACTTTAAAAAAATACACAAATATAAAGGAATGAGTTGGCAATGGGCGACATGAGGCGGCAGCGGACGACGTGTCGCGGCGACACTACTGGTTTCTATGTATTTCTATGAAATTCCCTAAACTCGCTCGACGAGACGCGTCGCTAGCTTCGTGTCGCTGACTACGTAGGGCGTTTTATAGAAAACATAGAAACCAGTATTGTCGCCGCGACACATCGTCCGCTGCCGCCTCATGTCGTTGCCATCTCGTATCTACCTTTATTTAGTGTGGCACAATGGGCAGCCTTATCTCCTAAGGGCGATTTCTTCCAGGTAACCAAATGCACAACATTTTAAGGAAGGAAAAGAAGTAGTTGTAGAAAGAATAACGTTTATACCTATTTTTGTAAAAAGCTTTTTTTAGTTTTTTCCCTTTCGTGTTCCTAGTAGGTATATTTCATTGTTTGTACTGCAAAAAATCAATTAATCTATCTATCTATCACAGATTATAAATGTATTATCCGTATTACTCTGAAGCACTCGACTCAAGTGTTGCCAACACAAATCCATGGCTAATTGCGTGTTACCAGATAAGATAAATCTCCCCACTTTATAGGGAGAACTGTTATTAGTTTGTCGAAGTTTGCTAATATTTGTTTATGTTAGATAAAATCTCATGACAGCTACCGTTTATTAATTCGGGTAACATTTTTGGCTTTTTTTTTTAATTTGTCAAAGTTTATTAAAAGTTTTCGGCAATACTTGAGCCGGATAGAGTTAGTTTTATGGTTGCGTGCTTCAAAAGGAAAAATATAATTAAAAAGGCCCAAACTAAGCTAATAGGCTTGTGCTATGTTTACTAGACAACGGATATACCTACTATTAACATTAAATACATTCTTATTCTTTTACATAGACATACACGCGATTACTTCCAGGCAACCTTTGGATGGAATATTTATGTTTGAGCTTGAGTGGCAGGTTGAACAGAAATAATGAAAACATATATCTTCTTCTAATCTTATATATAAATCTAATTGTATAAAATTTCCAAGTCACAGTGTTAGTAACCGTACTCCTCCGAAACGGCTTGACCGATTTTTATGAAATTTTGTATACGTATTCAGTAGGTCTGAGAATCGGCTACTATCTATAATAATTTATAAGGCAAAACAACGTTTGCCGGGTCAGCTAGTATATATACAGGATGTCCGGAGACCAGTGGATGTCCCGGCACGGGCGGCTGGCGGGGAAGGGTTGGCTGCCCAGAATACTTTTTTTTTTCTATCTCAAACGGTTCGAGCTGTACGTCACTTTTTAGTAAAAATTGAAAAATGTCTACTTTTTTGCACATTTCGGGGCATCACGTCCACAGATTAAGCGATAGCATTGTTTTTTTTTTCGCCATGTGTTAATTAATATTGATGTTTGTAAATCACCTTATTTTTTTTTAATACTATACTTAGTAACTTACAGGATGTCCCTAAAGATAGATTTAGTCTTATAAACTTTACTTTCTGCTAAGTTTGAGCATCTGTGGTGTAAAAAAAATGTATGAAATCTGTCTGGCCGACTATTGAAAATAATTGCCTATTTCATAAGGATTCTATCACAATATTATACTAAAAACTTTTTGTCATTAGTTACTAAGCTACTGCTATGAATGCATCGAAGGTACTATCTTTCATGATAAAAATAAGTATTGTACAAAAAAGGACACTTACTAAGATTTAATATGTCATAGTGTTACAGCAAATGCTCAAATTGTACTCCTCTTGCCCTTATACAGGCCCTTAACCTTTTTATAAATGATCTCTTAAGGACACGATTATAATTTTTTTCTCCTATTTGTTGTACCGCTTCGTGGACGCGTACACGCAGGTCTTCAATTGTGGTTATGTTTTTTTTTGTATACTTGTTCTTTTAAACACCCCCAGTAAAAAAAATCAAGTGGATTCAGATCGGGCAAACGTGGAGGCCACAATATTGGACCTAATCGGCCAATACATCTTCATGGATAACTTCTATTTAAATAGTTTCTCACTCGCACGGCATACGGACCGCACGCACGGTCCTAGAGATTTTAAATTTGGAGAGTGTGTTCTTTGTGGTGTGTAGGTATCCACAAAGAAAGAGTTTTTAGAAAATCTTACGCGGGACTCTGCTTATACCCGTATAAATTGGTGGAAATCTTCACTAATATTATAAAGAGGAAAGATTTGTATTTCTGTGTGCCGTATGTTTGTAATGAATAAACTCAAAAACTACTGCACCGATTTCTAAAATTCATTCACCAAAAGAAAGCTACATTATCGAGGAGTAACATAGGCTACTTTCAATCCCGATATTCCCACGGGATCAGGACTTACGCGGGTGAAACCGCGGGACGCAGCTAGTAATAGATAAGTAGGTACATCAATATCTTCAAATATTGTATCGTTACCTATAGCTCCTCCATCTTCGAATAGCTTCCCAAATCTCCCCTCTGACAGAAAGATTTGACAACAAGGAACCGGATATGAAATATTATACTCTCCTCTTCTTATTCACATAGAAAATCATTAGCTAATCGAAAACCCATGTCTCTATCCGACCCACATTGTGCTTCAATACAAAAGATCAATAAATGTGTTTAATTATTGGACGATCTGTCTGATTTGTACCTATCTATAGATAGATAGATAGATATGGTACGTTTTCAAACTATAATCTGAAGACTGAATCAGTTCTTTGTATTTGACATTATTTCTTTAGGAAAATGTGTCAAATTGTAGGCTAGGTACATTAAAAAAAATTAAGTAGGTGCATACTTAATAGATAGTATCTTGAAATTAAAATTAAAGACATGTTTCGGTTTGAATCGCGTGGTGTTTATTACTTTTAGCATTGTTACAACGCTCAACGTATCGAGACCTTTCCAGGTCCCTTCTTCAGGATTGACTGATATATCTTTCGATTTTTCTTCTGTTTTCGCGATGTTAGATATAGAAATTAAACTCGTTTTTCTTGTATCTGAGACCTGTAAAGATCTCTTCTTCAGAATTGAGTCAATCCTGAAGAAAACCTGTAAAGGTCTCGAAACGTTGAGTTTGTGTTAAAACAATGCTAAAAGTAATAAACACTACGCGATTAAAACCGGAAACTGAGGTTAATTTCAACCCAACAAACATCGCGAAAATCAAAGAAAAGTCTAAGGTTAGTCTGCATAATAGGTTAAAAATAAGTAAATAATTCAAAAAAAAGTCAAAAGAATAATCTCATACAATATTTGTATCACCCAGTTCCAATGGGTTCCCAAACCCAGTTCGTGGTGGCAGAACCGCGAAGAAGTTTTCTTTATTGTTTTCAAAGGAATTGTAGAGCTGCCAGTAACAAGTTTGTTTTTTTCTCCAGTAATGTAACGAAGGCATAGGGCTGCCAGGCTCAAGTATTTTTTGATGGTGATACGAAGTAGCTTCGAGTCAGCTAGTAAACCCTAAAGCAAGGGTACAAATACTTACAGAGAATAGAGTAATACCACTATCACAATTGGATACGGAACCCTAAAATGGTTTACAACAACCAATTTTTAAATTTTATAGGAAAATATGAAATATTTATCTTCGATTCTTACTCCCATCAAACGACCGAATCACTCAAAAAAAAAAAACCTTGGCACAAAGAAAATCTGAAACATAAAAGAAACTCTTTGGTAAGTGAAGGCAGACTGGTATATTTGACAGATAGGGCAGCCATTTTGAATTCCATGACCAACTCGATTTGTCCTCCTGTCCCTCTTCCTGTCCTCCCGCGATTCTCGACTCCTTGTTATGTTTGAAACACGTTTGTTGTATGGGAGCCCCTTTTAAATAATTGTTTTATTTTGTTTTTAGTATTTGTTGTTGTAGCGGCAACCGAAATACATCTTATGTGAAAATTTCAACCTTCTAGCTATTACGGTTCATGAGATACAGCCTGGTGACAGACGGACAGACGGACGGACGGACGGACGGACGGACGGACAGACAGACAGACAGACAGACGGACAGACAGACAGACAGACAGACAGCGAAGTCTCAGTAATAGGGTCCCGTTTTTACCTTTAGGTACGGAACCCTAACAATCAAGAAAAGCGGTTCCACCACGGTAAAGTTTCGGAGAACTCTGACAGAGATACTTTGAACTTTAATCATATGTACTAAGGTGTATTATTGTTTGTCAGATCGAGATCAACTGTTCTTTGTTGGTGCGTGGCTATGAAGTTAGATAGTACCTTTGAGATATCATGTCCAACTAAAGGTGAAGTCTACAACATATTCCATGTTATTTTTCTTCTAATATTTAAATTTCCATGTCACAATGTTAGTTACCGTACTCCTCCGAAACGGCTTGACCAATTTTTACCAAAAGGAAAGAAAAAAAGAAGGAAAAAATTAAGACCAAAAGTTGTAACGACACTTTTTTTTTGCTTGGAACTTCGCTCTATCTGGGTGTCCCTTTACACCTGTCAAGTTTTTTTATATCTAAGACTTTCGCACAGTCTTTTTCTTTTTAATAACTAAATCCACGATTCCCGCCAACTCCATACCCCCACGAATGGGTTACGGTCTGCGTGTCGATGCGCGCGCCGGAAGCGCTACAGGGGGAGCAAAGATGGCCGCACCGGAAGTCGACACGTGCTACGACGCACCGGACATCCTAGCGCTATACATTGAATTATTGTATTGTGTATAATAAATATTTCGTACTAAGTTTTGGATTTGGAGTATTTCTTTTGTCGGATTTTTTTTTAAAGGGAAAAAATATTTGTTTTTCATATTTCATTTTTCTTTTTTATTACCTCGACGTTTCGGGAAACGGGTTGTACCGGCCGTGGTCCCGAGACGACCTGGGACCCGGTACCCGGTCCTCTAAATGCGGCCAAATATGCGGGGCTACACGGCCACCTACGCCGAGGCTACACGGCCAAATATCCCGCGGTTACACGACAAAATATGCCTGGGCTACACGGCCAAATATGCCTGGGCTACACGGCCAAATATGCCTGGGCTACACGGCCAAATATGCCTGGGCTACACGGCCAAATATGCCTGGGCTACACGGCCAAATATGCCTGGGCTACACGGCCAAATATGCCTGGGCTACACGGCCAAATATGCCTGAGCTACACGACCAAATATGCCAGTGCTCCACAACCAAATGTTTTCTATTCTACTCTATTCTTAACAATAAAAGGGAAAATATTTACTTACCTATTTATACTAGAAACTGAAGGAACATTGTCCTGACTGCAGATCCCTTCGCTGAGCAATCTGTCCCGGATCTCCCAGGCAAACATGGTGGGGTTTTCCCGCTTGTAAGCTGCTATGGCGTCCACCACTGGAGGGGTTGCTACCTTCGGCTTGGAACCGCCGATCACTCCGGCTTTGAAGCTCCCCGTTTCGTAGTACCTGGGAAGAGAGATGGTGGTTTTAGGAGGATCATTTTGTTAAATGTAAACTGGGCTTCTACTTTAACTCTACGAACGATAAACGAAAAGGAAATTCCAAAAGAAAATCTGTCATCCATCCGTCCGAAAATATTATCTGACGGTTCTGACGCTGGCGCCCCGCGTATGTCCCAATTCCGCAGGAATACCGCAATAAAAAGTAGCCTATGTACTAATCCAGGTCTCTAGCTACCATTAAACAGCGGTTCATCGCAATCGGTCCAGTAGTTTTTGCGTGAAGGAGTAACAAAGCATACTGAACCACAAACTTTCACCTTAAAAATAATTCTGATAACTAATTCCATAAGTTTGAACTACGTAATTACCCCTGTATTTAAAAAAAGGCGAGTAATTTTACTCTGGCTAAGTAAAATCACTGACACAAGAGCGAGACAAATGTAATACTTAGCCAAAGTAATTACTCGACTTCTCTATAAATCAAGGATTAGTTTTCAAATCTCTTCGCGACCAAAACCAAATTGTAATAGTCGAAACATCGAGGTAAGAAAATAAAAAAATATACGACTAAAAAACCCGGCAAAATGTAACTATGTTGACAAATCATGTGAATTTTAAAACTTTATTACTAAGTTCTTAGGTCATCATCATCCGAGCGTTGTTCCCGGCTGCATCTCTCTCGAGAGCCCGGGGTCCGCTTTCCTACTTTAACGTCTCCACTTCGCACGATCTTCGGCATCCCGTGTAGTGAGGCCATTAGCACGCATATCCGATCTTACAACGTCAAGCCAGCACTTCTTGGGTCTTCCCAATCTGCCGCGGCCGGGCGGAGGCGCCATAGCAAGACATTTGTTTCCCACGTAACTAGCCGGTTTCCGTAGAACGTGGCCGTACCACCGTAAGCGGCATTCTTGCAGTTTGTCTGCAATGTCTCGGACATGAAGGCTGCCCCTGATGCGGGAGTTTCTGACGCGGTCTTTTCGCGTCACTCCACACATCCAGCGCAGCATCTTCATCTCCGTGGCACGCAGCTCCTGCTTATGTCGCTCAAGCAATGGCCACGCCTCACTACCATACAAAAGGACAGGTCTAATGATCGTTTTATAGACCTGTCCCTTCAGTTTAACCGGCATTTTCGGGTCACAGATGACACCAGCCACCTCTCGCCACTTGGCCCAAGCTGCCGAAATGCGGGACTTGACGTCACAATCGATGTCGCCGGACTCGTGAAGCACATATCCCAAGTACTTAAACTGGTCTGTCCGCTCGACCATGTGACCGTCTACGCAGACAGGTGTGGGATCTGTGGTATTGCTAGCCAAGTATTCGGTCTTCGCTACGTTGAGTTGCAAACTGCCGTTCTCAAGTGACTCTTTCCACGCATTTACACGCCTTCCAAGCCGCCCCTTATCCGAGTCCGCTAGCGCAATATCATCAGCATACATGAGCATCCACGGGGGCTGCTCGTGTGCGTCTCGGATGATTACGGACAGTGCGTCCAGTATTACGCTAAACAGAAACGGACTTAGGACGGATCCTTGGTGGACTCCGACTGTAATGGGGAAAGATTTAGTGTCACCAACAGCAGTTCGAACCACTGAATCGGAATTTCGGTATATGTCCCTGATGGTTTCAATATAAGTTTCAGGCACCCCTTTGGACCGCAGCGCCCACCAGATCATCACGCGAGGAACACAGTCGAAGGCCTTCTGCAAGTCCAGGAACAGAAAATGCAGAGGCGTATTCTTTGATCTGTATTTCTCCATAACGATCCTTAGGGCGAAAACAGGGTCCATGGTACCATGACCGGGGCGGAAATCACACTGCCCCTCCGAGACAGTGCACTCCTGCCGGATCCGAGAGTCAACTATACGCTCGTAGAGCTTCATGGTGTGGGACATGACCTTTATACCACGATAACTTCCACACTCCTGCACAGATCCCTTGCCCATGAACACTGGAGTGATAACACTCAGTCTCCATTGGGCGGGGATTCTGCCGGTCTCGAGTATGCGGTTAAAAAGGTTGGTTAAGATGCCCACACCACGAGAACCCATAGCCTTCCATACTTCGATGGGGACTCCATCGGCGCCGACAGCTTTCCGATTCTTCATGCAACGAAGAGCCTTGCGCACCTCCTCAGGCGTTATCAGTGGCACAAGTCCTAGATTCGGAGGGAGTTCCGGTGGCTGCACCTCTTTATACTGCTTATTGAGCAGCTCGTGGAAATAAGAGCGCCACCTCTCCTTCACCGCGAGGTCCTCGCATAGCAGTTTACCATTAGGATCTTTTACACAGCGGCACTTGGATATATCCTGTGTCGCTTTGATCCTAGAATGGCACGTTCTAGGATCAAAGCGGCACAGGATATACTTATAAATAAGCTTCTGCCCCTCAGACGTTTTCAACTTATCGTACAATGGCTGTAAGTGGTCCCGTCTGGCTCTGGCTACTGCTCTCTTTGTGGCACGTTTGGCAGACCTGTACGCGTCGCGATCTTCAGGAGAGTTGGACGCTTGCCACTTTTTAAAGAGGGCCTTCTTCATCCTAGTCTCCCTCTGGACTGTGTCGTTCCACCACCAAGTTTCCTTGTCACACTTGCGTCCTCCCTTAGACATACCGAGGACCGACCGCGCCGACTCAGCGATAGACACCTGAATCCGGTCCCAGTGTTCCTGTACCGATTCGCCTTCAGCATTGGCACATTTGTCGCCGATTGCTGAGGCGAGCATCTGAGACTTGACTTCATCAAGCATCCACCATCTGATTCGGCGCTGACATGGTTCCGGTCGTTTGTCTTTGGTCTTTACACAGAGATCCATGACAAGGATACGGTGTTGGGCAGTGAGACTCTCACCGGGTATGACTTTGCAGTTGGCCACGTTGCCGATGTGGTGTCTCCTAGTGATTAGAAAATCGATTTGGGTAGCTCGCCCCCCCCGCTCCTGTAGGTGATCAAGTGTTCGGGCTTCTTTTTGAAATATGTGTTCACGAGTGCCAGGTCGGCAGTGGCACACGTACGCAGAATTTCTTCTCCTTCCGCATTCCGACTGCCATACCTGTAGCCTCCATGAACACGTTCAAATTCCGCCCCCATCTCACCCACATGACCGTTTAGATCACCACCCAAAACGATTCCCTGTGACAACGGGATAGCCCCAAGGACCTCGCCGAGTTTATCCCAAAACGACCTCTTATCAGCGTCGCTACAACCGACCTGTGGCGCGTAAGCACTTACTAAGTGGGAAGGAACCCCCCCAATAAGCACCTTCACGCACATAAGTCGGTCGCTAAAGCGATTCACCTCCAAGATATCGTCATGCAACCTCTCAGCGAGTACCACAGCCACCCCGTTCTCTCCACCAGGTGCACCCATCAGCTTGTAGCCATTCCCAATAAGCCGGGATCTGCTGCCTTTCCATCGAGTCTCCTGCAGGAACGCCACGGCCACCTTCCGCCTGGAAAGTACGTCGGCTAGCTCCCTGATTACTAAGTTCTTAGGTATTTAGTATTATTTCTGACTCTATACTCTGTGTCAATCTTAGATCAAAAATGTAAACAAAAACCTCGTACATTTATTTGAAAGCTTTCCTCCGATTTCCTTATGTAAGGTATACAAATAGTAGGTACCTACCTGTTCCTACTCACATGTTATTCGTTATATCGAAATACCTACCTGTTTACTTCCACCAATATGCATTAACTACTTCAATAATAAGACAGCATACAATAACAATATCCATTTTGGTAATACAAGACATGTTTTTCCATATTTTCAACAATTTGGAACCCAAGCGCGCCATCGCGCCCTTTTTTTTTCTAACCTCTCTTTTTTTTTCTCTCGGCAGTATTACCAGTAATTTAATTACCACTGTCATAATAATGTTTACCTACTACAAAATCAATTAAAATATTGTTCATTATATTATTCAAACCTTTACTCTTTGATATTGACAATGAGGTGCCACGTGCAAAGCTGTTTGCAGAGGCGCTGGCATCGGATGATCTTTTTTTTTTTTCGAAGATGGTCCTCCACCAATGGAAACGCCGAGTTTTTTTTTTATTCTTTCGGTCTCAGACCGATATGGCCAATTTGGCGCCGAGAGTTGTAAAAAACACATGTTTGACAGTTCTTAATTCAAACCTAAGATTAATCGACTCGCGCCCTCTGCTGGGGTAAAAAGTTATATGTTTACATTTTTTATCTAAGATTCTAAGACAGAGTAAAGATAATTCTATTATTACTAGGTCTAAGATTTAGATGATAAAACAACAGTCAAAAGTACAAGAACACCAAGCAACCATCAAGGGTGGACTCACAATGGTGAGTGCTGATTTAATTCAGTCCTAATGCCAAGTCCCGCGGGACAGGCGTGAATTGTCCCGGGGTTTGTTAGGGGAGATATTACTGAACCGGGAATTTTATAGATATTACAATATGGTATGATTTTTTATGGTGTCTTTTAAAACGTGTAACAGAATTTTCAAAATTAAAATTTCATAACACTAACGATTATCTGACAATTCTATTGGTACAATAATTCAATTAGTAAATGAAAAAAAAACTATAGCAATTAATTTCAAACTTTATTCTAACTAATGAATAACGTAAATATTCTTTTCCCGGTAGGTATTTGTTGTAGCAAAACAGTTCAATTTTTTAAATTTAGTTTTCTTTGAAATTATTAGTGGCCATCTTGATTTATTTTTTAAAGTGCACTTGGACGACTATTAGTGGCCAGTCTTCATTTTTTTCATTGAGGTAAATGTAAAAAGTTTGCATAAGTAGGTACTAATTCAAAATATTCATTTTAAAGTAAACATGAACTTGATGCAGTTTATGTGTTCGTCAGTTCAGTGCATCTATCTCCACCTAACAATGTCCCAGGCACTACAGCGACACAAAAACATGAAATTAAAGTTGCTTGCGCTGTAAAAATCATCTAAAATTCATCATTTCAGCTGTAAGAAGTCCACTGCTGGACATAAGCCTCCCTCATAGATTTCCAGATGATTCGGTCATAAGTGGCCTGCATCCATCGTGAACCCGCGGCCTTAACTAAGTCGTCCGTCCATCTCGTTGGTGGACGTCCAACGCTGCGCTTTCCGATCCGCGGTCTCCATTCGAGAACTTTTCGGCCCCAACGACCATCTGTCAAGTCAATCAAGTCTCCCGGCGGGTAGGTCTTAAGATGAACATGGACAAGCCGAAAGTCATGTCTAATGCCCATGTTGTACCTACCCCTGTTATGGTTGAGAATTCGGCTCTCGAAGTTGTTGACGCGTACGTATACCTAGGACAGACAGTCCAGTTAGGTAGGTTCAACTTCGAGAAAGAGGTCAATCGTCGAATCCAGCTCGGATGGGCAGCGTTCGGGAAGCTCCGCAACGTCTTTTCGTCTAAAATACCTCAGTGCCTTAAGACGAAAGTCTTCAATCAGTGTGTGTTGCCAGTGATGACATACGGATCCGAAACGTGGTGCTTCACTATAGGCCTTATGAATAAGCTTAGAGTTGCTCAAAGTGCTATGGAGAGAGCTATGCTCGGGGTTTCTCTACGGGATCGAATCAGAAATGAGGAGATACGTAGAAGAACGAGGGTCACCGACATAGCCAAACGGATTAGCTCTTTGAAGTGGCAGTGGGCAGGACATATAGCACGGAGAACATCTAAAATTAAATGAAAGGAAAAATTATTCTGATCCTGAATATTTTGGTTGGTCTAAACATTATTTCTACTTAGATGTTTACCCACACTTAACACATAATATTTCCACAAAATCCAGTGGTGGATTACCAATAACCGCAGGTTCGAATCCCGCCGAGTATTAGAAGGCACGAATATTAAAAGGCTTTTTTTCAAAAACACTAATTATTTTCTTTGGATTAACTCCCGCAGGTTCCTTGCGGTAATTCCTTTAAAAACATCACTAAGTAATACAATTAAAAAAAACTTTATTTCCCTAATATCGGTCTATAAATTAACTCAAACCGGATCGCAGCACACTTAACCAATTTGACGTAAGGGGGGTACAAGTGTTCGCTACAAACAATATCGAGATAAGTCAATTATAAGTGTGATCACACCCTAAAGTGATGGTGGATTGGAGTACTGGCGGGCACGGAATCGTTTTAGAAAAGTTTATTTTACGATTTCGATTTCCAAAGTACCTACGTTTATTCATTCGGATATTAGCAAAATATATGTCTTAGAAACGTCAGTTATTATAATGTAATCAAATGTGTCTTCGGAACTCGACCTCCAATGAGAAGAAAGACACAAGAAACTCATGGAATTATCGGTCTGACCGACCGATAATTCCTAAATGATGAAATAAAGTAGGCCCTCAGGTTCGAATCCTGTCACAAAAATATTTATTTTAAAAATGCTCTGGGTAATAAAACATAAAAAATAATGTTATTTCGTTACATCTAGCTACTAATAATTATTAGTTTCTGATTCTGTGAAACCTGTAAACCGATTGAAATACATTGATTAGTTAATTATACGTATATAATCAATGTATTGTATTGATATCGTTTTTCTAAACTTTTTGTTTTTTTAGAACCTTCTACAAACCCGGAAAATAGTGTCTGAGAATATAAATATTGCACGACGTTACACACAACGCAATCTAGCCCCAAACTAAGCACTAGGCTTGTGCTATGGGTACTAGACAACAGATATATACTACATATTATACTTATTTTTGTAAATACATACATAATGATGCCCAGAAAACACCCAGACCGGAAAAAAATAGTTTATGAAGACCTGCGCAGATAATACTTATATTATTTTTTTTTATTAAAAAAAAACACCTTAACGTAATAATATATGAGTGTTTATACCTTATTATAACAAAACTTAAGCTTTAAAAACTAAACTTAAACTAAACATGGTTTTTTTTCAAGCTAAAAAAGTTTATAGCCTTAAAAAACTTTAACCAGTTTTGAGTACAACTGTACCATAGGGTAGTAAAACAAGGGTGCCATACCATTCCTAAGGGAACCGCTAACATTATCGTAATGTCGAGGGTTCCGTATCTACCTACTGTTTTAGGGATCCACTAGCGAAATGGAATTTATTTGCTAGATTTGTTGTTGTACTGATTTGAAAAACTGAGTGTTTTGGTGGGAAAATTAGATACTTTAGGTACCTACTACATACTTTTCTTTACCTCTTTTATATTTTAACCGACTTCAAAAAGGAGGTTCTGTGTTCTAATGTACCTATGTTTGTGTATTCTATGTTTTAATACATATATATAGATATAACTGGCAGCCACCCACTGTGTCACCCGCGTAAGTCCCGATTTCAGCTACCTACAAACCAAGTTTTATCGCAAACGGTTCAGTTTTTTCGTGAAGGACCAAGAAACACACACACACAAATATTTTATCTTTAATATTAGTGAGATAAGACTGCGATTTCGAAGTGGCAAAGTGGTCTAACATACAGCACCAATCAACCAAGCGAACTCATCTAAGCGATTTTACCAGTTGCCCGGTCGGGAGCCCGGGGGCCGCTAAACCCCTGATAGTTTTTTTTTTTTGGGATCAGCGCAGTAGGTGTAAGTCATTGACCATACCTCCTGCAAATAGATTTGGCATTATACGGCCGTCCTGCCTGACACCAACCCTCCAAGGGACCCAGCAGTTTATCCGAAGAACTTAAGGTTCGAGTCTCCCTCAGTTCCCTTAGTCACCTTTTACGACACCCACGGGAAGAGATGGGACCCTATTAACCCTATTCTATGACGGGGATTCGGGGATACTAAAGAAGATGTAGATATAGAACTATCAAGTAGATATTAAGCGATATTTAAAGCTTGTATGTACCGTAATATCGATTGTAACCCGACATTGAAATCAATTTGTTCCATCACGAGGACATATTGTCGATCGCGATAACCGCTGTAAGCTCGTTATAAGCTTATCTTGTAGGGGCTTTACTGAGCTCTGCTTGTAAGCCTGTTGCGATACGAGCTTTTGATTGGTTAGGTATGAAATGTTTCAATTTATTAGCGAAAACTATATTATAGGTACTTGGTGTTCTGGATTCTAAGTATACTCTATTTCAGAATCTTAGATCAAAAATGTAAACAATTAAGCTAAGATCCCGAATAGCCCCGGGTAATCTATTTCTTAATCATTTTCTAGTATAAGTAATACCTATAGGTAACCATATGAGAAGCGAAGTGGATTTGTTTGCTGCTAGATGGCGCTAATATCTAATATTTATAAAATGCTTTGTCCTGAGTGACTGACTGACTGATCCAAACCGCTGATAATAGAGAGCTGAAACTTTGAGAGTGTGTTCTTAATATGATGTAGGCATTGATAACAAAGGGTTTTTGATAATTCCCACTGGATCGGGACTTACATGGGTAAAACAGGACTCAGCTAGTACCTAATACAATATCTATGGTTTATTTGCGGCAATTTTAGGCAAAAAAGAGAAATAAAAACTCCCTCATTTAAACTCCAAACCAGACCAATAAAAATCGAAAAAAAAACCCACCGTTATTCGTAAACGAAAGTAGCACAATCCTGCTATATTAATTAGACGTTTTTATTTATATATATGTACGTACTGTGTGTCTGTCTGTAGGTATACATAAAATAGCTAGTACAGACGGACTCTAGTGGGGCGATTCAGAAAGCGTGACGGCTCGGGCTCGGACTTACTTCCGCCGTTGTCGGTGGCTCATGGTTTGGTGTGGTTCGTCTTTGGATCCCAATGAATTGGTAAAGGAATCAAAAATATTACACGGTCACTTTAGCTATGCATCTGACCCCTACAATTAAGAGGACGTTCTACCTCCTTTTTTCTCCATACAAACTTTACAAACGTAGTCGACTGTTTATTCCCTGGATAAAGTTTTTAGAAAAAATATGTTTATGCCATAAGTCCTATATCAGCCATGACCATGCCTCTACGATTTGATATTTTTCATTATCGAATTTTATTTCAATTCTAATTAGAAAATGAAAAAAAAAACGCCCCTTCGTATGGCCATGGCAGATATAGATTTTATGGTATAAACATATTTGCTCTAATATCTTTATCCAGGGAGGATACAGTCGACTACGTTTGTATGTAAAAAGAGTAGTTAGACTGTCCTCTTAAGTAGCTCATTGGCCTAGCTTCACCAGCCGTTCTTAAATGGTCGTGTGGGCAACGCTTGGCGCTGTCTTTACTTGCAAAATCAGTTTTTCAAGATCCGGAGCACGGAGTGCTTCGGAAGGCACCTTAAGAAGTTTGTCCCGGTTGATAAGTCTCTGATAATAGTTTAAGAGTAAGTCAGTAGCAGTCGTTAGGTCAAGTTAGAGGCCTTAGGGCGACCTGAAAACTCTAACACTAGGTGAGCCACACAACTACACGAAAGGAGAAGAAAATAATTGGTTGGTCCCGGTTGAAAAGTCTCTTATGATAATTCAGTCAGTAGCAGTCGTTAGATCAAGTTAAGGCCTGACCTGAAAACTCTAACACTAGATGAGCAACACCACTATACGAAAAGAGAAGAAAATAACTGGTACTTAATAATAATTAGGCCGTTAATTTGCCCCACTGCAGGGCAAGGGCCTCCTCTTAAAGGGGTTAGGCAGTAAGACCCCTTAGAAGCCTACTCCGGAACTGACGAATGTCCCATGCCTCCGGACCGAGGTGAGTCCTAAGTCCTAGGACATGTCGGTTTCCTCACGATGTTGTCCTTCACCGCCCAATAAATTAAAGTATCGCGATTAAAACCGAAAAAATGAATTTTATTTCAAACCTACATCATGAAAACCGCAAAAAAATATTTTTATTTTACTTCCAAAATAATAAAAACATTTTAAGGTACATTGCTCGGGCCCGATGCACCAAAAAGCATACGCTACGACGACGCTCCTACGCCACGACTTATCACTGCGCAAGAAACCCTGTACTTAACAAAACCAGTTCCCAATAGTGTTGTCAAAATAATTTTAAATACGGTAATAATTCTCAAAACAGAATTGAATTTGAGGTCGCCATGACAGATAGGTATGATTCCAACATGAAATAAACAATAATAACGAGAGGGCTGGGTCACTATTGTCTGTTTTAAATTGAAAACTGACCGTAGGGATGGGACAAGCTGGGATGTATATCCCACGGGATCTATTTCGGAGAGTTTAAAAATAATAAAACTAGTAATTTTGCGAAGAGTAGACCTTGCAAGCAGTTATCTTCCCTAGTGATGAAGAAAAATCGTGAATCATCCTTATACCATATCGTCACTTACCATCATGTGTATAAAGTCGGCACTTTTATCATGTAGCAATAAGATAATTTTAATATTTGATGAGACGGTAGTTTTTTTAATACAATTTAATAACAAATCACATCTCAATTATTCTTCAAGAAGAGATCTGTAGCTCTTGAAACGTTGTGCATTGAAACAATGCTAAAAGTAATAAACACTACATTATCAAAACCGAAAAATGAGTTTAATTTCAATTCAACAGATGTAAAATCTAAAAGATACTTCGTCGAACAACGTCAACTTTACCTGTAGGTAGGTACAATATGTTGGTAAAGTTGAACAGTGAAGTATCCCGGGATACAGTCCGCGTCCCATCCCTATTCCCGCGGGAAACACCGGACATGAGTGAATGCTACTCGCTTTTGATATTCAATTTATTTGCCCCTCTCGGCCTCGCGGTCGCTCTTGTTTGTGACTTCATATTGTTTGTTCACCGACTGAGCTAAATGAGGTGTTGTGAGTTTTGTAGAGGGAACATTTTATGGGAAGTTTTATTGACTGCTTTTGCTCACTATCTTGCAGATAGGTTAGGTTAGGTTAGCGGTCTGAGATGTATTGCGCTCTTTTTGGAGTCAGTAGAACGAATGCTGTTCCTTGGCTATGCCCAGTGATAATCTTCTTCTAATATATAAATTTCCATGTTACAGTGTTAGTTACCGTCATCATCATCATCCGAGCGTTGTTCCCGGTTGCGTCTCTCTCGAGAGCCCGGGGTCCGCTTTCCTACTTTTACGTCTCCACTTCGCACGATCTTCGGCATCCCGTGTAGTGAGGGCATTTGCACGCATATCCGATCTTACAACGTCAAGCCAGCACTTCTTGGGTCTTCCCAATCTGCCGCGGCCGGGCGGAGGCGCCATAGCAAGACATTTGTTTCCCACGTAACTAGCCGGTTTCCGTAGAACGTGGCCGTACCACCGTAAGCGGCATTCTTGCAGTTTGTCTGCAATGTCTCGGACATGAAGGCTGCCCCTGATGCGGGAGTTTCTGACGCGGTCTTTTCGCGTCACTCCACACATCCAGCGCAGCATCTTCATCTCCGTGACACGCAGCTCCTGCTTATGTCGCTCAAGCAATGGCCACGCCTCACTACCATACAAAAGGACAGGTCTGATGATCGTTTTATAGACCTGCCCCTTCAGTTTAACCGGCATTTTCGGGTCACAGATGACACCAGTTACCTCTCGCCACTTGGCCCAAGCTGCCGAAATGCGGGACTTGACGTCGCAATCGATGTCGCCGGACTCGTGAAGCACAGATCCCAAGTACTTAAACTGGTCTGTCCGCTCGACCATGTGACCGTCTACGCAGACAGGTGTGGGATCTGTGGTATTGCTAGCCAAGTATTCGGTCTTCGCTACGTTGAGTTGCAAACCGCCGTTCTCAAGTGACTCTTTCCAAGCATTTACACGCCTTCCAAGCCGTCCCTTATCCGAGTCCGCTAGCGCAATATCATCAGCATACATGAGCATCCACGGGGGCTGCTCGTGTGCGTCTCGGATGACTACGGACAGTGCGTCCAGTATTACGCTAAACAGAAACGGACTTAGGACGGATCCTTGGTGGACTCCGACTGTAATGGGGAAAGATTTAGTGTCACCAACAGCAGTTCGCACCACTGAATCGGAATTTCGGAAAAACCGTACTCCTCCGAAACGGCTTGACCGATTTTTATGAAATTTTGTATACGTATTCAGTAGGTCTGAGAATCGGCTACTATCTATAATTTATAAGGCAAAACAACGTTTGCCGGGTCAGCTAGTAATATAATAAAAACAAGACGCTTTCGCAACGCTTTTTTTAATTTTTAGAAATCTGTTTACTAAGACTCCATTGTCCGTCAATCTGTCTGTCTGCCACTAGCCTGTATCTATGAAATGCAGGTTGAAGAGAGTTGAAAGTTTCACAGACAATGTATTTTTATTCTGTTGCCGCTATAACAACAAATACCTACTCAAAGCAAAATAAAATAAGTACGTGGGTACTTTGGCGGTTTTTCAAGACTAAAAAGCCCAGAAAAATTGCATGCACTCTGAAACAAGTGCGGGATATTATATCATTGAGACCGAAAAAGATAATTGACTAATTTAACTAATTATCTAAATAGAGATCGCAAAATAAAATGATAATCTAATTTAATATAAACGACGGTTGATTTAAACCTTACGTAAGTAACCTACCTACTATAAATTGGGAGGCAGCAACAAATCTTCGCAGGCGAGTTAAGCTGTGGTACTAATTTGTGGCGAACCAATACTTAACTGGTCTGGTTAGGCGAGCAGTTAAGGTAATGTGCAGGCTGAATTTATATGTGTTTTGTGCATTAAATTTACATGTTATATACTCGTTAGTTAGTTAGTTAGTAGGTAAGTACAGCAGATTAGTCTACATGGAAACTCACGACTAATATTATAAAGGGAAAAGATTTGTTTGTTCGTTGGTAACAAATAGGCTCCGAAAATACTGGACCGACTTCAAAAAAAGTTTTCACCGATAGAAAGAGGTGAGGTGAGTCTACCTACTCTTTTCTCCATACAAACTTTGCAAACGTAGTCGACTGTTTTCTCCCTGGATAAAGATATTAGAAAAAATAAATTGTTTATGCCACAAGTCCTATATCAGCCATGACCATTTTATTTTCTAATTTTTCTAATTAGAAAATGAAAAAAACGAAAACATTGGGGCATGGTCATGGCAGATATAAGTTTTATGGCATAAACATATTTGCTCTAAATGCTAAATGCTCTAATGTCTTTATTCAGGAGGTAAACAGTCGCCTACATTTGTATGGAGAAAGAGTAGGTAGACTGTCCTCTTAATATTTTATTTTATATGTCGTCGATTGGCTGCTATAACTAAATGTATACACATATATATTAAGTACCATAAACTAAATTATACATATTACAGACAATGTATGTAAACCTTTAGAATATTTTTTCTCGAATTAAATGATAAAACAGTACCTACCAATACTAGAAGTGATGTTCCAAACATAGTTCCATGTTCCTTTTACGCGAAATAAATATAAAAAGCCTCTGCAGCGCTGACAATATTAGTATATTTATGAAATTTTTACAAGCTATATGGCTCGTTTAGCCCCAAACCAAGCAACTGCGCTTGTACTATGGTGACCATAAAATGAATTGAAACCATACTTTACCTACCTACTACTGTTTTTGAAACCAAGTTTCCTAACACATATCGCAACCAACTAACATCGTCTGCGCAGTATGAAAATGACATAAGTAGTGGTACCAACACCGTGCTATTGTCTGTGCGCACGCGCCGGATTCACGCGCCGGAACGGACCGGTGCTTTACTGAGCACCGTATGAGCGCAATGAACTTAGATCATTAGCTCGCATGTACTTAAAGATGGTATATTCAATGCTTTTATAAGAAAATGTGTTTGAAAAAAGTTTGGCCTGGAAAAATACTGATTGAGCCATGGAAGTTCAAAAATAAAGTGGAACAAATCTCTACCATGGCGGATGAAAAGTAAAAAATAATAATCTACACTTCTATACCTACCTACTAATATTATAAAGAGGAAAGATTTGTATTTTTGTGATTTTACTGTGGTTTCGGAACGCGCCCTCCGATTAGAAGAAACCGCAAGAAACTCATGGGTTTTTTTTTCTAAATACCTGGACCTAAATCTAACATACCTGGATAGTATTTTAGAGACGCACCCATGCGACACTCTGAGCTGCCTGCTAATGTCGCAGGGTCGCACTCCACTGTGCGCTAGTTCAACTATCCTTTGTCGCACGACGTCGGGGAGCGGTCGCCCGTTCACGAAGACGCCGCCAAGCTGGTTGACTCCACCGTGACCTGTGGAAGACAAGGTACTGTATAAGAATAATGGATACAGCAGATTGTAGTCGCAGTGGTCCCGATCCCGTGGGAATATGGGGATCAAAAGTAGCCTATGTAATTGCCTGAAAATGTAGCTTTCTATTGGTTAAAGAAATTTTGAAATTGGTGCAGTGGTTTCGGAGATTACCCCCAATATACACGTTACCAACGTTACCTCTTTATAATATTAGTATAGGCGAAGCATTTTACTTATAGAACTCCTATAATCGATCGATTGAGTATATCTATACCTGCGAATATTATAAAGAGGAAAGATTATTTTGTTTGTCTGTAATGAATAGACTCCGAAACTACTGGATTGATTTCGAAAATTCTTAAGCGAATAGAAAGCTACATTATTGAAGAGTAACATAGGCTACTTTTGAACTCGATATTCCCACTGGATCGGGACTTATAAGGGGGAAAACGTATCGAAATAAAATACCTACTCAACCAAGCGATGTCCTCGGTTGCATCTCACTCAGGAGCTAAAACCCCTAAATGTTTGGGGCCGGTCCACACCAATATCTATATTAAAGGAGTAATATAGTAGATATTATAATATTCGAGTACTCCTGTGTAATGACCAAATACACATTCGCCCGGCAAGCGAGAGACGCGAGTTCAATTCCCGCGGAAGAATTTTTAAAGATGTATTTATCATAGATCTGTCTTACAGTTTTTGCGAAAAATTAAACTCAATTTTTCGTTATAATCTCGTTGATTACCTAAGCATTTTCCATCACCCGACGTATCGAGATCTTTACAGAACCCCCTGATCACACTAAGACTAATATGTAGGTAATTTGTCATAACATTCATTGTTCTAAAAAGTACCTATATTGATGTATTCTCGATAATAGGTAAATATTTCTAATAGTTATTTGTTTCGAAGTAAGTAGCTTCACTTAACCGGGTTCTGTCACACCAAGCAATACCTACATAACCCTGTAGGTGTACAAAAAACCGAATATCATCTTCACCCGGGTATAGGTACCCGGTGGAAATCGACCCGGGTCCCGGGGCGTGACCGATCGATGACGTCACGCCTCATGCCCGCGGGACGGGTAACGACACTGAAAACTGTTTCTTATTGCCTCTGTGGCATTTCTTATTCATAAACTTGTGAGTTTTTAGTTTGTCAGATGGAATATAGAGAAATAGGTACCCATCTTTTAAAGACACATTTATTGATAAAGAATCTAATAACTGGGGTTTGTTTTTGTAAACAGAAAATACAAAAATATTGTTTTTTTTTTCTAAAACTATGACAACTTTCCAGTTTCAATTTAGAAAAAATTTTGGTCGAAATTTGTAGTTCCCAAAAAAACTAAGTATAAAATGATGGCATGAAATTAAAGACATTTTTCGGTTTAAATCGCGTGGTGTTTATTACTTTTAGCATTGTTTCAACGCTCAACGTTTGCCTGTGTCAAAATGTCTTTGTATTTCTGTTGCCGCTATATTTTTTATATTGATTGATATAAGGTATTTGGGTAGACATATTTCTATTAAATCATACCTACAGTTCTGACTACTCACACGGTGCTCGATTCTCCAGTTAATGCGTAATAGGTTAGAAATCAGCAGCATGAACCATTAGATCCGAGAGTAAGACCACGGGACAAAGCTACAAGATCATTATTTACAAACCAATACAGGACGAGTGCGTCTGAAAAGTTCATCTTATCCGGTCCAGAGTACGATCGATCGGTCTCAGTTGGTCTCGCTACACACCCGGGTGGGTGCACGCGACTGTAACCGGGTGAATACACCCGGGTCGGGACATCGTATGGTTTTGTTCTGTCTAAGACGGTTTGAAGATTGCCGCGTATGAAGTGCGGTGAGCTGTTTGGTAATGAAATAATAGTTTTTTTTGGAAGAGTTGTTTTTGGGATATTGTCGCAGATATATCGATCGGTCTCAGTTGGTCTCGCTACACGCCCGGGTGGGTGCACACGACTGTAGCCGGGTGAATACACCCGGGTCGGGACATCGTATGGTTTTGTTCTGTCTAAGACGGTTTGAAGATTGCCGCGTATGAAGCGCGGTGAGCTGTTTGGTAATGAAATAGGTAATAGCTAACTAGTTAAGAAAGAGCGGGTCTACCTGGCACAGGTGTTTTATATACCTAAAAGGTAGGCCCTACCTTAAACATTGTAAACGACTATATTTTAAAAGAAATAAACTATTTAGGTATTTAAATATATTTTAATATATATTTCTAAAGTTGCCGGCGTCCCGTCAACTTTAGAACCTAACGGACTTTTACGGGACGACGGCAAGAGACCCGATGGAATGACTCTCGTTCCTTGGAAGATGGGTAGGCCCCTAGTTTGGGATGCCACTTGTGTGGACACGCTGGCTCCTTCCCATCTTCCAGTGACCACGGTGCGGGCAGGAGCTGCCGCTGATAAAGCTGAAAACCTTAAACGGCACAAATATAGTCATCTAGATAGGGGTTACATGTTTGTGCCGTTTGGGGTGGAGACTTTAGGTCCGTGGGGGCCGGCCGCTCTGGAGCTGTACAGAGAGCTAGCTAAACGTTTGGTGGAGGCATCGGGTGACCGGAATGCTGGCTTGTATTTTGCCCAGAAAATAAGTATTTGTATACAACGGGGCAATGCAGCCAGTATTCTGGGCACTTTTCCCTCCACCAAGTTTTTAGCTGATTTAGATTTAGTTTAGTTTTTAGTTTAGTTTTATTTTAATCAGTTTTAGTTTTAATTTAGTTTTTAATTTTAACTGTGTTTTATAAGAATAAAAAATAGCTAATTTCTCTATTATGAAATCGAGGGACTTATTAGGTTGAGGGTTGAGGATTATTGAGTAGGTGTTGGTAGTCTCAGTATGAACGATTGATAAACAACTTTAAATCGTTATAGATCCTAAATAGTGAGATTAAACGAAAAATGATTTAGGTATTATTTATTATAGGTAATTAGCTTGTTTTTTGAAGAGTTGTTTTTAGAACTTGGAGTAAATAGTCGCAGATATAGGTTTTAAAAATTAGCAGAATGACGTGGCAATGGGCAGGCCATATTATAGCTCAAAGGGATGATGACCGTTGGGTAGTCAAAGTCCTTAAAACCAAGATGCATTGCGAAACGGAGTGTTGGAAGACCAGCTACTCAGTGAATAGGCCAACAACTTTTCCTAATCTTAATTGGATAAGAACTTCTGTGGTGTACCTAACGGATAGCACGGTGCGACGGAGACGCGAGTGAATTTTTGAAGATCAGTCAATACTAATTCTTAATTGTACCTACACACCACAAAAAATACAAAAACTAACAACATGAATATTATAAAAACTAGGTAGAAAAAAAGCCAGTCTTATCGCTTAAAGCGCATCTTCCAGGCAACCTTTGGATGGATAAGAAATCACGGAAGGTGAAGATGTTTTCTTCTTAGAAAATATTTCTCGCAGGAGTGGGTTTGTCTCCACTAATAGGGATCCGTTGGATCCTACCGGGATCCGATGAAATTAGAAACTGATCCTGTCCAGTTGTAGCCACTCAAAATTCAAATTTCAAAGTACCTATTTCGGATATTAACAATATATCTTTTAGAAAAGTCAATTATCTAGTGTGTCTTCGGAACGCGACCTCCAATGAGAAGAAGACACAAGAGACTCATGGAGATTTTTTATTCTGATACCGTGATCAGTTTCCAACAAGGCTTGTCAAAAATATCACACGAAAATAACCAAAGTACTCCAATACCTAGATACCAACTCTGCAAAGTAAACTCAAGACGGTCCTCCGTCCCATAAGAAACACTTTCGTCTGCCCGTGTGCGGGCGGGCACGGAGCGTGACGTCATCGCCCGGTCACGCCCCGCCAACCGGATCAATCGATACCCGCGCACCGGATCAACCGGCCCGTTTTGATCTGTTGTGTTTTGGTCTGTAGTTGCGTAGGATAGGTTAATGTTGTTCTAGGTAGATTAGGTGTGTCCGGAGACATCCGCCGTAACACAGGCGGAATGGGCTCGGCGTGGGTGCGCTGCCCCACTGCAGTGGCCAAGAAGGTAGCGGATAGCGGACGCGTGCTCGTCGGCTGGGTTTCGGCGACGGTCAAACTGTTGCAGCCAAGGGCACAGCGCTGCTACCGCTGCCTAGAGGCGGGCCATGTCCGGGTCAATTGTAAGTCAGCGGTAGACAGAAGTGATGTCTGCTACCGCTGTGGCCAACCTGGCCATAAAGCCGGCGACTGCTCGGCAGCTTTAAGTTGCGCCCTATGTGCAGCGGCAAACCTTCCGGCCAACCACAAGATCGGTACTGCGGCTTGTAAAGAGCCAAAGGCCGCGAAGAGAAGACCCGCAGCCAGTGTCCCAGCGCCCCCAGCTGCAGTGAACTCTGCCGCTTCCGAAGCCTCGGAGCGGGAGATGGAGGTGGTCGATATTCCGGCTCCGTAATGGACTACGGCCCCCTCCACAAGTTCCTACAGGCGAACCTGAATCACTCAGGCAGGGCTCAGGACCTGCTAGTGGCCTCACTGGCAGAGTGGACGATCGAGGTGGCTGTTTTGGCTGATCCATACTGCATTCCTCGCGGGAGCAACTGGTTCGCGGACACGGCGGCAGATGTCGCGATCGTCCCGAACAGTTCTCTCTGCGTGCCGCCCCTCCGACTCGTTGCCCGCGGCGTTGGCTACGTCGCGGTGCAATGGAGGGACTCGATTGTGGTCGGAGCCTACTTTAGGCCAAACCGACCCAATCACGAGTTCGAGGACTTCCTGGCCGAGGTTGGGGTCCTTATGGACCGTACACAACCTCGGCCCGTAATTTTCCTGGGGGACCTGAATTCGTGGTCGCTACGATGGGGCAGCACGCGGACCTCCTCGAGAGGGACGATTCTCGGGTCCTGGATCGACTCAGTTGGCCTAGTGGTCCTCAACCGGGGATCGACGAGCACCTTTGTGAGCAGGCAGGGCGAGTCGATTGTGGACGTCACCTTCGCCAGCCCGAGCCTCTCACAAAGGGTGCACGACTGGAGGGTTGATGAGGCGGAGACTCTGTCTGACCACCTGTACGTCAGGTTCGAGATCTCCGCCCAGACCTCTCCCTCCGTTCAGTCGTCCCCCCGGGTGGATCGTCCGCGGTGGGCGTTGAAGCGTCTCGATAAGGAGATGCTCGAGGAGGCCGCCATCATCCAGGCGTGGGTGCCCGTGCCGGAGGTCCTGGATGATGTGAACGTGGAGGCGGAAAGGCTCACGAGGGTAATGACGGGTGTCTGCGACACGTCGATGCCCCGTGTCAAGTCGCGAGTTCGCTCGCGGCAGGTATACTGGTGGTGCGCGGAGATCGCCTCCCTACGCGCTGCCGGCGTAGCAGCGCGCCGCCAGTATCAAAGACACCGCAGGCGTCGACACGGTCGGCTCCGTGAGCCTGATCAGCTGGATCCTGTCGAGGATCAGCTCTATGTGGCCTGGCAGACGGCGAGGAAGGCTCTCCGAGCGGCCATCAGGGCCGCGAAGGATCGAGCCCGCGAGGAGATGCTCGCGTCATTGAGTGAGGACCCATGGGGGCGCCCCTACCGCGTGGCTAGGGGCAAGTTCAGACCGTGGGTCCCACCTCTCACTCTGACGCTCGAGCCCAATCTCCTCGACCGAGTCGTCGCCACGCTGTTCCCACAGCAGGATGTCCACATTCCGCCTATAATGGCTCCGCCACCGGCGGCAATTGCGGAGGTAGAGGAGGAGGACTCCCCGGAAGTAACTTCCGCGGAGATGAAGATGGTCCTGCGTCGCCTTAGCGCTAAGAACACCGCCCCTGGGCCTGACGGCATACCGGGGCGCGCGGTAGTTCTGGCCTCGAGGCACCTGCAGGACCATCTTCGTAGGGTGTTTACCGCCTGTTTCGAGCGGGGAGAATTCCCTGCCCGGTGGCGAACGGGCACCCTCGTACTCCTTCGGAAGGAGGGGCGGCCGGAGGACTCACCGTCGGCGTACCGCCCGATTGTGCTGCTCGACGAGTTATGTAAACTCCTCGAGCGGATAATCGCGGCGCGTATAGTGAGTCATCTTTCCCGAACTGGGCCGAATCTCTCGGTATACCAGTTCGGGTTTAGGCGCGAACGCTCCACCGTGGGGGCGATCCTTCGGGTGAAGGGTCTGGCGGAGGAGGCCGTGTCCGAGGGAGGAGTGCTGTTGGCGGTATCTTTAGATATCGCTAACGCCTTCAATACCCTCCCCTGGTCCTGCATCAAAGAGGCCCTCCGCTATCATCGAATGCCGGAGTACCTCAGGAGGACGATTGAGGCGTATCTGACGGACCGGTCAATCGTCTACGATACGCAAACGGGCACGAGGACATGGCACATGACGTGCGGAGTTCCACAGGGGTCGGTCCTCGGACCACTCCTGTGGAACATAGGATATGACTGGGTGCTTCGTGGCGCCCTCCTCCCAAACCTGGCCATAACGTGCTACGCGGATGACACGTTGGTTACGGCCAGGGGGAGGACGTGCCGCGAAGCATCCATTCTGGCTACGGCTGGCGTCGCCCAGGTCGTTGAGCGCATACGACGACTGGGGCTTGAGGTTGCCCTCAACAAGACAGAGGCGATGTGCTTCTCCGGGGCCAGAGTCCGCCTGCCCCCGGACTACCACATCGTCGTGGGAGGCGTCCGAATTGCTGTCGGGACGACGCTCAAGTACTTGGGCCTCGTCCTGGACAGCAAATGGCGGTTTGACGCCCACTTTGGGTTACTCACCTCCAAATTGTTGGGAGCGGCGGGGTCACTCGCCCAGCTCCTGCCAAATCTCGGAGGTCCAAAGGCGTCGGTGAGGAAGCTGTACCTGGGAATCATCCGCTCCATGGCACTTTACGGTGCCCCGGTCTGGGCTGCGAACATCCCTGATGGCGTCATCAGGAAACTCTTGCACGTGCAGAGACTGATGGCCATCAGGGTGACGCGGGGATACCGGACCATAGCGGGTGATGCCGCCCTGGTGCTCGCCGGGTCTCCGCCCTGGGACCTAGAGGCGAGAGCCCTCGCGTCGCTGTATGAGTGGCGCGAGGAGGCTCGAAGCCGTGGTGACCGACCGGCGCTCAGGGTGGTGGAGGAGCGTCGGGAGAAGCTTCGCCAGGTCATCGTGGCGGAGTGGAGGAATCGGCTTGAGCAGCCAGGTTATGGCCGTATGACGGTGGAGGCGATCCGTCCCAATTTGGAGGAGTGGCTCGGTAGAGCCCATGGAGCGTTGTCGTTCCGCTTGACACAGGTGCTTTCCGGACATGGCTGCTTCGGAAAGTACCTGTGTCGAATAAAGAGGGAGAGTGATGAGCGGTGTCACCACTGTTCCCACAGCTGTGACACCGCCCAACACACCCTGGCGGACTGCCCCGCGTGGTCTGGGCCTCGGGGGGATTTGGTGAGGGTAATTGGCCAGGACCTTTCACTGCCGGCCGTCATCGCTGCCATCCTCGACAGTGATGAGGCCTGGCAGGCCCTGCGCCAATTCTGTGAATTCGCCTTACAGGCGAAAGAGGAAGCCGAGCGTGCGCGGGAAATCATTCCCGGCACACAGCGCCCAAGGCGCACTCGGCGGGCGCGCAACGACAGGTTGCCGCCCTAGTTTCCCCGCTCGTGGCGGCGGGCTCGGGGGAGCCCGTCGCCAACCAACGAGCACCGAGATGGCGGCGGCGTGTCCACGCCGCCACTCGTGAGGGTTTTTCCCGAAATGGGACTTTTCGGCGAGGAGGCTGGATGCAGCCAACCGCAGTCGGGGTCAACGGTCGAATGCGCGAGCTTGTCCCGTTGACCCCCGACACATTGCGGCAGTGACGGACACCGTGGGTTTTTAGTGGGTATACCCCGGCCACCTACCATCTTCGGCCGGGGGGACCCCCACTCACCGGGCCGCTCTCCCCCGAGGGCGGCCTGATGGTCTTAATAAGATTTTCCCACGTAAAAAAAAAAAAAAAAAGGTAGATTAGGTGTTTTATCATTAAATTAAATAGCTGCGTTTTGCGGTTTTACCTGCGTAAGTCCCGATTTTGTGGGAATATCAGGATCAAAAGTAGCCTATGTTACTCAGGGTGCATGTAGCTTTCTGTTAGTGAAAGAATTATTGAAATCGGTTCAGTAGTTTCGGAGATTACCCCCAATATACAAACATGTTACATGTTACCAACGCGCAACGTTATAATATTAGTATAGTTATAAATAACTGCGTTCTGAGGTTTCACCCGCGTAAGTCCTGATCCCGCGGGATTTTCCAAAATACCTTACTTAATGGATGGACACACCACAGAGAACACACTCTCCAAATTTCATGTCTCTAGGACCAGCGGTTTGGGCTCTGCATTAAACGAATATGCACGCAATTCTCTAGCATTAAAGTTATCAAAATTTTATATTGTTCATTTGTTCGAAGTACTCTCGAGTATTGTTCTCAGGTCTGGAGCCCGCGATATGCAGTTTATACTGACAGAATTGAAAAGATACAGGCACGGTTTCTGAGGTACTTGCAGTATAAGTGCGATAAGTATGATAGCGACTATGAAAGTCGCTGTAGGAGACATCATATGCTTCCTCTTGAACAGCGACGTCAAATCGCTGACATCACTTTTTACGTAAAAGTAGCGCAATCTATAATAGATTCCCCATATCTTCTGTCACATGTTAGGCTGAAAATTCCAAATAGATATGCTGCGTTAAATCCGCGACCTTGCAAGAGATTGGCTTTATTAAGTGTACCTGACTGTCATACAAATTACAGACAAAATTCATTCCTTATTAGATCTGCTAAATTAATCAACGAGTTAATTAATGAGTATACTGAATTCGACCTATTCAATATTTCTACTAATTCTATTAAAAATAAAATGACTAAACAATTGATGGATGCGTTTCCTCAACCAATTTAGATTTCACGAATCACTGTTTCATCTAATTTTAATAATTATTTGCCTCCTCTTTCTCCTGATTTCAATGTTGTTGCGCTATACTATCTGTTACTTCAAATTTAATAACTTACATACCTCTTGAGTTGGTTCTCACAGGATCAAGTAATGCAGACGTTATATGCGAAAATGTGTAAATGGTGTTTAGTTTTTAACTTCTTATTACTTAGATATTGTTCACTGTATGTTTTCAAAATAAAATAAAATAAATAAAATATATAGATCAGTCAGGACATTGACTTTTCACTTAAACTTAAAACGTTGCACAAAAGGGCGGCCGTATCGCTAAATCTGACTAGGTCTGCTATTTGCGATTTCACCCGCGTAAGAAAGACGACGTTCACGTTTTTTGAAACCATTAATTTGTCCCACTGTAGGGCGCGGGTCTCCTCTTAGAGACGTTTTAGGAGTAAGACGCCACGGGACCCTACTCCGGATTGGCGAATATCCCATGCCTTCGGACCGTGGTGAGTTCTAGGACAGTCGGTTTCCTCACGACGATTTCCTTCAACGTTAGAACGATTTTAATAACGCACATATTTTATCTTATGGAAAAAGACATCGACCAGGGTTCGACCTCACGAACCTCGACATTAAATTTGGCGTAACAACCACTAGACTTATAAAACACCTAAAATAAGAAAAATAAATCTTTTTTTTATATTTTAAGAAAAACACTTTTCCAGTTTTCAAGTGAGTCTAACTAATTTTCCTTCCCAAAAACCTTTTCCTTCCTCAAACTACGAAGTTAGGAGGAAAACTAAAAATAATCGAGAGGAGTAAAACATCCCTTGTTTTGGAGGGTAATTAACCTTAATGGGGAGCAAGATGGCGGACCGGAAGCGAGGGACTGAGGAACTTGACTGAATACTTGTACCGCAGACTGTTTAGGGTTTTACTACTGAAAACATATTATTATTTCGGTGAATACTTGCTGGGTTCCGCAGTTTTATTCGCGTAAGGCTTAGAACGCACTGCGATTAAACGCAAGCGGTTTCCGAATAGCTGAAAACGCAGAACCGCGTATCAATAGGCAGAATCAGTCTTTTAAAAAACGCTAATGCGTGGGCTTGTATACAAAGCTATGTGTTGCATTTTTTTGCGGTTTCAGACCTACGTAAAAACGCAGGCGTCCTGAACCCGTGGTTCTTTTGAAAAATCCTTTCTTATCGGATGTCTACATCATATAAAGCACAAGCTGTAATGATCTCTCCATCCAAAGGTTGCCTGGAAGAAACTGCTTTTAGCGATAAGGCTAACAGCGTCTGTGGCGAAGGCCCAATTGCAATGCAGAAGGTTGCGGGTTTGATTCCCGCCGGGCGTAGGTATTTATGCTTAAAAATAAATATTTGTTTCTGGTCTGGGTGTTGTCTACGTATCATACATAATGTATTTACAAAAAGATGTATAATATGTACTTACCTACCTATATCCGTTGTCCAGTACCCATAGTACAAGCCTAGTGCGTAGTTTGGGCTAGGTTGAGCTGTGTGTAACGTCTTGCTATATTTATTTATTTTATTATTTGACAAATGTCGAATTTTAAACATAAGATGAAACTAAAATTATATTAAAACTAGCTGACCCGGCAAACGTTGTTTTGCCTTATAAATTATAGATAGTAGCCGATTCTCAGACCTACTGAATACACATATAAAATTTGGTAAAAATCGGTCGCGTCGTTTCGGAGGAGTACGGTAACTGACATTGTGACATGGAAATTTTATATATTAGAAGAAGAAGAAGATGATAATTTAGGATAATTTTCAAACAAAAAATAAGTCATCTAGTTAATGCTCAAACAACACCATTTAAAAGTTAAACTTAACTAAAAATAACCCTCCCACAGTCGGGTGAAAAGGCCCTGATTATTTAAAACAGTTTAAAATAACAATAAAACAAATGAGACAGGAATCAGACAGACCAGTAACGAGTTGCGAGTGACTCCATTGAGTGGGAGGGACATCCGGTGGCGTTTCCTCTTTATAAATGTTAGTTTAATTTTAGTATTTGATAATTGTACGGTAGGTGTAGAGATATTTAACCGATTTCGATGAAACACACAGGCTATCATTTCATGTTACGGGAATTTATTTTAGAAACTTACCCACATCAAAAATTTTAAAATGCAAATTTTAAAGGAAAATGTTAATTTTAAGAGCTGTTACTTTCAAATAAATAAATCTGTTACTTTCAAATAAATATATGGGGTTTTTGTTTACCTACATTTTTGATCTATTTAGTTACTCGTTGCGGCAGAGGCGGCTTTGTAACTATCGTCTATTATGTGGTTATCAGAGAGGATAGGCTCCATTCTCTTTCTCCACAAACGTAGTTTAAATTTTCCTCCCTGGATAAGAATTTTACGTGGTCTATATAAAAATAACGTCCTCGCTTACGCGCAGCGCATAGGGTGATCGAGTTAATAATATGATAACTTGTTGGGTTTACTGTGATCCTACTTATGTTAGAGACTAGCAGAGTCCCGCGGTTTTACCCGCGTAAGTCTCAATCCCGCGGGATTTTCAAAAATACTTTTCTTAATGAACCTATAGGTACACACCACAGAGAACAAATTGCATGTCTCTAGAACCAGCGCTTATAGGGCTCTGCGTTGATATATAGATCAGTCAGGACATTGAATCTATACTAATATTATAAAGAGGTAACGTTGGTAACATGTATGTATGTATATTGGAGGTAATCTCCGAAACTACTAGACCGATTTCAAAAATTCTTTCACCATTAGAAAGCTACATTCACCCTGAGTAACATAGGCTACTTTTGATCCCGATATTCTCATGGGATCCGGACTTACGCGGGTGGAACCGCGGGAATCTGCTAGTTAGGTATAAGTAGGATCACAGTAAACCCAACAAGTTATCATATTAACTCGATCACCCTATGCGCTGCGCGTAGGCAAGGACGTTATGCGCTGGCGCACACCCCTGTACCTACGGATATAAACCTGCGCCTTTCAACTTGACCCCTCTATCACTATTTAGTAGCATTTAATTAAAGTCAATCTGCTTGATTTATCATTGTTTTTAATGGAAAATATAATTTGGAAGCTAAAGTTAAGTTGTCTTTGATTTATTGTTATTGAATGCATGGATTTTAGAAACTAAATTTTACTTGAGTGGTCTAGTTGGTTAGTTGGTATAGACGTTGGGTACTGGACTGACCTAAAGACTCGAGTTCAAGCCTCGCCGCGAGTGAATTTCAAGAAAACACACTCATTTTACATAATTATAGTAGGTACCTAGTACCTACACAAAAATGAAAATTCGGCACGCTGTAACTGCCAATCCCCACAAAAACATTTTCATGTAAAATGTAGCCAAGACGAGAGCGAGATCATATGATGGGCACTGTCAAAAAGTTATCAGATGTCATGTACCTACAGCCAAGCTTATAACTCTACATGCCCTAACTCCACAAGCAACTTACTTCACAAACTCAACATCTTAGCCAAAATATATGGGCTTGGGCCGTATCATTACCGCAAGATTGAACTATTGTTTAACAGAAAACCCATGCATGGTAGCGAAACGGCCAGCCATATATTTGGCTAAGATGTTGAGTTTGTGAAGTAAGGTGCTTGTGGAGTTGGGGCGTGTAGAGTTATTAGCTTGGCTTTAGGTAGGTACATGACATCTGATAACTTTTTGACAGTGCCCATCATATGATCTCGCTCTCGTCTTGGCTACATTTTACATGAAAATGTTTTTGTGGGGATTTCATTTCTTTTTGTAGTTTGCCTAATTATTACCCACAATTTTTTTTCCAATCAAACAAACTTTCAGCTTCATTATATTAGTAGGCAAAGAAGGATGTATTAATTTATCAGTATTTTTTTTCCTTTTTTCATTTCCGATAGGTCGTGAATTAACGACTTACGCGTCACGTCGTAGCTGTAGGTACGGCGTTTAGGCCCTTGTTTCCAATGTCCCCCAATTGTTTGGCCACCACTGGCGGATAGCGAAACAACTTTTATGAATCAATTTTCATACCTAAAGCACCTGTAATACACATTAGGTGTTGTGCGTGCGCTTAACTCCATTCCCTAATTTAAAGGGTGAATAACTAAAAAGCCTGGTTTTCTGTATTTTATTATTTATAATAAGAAGTTGTAGTACCTCTAGCATCAAAATTTGCGAAAGTCTCATACAAATAGCCATCCCTTAATTTTAGGGGTTGGGGGATGAAAGTTTCAACTTTTAGAATTTTTTAGTTGTTTGTGTACTAATACCAACCCACATACCAAATTTGCTAAAATTTAATCAAATTTAATTTATTTAATAAAATTAAAAAGAAAGCTATTTCTAGGACTTCGGGAAGTACCATTTGAATTTTGATGATCATCAGTGAGTGAGTCAGTGACGAAATCGGGGGTTTTTAGATATCAATTAAATCTAAACTATAGGAGCTATGTAATTGAAACTGTGTATTTTTATTAAGTCCCCTATAGACATTATACTCCGTGATTTACATTCATCTGGTATATTCCAAACCCAAGTTATGAGGGTTCAAAAAACCGGCGAAACCTTTCGAGAAAAGGTAGGTAGTGCCCGTACGCTTCGCTGGCTCGTCTTGGCGGGGGCACTACCGTGCCCCCAGATACTCGACTTTTTAATTCCCATACATAAATTCCCACAATGCACAAACGTCACTAAAAGCAAAATGAATAACAGACACCAATCACACTTTATAAAAAAGTATTTTTTTAAATACGAATCCCTGCTGCATCCGCGTGGTCAAAAGGAAACGCATTTCCATACAGCCCGGATGTGAACCCGACGCCATTGTCGTCGCCATCTTGAATTTCAGAACATTTATAGAACGCTTTTTTAAATTTGAAACAAAAAAAACTCTTTAATGCTTTAAAAATTGAACAAGTAACATAAAGGAGAATGCTCATTTTCTATTTAGTTTTGGACCATTTGTTAATGTGAAATGTTTGTATTGTTTTAAGGTCTGTGACAAGTAATTATGATTTCTATTACATTAAATTCAAATTTTCTTAGTGGCTGCACCGGCGTACATGTCGAAACATGGACAAAAAACGGGTCGTAGAAAAGTAACAAGCCGGGGCAAAATCGTCCACGGTTGATTGAGCCATTATAACAGTTTATTTATTAACCGACTTCAAAAAAGGAGAAGGTTGAATTTACTTTTAAAGTGTTTCCTACACTTGCAAAACTAGATTAGTTTGAAAAAATGCTTTCCAAAATTCTGGAATTGAACCTGCAGTCTCAGAAGGAGGTCCCCAATTCGTTTTTTTTTCATATGTTTTTTCAATTAGTTAAACTGATACTGTTATGATGATAATACCAGTAATTATCACTTATTGTCAATTAACAATGAATCTATTTTAATACGAATCGTTTAAGAACTCATTAATGGCATCGCGTGATCATTTGATCGCAGATAAATCTCCAAGTGTTAGCTACAATTATTATCTTAACAGCTAGTGTAAGTGGCTCAGAGAAATGGTAGTGTTCATATTATTATTTCACCTGATTATTAAGGTTTAAGAGGAAAGTCTACCTACTCTTTCTCCATACAAACGTAGTCGACTTTTTTCTCCCTGGATAAGGACATTAGAGCAAGTATGTTTATGAGATAAAATGTATGTGTGCCATAACCATGCCCCTACATTTTGGTTTTTGTTTTCAGTTTCTAATTAAAATTGAAATAAAATTTAGAAATAAGAAAAAAATCAAAACATGGCATGGTCAAGGCAATGTAGGATTTATGGCTTAAACATTTTTTCTCTATTGACTTTATCCAGGGAGGAAACGTGTATGGAGAAATTGGTAATTTTTGCTAAAAACTAGAAAAAATATTAGTCCCAAGTACTAGCGCTTCCCTTTTAATCGACAGTTATAGGTGTCGCTAGTAGTCGACATAGGCGTTGCGGCATAATAATAGGACACCTATGTAGTTACTTGTGTACGTTTTATAGGTAAAATACGGTAAAATACCTACTTATGTACAGTACACTACACTACTTTGCAACAGACATTACTGTTAATTCAGTGTCCCAATTTTGGTGTGCTGTTATGAAAGTAGTTAATCTCAACTTAGATATTTAATTAACAATACATAATTAAAATAAATACATAACGAATATCCCTCATTAATTTATTACCTAAATATTTTGCAATATTAACTAGGTATTTACATAACCAGCTCTATTCTAATAGACCCTGGCTCGACGCAATAGAACCGGCCTTTATTTCATCAGACCTAATTTTACCTTTCTAAAAATCTCCACAATTTACCAGCAAAACTAGTTTCCAACGTCAGATTTGAACGATAATGTGCGCAAGCGGCGACCAATGGGAACGCTCGGTTGAATGTGTGCGTCACGTGTGCAACTACAGCGTGCTATACGTATCGTGCATGTGTGCGTGTGATATATGACACTGGAGGTGCGTTCATAATCTCATGTTACAAATTGTTGGACTACTTGAGTTTTCAGACGCAGCACTTTCGACTCTATGCCCTAAGAAATAGAGGTGGTAAATCTGTGCGCGTGCGCATTATTAATCTGGCCTAGTTGATGTCATTCACTCCCATTGTGTTTTATATACTTTGGTATAATTTTCTCGTGAACTATGGATGACTCACGTACCTACCGACAGTATGTGAGAGGAAGTAGTTAAAATTTTTATATATTTTTTTGTTTAATAATAATTTTATTGTTTGGACGACATTGTTTTGTGCGGGCGTAGTTTATGAGAATTTAAACGATTTTTCGTGTGTTGCGTCGTTAAACATTTTATTTCCTATTTACTTGTAGGTATGTCTAATTGAACGTACCTTTATATTATGTATGCGCCATCTACATACTGGGTGTAGGTAAAGGTAAATTCAAAGTTTTGCAGCAGAAGAATTTTAATTTGACATATTTGAAGACTTGAAGTTAGATACAGGTATTTAGTTAGGTACTTGGTTTAAAATGGCAGATTAGTGTCAGTCATTTCAATCCTATCCTAAGGTGGGTTATCTTCAAGATAAGCAAGCTGTTTCTCAGTGGTAGGTATACCTCGCGTCACGTAAAAAGCCACGTAAGCACGAAGTAAGAAGAAGATGAAGAAGTAAGACTAATACCTAAGGATATTGCATCTTCAAACGCCTACCTAATACAATTCGATCCCACTTCCTACTTCCTATCCAATTCATCCTATTATCCTACTAATTCCTATTATAGCGAAACACCTACTCGTTACCTCATACTTAAAAGAGGACATCGTTGCAATGGTTTCAGAGTCGGTCATTAAAATGCAAGCATTGACTAATCGTGCCCTAGCTATGTGGTTTTTCCGATTTGTAAACAATTCTATATGAGTTATAATAATATACCTACTCATTTTAGTGGTTTATAGAGATGGGCTGACTAGGGGTTCTGCCGACTAGCCGAGCCGACTAGCCGACTAGTCGGTTCCAAAATTGCAAAAATGCAGATCATTACAATTCCGAGATATTTGGGTTAATAATGATCACTCGGTGATTGTTGCTATTTTCGGATAAATTTGCACTTCGAAAGCTATAGTAAAACTTCCAAAAATAGTTGAAATAAAAATAAAAGTTGGAAAAAAATGGAGCTGAGGCATAGTCATGACATTTTAGATGTTTAGATGATGTATGTAAGCTATGACGTGTTTTGTTTACGTTTTTTTGACTACCCACCTTGTAAACTGTACTTCTAATTAAAGAAATATTGATATTATTGCATAATTGTTACTTGACGACTAGTCGGCACCTGCCGACTGCCGACTAGTCGGCTTTCCCGACTAGTCCATCCCATCTCTATTGGTTTACAAATCGAAACTATTACCAGCTAATAGTACCACTGCAAATAACTAAGTACGAAGACTTGACATCCTCTCGCGACTTCATCATCATCATCATCCGTGCGATGTTCCTGGTTGCATCTATAAATTTTCGTTTGACAACTACCACTAAGTGATGATATAAATTAAGATGGACACGCTCATTTAGAATAAGGAAGACGACAGTGGAACTAAGATCCGATCCGTTTACTTAGCATATAGTCTGAAATTAATTATCATTCTCATTGTGTACCTACTTATTGTCGCCAATACAACCAGTAATGGTTTTAATGGCAAATCAACCGAAAATGTAGTGCTTTGCCATTAAAACCAACAATTAGACTTAGATCTACACTTACCGAATGAACCAATTACAACCCCTTAACCGTTAGAGATAATACAGCCATAATTTGCTAAACTCAAATACCGACATAAAATCTAATTTCACCATCTCTAACCCCTCAGTTTCATATCAAATTTGCTTCACATATTCAACATCATGTAAGACACGCGACTAGAGTCCATTTCACAAAAGAATAAGCTGAATAAATTTGCTACACTCGAACTTGAATTTAAAATGATGCTTATTAATAATTTATTGCTTTCGATTGAGTATGAGCCCAATAGTCTCACACTCTAACAAACTGAGCTACAGGGCACAAAACTCGGCGTAGGGTCCAAAAATGGTATACTTTTTTTTTTTTTTGCATCATCTATTCTTCAGACTTTACAGTTTGCTCATGGCGTGTAATTTGGAAATGTAGATATACATTAAAATATAGCAGAGAAAGATGATAATATCTATATTACTTCTAAATATTAATATTGTATTTTATTGGTGTGTTTAATCAGATTATTAAATAATTAAAATTTGCAAGAGAAAAAGCTATGCTAAGAATCGATCTTCCACATTATAATATTATACCATGTTTGGATTACCTACTGCATTTATTTTTAGATTTGATTGGTAAATTAAATTTGATCGAGCATTAATAGCACTACATAATTCTTATTTTAATACTCTTTAAAATCTTGGGAAAGTGCGTGCATTGTAAGTAGCCATAAACAAAGCGTCCTGTCTGCGAGACGTCTTTTCAGAAATGGACTGTACCACAAGCCTATACATTCAGCTTCTCAATTAAACGTGTATTCGGAACGCACCTACGCACACAAGTAAACCACGCTCCACCCATACCGACGGACCAATCACAGCGCGAGTTTATCCCTCCCGCGCGTTTCGAGCGCTCCGATTGGTCGGTTTAATAACGATCTAAATTTCGGGTGTTTTTTGGGTGCTCCGTATGAAATCTCGGGGTCCGATGCTGTGTTCTTTATGATACAGTTTTATGGTTTATTATAATCTTGTTATGGTACGGTCGTTGTTTTAACGTAATGCTTGCGGTGACAGATTCTTTTTTTTTATATAGATGGCAAGAAAGGGTTGGGGTTTTATTTGTTTTTTTTTTGTTATTTAATGTGACAGTTCAGGTTAAGTAGATGGTAGATAGGTTTGTTTATTGGCTTTTGATGTTAAGTTGTTGTCAGCGCTTTAGTTAGCTCTTAAATCTAGAAATTGATCAAGTGCGAATCGGCCTCGCTCGTGTAGGGTTCCGGACCTACCCATTAGATATGAAGCCATAATAAAAACACGTTTGTTGTAGGTATGGGAGCCCTATTTATTTTATTCTGTTCTTAGTATTTGTTAGTTATTCGGTTATAGCGGCAACAGAAAAACATCATCGGTGAAACTGCTGCCTTTAATTATCTAGCTATCATGGTTCGTGAGATACCTAACTACAGCCTGAAGACATACAAACGGAAAGTAGAGTCTTAGTAAAACGATCCCGTTTTACCCTTTGGGTACGGAACCTTGAACGGGACAATTTTAGCAATTCTGCGAGCAATACTATATTGCTTTTTGACATTGGTTAACTATGTATCTGTCATAGACGCGCGCGTAATGAGTATAAGACAACAACGATCTAATACAGAAATATCTCCCTTCTTCTTCTCGTATAGTGATGTGGCTCACTTAGTGTTAGAGTTGTCAGGTCGCTCTAAGTCTTTTAACTTGACCTAACGAAACCGGGACCAACAGCTTAACGTGCCTTCTGAACCACGAATGAACTCGAGAAAATGATTGTTTTGCATAATCGGTCACACACCCAAGAAATGATCGCGCCAGAGTACAAATGAAACTTGTATTCCAATGATCCAATGATACAAGTTTGAAATTAGAGATTTTTATTGTCATTAGGTATTTACACTATATCATTGGATCATTGCAACAAAAATACAAGTTTTCTTTGTTTATAAGACAAGTCAGATTCACGACTAAGAAAACTTGTATATTAAAAGTAACTACTAAGTATAAAAACATAACTTACAAGTATAATATTCCATCATATTCTGGTTGTATCTATACGCGGCGGAGAGGTCAACTCCCCCGCCGGCCCTTAGCCCGAAAAGGGCGGCAAAAGTCGCTTTACTTTGACCCTCCAGCTTGAAAACACAGCACACCACTCACTCAAACAAACTGTCACTAGGAACATCTATAATTTCATGTCAAAAATCACTGAAAATCACTTGTATTTTGTTCTACAAAGAAAATGCAGACGCCATCTTGTTTTTTAGTTTTTCATTTTTTTGTTATAGTTTTTTTATGGGAGTTCCCATTTTTTTGGAGTGGAAGGTTCTGCAATAAAATAGGTGTTTAATAAAAAAAAATGTTATCGATTTTCTAGTTTTTGAAACACAAATATTTTTTTGCATTCTATTTTTTTGGTTTATTATAATTTGGGCGTTGTTCTTTTATTTTTTATTTATTAACGACATGAGAACGGGCTGTTTTTAATACACAATGTTTTTAACGATTCGCACATTTACACTAAGTATATACCTAATTAAAGGCTTGTATACCTTCCCAAAAAGCTACTAAAATACAAAAAAATACCACACGCATGTTTATAAAGGAGATAGGGCAATTAAAGGGAAAAAAACTCCAAAAAAAATACGATTTCAAGAAAATCAACACTACGAAAATGGTGTACCTAAATGATCTCAATTCATTTTAATCCACAAATTTTCAAATTCACAACGCACAGTCACAAAAGAGATTGGCCAACCAATACCCGTTTTGATCAGACACCTAAACCGATTGAACTGTTCTCTCAGTTAATTGCGTACAAAAACTAATCCCCGGAACTGAAAAAACAATGCCTTAGCTATCGAGATTAAAAAGGTACGTCCAATCGTCTTTTAATTTTAATGCACTAATGGTTTTCTGGTTAAGAAAATTACCAAGAAAGCTGCGTCGACTTTTCTGTATCGAATTCAGTAGGCGTAACTACCTATTAACTCAACAAGGTAGGTAGCTCTATTTCAGAGAGTTATATTTTGCCCATATTGCAGCATTAGATTTAAGTTATACCAAGGTTTCTATAAATTTCTTTTAATTTTTGTATGTAGCTTATAGGTTTCTTCTAGGCAAGTATGTTACACCGTCGACCTCATCGTCGCTTCCCATCAGGTGAGATGAGGTCAAATGCTAGCCTATCCCTCGTAAAAAAATAAGTTTGTTATTATTTTAGATTTTTGGTTCAATGGGGTGTTTATGTATTTATCTATTTATTTAGGCGACTCCGTGTGGTGTATAAAATATGGTCAATGAATCATTTTTTTGCTTCGAATATCAAATTATTTTTTGCCTAAACATTTTTTTAATTTAGGTACTTTTTTGATCATCTTCCTTTATCTCATATAATGTTTATAATTTTTATTAATACCTATTATAGTTCCATTTTCAAAAACAAAAGACACCGTGAGACATCTCAAAGTGGTTTCATTGTACGTAATTTTTACCGGTTTTTAGATAATTTTTGACCGATTTTCCGGTGTTTGATCTCTAGTTTTCCACTTGATTGACGGCAGGTGTCGGCGAATGATGTTTTTCTCACGAGAATGGGCAATTTTAATGATGATTAGGAAATCAGGAAGTATGCATTTTGTTTGATTAGGAATCTAGTTTTTTTAATTTGCAGATTCAGTTGGCTAAGGTGGGTTATTTATTTGTGTCCCGGGGTGGTGCTAAAAGAGCAAACACTTGGTGGGAGGTTTCGGCCGTGACATTGCAGCAAAGTCCTGGCCTGGCCTAAGTCGTAGCGCCAAGCAGACTTATCCTTCTGAACCCGTATTAACTATTTAGTGGATAAGTCAGTTTCTTAGCCACTATGCAGTACATTGCTGCTTTGAAGTAACGCGGTAATCACCAGTGATTACCACCAAGCAGAAGTGTAGGTACTACATATAGTGTCTATGAAATTGAGTTATCCACTATATAGACAATACGGGTGCTGGATTAGTAAGCTTGGCGATACAAGGCGCTGAAGGAAGCAGCGTTCGAAATCTCCCACCATATAAAATAGGTAATGAAAACCGATGAAAATTAATGAAGCAATATAAATAAGTACAAGTAGATTATGCTTAGACGAGAAGTTAAAAAAATGCGCACTTTTATCTAAAAAAAAAAACACTGCACTAGTGACGCGAAACAAATCACCGAGAAAACGTTAAAAAATATCGATAAAATTCAAAAATGGAATAGTACTAATTAAGAGACGTCTTTATACAACAGTGACTTTGCGATGACTTAGATTTTGAGGTATATTTTACGGTCGGCAAGTTGAAAAATCGATGAATTGTGACAAGAGGATCGATTTCTGATACCTAACACTGTGTGGGAGTTGTCGGTTAGTTTTTTTAATTGTGTAATAGATTTTTAACAAATTGATGGTCTATTCTCGTATTCAAATTATCCAAATTATAATTTTAACATTATTATAGAGTTTACTTCTGATTTCGCGATGTTGGATAGAGATAAACTCATTATTTGGTTATAATAGTTTATTACTTTTAGCATTGTTTAAATGCTTAACGTTTCGAGACCTTTTCATGTCTGTTCTTCAGGATTGACACCTGAAGAATCAATCCAATCGTCAACCCTGATGAAGAGACCTGTAAAGGTCTCGAAACGTTGAGCATTGAAACAATGCCAAAAGTAATAAAAACCACGCAATTATAACCGAGAGTGAGTTAAATTTCTATATAACATTATTTTAATATTATTGTATTCAATCTTCAATATCAAATTTGTCGTTTGGCAAAAAACATTTATCTGTAAAAATTTCTTTGGACAATACTTACCGTTTTAACACATTTTTGATTCAATAAAATTTGGGTTGCAGTTCAGTTGCATTAAGTTATAGTTTCGTATTGAGTGTATCTATTGTTTGCAATTTCAATGATTTTGGCGTTAAATTTTGGACGATTCTGTTACAGGAATGGCCCCCCTATTTTTTTGTCTAGATACTAGATCGACCATGGTCAAAGGAGGGCATGGTCAATTAAAGCAGAGGTGGTGGGAGATACAGGTACCTTCTGGACAAGTCTACTTCTAGTATACCTAATTACCTATCTACTAGGTTTTGCTCAGGCATTGCGGTCCCATGAATACCTACCAAAAGTTTTTTTTTTTAATTTCTTTTTTATTTGCCATTTTTTCTTCAGGAAGATGTATCAAATATAGTCCACAATTAAAAAACAAAGTACAGATTATAATTTCTAGTGCTGACCTAGACGTAATTTTGTTTTGTTTTCTACTTTTTAATCTCAAGTTTGAAATGTTCTATTGTGGGTGTTTGAATATATTTAACTTTATGGCTTTTAGCAGATAATAGCAGAAACGTATGGTAGGATTGATATGGAGTATTTAATGGATATTTTTAAATGCTGTGTCTTACGTCATTTAAATGTCGTAAGGTTCGTTTTTAAATAGCTAATGTTTATTGTCTGTCTTCCAAATAAAATAAACATAAGTATTAAAATGAAAAAAAGAAGAAATATTTTCTCTTACATTAGATAGTTGCAATATTTTAAAACACTTTAAGTATTTTGTTTGTTCTGAAAATAACATATTGATTTAGATTTTGCAATTTACCTAAATAGATAAATTTGACCACATTTAGTATTTGGATTCATATTTTCCTGGTAATTTTTTAATTTTGATCCGACATCGCAAAAACAGATAAAAAATCATTTTCATTTAGCCATATCCTTTATCTGTCGATTCTCTTATTATATTTTAGTGTGTGTGTGTGTGTGTATTTATTTTATAAAATTATGCGTACCTATATAAATGAGTCTTAGTTACTCGAAATAAAAACTATTTTCTTGTTTATTTTATAACTTAGTATTATAATAAAAATACTATATAAATGGTGTTCACACGCAAGCAAGTTGCAGTCACTCGACACCGCGCGGGCGGCTCTCGTTTGCATGAAGTCATAGAATTACATGCAATATTAATTTACAATCATAATACCTACACGTCGGTACATATTGTTACTTCTATTTATACATAGTTATAGGTACCTATGAGCTAATTGCACTCTGTGGTTTCACCCGCATTCAGATTCAAAATAGTCTTTTAACATAAAAAAATCATTAGTTTTATCAAAGAGGTTCGGAAGCTTTAAAAGTAAATTTAAAATAATAATCTTTAGGTATAATTATTTAATAATGACATCGATGTGTATTTATTTGATAACATTTTTATTTCTAGATTCTTCTTCTGTTTTCGCGATGTTGTATTGAAATTAAAGACATTTTTCGGTTTGAATCGCGTGGTTTTTATTATTTATTTTTGCAATGTAATTTTATCGACACCATCGACTTAAAAAAGAAAAGGACGGTTTTTTTTCATTGGCATTACTCATAATTACTCGTACAATTAAAAGATTGGGGTTCTGGGGTCATTAGGTAGGTCTAGGTAGGTAAAAACTTTAAACTTTAATAAACTTTATTAAACTTTCCTAAATAAAAAAAAGAAATAAAAATTGAAATTAAAGACATTTTTCGGTTTGAATCGCGTGGTTTTTATTACTTTTAGCATTGTTACAACGCTCAACGTTTCGAGACCTTTCCAGGTCTCTTCTTCAGGATAGACTGACTTTTCTTCTATGTTGAATGTCTTTAATTTCAATTTTTATTTCTTTTTTTTATTTAGGAAAGTTTAATAAAGTTTATTAAAGTTTAAAGTTTTTACCTACCTAGACCTACCTAATGACCCCAGAACCCCAATCTTTTAATTGTACGAGTATTTATGAGTAATGCCAATGAAAAAAAACCGTCCTTTTCTTTTTTAAGTCGATGGTGTCGATAAAATTACATTGCACTATGCACCATCACTAGTTGTAGGTACGTAAGTTCTATTTATTTTTTTATTTTCAGAAAATGTTGGTATTTTTTAATTCCGTGTTATTTTAGATAGGCCAGTTATTTTTTTTGTCTAATTATCGTGGAAAAAGTGTGAGGTATCTGTACCTACCTAATGTTATAGTTTTCTTTAATTGATTTATTTAAAATTAGTTTTCAGTTTTTTGTTTGTTATTTTAAATTGTTTAATAGGTAGGGTAGGTACACCTATAACTATTAATTATTTAAACAATTATTTACGAAAAATAAAATCATTTTTTTACCACTGACACTGAGAAATATTATTGTTTTTGTGCACAATTTACAAAACCTTTAATTTTTTAAATCACTGAAGAATCCACAAAACAAAAATTGTACCTACTTTAAACCAAAATTCGTCTTATATTATGGCACTATTTTTTATTTGTTTTTTTTTTTTTAAATCACCATAAAACCGAAACACAAAAAAGTCGAAATTATATATTAAACATTTTATTAAACTGTATTTCACAAAAAGTTTAGTCAATATTTTTTTTTAAATCACTACACTAGGGCACAAAAGCAAAATTGCGCGAAATTTTGGCGCGCGTCCGTTTCGCTCGACCGCGCGCGTCGGCGTGCGGAGAGAGTCTACCAGTAGGGTAGAGACACCCCGTCTTGACACCCTCGGGGGTGTATCATACGTATCATTATTATTTTTTGAGAGATAATCATGCTAATATTAGAGTATTTTTATCTATACTAATATTATAAAGAGGAAATATTTGTATTTTTGTGTGTGTGTGTGTGCGTCTGTATGATTGTTATGAATAAACTCAAAAACCACTGGACCGATTACAAACTTCTTTCACCATTTGAAAGCTACATTTTTGATCCCGATATTCTCACGGGATCGGGACTTACGCGGGTGAAACCGCGGGACCCAGCTAGTTATAGTATAAAGAAGTAAGTAATAAATAAAATTTTAGTAAATATTTCACGACATTACAGCTAGTGCAATCTAGTCCCAAACTGGGCACTAGGCTTGTACTATGGGTTTAAGTTCTACATATATGTACTACTAATCATGCTTTTTTTTGTAAATACCGAAGTAGGTAGGTAGTTAGGTACATAAAATATGATAGTCGAGAGCTGAAATTTCAAGACTGTACCTAGTATTATTTGTGATGTAGACATCCGATAAGAAGGGATTGTTGGAAAATCTCAAAGAATCGTTAATAACGCGGGTGAGACCGCAAGACACAGCTAGTTACGAATATACGAAACAAAAAGCAGCGTCCCGCTGTTTCATCCGCGTAAGTCCCAAACTCGTGGGAATATCGAAAAATCCTTCCTTAGTGGATAAAACACAAATACATTTCTTTCATGTCTTTAGTCCAACAGTTTAGGCTCTGCGTTGAAATATAGGTCAGTTATTGAGTCAATCGTCAGGCCAGAATGATTGCATTTCGTACCAACACAATTATGGTCTGTATAATAGCTAACCCAGCGCCACTTCGTATCGCCATCACACAATAATTTGACGTTAAAATTATAAACTTAAAAAAAGTTTAAAGGTTCCGCTGGGAGTTTTTCATACGTAACCTGATAATTATGCCGGCCTTCCACTGCGAGCGGAGCGTAGTCATTAATGTGTCAGTTCAACATACAACGGTTCAATTCAAAAAACAATCGTTGGATGTTAAACTGACACATTTTTAACTCCGCTCCGCTCGCAGTGGGAGGCCGTAATTAGGCTTGATTTTAAGACGCGAGTTTCTTCACGATGTTTCGTTTCACCGAAAGAGCGATGTTAATAGCGCACATCATCATCGCTCACGTTGTTCCCGGTTGCATCTCTCTCGAGAGCCCGGGGTCCGCTTTCCTTTTTACGTCTCCACTTCGCACGATCTTCGGCATCTCGCGTAGTAAGGCCATTTGCACGCATATCCGATCTCTAGACGTCAAGCCAGCACTTCTTGGGTCTTCCCAATCTGCCGCGGCCGGGCGGAGGCGCCATAGCAAGACATTTGTTACCCACGTAACTAGCTGGTTAGGGTTCCGTACCCCAAGGGTAAAAACTAGTACTGAGACTCCTCTATCTGTATGTCTGTCCGTGTAGCTGTTCTTTTTTCTTTTAAGGTTATATTTATCGAAAAAAAACAGTCAGAAATTATCGTTCAAGGAAAGAAAGTGGCCCACTTTTCGTAGCTGACATCTTCATGTGCTACGAGCGACGTAGCTAAGCGCTACGAATACATTCTATATGCTACGAAGTAAGTGTTAAAGCTGAGTTCCATGGTTTCATCCGCGTAAGCCCCGATTCCGTGGGAATATCTGGATCAAAAGTAGCCTATGTAGCTCCTCGATAGTGTAGAGCTATTTTTCTAATCTAAGTACTTTTTTTTAGGCTGCTATATTGTCCCAATGTAGGGCGTGGGTGTCCTCTCAGAGACTTTAAGCAGTAGGACGCCACGGGAGCCTACTCTGGGTTGGCGAGTGTCTCACGTGGTGAGTTCTAGGACAGTCGGTTTCCTCACGATATTTTCCTTCACCATAACATACATTTACATTACATCTTTCAACAATAATATTTTTCTCGTTGCTTCCAATTCTCGAACCTACAAGGTAATGAGAAACTATTTTACTAAATCGATCTACAGTAAAAAAGGTGTCAGGCAGGCGGCCGGCCGTAAAATTTTGCCAAAATCTATTTGCAGAAGGTATGGTCAATGAAAATTTACCTACTGCGCCGACCCCAAAAGAAAACCAAAAACATTTTTTGTGCTTAGCGGACCCCGGGCTCCCAAAAGCGATGCAACCGGGAACATCGCCCGGATGAGAAGAAAAAGATCTACAGTAAAAAACTATCAAAAATCAAGTCACAAAATTGACACTGGCCATATGCAAAAGCCGTACGAAGTCATAATCAAAAGAAAACAAAACCGCGCGAACAGCAAACATCACGATAAAAAGGTTGCAGAGTCAGCAATATCTGCTACATAACCTACAATCTAAATGTAACCCTAATACTTTAGTTTTAAGATTCAAATTAGTACAGCATTCTTTGATTCTTAAGGCATTTTTCTTGGTTCCCAAAACGATTGTCCGCTTACCTGATTGGCAGCACAACTGTCAAAATTAGAACAAGGCGGTTCTAATGGAGCGGAACCGGTTTTACTATGGTTGTCTCTTTTCCGCTCTTTTATTAGGGTACAGTGGGTGTCTCTGGTAGTGGAGAATGGTTCTGTAGGTTATTGGGAGTTATTTGTTAGGGGTTTTTCGGAGTTTTTTTTGTTTTGTAGGTTAGTTGAGTGGATAGCTTTTATTTAAATCAATTTATTGTTTTACTTATTACTTACGTCAAAGTTTATAAAATCATCTTTATTTTAAAATGTTTTTTGTCTCCTATTTTGCAAATGGCAGACATTTGAATGGCGCAAAATAAGGGTGTAATAATTTTATTATTTAACTAATAGATTAGGCGGGGGAAGTTGGTCATCTTAAATCATTAGTACCAAGTGGAGACTTATATGGTGGAAAGAGTAGTAAAAGTTATGCCTAAAAAACTCGGACAGCAGCGATTCAGCCTGGGCCCGTCAGAGCTCAGCCCGTTTTTAGGGGAGCAATCGGGCCTGGGAACTTACCTCATTAGTACCAAGTTGGGGCTAATATGGTAGAAAGTAGACTAAAAGTTATGCTTAAAAAACTCGGTCAGCCTCGAGTTATAGTCTTTAGCTCCCCTAAAAACGGGCTAAGCTCAGACGGGCCCAGGCTAAATCGCGGCTGACCGAGTTTTTTAGGCATAACTTTTACTACTCTTTCCACCATATAAGTCTCCACTTGGTACTAATGAGGTAAGATGACCAACTTCCCCCTCCTAGTCTATAAGGTATATTTAATGAACAAGGTTCATTAAATAAACATTTATGAAAAAGAAATAAGATTGATATTATTTGATATAAGATATTTGAAGAACTATCTTCAAATAAAATATCATGTCCTTTACAGGATAATAATTAAGAACAACAAAATACTTGACAGCAGCGCCCCATAGTTTGAACCCGATCTCGCCAAAATAGCAGGATAAAAAGCAGCCTATATGTTAATCCAGATTTCCACCTATCTGCATATTAAGTTTCATCGCAATCGGTTCAGTAGTTTTTGCGTAAAGGAGTAACAGACATATTCGTTTTCTTACTTCCGTACCCAAACTCTCACATTAATAAAATTAGTAGAAAGCTCAACCATTAGATGGCGCTACGAGCCACAGTAAAAGAAAGCTTTCCTCAATTTCAACCTGAGGTGGCCTAAGCTGCGCCTGCCGATCTTGGGTAGTGCGGGTTAAGCAACGGCTGTCGTGGTCATTACTTCGATGGGTGACCGATAATGTGTGTGAAAAAATCATTATTTCTCACTCTTTCGCGCTTCGTGCTTTATAGCGCACATAACTTGTCGTAAGGATAGGATGTTATAAATCCATCAAGTAATTTGGAAGATATTAGGGAATAAAGAATATTACAAACATACAAACATATCCCTTTCCTTGCAGCCGGTTAAAAATAGTAGTTTTTGCATCGAGGCCTTGTCTTTTGTAAAGCTAACTTCCGAGCGTAGCAAGGGTGTTAAAAGTTTAACCCCTGAGCGAAGCGAAGGAGTTATTTAACTAGAGTCCTGAGTGTAGCGTGGGATTCAAGCTTCCCAAGACTAAGACAGGCTTTATTACTGAGGTTAATACTCTACACATTAAGTGCGGGACAAGGTTTCAAAAATGCATTTAATTAACATTAAAATATAGTGCTTTTAACAGGGTACATTTAGTTTACGAATCAAAAACTTTGTGAATTTACTAAAACTTTTTGCCTTACCCTTCCATCAAAATCAAATGGAAGAAAAAAAAACATTTATTTTTGTGTTTTATGTCTCGGTGGTTCAATTTATGGAATTGATAATGGTCGCAAGACGTGCCAAGGTTAAATTACTTCCTCGACCTCTGTGGCGCGTCGTGCGAAAGCGCGACTGCAATGCAGGAGGTTGCGGGTTCGATTTCCGCCGGGTGCAAGTATTTATGTTTATCGAATAAATATTTGTGTCTGGTCTGGGTGTCCCTCTATGTATAATATGTATGTATTTACAAAATAAAAATAAATATAAGTATTATAACCGTTGTCTAGTCACCGTAACACAAGCTTAGTCGCTTACCACGGGGCTAGATGGCGCTGTGTGTTGTTCACAGAATTTATTTATTTATTATTTATTTATTTACTTTAGAGCTTAATCGCGCAATTTAAGCCCTAGATACTAATAACTGGCTTTACTTTAACTTCTTGTTTACTTTAATTAGTTTATTTTTTCTCAGTGCCCACTCTACACCTGACAATATTTTTAATAAGCTTTTAAGCTATTGCATAGCTTTTATCGCGGGCATTAAGCACGGAGACCGAATCAAGAAATTCCGTAACGAAAATAAAACCTAACACCCCCCACTACGCCTACCATGTAGCCATGTGTATGTAAAAAATGCTATGCAATAGCTTTACCGCGGCAGTCCCCGAGTAGGTTCCACATGTTTTTAATTAAAATTTAATTTCAATAAACATGAAATTTAACATAAAAAAGTGCCACAAAATGACTTCCAAACCGGTAATCAAATAAAAAAGGTAAAAACGCAGTGAGTTCAAAACGCCGACTTCCGTCGGGTCGCGGGTTTGATTCCCGGAGCGGAACTAATTGTGGTGACTTGCTAACTGATCGGAGGGCTTGAGAAGTTGTCCTTTTCAATATTACACTTTAGGAATTTTATGGTACTACCACTAGCCGTGTCCCGCGGTTTTATCCGCGTAAGTCCCTATCCTGTGAGAATTTTCAAAAATCCTTTCTTTTCGGTTGTCTACATCATATTTATATGAATAATTATTAAATATCATCTTCATTATTATATTGGTATCTCGGTTACTGCGATACAAGCTGTGCTTAGTGTGGAACTGATTTATAATGTAATTTGGGAAATCTATACATATAATAAAATCGTAACTCAGCGGTGTCTGTTTTTGGAAGATATAAAAAAAATATAAATGGGAGGGGTGCCTATTAACGCAGTAGAACCCATTTTTTTGTTTTTTTTGTTTGTCTGTTTGTCTGTTTGTCCGTTTGTCTGTTTATCTGTTTGTCTGTGCCTTTGTGCCCGCTAATCTCAGAAACGGCTTATACGATTTTGACCAAATTTGGTATGCAGATAGATTTAGACCCCGATTAACATATAGGCTATTTTTAATCCGGATATTTAGTCCGGTTATCCGGATAAAGTGTTTTTTCTGCATTTACTTAATTAGTTTGAATATTGTATTGAAGAAATATGTTGTGTGGAATCAACACATGATTAAACGGATATCCGGTAGAAAATTAAGAAAACCGGATATCCGGTAATTCCTAAAATACCGTATACCTATGTCTCTCCAAGACATAGGATCCGAATTCTTCGGACATACGGAAATTCTTTATAATGGCTGTTTTTAACCGACTTTAAAAAAAAGAGGAGCTTCTCAATTCGACCCGCATATTGTTTGTATACCTATGTGTATGTGTTCACGCCATATTCCGGGTTATAAAGTCCGATTTCGTTAGAAAAAAAGGGGTGTCCCGAGTTGGTTTCATTAATTGTTGGTGAAGATCTGATGAGAACCTTTGGAATGATGAGCAGAATAGCATCCCAAAATGCAGTATATTACTAATTTTTGGACTTCCATCAATATAAGCGGCTTATAAAGAACTAGGTACGAATTGATGGACCACCTGAAACCACCTTCTCATCAGAAAACTCTTCAATGATTTAAGTTACGGTTACAATTTTGATAATTTTAGTGGCAGGCTAAAATGCACTAAAAAGGATAAAAAAATATAGCTCTGTAATCGGGCAGTTTTACTGGGTAAATGCAGATTGCATGTAGTTTACGAGGCACGATGGCAGCTGCGGCTGTGTGTAGATTCCGAGTCGAGGGTTCCGCGTTCGAATCACGGACCGGCGCATTCCCGTTTTAGGGAACGGTGGCCTACCGAGCCGAGTGATGACTTCCGATTCGACGGCTGCGCGTTCGAGTCCCGAGGCCCGGACACGACGTTACGTTTTAACCTTCTGGAGGTTAAAACGTAACGTCGTGTCCGGGCCTCGGTCCACCTTGCCGTTGTGAGGGGACTCAGTAGCTGCAAGCTAAGAGGCGCACGAGGTGGGCAACCGGGCTTGCCTGGCTTTAACCCGTAATCCCGTGTCAGCGGGCTCGGGGGTCCTTTGGGCAAGAAAGAGGCAACATTGAAGACAACCACTATAAAAAAATACCTAAGCCTCTGGTGGTGAACTCGGTGGGTGGGGGGAGGTAGGGGTTTTTATCACCGTCTTTGGGGGCCTCGAGACAGTGGTGTGACCGTGCCGAGGGAGGGGAGACGGAGAGGGATTGTCTTTCGGGCAGAGATGAGGCTTGGAAAGGCCGCCGTTGTCGCGGTTGATGGATGTAGTCCATGAGGAATTCCCACTGGCCTCGACAGTTGTGGAGCGAGGGACACCATGGGGGTTTATTTTATACCCATGGTAGGGAGCACAACGAGAGTGGCCTGACAGTGCATAAGGCGCATAAAAAAAAAGATTGCACGTAGGTAGTATAGCTGCCCGACTTCAGCATACATAACAAATAAGTCGGTTGCACTGAATGTAGGAAAGCTTATTTTTATTGTTTTGTCCATTTTTTCGGACAGTCGGGTTTTGATTTTTTTTTACATTTTCGATAAAAGCTAATATAATAAGTAATGCGAATAAGCATGCAACAAGTTACCTATCGCTGCACTGTGCAAAATCCACACTTAAACAGACTCTGCCATGATTATCTTCTGATCAGCAACAGACTTCCCTGGTCGTCCGTTCAAGTGTAGACTTTTGCACAGAGATGAGTAGGTGTCCGAAAAACGCTGACGAAGTCGCGGGCACAGCTAGTGTTTAATAAGTTTCATAATAATAAATAAATATTGTTGCTCAGTTGATTAGGGAGCCCAGTTTGTGAGTCTCCGTCTGCCATTTTTACGTGTTTATTGGACATTGTTACGGCAAGCGCCATAGTCACCATAGTTCCCCCAGTAGCTAATCCACTACCATCACATCACTATAGCCCATATTGTTTTCATCCGTAGATTTCTCAATAGTTCTATCCGATCCGGTGGTTGTCCTTTGTTGCATTTTATAGTGCAGACAGGGATAATCGCCGGCTTGGTGTCACTTCATTGTTTGCGAGTAAAATTGTTATTGAAAAGGGCCTCTACGTGTTGGCTTCGGCTCCACGCACGCCTTCCAAAAGTCCGAGGCTCCATAGATAGCCCCGTGATACTGGACGTATAACAGACAATAAATATTGTATTGTATTATATAAAGAACACACTCTCCAAATTTCCTGACCCAACGACTGCTATCAGAGATAACAACCGTATTGTGGTGTGTCTCGCCTAGTGTTACAGTTGTCTGGTCACCCTAAGACCCCTAATTTAACCTAATGACTGCTATTAGAGATAACAATAACTTACGCGTAACATGCAATAATAATTTACCTATAACATAATAGTCAACTCAAGTAACTAATGAAGAAAGTAAACTCAACCACGGATGTTATAGATAAAACCGATTGTGATGGTGTTGGTAATGGATATCGAGACCGCAACTGTTTCCTTGGGAACTGATGCAGGTAGGTATAGGTAGGTATATCTATGTAGGTATCTATACCTACATAGATATACCTATAGGTAGCTATAGATGTAGCTACACGTCCTTACACGAGGAGTTCGTTGTGTCCTTGTTTTGTTGAGTTCAATGCTTTGTTTTACGCCTGTTTACGAAGCTATTGACTTAAAAAAATATTCCAAAAAAGTTTTTTGCACAATCTTCTTAAAAAAATTGCAGATACGAATAATATAGGTACTTAGACAAAAATAAACATCGATTTAAATACCTAATTAATTAAATTAATTATTTTTGTAAAATAGCTACTTAGACAAAAATAAACATCGATTTAAATACCCAATTAATTAAATCAATTATTTTTGTAAAATAGCCGTTTTTAAGTTTGACATACCGATTTGGTACTATAGTCTTTGCTTTTTGCTTCGATCGTGTTTCGTTTCTGTTTGGATCATCTTTTGTTTCTGGTACGATCGTACTTTGTTTCTATTTCGATCATCTTTTGTTTCTGTTTCGAGCGCCCTTTGTTTCTTCTTCAATTGGTAGATATAATACTCTATTTCAGAAACTTAAATAAAAAATGTGAACAACTAACTGTCAATCATAAAGGAAAAGTAAATGTAACTAAGGAGCTGTCACTGTCAAATAAATGTAAGTAGGTACCTACATATGGGATTTTTGTTTCCATTTTTGACCTAATTTTCTGAAATATACATACATAGGTAATTCCCAGAATAGGAATTTGAGCGAGTGAAACCAAAAAACGAGACTAGTTACACTATTAAACCAAATAACTCTTACAAAAACGCAAACAAAAAAACGCAATTTCAAATTGAACCCTATCACTTTAGTAATACAGTAGCTAAATACACCGCGACATGGAAAACAAACAAAAAACCTACTGCAATTTGAACCTTACCCCCCTAATAATAAGGTGCCAAGCTAAATATAGACGTGTAAAAACTCCCAGGGCACGTTGATCACGCGCAACGAAAGCGAAATCAGAAGCTGAGATGAAAAAAGTGGAAGAATGGGCCACGTACGGGGTTTTTATATGGCCAGTCGGCGGTTTCGATGTCGAATGCAGTTTTGGATATAAACTTGGTTTTAGCTTGGGTTGTGTCTGGTGGGAAGTTTGATCAATGATAAAGGTATTTTATTCGAGTCTAGTACTGGCCGCGACTTCGTTCGCCTAATTAAAAAAAATATAATATAGGCTATAGCCTTCTTCAATAAATGGTCTATCCAACACTGAAATAATTTTTCAAATCGGGCCAGCGGTTCCTGAGATTAGCGCGTTCAAACAAACAAACAAACTCTTCAGCTTTATAATATTGCAAGACTAGCTGCGTCCTGCGGTTTCACCCACGTAAGTCTCGATCCAGTGGGAATATCGGAGATTAGCGCAATCAAACAAACAAATTCTTCAGTTTTATAATATAATAGAAGATAGAAGAAGAAGATAGATAAGATGTAAGATTATTAGAATCGATACATAGACTACCAAAAACATTACCCACCCTTTTGGTTTCGCCGTAGTCGGGTAAAAACTAACTTACGTTCGTAATGTATGTATAAATGAAAAGAACATACCAAAGCACTACCGCCTTACAATGTAAGTAGGTATGCGGGTTCATGGCCAGCCGTGTGAAAATACAAGTCAGAATGAATAGATTAGTCGTTACTGACAACTATATTCATTTTGTACGTCAGTGCGTTTGCATGTAATTTAAATAATACAACTTGTAGATAAATAAAAAGTTAATAATCATGTAGACTTGTCAGTGTTCCGACATTTAGGCCGGTGCAGTCGGGAGAGTGGAAAGGAATGAGGCACAGGTTCGAATCCTATCACGGGAGATTTTTAAAGATGCATTTCTCCTTGTAGAGACTTAGATCAAAAATGTAAAACATAAAGACAATCTAACCTCTTTGGTAAGTGAAGGCAGACTGGTATTTGACAGATAGGGCAGCCATTTTGAATTTCATGACCTACTCGATTCGATGTTTTTGAAACACGTTTGTTGTATGGGAGCCCCTCTTAAATATTTGTTTTAATTTGTTTTTAGTATTTGTTGTTGTAGCGGCAACCGAAATACATCTTCTGTGATAATTTCAACCGTCTAGCTAATACGGTTCATGAGATACAGCCTGGTGACAGACGGACGGACGGACGGACAGACAGACAGACAGACAGACAGACAGACAGACAGACAGACAGACAGACAGACAGACAGACAGACAGACAGACAGACAGACAGACAGACAGACAGACAGACAGACAGACAGACAGACAGACAGACAGACAGACAGCGAAGTCTCAGTAATAGGGTCCCGTTTTTACCTTTAGGTACGGAACCCTAAAAATATCCCATACCTACAAATATTTGAAAGTCACAGGCAGCTCTTTATATACTTTTTCCTTGAAAATTGACAGTTCTTTGTTGCCGCCGGGTACTAAAGTTTTTGGAAGCATTTTTTCAAAAAGCAGTATTCCTAAGTGTGGATTAACACTAAGAAATAATGTTAACATGTTTGGAATGTGTCATCTTATATTGTAATCATTTCCATGTAATATGGGAAGTTACAAGCCGAGTCGATCTGCAAAGTTCGCCGGTAGATGTCACTACGAGGCCTTACTCGCAAGAACACACGAAGAGGTGCTTTCTTAAATTCGACCTGGCTGGAGGGCTACCCGTGGCGAAGCGGTTAACGCGTTGGTTCGGATTACCAATAGTCGCGGGTTCGAATCCCGCCGGGTACTAAAGTTTTTGAAAGCATTTTTTCAAAAAGCAGTACCTATTGTGTAATACAACTAACAAATATATAACACTAAAAAATAAAGTTCTTTGTTTACATTTTGGATCTAAGTTTCTGAAATAGAGTATAGATGTAGTAAAAATGTCTTGAGCAGTAAAATCAAAAAATATATATATAGGTACAAGTCAGTGCAAAAAAACAACCCCGAAAGTGACAATCCTTTAATATTTCCCACATTATTTCGTTTCTCACAAGGAGGCTGTAATCTCTCTGTAATCCCACACTATTATAACCACATTATCGCCTATGTATAATCATTTCGATGATTTACACGTCGGGACACTTTATTAGGATCAACTTTTTTCAAGTAAAGAGTAGAAATATCTAGGTAAGAACACTATTTAAACTTAAACGATTTTGTTATGTACTACAATGTGATGTAGACCCGTAGACTGTAGATCTAATAATTACAGCGTAGAAATATTATTCAAGGAAAAATGCATCATCTGAAATCGGGGCTCGATACCTTGCTTGCTGGGCGACTCGGCCACGGGCGAATTTTCGATGATGCATTTCTCTTTGAATTATATCTAGTATAATGCCTATGCCTAATGTCCCAATGTATTCGATTAGGTACATTTCATCAATTGGTAATTAATTTTCTTCGTAGGCAATATTGTGGATCTTACACTTTTGGTCGCCCTTTGTATAGAGAAATACGCATCGACTCGCCCCTCAAATAGTCCTCAAAATATTATTAAAATACCTGATAGGTATATCCGTTGTCTACCCATAGTACAAACCCAGTTGCTTAGTTTCAGACAAGAATAAAATGCCCTATGCCATATATTTATCCTGCAATATTTATTTTAATTAATGAAGTTAAAATTAAGTTGTCTATTTTCTATTATTTAGTGTTATTATTTGATAACTATTATAACCGATCCAAATCCACTTGGTCCACAGTGTACACAATCATCTTACGATTTCGAATTCATTCATGATACCCCGAGTAGCCAGCCGAGTGAATGGACAGTTTTTGTGCGAGTACACTTGACTAAATCACTGTGAAATTACTTCTGTCGGCGTTACTTCGGTGAGGCATCTGATGTGGGGTGGGGTAAGTTTGGAAGCGACAAGCGGTGTCTAGCGGCTTTATCCGCGTAAGTCCAGGAGCCGTTAACCACTGGAATTTAATTCGTATGCTAAAGTTCGCATTCCGCATGCTTGCTCTCGCTCGTTGTGTATGTGCGTGAGCGAGACCGCGCATCTATTTATTAGGCTTTCGCATACGGATATTTTCGACCGGTTCAAAAATACCACTCCTGATCCCGAATTAAAAAATAACATTTGTGAACACACCCTACAAATTTCATGTTATTAATGTGATTTGCTAAGCATACACATCAGAATTTGTAAATTAAGTTGTACTCACCGTGATATTAATGTTTTTACATCCATGCATGCAAAGCAGCTTGAAAAATAAAACAATTTTGTTTTTAATAAGAGAAATCTTAAATCAATGAGCCTTGGCATCATATTAACAATCTTGTTTTTTTTTAACTTTAGATCTCTTATCGGACTACGAAACCTGTATATTCCCATAAAGAAGACCTAGATTTAGATAACAGAAAATATTCCATTACACGATGTCCTACCTTTCACTTATCTTAGCTTGTTTTCCATTTCAAGGTTGCCTGGAAGAGATCGCTTTAAGCGATAAGGCCGCCCATTGTGCCAGCTAGTTTTGAGCAATGTATGTATGTTTTTATTGTACCTAATGTAATTTATATGGTGTGTACAATAAAGAATTTATTCATTCATTCGTGTCCTAAAGTGACACGTTTCGAGGATATGGGCCCATAGATGAAAGAAGATCAAGAAGGTGAATCCTGAAGAACAGACCTATAAAAGTCTCGAAACATTAAGCATTGAACCATTGCTAAAAGTAATAAAAACCACGCGTTTTATGATAAACCTAAAAATGCATTTATTTTTAAATTTTATTAAGTTTTAACCGAATCCTTCCGTCATTCTGACCACACCTCACTGATACCAATACACACACACAGCCGTAACTCCTACATATTACACAGCTGTTACGTATGTGTGCGTCTCATTCAAAAGACAGACAATCTTTCACACTTTTTCTTTGCATCAAAATGTGATGTTACACTTTTATCTAACTTGCTAGACCACGCGGCTTCATTCGGTGAAACGTGTTTCGAAGTGGCGGGGTACCTAAGCCATTAATGAAAATCTTACTGGATATCCAAAAAGATAGATCAAAATTGGAATAGTTCAGTCAAAGTAGACTAACATGTCTAACTGGACTGGTCTCTATTAGAGACTAGAAGGAGAAGGGTCACCTGATAGTGGTCCATTTCAAACTCGTCTCAGACGGACGAGACGAGCCAGTTCCAAACGTCAAACTGTTCAGGAAATTACTATAGTGCGTTTCATCTTTAAATTCCTATACATGTTGGTAACAAAACCAAAAAGTGCAAAAAAAACAAAAAAATTAATGTGCTACCTTGAATTTAGGGAGATTTGTATATGAAGAATGAATGAACGAATCTTCCTGTATTCAAGGTTTAGGGTATAGCACATTCAAGATATTAAGGCAAGACTTTTTTTGTTTTGCTACCAACATAACGGCATAGGAATTTAAAGATGAAACGCACTCTAACACCTTTAAAAAAGATGGATCTAAATTCGAACGTCATTGTTAGATTTGAATATCCATAATCTACTTATAATCTAGTACTTCTGGTACTACATATTATGTATTACGTTTTTATAATAATATTTGTGTTGTCGAAGATAAATAAAAAATATACCTACCTACCTACTTACATTTTTTTTTAAATTATGAAGTATTAAATAATGCTATTATAATGCACTCACCATCGCCTCCCTGGTTACTGCCGTGCGCGTGATACTGCTCATCTGAAAAGTCGTACTCTGCATCAGATAAGACCATCTGCTCTCGGTTCCATTTAATGTTCATCTAGACACGCGGTAGCTTATCAAGCCACGATCATTCGAGCTAACAGACCTGGCCCCTGACTACGTTACTCTGTTGCGTAATCTCGATTGAAACCATTTTACTTGTTGATATTTGAGTTTACGGATATATAACTTGACAGTTGCAGTGGCTAGTTTTAATTGCTATGGCGATTTGTTAGCGACTGAATGATGTGAATGATCATCAATTTCAATCGAGATTTGTTAGCAACAGAGTTACATAGTCAGGGGTCAGGAGCCTTATTTTTGAATCGCTCTTGCCACATCGGGCGATCTAAATAACTCTCTTGGCGATTGGTTGAGACCTGTCGTTGCGTTCGTGAGATTCACTCAGAAAAATTACCGACCTCGAACAAAAATCAATAGAAATCGAGCTACCTATTTGAATCGCTCGAAGTGGCACAAACGATTCAAAAATAGAGCACCAGGTCTGTTACATAAATTATATAAGATGTAAAATATACCTACTGCTGCTGGTTCAACTAATATTATGAACACCGACTACAATGACGATGTTAGAATGAAACTACTGAAGCAATTGCGATGAAACTTGGAATTTCAAATATATTTCAGAATTTAAGTTCTCGGGTAAAACACAGTGGTCTATAAGCTCACCTCCATTCCGATGATCACCGATCAACTCCTGTCCTTGCAACGTCGGAGCGTGGATCAAAACCTTCTGCTGTGGACTGTGAGGATCCAAGCCTTCAACCTCAAGCAGAGGCGCGTGGTGCTCGTATGAATGTACCACTAGCGGTGGCGCATGTAGATCCATTTTTAAAACCACATCAGAAGATAAGATGTTTTTGAATGTCAAAATTACGATCACAGAGTTCGAAAGCAAATCACTTGAGGATCACTGGTTTCGAATATTATGCGTGCAGATTCGTTTTTCAATTTAGAACAACAGGTTTGTCAATTTTGATTGTTTTGATCATAGAGTTTGAAGAGCAATTCACTTGAAGATCACTGGTTTCGATTTTTATGATCACTTGTTTTTGAATTCCATTTATTGTTATGTCAGTATCACAAGCACTAATCCAAGTTTTTGATTGTAAATTTGTCACTTTTTATTTTTGGATCACAATTTCGTTCACTTCAGTTTAGATCACAATTTGTTTTGAGTCACATCCAGCGCACTTCTGATTGGTTATTTTTTTTTGTAATTTGTTGGCTTATTTAGAGCTATTTTTAGAGAATTTTAAGAGTATTTTTGTAGTTTTATTTTCAGTAGTAATTGAATTACATAGTTACAAAGTGTTTTTATGTTGTTTTGTTAGTGGATTTTTTCCGCATCTTTCGCTGTATCAGCATTTTTAAATCTGAAACAAGATAAAAATAAAATTAGAGTTAAATTTAGTACGTCATGCGGACTCGTCCGTATTTTGGCGGATTTTATTTTCAATAACTATTTTTATGTAGTATTTTTTCAAAAATATTTTTATCAATTGTAAACCTTGGAGAAGGTACTTTCGATCCCGTAAATCCGTAAATCGGGACTTAACCGGATGGTACCGCGTTGCGTAGCTAGTTATTAATATCGGAGTAGTGAGAACATGCTTTGTCTTTTTCCGTGACAAGAACTTTCAAAGTTGAGAGACAGAAACAAAAAGTGGTAAATCTACTCCATACTTACTCCATGTTTATTAATAAGGCTAAAAATACCAGTAACAGTAGAAAAGGTTTAATTAAATAAGGAACTAGAAATGTAAAACCCAGTATTTTATTTTAACCCGAACTAAAACAAGAACCTAGAAGCTTCAGAGGAAAATATAAATCAAACTTGGTATCCGTGTTTGCAAATAAAATGTGTGCATGTATTATTTAGAGGTTTGGTCCGACTCGGGGGCTATTGTTCTCTTGCTACGTGAAGTTGGGAGAACAAGTCTGAACTTGTTTTTGGATGAGGTAGTTTGACTCATCAAAAGGATACCTACCTACTATTTTTTTATCATGGGACCAGAAAAATATTAAGGATCAAAATGATATTAAGGATCAAAATGATATTTAGGATCAAAATGATATTTATTAGAGATGGGCCGACTAGTCGTCAACTAACAATTATGCAATAAAACCAATATTTATTGCATTAGTAGTACAGTTAGAAGGTGGGTAGTCAGAAAAACGTTAACAAAACGTCATAGCCTACATACATCATCTAAACATCTTACATCTAAAATGTTATTATTACTTAGCCTCAGCTCCATTCGGTTTTTTTTCCAACTTTTATTTTTTTAATAATTTTTTGGAAGTTTCGCAACAGCTTTCGAAGTGCAAATTTATCCAAAAACACCAACAATCGCCGAGTGATCATGATTAACCCAAATATCTCGAAATTATATTAATGATCTGCGTTGCCGACTAGTCGGCAATTTTGGAACCGACTAGTCGGCTAGTCTGCTAGTCGGCAGAACCCCTAGTCGGCCCATCTCTAATATTTATGTTCATAATGAAATTCCCTAAGTGATGTCATTTGAATATTGAATTTTCCAAAATGGTGAATCTGAAAATATTGAATTTCAGCAGTTTTGAAAAACACTTATAGCCTTATTAATAAACTTGGAGTAAGGTCGGAATATTTTTACCACTTTTTGTTTCTGTCTGTCAACTTTGAAAGTTCTTGTCACGGACAAAGTTAAGGTATGTTCTCACTACTCAAACCTTACTCCACGTTTATTAATAAGGCTATTAGGAAGTGGCTATTGAAAAGCTGTCGAGCTATTCAGCTTTATTAGGTAGGTAGTAAGTTGATGATGATACTCCAATGAGGAGCTCATTGGCCTAGCTATAGGTACCTGCCGATCTTGAACGGTTGTGTGGGTTAAGCAACGCTTAGCGCGGTATTTACTTGGATGGGTGACCTAGACGACGTAGGTAGGTACCGTATCAATTATTTTGTTGTTCCTATTAAAAACAAACAGTATCTCACTTGTGCTGCTGGCTTCTACTGGACTTTGCATATTCAAATATGTATATTTACTACCTAGGTACTAATTTAGTTAAAATATTGTTTCGTTATAATAATATTTTGTTCAATGACTATAGACCGGTGGGTGGCAACAAGCCGCGACCGAAGACCCACACCAAGTTAGCCTCTTTCGATTGCATTTTACGACGCACGGTGCAGGGGATACTGAATAGCCATATTATTTTCGACGTCCTCTGTAGCGCGTCGGGGGAAGACCTGACTTCAATGCAGAAGGTTGGGTGTCTTGTCTGGTCTGGGTGTTTTCTATAAATAAATTTATTTATAGAAAACATCCAGACCCGGGCCTTATTTAAGTAGGATATACCCTAGTTTATCTTAATCAAATTGGGCCCGGGTCAAGATTGATCCAGCAGTATCCTAAATTAGGTATTTAGAAGACAACTTCTGTCTCTAAATACTAACTCCCCATCGCCAAAGAGGCATAAAGGAGATAGGGGTCAACACAACACTAACTTAATTATAGAGGCATTTGAATCGTGTGAACTGAATTGACTCATACGAAATGAATCATGAAGTTTAAGGAACTTGAAATCCCCTCAAAAACATTTTCATGTAAAATGTAGCCAAGACGAGAGCGAGATCATATGATGGGCACTCTCAAAAAGTTATAAGATGTCCTGTACCTACAGCCAAGCTTATAACTCTACATGCCCCAACTCCACAAGCAACTTACTTCACAAACTCAACATCTTAGCCAAAATATATGGGCTTGGGCCGTTTCATTACCGCAAGATTGAACTATTGTTTAACAGAAAATCGCGAAAACAGAAGAAAAATCTATGTTTAAGGAACTTGTTGAAAAAATAATATCAACAACACCCAAACGAACACTCAAGTTAGAAATTTCTTAAAGTATGATGATCAAAACAAAAAATAAAGACGATTTACAAAAATATTAACTACTGATGTGTTGGGACTTTCAAACAGAACATAAATTATAGGTAGGTATTTAGTTATTTGATTTTTATTGCTCTAGGCCAGGGGTTCAGAGATATTTCAAGGGGGGCGCGGGCCAGCTGTGTAGTTAATACCTGCAATCGCTGAGAGAATGCATTCCAGACGGCTCGATACGACCAATGAAATTATTTGAAATTGACGCCTGTGAAGAACATAATATTGCTTCCTCAGTCGGCCAATATCAGCCTCTAGACTGGCCCCGCGGTCACCTCACGGGCGCTATCAAAGGTATTTGGTACAACTTACCAAATACCTTTTGTATGACTGAAAAAATTTAATGAGCAATAAAAATACTTATTTTGAACACTTTTATCCTGACCTGATAATCTGGACTGGAGGACGGGGGGGGGGGGGGGGTTTTATGGTCGAAAATGAGCGCGACTCAAATAAGTTAGGGAACCCCTGCTCTAGGCTGATCTAGGCAGATCTAGATCTAGCAGGAAAATACATCATCAAAAAATCACTCGCGGCGAGGCTTGAACTCGCATCTTTGGGTCAGAACCTACCCCAACATTATACCAACTCTATACCAACTAGACCATACGAGTACCGTCCTCGAGCGATGAGTTTAAGAACACGTACGTTTCCTTTGCCAACTGTTTTTGATTGAGGCTCGTTTAAACGCCATCTATCTACACTACAGAAAACCACTTTCCAGTATATTTTTGACTACAACATTTTCTTTTAAAGTATTTCTACTAAAACTTCAAACACAACTTGTTAATAATATGAATTGTAGAACTCTACAGTAGATATAAATAGGTAGTGTTGTTGTCGCTAACCCCGATGCGCGGGCGCAAGGCTATGGGAACATTCGACAATACAATGCCGTGTGTGGATGCACAAGATATACCTAACCTACGGAACCGGAGATAAGGCGATTATGTTAAAATACCTACTTGGGTTTACGCTTTCTTTCATAAAATCAATTTCTGGACTTAAATTAAATTAAATTTTAAAAAACTTCCACATTCATTAAAATTGCAAATGAAAGATGTCTGTTTGGAAAATAAACTATACTTACTAAAAAACAAACTTCATGGGTATCTATTACCGCAATAAACCCTATTTTTATATTTTTCTGTTTGTTTATTTGTCTCTTTGTGTGTGGCTTTGACTAGGACCTACGCTAATCACAGAACCAGCTCATCCGATTTCAACCAAATTCGGTTTGTAGATAGCCCCCGATTAACATATAGGTAGACTTACTTTTTATCCGGATATCATGTCCGGTTATCCGGAAATATGAGTACCTATATTACGCGCGTGGTGCTAAGCATTATTGCTATCGATTTATAAACCGGTGTGGAACCAGTGTGGAACCAGTGAAAAATTGTAATTTAATTAATTTTGTTAACAAAAATATCCTCAAGTTACTCAACTGTAAAAAAATGCAAAATTTTGCCGCCAGTATAAATTATTTCAAAGAAACACTAAATCCTAGAACTAATTTAGTTATAATAATGTATAGAAGTCCTTGAAACAGCAAATGGTTCATACAGCGAACATGATACATTATAAATTATACATATACGGAACGGGTATTCCACTAAAAACTTGTTATCTTTGCGATTTATAGCCGAATATTGTGGCCATGAGTTGGGCTTTTTTAGGGATTTTGTAAAATGAAATGAATGCTGAGTTGGGGGCCGTTTCGCAACAAATAGTAGGTAAACTTTTAAAATTTGGTTTGCTTATATTTGTGCAATTCTATTTCTAAATAATTTATTATATTTCCCCCTTACTTATGATCAATGCCTAAGTTTATGTAACGTTTGTCTCTGTCTGTTAACTTTGAAACTTCATGTCACACTAAAAGATAAACGATAGGTAGGTACTTGGTTTATGCAGCTGTTTATAAGAAGGGGGTGTTTATGTTCGATGGTAGGTAGGTATACATCATAAAAGTATCTCTAGTCCTACCACGTGGGTGTACAAATTGGTGCTTAAAAATAATAGTCAATTTTTAAATCAATTTTTTTTGCATAATATTACTCGCGTGTCGATGTAACAAGTAGATTTATATGCGCCTTCTTTAATTTTTCATTTAAAATTTACCATTTGTGCTGCTTTTTAATTGTTAGTCTTTCGTCTGCGCAAAAAGTCTAATTAAATCCTTCACTCATTGTCACCTTACTCATAACAAAAACAAAACACTAAAAATCTAGCAATTTGGAATAACTATAATACGGCTCTTCATTTTCTTCTTTTGTCTTCGCAAAAAATCTAATTAAATCCTTCACCCATCGTCACCTTATCCTTTACAAAAGAGACTAAAAATCTAGCAATTTGGAATAACTAGGTATTTATAAATACCTAAACTATACAACACTTTATTTTCCTCTTCGTCTACGCAAAAAAAATCCCATTAAATCCTTCACCCATTGTCACCTTACTCTCACAAAAAACACTAAAATCTAGCACTCTGTAATAACTATTTATACCTACAGCTCTTTATTTTCCTCTTTCGTCTTCGCAAAAAAATCCCATTAAATCCTTCACCCATTGTCACCTTATCCATAATTAAATAACGCCTTTGTCTAACAATTTGGCTGTCATCAATTACGCGTTCAATGTCACGTGTTTTTGTATACTTTTTAATATATTCATTCGCCATTTTGTACGTACCGCCATGATGGAATCTTTTTGTGTGCGAACATCGCTAAATTAGCAGCGGTTATGTTATTTCCGCAAGATTAGGTTTTTCGAAGTGATTTTCGATGTTTGTCCTGTAATTTTATGCTGAAAAGTGGTATTTCTACTTTTTCTTGAGTTTAGAATATACTGGGCAGGAATCGGGACCATTTTCAAGGCAAATTTTTTTTCGTCTAAGTAGATCTAGATATCTATTTTTTCTGCAGTTTAGGTAAGTACCTAGCATAAAATAATTTCTTTAAAATAAATTACACAACTAGCCAAGTGTAAAATGGATTTTAAACTCGCGCTCTAAGGGTTCCGTACGTTTTTATTTTATTATATTTTTAGTTTTACCCTTTGGGTACGGATACGGACCCTGATAAGGACTATACGGATACTGATAAAAATAATTTACGACGTTACGGCGACGCGCCTAAATCAGTCTCAAATATAATTATACCACATGAAACGAGCCCGGAAAATATCGAATAAATAAATAAATTATTGCACGACATTACACACAGCGCAATCTAGCCCCAAACTAAGCTCTAGGCTTGTACTATGGGTACCAGACAACAGATTTACTATACCTATCATACTTTTTTGTAAATAAAATAATTAAGTAAACATTATTTCTTAGTGTTTATCCACACTCAGGGATACCTACTGCTTTTTGAAAAAATATTTTCAAAAACTTTAGTACCCGGCGGAAAGGGCTATCCGTGGCGAAGCGGTCAAACGCGTTGATTTGGATCGCGGGTTCGAATCCCGCCGGGTACTAAAGTTTTTGAAAGCATTTTTTTAAAAGCAATAAAATAACTGTTTAATTAAAATAAAAACGGGCCCAGTCACGCAACTGCAGAGTTCTACCATCGGTATTCACTAGTTGGAGGGGTGATTGCGTCGGTATTTTTAACGAAGTAATTCGACAAGTGGGGTAGGTTGGAACAATTATCATTTTATTGTGAGAATTTCGTTACTATTTGTTCTCTATTACGATCGTCAAGTCTTTGAAATTATTGAAGTAAAACTTGTATTTATTTTGTTGAACCGGGGAATAAAATACAGGTAATTTATAATTTCCCGGGTCTTAAAATGGCGTGATTTTTCCTTTTTAAATCTCTTACCTCGACGCTTCAACCATGTCACAATGGTCTTGGTCACGAGGGGACAAAACAATGTGAGTCCCAATCGTGTTAGTTTAAAAAGTTAAAAAAATAAGGGCTCCTTTTTAACCGACTTAAAAAAAGGAGGAGGTTCTCAATTCGGCTGAATTTTTTTAAAAATGTTTGTTACTTCACAACTCCGCAGTTTGAGGTCCGATCGCAATCATTCTTTTTCCATCGAAACTATCTATATTGAGGCATTAAGGGAGTTCTTAACAGGAATTTAACCGTGCCCAAATGGCGATAAAAAGCTTGTTTGTCTGTTATTCAACACCATAGCATTTATTGAACTTTCTCTCACCTGATGGTAAGTGATGAAATGGTATAAGATGTAACACGCTCGTTTAGAAGAAGGAAGACGAGAGTGCAACAAGATCCGACCCGTTTTCCGTAGTGGCTGCACTGACCTACACGGTCGAAACACGAACGAATCTGTTTAGCGCTACGACTTAAACCGGTGAGTAGTAACGACCCACGGCTGAAGCCTACTAGAAATGATCCCAGCACGTTGACAAAAACGTGTAACACTCAGGGACTGCCGCGGTAAAGCAATTGCATAGCATTTTTTATTAACTTATGCAATTAAAATATTTTTTTTATTTTGTACCACACATGTTACCATGGCAACATGGTAGGCGGAGTGGGGGGTGTTAGGTTTTTTTCGATACGAAATTTCTTCATTCAAAGCTCAAATCCGGCGATAAAAGCTATGCAATAGCTTAAAAACGCAATCGAGTTAACTTCGAAATTCAAACGCACCACTAGTAAGGGGTGTCATAAAGGGTAAACTCAATTAACATCATACGACTTGCGCTTGCGCAGGACGGAAATAAATCTACCGGAAAATTGCTATTGTTTACCGAATATATTCGTAAAGTAAAATAAACTCATTTTTTATGTTATTTCGTTCGTCAGTCACGGTCTGTAGGTAATTAGGGGTTGGGTTTTGAGACAAGGATGTAAAGTATAGGATGGGAATTTAGTTTTGAGTTTTTGGACTTGTTTTTCTTAGTGTGGGATTCCTTTGTTTAAGTTTATACCCGACTGACAAAGGTGGGTTAGGTTTTTCGAGTATAGGTTTGTATGTATCCAATTTACGTGTGTCACTTTTGACCTCTAAGGTCGGAGTAATTTTACCACTTTTTGTTTCTGTCAGTCAACTTTTTGAAAGTTCTTGTCACGGAAAAAGACAAAGCATGTTCTCACTACTCCGACCTTACTCCACGTTTATTAATAAGGCTATATCTGTTTTTAAAACAACTTCAAAAAGAGGAGGTACCTAGGTACTGTATTCAGCATTTTCATACAACAACATTCAAGCAAGCCATTCTTACTCACGACGGGTAATGGCTAACCTTGGTGAGGCGCGCCTTTCCTAATACCTACCATTGTATGTACACGACGGACAGACAGACGGACGGAAACTCTTTACATTCTTATGTTCGTGTAGTTTTGTATATTCTAACGTGGAAACCAAGTGCTGAAAATTATTGGATACGCTGTATTATCCCTTACACTAAGAGTTACATCTTTCTATATACAGGATGTCCGGAGACCAGTGGATGTCCCTGCACGGGCGGCTGGCGGGGAAGGGTTGGCTGAAAATACTTTTATCGTTTATAAAAAGGTTAAGGGCCTGTATAAGGGCAAGAGGAGGACAATTTGAGCATTTGCTGTAACATTATGACATATTAAATCTTAATAAGTGTCCTTTTTTGTACAATACTTGTTTCAACTTTTTCATGAAAGATAGTAACTTCGATGCATTCATAGCACTAGCTTAGTAACTTATGACAAAAAGTTATTAGTATAATATTGTTACAGAATATTTATGAAATAGGCCATTTTTTTTCAATAGTCGGCCAGACAGGTTTCATACATTTTTTTTATACCACAGATGCTCAAACTTAGCAGAAAGTAAAGTTTATAAAACTAAATCTATCTTTGGGGACATCCTGTAAGTTACTAACTATAGTATTAAAAAAAAAATTAAGGTGATTTACAAACATCAATATTAGTGAATACATGGCGAAAAAAAAAAAACAATGCTATCGCTTAATCTGTGGACGTGATGCCCCGAAATGTGCAAAAAAGTAGACATTTTTCAATTTTTACTAAAAAGTGACGTACAGCTCGAACCGTTTGAGATAGAAAAAAAAAAAGTATTTTGGGCAGCCAACCCTTCCCCGCCAGCCGCCCGTGCAGGGACATCCACTGGCCACTGGTCTCCGGACATCCTGTATAAACAGACAGACAGACAGACAGCGAAGTCTCAGTAATAGGGTTTCGTTTTTACCCTTTGGGTACGGAACCCTAAAATTCAAAGTCCTGACTGATCTATATATCGACGCAGAACCCAAACCGCTGGTCCTAGGGACATGAAATTTGGAGAGTGGTATCTTTGTGATGTGTAGGCATCCATTAAAAAAGGGTTTTTACAGGGTTTTTTAAACACACACACACACGCACACACACAAAATACAAATATTTCCTTTTTATAATATTAGTGTAGAAGTAGATTTCAGAGTCTTAAATCAAAAATGTAAACCAAAACCTCATAAATACATTTATTTAAAAGTGGCAGTTCTTTATTTACTTTTTTCCTTTGATATAGACAGTTGTTTGATTCATGTTTCTGAAATGGAGTAGATTAGTTAAATGAAGTAAAGACCAATACCGCTCTAGCCTCTAATCTATTTCCTACAACACACAAGCAGACTTAACCTAGAAAGACAACAATGTAAGTGCCACTTCACACGGGCATTCCCACGAGCAATGTCTAGGTCGCCCGTGTGAACTTTACATAATGTTATGTCAGCCAATGAAAGGAAAATCTTTCTCACTATCTTTTTGTGACATAATTTATGCAAAACTCGAAGCTTTAGCATACTAGATAATAATAATATCCTATAGTTCGTTTCTCTTCAGAAAGATGTGTAAAATCATAGTCTACAACTAAAAAACGAAGTAAGTATTTAGAGAAATTAGAAGTAATAGTATACAAACATGCCAGTTTTCTGAAAACGGACTTCGGGCATGTGTTAAATTTCTTACAATTTCCACAACTTATGTGACCTTTCCTACAACTTGTGTGACCTTTCCTACAACTTTTGTGACCTTTCCTACAACTAATGTGACCTTACAAATTATGTGACTTTTCCTAAAACTTAAATCACCTTTCCTACAACTTGTGTGACCTTTTCTATAACTTATGTGACCTTTCCTACAACTGTTGTGACCTTTTCTACAAATTATGTGACCTTTCCTACAACTTAAATAACTTTTCCTTCAACTTAAATGATCTTTGCGACAACCTATGTCACCTTTCCTACAAATTATGTGACCTTTCCTACAACTTATGTGATCTTTCCTACAACATCAAAATGAAATGAACTTCTTTGACGTTTTTTTCAATTATATTATGGCTTTTCCTACAACTTATGTGATCTTTCCGTCAATTATATGACTTTTTTCGTCTCTGACGGACGAGCTTCACCAGTTCCAAAATCAAACTGTTCGGGAAATTACTCACGCACCGTTAAAAGAGACGGATCAAAATTCGAACGTCGTTGTTAGAATACCCACCATCTAATTAATTTATTCATTTTCTCTCACAATTTAAAGATTCTAAAAATACCTCTCATTTACCTACCTTACGTTCATTACTAAAACCTAACGATTACCTTACAATAGTCGTTAGTTTTTGTTCTATTGTCTTCTCAGTAATTATTAGAGTTCATCGACTTGACGTCTCAATGATAACGTGATAAGCTTACCCGACGATAAGGAAGTGGTGTTATGTGTGGTGATAATGGAAAGCGAAAAGTCGTTAGTTTAATAATACGGGTAAGGTAAAAAAGCTAGCATAGGTAGGTACATGTCGGAATTTGAATCGTACTAATATTACCTAGCCCTTACCTAGGCCTAAGTTCGGTCACTACCTAGATGGTGGGTATTCTAACAACGACGTTCGAATTTTTTTTTAAAGATGTGCGAGTAATTTCCTGAACAGTTTGACGTTTGGAACTGGCTCGTCTCGTCCGTCAGAGACGAGTTTGAAATGGACCACTATCAGGCGACTTTTCTCCTTCTATATAGTCTCTAATAGATACCAGTCCAGTTCGATGGTTTGTTACTCCTTCACGCAAAATTACCGATTGCGATTAAACTTGGTATGCTGATAGCTGGAGACTTGGATTAGCACAGCTAAGCTAATAAAAATGCGAAAGATACTTTGTCTATCTGTTATGATTTCACGCTAAAACCGCTGAACCGATTTTGATTAATTTTAATAGATATAAGAAGATATATGTGGAACCTTGGAGAAGGAAGGGCCGGGGCCGGGGCGTCTCAGTAAATATAGGTCAAGTTGTTCCGAAAATTCTAATCTCAGAAGGTCCAAAACCGGTATCTCTTCCAAAAAGGTTTGCCATCAACAAAACTCCCGCGCACACCAACCCCACAACAAGTGCAAGAAACGTTACATTATCTATCACCCTTAATCTTTAAAAAAAGCTGAGAAATCATCGAAAGTAGGCAACAACCTGTCGCGGGGGTAGCTACCCTAAGGTCGTTACACCCAGCTGCGGACAACGGCGCGCGCGCACGTGCCGCGCTACTTTCGCGCCAAACACAAGTGGCGGTTGAGTACCTTCCTACCTGACTTGGCTTTTTTAGGATTCCGTACCTAAAGGGTAAAAACGGGACAATTTTACTGAGACTTCGCTGTTCGTCTGTCTGTCCCTATAGGATCTATCTTGTGAACCGTGATAGCGACATTTTTACAGATGATGTTTTTCTGTAGCTGCACAACAAATTCTAAAAACAAAATAAAACAAATAGGTACCTAAGTGATATCCTGGCGCCAGTGGTAAAATATTTTTTAACGTCCGCGTCCACAGATTGGATGGTCCCTTGTTTACTTTATGGTTCCGTTCCGTAGTTGGGCACAAAACCAATTAGCACTTGGCTGGCCGGCCTTATCGCCTAAGGGAGATCTCTTCCAGGCAACCAATCGAGCTACAAAACCTAGTTCAATCAATTACAAATGCAACATAACAATAAAACAGACAGATAAACTATCTGTAACAGTTTTATTATGCAAACTAACGTTTCTCACATAAATTTACCACCTGTTATGGTATGTTAGGTATTTACAATTCAAATTAGAAGGTTTTACAACCCCAAGTGACGAAGTACCGGCATTATTTATCGAAATTGAGGGTGTTTTTTTAATCTAATCTATATAGCTAGCTGTGTCCCGCGGTTTCACCCGCGTGAGTCTCGATCCCGTGGAAATTTTTAAAAAATCTTTGTGATCGGATGCTTCCATCACATAAAGAAGACACTGTCTAAATTTCAGCTCTCTACTATCAGCGGTTTAGGCTGTGCGATGATCAGATCGTGATGAATGCTTTGTCCTACCTGACTGGCTGATCAACGCACAGCCTAAATAGCTGATAGTCTTCTTCTTTTTGTTCCACTCCTATTGAAGGTTGGACAAAATCAGGAGGGTTACTTCGGTTCGTTTCGAAACTACAACGATACGATAATACGATGGTTCTACTGTCACTAGGGCATGCAATATCGGAAGGTTTTCAATCCCGGGGCGATATCGATATTAAGAGCTCAATCCCGGGATCCCGGGATTGATAGTGATTTTAGATATCGTTAAAAAGGCGAATTTATTACAATAAAAATGTGTTAAATATAAAATATTTAATATATTTAAGACTCTAGTGGTTTCATTGCGTAAATAAGTTATCCCGAGGGCCGTCCACGCCATCATTTTGGAAATATGGCGGACAAATAGCCTAAACCCGAAAGTGTCTAAACTTTCGCGCCAAATTCTAGGCGCACCACTAAAATTATGTTAGCAGAAAAATTTTGAATGTGAGCTTGTATAAAAAATACTTGTCTTAAAAATTGCAATGAATTGCAATTACTTTCATTGTTTACGCTTCTAAATCTTTACAGATCTCTTCCTCAGGGGTAGAATAATTTGGGTTTAATTTTAATAGTTCCATTCAATCATTCTATGAGGAAAAATATAGGTAAAAACCTCAATTTATACCCAAATAGTAAATTGCTCAAATCTCGATATCGGATCACTCAATCCCGGGATTATAATATCGAACTTTTGCGTCCGAGATCCCGGGATTACGATATCCCGGGATCCCGGGATTCATGCTCTAACTGTCACCCTACTATCAGAATGTGACAGTAGAATCATCGTATTATCGTATCGATGTCGTATCGAAACGAACCGCAGTAACCCTCCAGGGCAATTTTTATTTTAGAGACTGCAGCTCTAAAAAGTTTGGTGGTACTGCAGCCGAACCAATCTCCTAGGTTCTTTAGCCAATAGTGGCATCAGCTGAAAAGCTGTAAAAAGCTGAAATTTGGAGGGTGTGTTTTTAAATGTTGTAGGCATCCGATAAGAAAGGGTTTCCCTCATCTATCGAAACAATTAAAATATATTAAGAGGTTAGTCTCCATTCTCTTTCTCCATACAAACGTAGTTTAAATTTTCCTCCCTGGATAAAGACATTAGAGCAAATATGTTTATGCCATAAAACTTATATCTGTCATGACTACCTATGTATCTACCTTTTTATTTTTTTCATTTTGTTATTTTTTTATTTTTTATTATTATTTAAATTAGAAAATTAAAAAAAATAAAAAGGTAGATGCATTGTCATGACAGATATAGGTTTTATGGCATAAACATTATGACTATCCTCTTAAGTACCTACACTTTTTTCTCTGGTGGAAGTCACAAATAGTCACAACCGAATTGACAACCTCCTCCTTTCTTGAAGTCGGTTAAAACAAAAAGATTGCTTGGCGACATAAATAAGACATGAGAGAGAGAAATGAAAAGACTTCTATCAAAACTTTCCTTTTTTCCAGTCTAACATCCTACCTTTCATCTTTCCTTACTTCTCGTCCATCTAAACTAAAGGTTTCCTGGAAGAGATGCTTTCAGCAATAAGGCCGACCATTATGCCAGTTAGATTTAATTTATTTGTTTTTCTTTTGGTGCCAAAATAAATAATAAAATTAATCTATCTAACTATGAAGGTGAGGATAGTTTGCCTCTTTTTTTAAAATCGATTGTAAAAAAAAACTTTCTAAAAAAGGCCCTTAATCATCCCTGACCTTTGTCAATACAGAAATCATATTAAAACGGTTATGTAAGTCGTTAGAATCGACTTGTTTAAACAGAAAAAACCGCAAAGCGCCCTTCGCAACAGGTGGACGCTTGCAACACGTGGGTTTCGCTGATTTTTTGCGCGAAATGTCAACGCAGGTCGTTTGTAGGGTCTTCGAACTTTTTAATTGCGTACACAATATTGTGAGAAAAAAGGGAGTAAAGAAATGTTTAATATTCATGTGGTTAAGTATGTTTTAGTGTTCCGTAGGTACTCAAAGGGTAAAAACTGAACACTATTACTGAGACTCCGATGTCTGTCCGTCCGTACGTCCGTCTTTCACTAGACCGAGCTACCTAGCTAGATAGTTAAAATTATCACAGATGTTTTTCTGTAGCCGCTATAACAACAAGTACTAAAAACAACTAAAACAATTATTTAAGGGGGCCTCGCATACAACAAACGTGATTTCTCAAAGTTAAACTCAACGTTTTATTTATTTTTACCACTGGCGCCATCTAGCGATAAACTTGCGCCAGCCAGTGGTAAAAATATATGCAAACGTGCGTCGTCGTTGCGTACACGTTAGATTTGTAAGGCGTTTGATAACATAATTATCTTTTGGCAGGCATTTCATTATACTCTATTTCAGAATCTTAGATCAAAAATGTAAAACTCATTTTATTTATTGCAAAGTGACAGCTCTTTATTTACTTTTTCCCTTGATATTGACAGTTCTTTATTTACAATTTTGATCTATGATTCTAAAATAGAGGTTAGGCATTAACATTGAGCCTATTTCGTTTCTTTAAAAAGTTTCGTTAAAATAAAACTGAAACACGACTGTCTTCCACTCGGTCCCTCCAAAACTCTACCAACCAACACGACTATTACCATAGACTAATAATAATATCTTTAATCTATGCTATTGCCTAATAGCCAACAAATAAAAGTTAATGTATATCTAACATATGGTTTAGAATTCGATTTAACAATTGTTTTTTTTTAAACAACGACACGTGCTACGATACAGGATGAATCAATTTCCTGCTAGCAAGTCAGTAATGACAGAATTAAGCACGCTGTATATAATTATCTTTGTAACGAATTTTTCTATACAAATTTTGATAAAATACGTCATTCAAAAAAATTGACACAATCAAATTAAGAACCTCCGCCCTTTTTGAAGTGGGTAAGAATAGATTTTTGAAGTCGGTTAGAGGTAGATAATAATAACGTATTAATAATGGGACTTTTAACAACCGTTTCTGAAAAATCTGGTCTAAGATGTAACAAGCTATCAGAAAGATAGAAGTAAATAATACATTCTCCTACTAATATTATTCGTGTGTAAATTCCTAATTCCTACTTTGTTGCTTCTCCCCCCAAAAACAATGAACCGATTGCAATAAAACTCGGTATGTGGATAGCTAGAAACCTGGAAAAATGCAGTCACTTCGGCACTTACCTACGCGAGTTTTTACTCGCGTAGGTAAGTGCCGAAGTGACTGCAAGGCTCCGCAAGGCTCCGCTAGGTATTAACTGTTATCACTTTAAGTAGGTACAACGTTTCGTTCTCGCTACATCAGTAATAGTCACTTCCACAAAAATAACGTCTTTACAATAGAAAACGACAAAACTCATAAACTAATTCTACTTCCTACTTTTACTTCATTTAAAAACCAACCCTAACTCTATCAAAATTAAGTTCACAATCCTGTAACAAAACTACCCTCTAAGAAACAGCTGATCGGTAATTTCCTTAGGAAATTCTTTGGGGTGTTTTTTTCTACTTATAACGGTGTGTCCACCTGTCGTATGAAGTTGAAGTAGTAACTATTAGCTGAACTGTGGCAGTGTTAGAAGTCAAGTGTGAAAGGGTTGGAGGTGGTTTTTTTTAAGTTCAAAAGGTTCAAAGTTTAACGGATTTTGGAATGAAAACCACAAGAATAATGAACTATATCTTTACACGGTGCCATTTCACTAGCTATTTAATCAAATATATCTAATATTTCTTGTTTTTATTGCTCAAGGCATTTTTACTAGAAAATATTTTACAAGGAGAAATACATGATCAAAAATCCTCCCATGACAGGATTCGAACCTGTGCCCCTCGCTTGCCGGGCGAGTGCGCTACCACTGCGCCACACGGGAACCCGGGCTAATATATCTAGGTATCTTCTTATCATACTTAACAATATAAAAGAAAGTCGTAAATATATTTATAATTGAAGAAACGCTGAACCGATTTGGATGAAAATTGGTAGGAAGGTAGCTTAGAACTAGCAGACGGACTTGGGATAATTTTTCATGAGCGTGAGTTACGAAATTTGGAGAGAGTGTTCTTTCACTAAGGGAATTTGAATCCCGCGTCCTCAAAAAAAATGGGACCAACTCGGAGCTCCCTTTCCAAAATAAATCATCTCAATCGGTCAAGCCATCATCAAGTAACCGGCCAACATCCCTAAAAAAAACAAAATTAAAAACTTCCTCCTTTTTTTAAGTCAGTTAAAAACTTTCGACATCAAACCTGCCAGAGCTTATCTCCGAAAGAAAGTAGGTACCTAGGTACCCTACCTTAATACCTAGTGCCCCAGGACTAGTGTTTACTTAAAACCTAACTAGTAATCTAGGATAACTGGGCTGCGGTCGAGTCTGGAACTAGCTTCGGGCAAATTGTTTGCTCTTCTTTGTATAGCGGGATCTTTAGTAGTTACTAGGAGGGTCCCGCGGTTTCACCCTCGTAAGTCCCGTTCCCTTCGGAATATCGGGATCAAAAGTAGCCTATGTTACTTCTCGATGATGTAGCTTTCTTTTGGTGAAAGATTTTTTGAAATCGGTCCAGTAGTTCTTAGTTTATTCGTTACAAACATACAGACACACATACACACAAAAATACAAATATTTCCTCTTAATAATATTAGTGTAGATGTAGATAAGATTTTAAACAAACAGGATAAGTATTCTAAAATTAAAACGTGTCAACATCGCCTCAGATTTGTTAGATTTTTCTCTTAAAACTGTTCAACAGCCGTTTTAGGAGAACAATCTTTATTTCGCAGTTTTGCTAAGGCTTTGGAAATGTTAATAATTTGTCGCAATCTTCTGCGTGCTCGGTTTCACCCGCGTAAGTCCCGATCCTGTGAGAATTACGTGTTATTCAAGATTTCAAACTATCTACATACCGAGTTGCATCGCAATCGGTTTAGCGGTTTTTGCGTGAAGGAGTAACAAACATAATTACTTCTCACACACAAACTTTCAGATTTATACCTAATATTAGTAGGATAGGATAGCCTTATTATTGAAACGTCTATTAGAAGTAGGTACCTAGTACCTATACTATTGTAAATTGTAAACTAACTATTGTATATTGGATGTGATTGGATTGTATAGGCCGACCGACGGTAATGGGCCGAACTGTAAACATCACAATAATAGTGTGGTTTTTACTAGAGATGGACAATTGAACACATTATATCGATATAGGGAATTATAATAGCTATCGATATAATGTGTCCTATTTAAGCCTTCAACTAACTAAAAATAGTAGATAGGTAGTCTTACTTTGAAGTAATATTGTGTGTCGTGTGGGTGCGTTATATTGCCTGACTTGTTTATTATTTGGATTGGTGACCGATGGGATCGACTTACTGATTAAGAAAAGTCTTCTCGCGACCAAGACCAATGTAAAATGATTGAAACGTTGAGGAAAGAGAATTAAAAAGTAAAAATCACGCGATTAGGACCCGGGAATATATTAAATTATTAATTCCATTACAAAAAAAACATTTAATTGGTTTATAAACAATGATGTTATCCGTTAACAGACATTAAAAAAAATACGAATTGAGAACCTCCTCCAATTTTGAAAGTCGGTTAAAAATAGAATCGACAATAACTTAGAACGCACATAAAAGTGTACATAAGAAAACATAATTGCACTGCAATCAAAACTAACAACTAGATTCATTTTTATAACGCAATCTACCAAGTAAATACTGTAAATAAAACATAACAAAGTCGACAGTTTAAAACCTTGTCTTAAATAAACGTGTAGCGGTAACTTAGTACACCGTGACATTGTACCCATTGTTCACGGCTATTTTATCGACTATCGACTATCGATAGATATTATCGATATCGACACGGTGACGTCACTAATCAATTTAAACACCGGTGGCTCGATGAGTATTGAATTTTTAATGATTTTATTTTGTTTTTGATTATGTTATTTTTAACCGACTTTAGAAAAGTAGGAGGTTCTTCATTCGGTGGTGGCTTTTTTTTTGTTTGTTTGTTTATAACGAATAGGGCTCTAAAATACTGAATCGATTTCAAATATTGCGTCAGCAATAAAAGCGATAGTAAAGTAAATTTTATGTAAAATCGAACTATGCTTTAGCATCGTCGTTTGAGAGAAAGAGACGGAACCTTTATATCGACTTGACATAACCTTTCTCGTGCTATCATGCTAGTCTAGCAGGGCACGTATTTCTGTGACTCAATAGTCTCTACGTCGCTTCAGCATCGTTCGATTTTACTCGAAATTGGAATCGAAATCGACTTATGCGATTAAAACCGCGAGACAGAGCTAGTCTTCCAATAAATCTCTGAATGAAGGCAGGTGTACTCGGTTGGTACAAGTAGTGGAGTCGACGATGCGGTGACCGCAAACCACTTCCTCCTGACCTTAGAGTTTACCATCTCCGTTCGAACGATATAGCTTCAGATATTTGAGCTTTATAGACTTAAATCGAAGAGTTACTTAAGAAATAAATGTCTTTATTTTTATAACTATACGAAAGATATACTATTATTTTAAGTGCTTAATAGGACAATCGACCTACTCTTTCTGTCTATTGTTTCCTCCCTGAATAAAGACATTAGAGCAAATATGTTTATGCCATAAAACCTATAAAATATCTGCCATGACCATATGCCCTTACGTTTTGGTTTTTTAGGGTTCCGTAGCCAAATGGCAAAAAATGGAAACCTTATAGATTCGTCATGTCTGCCTGTCTGTTTTCATTTTCTAATTAGAATAGAAATAAAATTCAGAAAAATTAGAAAATGACAAAAATCAAAACGTAGGGGCATGGTCATGACTCATGACTGATATAGAACTTATGGCATAATCATATTTTTTCTAATGACCTTATCCAGGGAGAAAACAGTTGACTACGTTTGTAAAGTTTGTATGGTCAAGGCAGATATAGGTTTAATGACATAAACATTTTTGCTCTAATGTCTTTATCCAGGGAGGAAACAGTCGACTACGTTTGTTTGAAGAAAGAGTAGGTAGGCTGTCCTCTTAAAAGAAAAGTCTACCTACTATTTTCTCCACACAAACTTTACAAACGTAGTCGACTGTTTCCTCCTTGGATAAAGATATCAGAGAGAAAATTGTTCATGCGATTAAATTACAATAACAAAGTTTAAAAATCGCAAAATTCAAAGAAATCATCACAGACATCGAATCTTCCTTCAAAACACAAATACCTACTCCATGTCCTAACGACTTTGAGTAAATAAGTTAGAATGTACAATTATCATTGAATTGTTACGTTATCAGATGTTCCCACTGCAGGCAGCCGGCAGAGTATGCCGGCGATAACATACGCTCAACTCTTCACGGGTTTAGAAAATAAATGTTTTTAAGGTATCTGACAAGGTTGATGGAGGTTCGAAGTACTTTTATAAAGGTTGCAGGAAGAAATCGCTTTTATCGATAAGGCATTTGTAAAACCTTGTTTTAAGTTTTTTATTGTTTACTTATTGTATTTACCTAGGTATATATTATTACTAGCTGACCCGGCAAACGTTGTTTTGCCTTATAAATTATAGATAGTAGCCGATTCTCAGACCTACTGAATACGCATGTGGAGTTTGGTGGAGATCGGTGAAGCCGTTTCGGAGGAGTACGGTAACTAACATTGTGACATGGAAATTTTATTATAAGAAGATAAGAAGATGTTGTTTCTGACATAATATTATCTATCTATCTTGTCAAATTAAAATATCCTGACGAATTCAGAACTTCCTCCTTTTTTGAAGTCGGTTAATAAAACCTTAAAAATCGTTATTGCGCAAATTACAATGTTTTGTTTTATTTTTTTTTATCTTGAGTAAATAATTATTATTTATTATCTTATTTAAAGATAATATTATAAAATTCGATTTTTTTTTTACATTTTGGAATAACAAACTGCGCTTATATTTTTTTTTAGGAAATTGGCATTTTCGTACGCCAATCTATACTAATATTATAAAGAGGTAACGTTGGTAACATGTATGTATGTATGTATATTGGGGGTAATCTCCGAAACTACAGGACCGATTTCAAAAATTCTTCCACCATTAGAAAGCTACATTCACCCTGAGTAACATAGGCTACTTTTGATCCCGATATTCCCACGAGATCGGGACTTACGCGGGTGTAACCGCGGGAATCTGCTATACGATATAAACTGCAGCGCAAGCAACTTATAATCCATGCTACATATTTATGGCGCCGAGTGCCCGTGACAGTTTTAGATGGGGAAGGCTTGTCTAGCGCCCTCCCCCTTCTCAGTCTAGTCAGCCATGCCCAGAAGAATTTGGATTCCTCACGATGGATTCCTTCACCAAGATCAACGTAATTTAATAATCAATTTCCCAGCTCCTCAACAAACCCGAATAAAATCACAAATCAACACAATTCCGAACAGCATCAATAAAAATACTCAATTGAAAACAATAGCAATCTAGATCATCTATCGAGTGCAGCCATCGTAACGTCTTCACCGGATGTACCGCCATTGCTCGTTCGACCGTTCCAAATTCAAAACGGAGTCGCTTCCGGTGTGACGTCACGAGCCGCCATTTTGTCGCTTGCGCCCGCGACTCTCCAGCCGTAACCATGGGAAATGGGAGTGAGAAATGAATTTCCCTTAGGAAAGGATGTCAGGTTTTTTAATGAGGAATTTTTAAGTGTTATAGTGAATCTCCCCTTGATAATAAATGTTGGACTTCACTGGCATTCCGTTTGATAAAATATCTTTTATTGTTTGTTGGTTTATGTACTTAGTAACGGTTTACAAGATTTGTCCCGGGTTCACTCGCTTTTAAGGGCGTTTTTGGTGTCTCGCGTGTTTGCTCACGCACGCGGGATTTTTAGGACTTAGGGCCTTTTTAGTTGAAACCACACTAAAAAGGCCCTAAATCCAGATCCCTTCGGGATTTTTCAAAATCCCTCTCTTAGTTGACTGGAAACCTACACTACAAAAGCTTTACCGAAACATTTCAAAATTTCTTAAAAAAATATTTAACCGTTTTCGAAAAAAAATCATTCGATGCTGAGTCATTGTAGAGACATTCTATAGGCATAATTATATTTTCAAAAAAAATAGGCGGTCGAAGTCGCGGGCACTGCTAGTAGTTAATAAGCCTAGAGCAATAAAAAATTAAATTTCGAATATATTTCTTAAATTTGAACTGGCAACATTTTAATCTCTTCATCCAAAAACCGAGAAGTCGTCAAAAGTAATTTACAACTAACAGAAAATGCCTAATTGTATGAAACAAGCGTGACAATCAATGCCGGCTTATTAAAAAAAACAGTTTGGACAATCTCACGACCTTATGATAGCCTTGACAACATTAAAATACATTTATTTGACTGATGAATAGAATTTTTCATTGAAGATTCATTATCTAACTATCTGCACCTCGCAGTTTTAACTCCGTAAGTCCTGATCCCGTTGGAATATTGGGATAAAAGATACTATACTATATAACATAGTAATATATCAATTAAACTATCGCTATGCAAATTTTCATCCGAATCGGTCAAACCGTTTGACCGTGAAGAGGGAACAAAATATACAAACTTTCTTCTAATATAATATGTATAAAATTTCCATGTCACAATAGTTACCGTACTCCTCCGAAACGGCGCGACCGATTTTTACCAAATTTTATATGCGTATTCAGTAGGTCTGAGAATCGGCTACTGTCTAAAATTTATAAGGCAAAACAACGTTTGCCGTCTATCTATGTATTGCAGCTGGATTGGGACTTTCTCTGATGAAACTGCGGTCTTTCAAGATTATTTTATTTTTATAGGAAAAAAGCTTCATTAAAAATCTTTCTAGGGATTCGAACCCGTATTTCTCGCTTGCCCGGCAAGTGTGCTACCACTACGCTAAACGAAAACCGACGTCATTCGACGAATATAAAATATGATTAAGTATGCATCTTTTCCTGCTTAATTTTTTTGTTTTAATTAAATATTTGACACATTTAAAAATAATTACATTTTTACCCGGTTTTTTTTTACAATAGAGTCTCCTCGCGACCAGGACTATTTTAACATAGACGAAACGTTGAGTCAAGGTGAGAAAATTAAACTGGAAAAATGTCGCTATTAAGACCCGGACAAATATCTAATTATGTATATGTTATAATCGAGTTACCTTAAAAAGTTTATTTAAAAAGAAAACATTGAAGTCAGGGCCTGACCCGAATCACTTCATTAGATAATGACCCTAATCTACAACTGGGATAAAAAACTGACCATCGCAGCATCCCAATGTCGATAAAAACTAAGGTCGATACTTTTTTATCGATATGCAAGGTCACAACACTAACAACTTAAGTACTTTTTACGCAACTGTCCTGAAATGGGATTTTGTGATTTCTATAGGTAGGTTAAGTGTTTAGACAGGGTTATAGAAACGTGCCTCAGTTGTAAGCAAGAAGAGATGCAGTCCATAATTTCATCACGATATAACGGGCACCTGTGGCGCAGTTGGCGAACGCATGACACAGAATGATAAGGTTGGAGGTTCAAGTCCTGTCGGGTGAAAATGTTTTCGGAATACATTTCTTCAAGTAATCAGGGTTATTGAAAGCCAAATGCATGTTCTAACACACTTTTGTGCTTTTTTTGAATTACTAATTTTATGTTTTTTTCCGGTTTTCAGTTTTACCGTTGCTTCTATTATTTATTATATTATATTCTATTATCATTATTCTATTAGAGAATCTATACCATAAAACCTATATCTACCATGACAATGCCCCTACGTTTTGGTTTTTCAAATTTTAGAATTAGAATAGAAATATTTGTTTTTAATAAAAAATAGTTAATAAAAAAAAAACAAAACGTAGGGGCATGGTCATGGCTGAAATAGGAATATGTTTGACATAAACATACCTTGATCCAGGGAGGAAACAGTCGACTCCGTTTGTAAAATTAGTATTGAGAAAACGATTTGGTAGATTGTCCTCTTAAAAAAAGGAATCAACAGAAAAAGCGAGAAATTACAGCGAAAAATACCGGAACGTTATTGTCCGGAAGTAAGGTATGTTAGGAAAACTCAAGAAACATTCTTGAGAGTAAAAACTTAAAGAATGCTTTGTCTCGGTTTAATGATTGAAGTTCAGCGTTAGCGAAAATGTGACAAAACATTCCTTGGCTTTTTCTCTTTCGTTATTTACTAGCAGTGCCCCGCGGATTCACCCACAGAAGTCCCGACCGAATATCTTGAACAAACAGGAATATTCTTCACTCCTCACACTAAACTTCTTATTTTGAGACGTTTCAAAATGGTCTTTGTATTTGTCTTGTTCTTCTTTTGCGGGTTTGAATCCCGCCGGGTACCTACTAAAGTTTTTTTCAAAAAGCAGTAGGTACCTACATGTTCTTATTGAAATAAATATTTAAGTATTGAATATCAAACAATCAATTACTTGCAAATTTATATCTTAAAATTCATGACACTGGCACATTCACAAATGGTCATAATCGGTCCAAGAACTAGAAGAAGAAAAAAACTGATTTCCATTTGATTTCATTCTCAGTTTTGGCGGGAACCCGTTTGGGAGATGTGACGCTGAATTTTCATTTGCGAGAAAACTAGTTAAAATGCGTGTAAATTGTTTAATTTTGGGGATCGAATAATCAATTTATTTTCGTGAAAATGTTCAAGTGTAATGAAAATAAAAATCAGTGTTAATTAAACATGGACATTAAGGCGTTGTTTCCAGACCTCGTAAAAAAGTCATTGTAAATAACCGCCATTTACAAGGACTCGCTCGACTTGACTATTAATATACATACATACGACGACTTGACTGTTTTTGTATCTGCAAATAACTTGTAAAATAATAATTATTATACTTGACACTTTCCAAATTTGGAACTTGGAAATGGCTACTTTATAGCCAAAAAGCCATAATCAGTTTACACCCGAAAAAAAAAACTCTTGCAATTCGAATAAGGAACAACGGTTTAAAAAAAGAACGCTAGTAAAAATAATACGGTGCTTACACCAACCTAGTGGAACAGGTGGTAAGCAGTGACCCATCGCCAGTATTCACGATCAGCTGAGAGCCATGGAGTGGATCCTAAATGCTTCACTGAAGCATGAGCCACGTGGACTCACTCGCCCGGACCACGGGCGCTGATGCGTTGGTAAATACGACGGTCTGTGCGTTTGGTGGGTTCACCCCGTTCAACTCTTTGGAGATGCGATACGGTCTATATCTATAAATTTTTTGGGCCGAACGGTAAAGACAAACAATGTGCTTTTCAATAATTTTAATATACTCATATGAGAGTCAAGGACCTCGCCCTTAGATTACTTAGATGGTTGGTATTCCAACAACTACGTTCGACTTTTGATCCATCTTTCTTAAGAGGATAGCCTCCATTCTCTTTCTCCATACAAACGTAATTTAAATTTTCCTCCCTGGATAAAGACATTAGAGCAAATATGGTTATGCCATAAAACTTATATCTGTCATGACTATGCATCTACCTTTTTATTTATTTCATTTTATTATTTTTTTATTTATTATTTTAATTAGAAAATTAAAAAAATTAAAAAGGTAGATGCATTGTCATGCCAGATATAGGTTTTATGGCATAAACATATTTGCTCTAATGTCTTTATCCAGGGAGGAAAATTTAAACTACGTTTGTATGGAGAAAGAGAATGGAGACTATCCTCTTAAAGCTGTGTGAGTAATTTCCCGAACAGCTTGACGTTTGGAACTGGCTCGTCTCGTCCGTCAGAGACGAGTTTGAAATGGATCACTATCAGGCGACCTTTCTCCTTCTAGTCTCTAATAGAGACCAGTCCAGTTCTATGGACCTCTCTTTTTGTTTTTTTAGTTCGCTCATTATAATTATTTTCTACTAGGTATAGAAAATTTGGCTGCTTTCCGCAATTTGTTGACAATTGTATTTTGCTCTTACTTTTTCCTATTTCGAATGAAAAATACGTAAATCATCTAATCAAAATACCTCCAAATGGTTTTTGAATTATGTCAAAAAAAATGTTCATATACCATTCCCAAGTATCAGAAGAAACTTTTGTGGCCCCCAGTTTTACCGAAATCGCTTCAGTAGTTTTCAACCTACAACTTTCTAAAGTCGAAAACTTAGGGTAAATCATACTCTCACCCCATTATCCCGTAATCGAGGTCAAGTGTAAACTGTGCCGCGGCTAGAATCGAACCGGAGCTAGAGTCATGGTCGGTTGCCCGATGCGTACCACTGCGCACTGTCAGTTCGGCACGGCACGTCATTTTTACTCGACTGAAGCGGATAAATGAATCGGAAAAGTGTTGTAAGTAGTAAAATATTGGATTATTACCCGCTTTTTGACATAGTTGACTCGGCGTACTTTGTATCGTTAACGGTCATATCGAAAGGAAACAAAAAAGTCGCGATTGTTGTATGGGAGCTTCGCTTATTTTATACTGTTTTTAGTATTGGTTGTTATAGCGGCAACAAGTAGGTACCTACTCCTCACAGTCCCTGCAAGCGATCTTGGGGAGGTCAAAAAGATAGTTTAACCGATTCGACGAGACATTCAGCTTTTTGTCACGTTTTTTTAACCAACTTCCAAAAAAAGGAGGAGGTTCTCAATCCGTCGCGTTTTTTTTCCACACGATAGATGAAAGTTTGACCACTGTCTTACCTGATGTTTAGTGATCCTAATATAGTCTAAGAGGTAACGCTAGGAAAAAAGAAGACGGCAGTGGAACAAGGTCCGACCCGTCTTCCTTAGTGACTGCACCGGCGAAACGGTCACAATAACTGTGCACCTGTCTTTATTGCGCGCGCGACGACGGCATTCGAATCTACATAGAGCCGTGCGGGCCAGGTGCACAGTTATTGTGACTCTGACAAAAAGTACAGTTGCTTGAAGAATCACAGACCAAAAGGTCTTTAAAAATTCATAAACATTTTATTTAACCTATACGTTAATTAGAAATATTTGTAGGAAAAATACATCTATAAAAACTTGACTATTTTTTTTATATTTCGGTCTGAGACCGATATGGCCAATTTGGAGCAGCCAGGGTCAAGTTTTAGAATATTTCAAGTTTCTTCTTATTATAGCGTCGTAGTTTTCTTTGTTTTGGCGTCGTACATCTTGTACATATTGCCAGTATCAAGTATTTTGCATGAAATTAGCCCGACCGGGCTCATAGCTTCAAGTCAGGGGCTATGGTAAAGCGGTGGCAACGTTACCATAACCTTCAAGGAGCTTGGGAGAGAACGACGGAAAGTCCACGTTTAACACTCAATTTTATTTTCACTTTACTTGTGCACATTCACGGAACTAAATTGAATAAAATTATACAATTTAACCGGGTTTACAACAAAGTTTAACGACAATAAAATTGGAGCACGACATGTTGTCTCCGCTTTCCCGCCAAAACCCCTGACTATTTTTGTATCTTCAAATACTTGACACTGGTTCTTTCCCAAATAGCCGTTCATCGGTTTATGGTTTATGAAAATTATTGTAATTTCTTTCTTAGTTTTATTTCTATTTTAATTAGAAAATAAAAAAAAAAAAACAAAACATAGTGGCATGATCATGGCCGATATAGGTTTTATGGCATAAACATATTTTCTCTCATATCTACCATCCAGGGAGGAAACAGTCGACTACGTTTGTATGGAGACTAAGTAGACAGTCCGCTTAAAGAAAGCTGCCTCAAAACCAAACATTAACTAAATCCAGTAGCAGTTTCCAAGTGAACGAACTGATAACTACATTATCAAATATGTCCGAACATTACATTGTAATTGAAATTCGCCAGTCGCCGTCGTAGACGTAGTTTAGAAAGCGGGCTATTGTTTGGTTTTTTACACTTTTTTTCTTATAAAAACTAGTTGGAAAGGCGCTGTCGCTACCGAGTGAGCGATTATTCGATGTTTACTTGTTTGTGATATAATCGGTTGAATCGATACTAGTTTTAGCGTTTCAATTGACGTAGTTAACCTGATTTTAGTACTGGTTTTAGAGTTCCGTAGGTGCCCTACAAAAACAGGTAGGTACCTACCACAAGGATGCACTAGGACTAAATACTTAGGGAAGTGCTACTTACATAGTCTTAAAGTAATATTAACACCATTTTGTATTATTATTTAATACCTACAATGGTTTTTTATTAATTTAAAAACGGAACCCTTGGTTAGTTAGTTAGTTAGTTACTTAACCCTTTTACTAAGACTCCACTGTCCTTCTGTCTGTCTATCACATACCAGGCTGTATCTCATGTGCCGTGATAGCTAGACAGTTGAAATTTTTACAGATGATGTATTTCTGTTGCCGCTTTAACAACAGATAAAAGCAGAATTAAATAAATGTTTGATTGGGCTCTCACAAAACTTATTACAAACGTGATTTTCACGATTTTGCGAGTTTAAGATTTCTGGCTAGGTTCTGGGGGTGGATAACGGAAACAAATGGACTGGGGAAGATTACATCATTTAATTAAGTTCCATTGACTACAGGGATAGCTATTTATTCCCCACAGTAGCAAAATAGGCGGTGTTAGTAAATAATATACCAACATTATTTTTGTACACAGCACATAGACATTTTTCTTTCTACAATTTTAAAAACTCCTAAAACAACCTTTTTAAACCCTTTGAAGTCGGCAATAGCCAGCCTTTTATGAAGAATGCACAATAATTTCCTCCTTCATTTTATCTCTTTTTTCTAACAAGAAGCGGCGGCGCGTCGGTAAGACATGGGAACCATAGACAATGCTGGTGTAACCTAGACCACCGCACAATGGGTCCCACACTTGAAATGTTGGACAAAAAATGCCTAGTTTTCACTTGTTTATTACGTAAGTCCGTGTAAGACTTTATGAGCTGTGACCTTATTTAGTTATACGACTTGTCTTCTGTTTGAAAAAAAAGGGGTGATTTTTCTTCTGTTTTCGCGATGTTGAATTGAATTTAGACTCATTTTTCCGGTTTTGATCGTCATTCTTTTATTATATTAAGCATTTTATTCATTTTTTCCAGAGCCTCTACTTTAATTCTATAAACGATAAAACGAACGATAATTCCAGAAGAAAATCTGTCATTCATCCGTCCGAGAATTTTATTTTCTGACGGTTTTGAAGGGCGGATGAAAGATTTTCTTTCTTTCGTTCGTTCGTAGAATTAAAGTAGGTACCTCTCCGGCCCTCTTCCTCAGAGATGGACTGAGAAGTAATTTGTTAATCTCAATAATTAAATCAATATTAAATTGTATCATACGGTCCTGTGTACGCAGACTTAAAGAAATGGGGAAAAAGGAACAAAAGTATAAAAATATACTTATTCGATTTTAATCGGTTTTCTCAATTCTGAAAGTCAATCGACGACCTCTGTGGCGCGTCGTGCGAAAGCGCGATTGCAATGCAGGAGGTTGCGGGTTCGATTCCCGCCGGGTGCAAGTATTTATGCTTATAAAAATAAATATTTGTGTCTGGTCTGGGTGTCCCTCTATGTATATATGTATGTATTTACAAAAGAAAAATAAATATAAGTATTATATCCGTTGTCTAGTCACCGTAACACAAGCTTAGTCGCTTACCACGGGGCTAGATGGCGCTGTGTGTTGTTCACAGAATTTATTTATTTATTTAATCATTTTTTCAGTTTTCCAACGCAGTTTCGCGTTGCTTTCCATGTACGGAGTTTCATCGTAATTGGATCTGCAGTAGGTAGGTATAGGATTCGATTCCCGCCGGGTGGAGGTATTAATGCTTAAAAATAATATATTCGTTTCTGGTCTAGGTGTTTTCTAAGTAATATGATACTTAGAAAACACCCTAGACCAGAAATTACTAACATGTATTTATCCGTTGTTGTATATTACCCATAATACAAGCCTAGTGCTTAGTTTGGGGCTAGATTGCGCTATATGTAACGTCGCTATATTAATTTATATTTACTGTAAATTATTGCAAATTCCAGTACATTTTCCAGTATTTTCATCACCGGTCAGTGACTTGGGCAACCATGATGTTTCATCTAGGTTTACGTAACGTAACGTTTCGTTACGTTTACAATTATTACGGAATTGGGCACGAATACTAGCTTTTTTTTATTTACTACAGTTTTATTACAACATTTTGTAGTTATTTACTTTTTTTTTAAACAAAACAGCAGAGAAGAAAAAATCTACGCAATTTCAAAATCTAAAAAAATACCGTCTCTTGCGGCTGAAAACAGAAACGCATCTCAAAATTATAGTTCCACTTAGACAACTTCAAAAATTCCCATACTTTTTTAATTTAGAAGCTGCTCAATTATTTAAGTACGCCTCAAAATTTAATTGGCGTTTCTGTATTCGGCTGTGGTCTCTAAAAACTTTTTTTAAATATAAAAATTTGTTCCGTCTCTAGGGTAAATAAGCATATTTAGGTAAATCTATTAAAGGTAAAAACAATAAATTTAAAGTAAAATTGTTGGAGGCATCGGGTGACCGGAATGCTGGCTTGTATTTTGCCCAAATAAAAAAAGGATCTGTTTACAACGGGACAATGCAGCCAGCATTCTGGCCACTTTTCCTCCGTTTAGCTGATTTAGATTTAGTTTAGTTTTCCTAATTAGTTATATTTTAATCAGTTTTACGATGACTCTGTCTGTTAATATTGAAACTCCATGTCACAGTAAGAGACAAACGTTACATACAGTTAGTCATCGTTTATAAGTAAGGAGGTTAGAAATAACTGTAGGTGAGAAATTTTACAAAAAGATGTAGCAGAGAGGTTTATTTTACCAGAAACCGAGGTAGGACGATGTCTAAAATATTGTTTAGTGTTACTCACACTACCTACTGTACCTACAGGAAAAAAAACAGTAAAAGTGGCTGTGACATACAGACGGACAGACAGACATGACGAATCTATAATGGTTCCGTTTTTTGCTATTTGGCTACGGAACCCTTAAAAGAAGGTTTAACTCTAAACTCTATCTTGACCAAACGACTGCTAAAATAATACTATTGACTCATTAAAATTACGTCAGGGTTATCGAATATATTCAAATTATCGAATCGATAACTATATACACAAAAAAACATCCTGAAATTAATAGAATATAAACATGTTTTCACTTATTTAGGTACATACATACCTTATATTTAATTGGTAAGTATTTACACCAACAACTAAGTGGAAAATATCAACTTGATTTAGTAAGTATTTCCTACAAATACTCTTTTACGCCAATTATATATAGAAAATTAATTGCATTATGTTTTAAAATAACCTTTTGTTTGATAGTCTTTCACGCAAAAACTGCTAAATTACTTAATAGCAATGAAACCTGACGTAAAGATAGCTGCAAACTTAGAATAGCTTAGGGAATTGTTTTTAATCCGAAATTCCCACATAATCGGGTTTAGAGCGAAAAAAACTAGAGAATTAATGTTAATGAAATAAACGTTATAATAATGCAAGACGTGTCAAATAAATACCTAATTATAATTACCCAAGTAGGTATCTATTTTTGTAAAACATATAATTTTAAAACGTTAACGTAACTAGGTACTTAGCAAAATCTAAAGTAATTAAAATAATATCCTAGAAACTTGCAAATAAATGAAATACATTGTAACCAATTTCAGCTTACATTTGTAAAGAGGTTTTTAAAAAGTCTGCTATTTCTGAAACTTATCTAATAGACTAATCGGATTCTTATTAGATTAAGAAAATATAAAATTCTAATAACAATATACCTATTGCATGTAAAAGAGCCATAGAGCTGGTGCTTTTTCACGTATGTCCCGGTCCTGTGGAAATATCTAAAAACCCTTTTCTAAGTGAATACCAACACTTCACAAAGAACATCTCTTCCAAATTGTATTTCTTTAGGACCAAGAGTTTCGGCTTTGCATTGATATAACAGTCAGTCAAGACTGAATTTTATAAGAATTAGATTAGGCCTAGAGTTCTTAAATTGTGCTTTACGTAGCTCTAACCAGTAAAATCGTTTGAAACACTGTACAAAAAACACTAAACATATTAAAAGTAGTAAAAATCATCCGGGAAAAATGTGAAAAGAGACGTACCTTAACCGGAAAATTAACGTAACAACACAAACACAAGTAGATTTTCCACAAACACAGATTTTTAAGTCCATTGAGGGAGCATACGTCCTCTCGCCGCGACGGTCGGTACTGAAATGCGGCTGAGTGGAACACTGGAGACTCATGCGCATTGGCTCGCGACTAATTCACGTGTGTGCGTGCACACATATATATTCCTTATGTAAGGCGTATCCTTATGTGATGTTATATACCTATTTCGACGGAAAAGCGCTATTATGTTTCATATTGTTGATGACAGTCTGGAGATTTTAATATAAAATTGTGATTTTGTATGGGTTTAATCACGTTTGGACACGTTTGCTTAAAGTTTTATAAATTTTAATTGAGGTAAAATGTTAATTCTGGCAGGTTTTTAACGCTGGCAGGTTGCCGTCTCAGTAAAATAATCTTATTATTTTGGGACCAGCTGTGTCCCCTGGATTTACGCGTAAGACACGATCCGGTGGGAATTTTGGGATCAAAAATGGCTTTTAGTATTTTTGAAATCAGTTCAGTAGTTTCGAAGGCTTTTCTTTAAAACCAACAAAGAAATAAGATTTTCTATTATAATATAATTAGTATAAGTACACAAGAAACAGTTACGGCTTAAGCTTAAATCTAAAATAGGTATATACAGGCTAAGCTTAACTAACAGTAAAACCAACAATATTATTCACAGTTACATTATGATACTCTATTAAATAGCTTTGCCCTGACTGATCAACACACAGCCTAAACCGCTGATGGTAGAGGCCTGACATTTAGAGTTCTTTATCTGAATAAGGCATCTGATAAGAAAGGATTATAAGAAAATTCCTTTCGGATCGGGACTTATGCGGGTAAATCTACAGAGAACGGAACTCCTGGATGACTAAACTATGCATATACTAGCTGTGTTTCGATCATGTGGCAATTTCGAACAACCCTTTCTTATCGGATGCCTACATTACATAAGGAACATCCTTTTCAAATTTCAGCTCTTTTCTATCAGCGGTTTAGGCTTTGCATTGATAGATCAATCATTACGTCACTCAGGCAGGACAAAGCATTTTATAGATATAGATAGAAGATGTTATAGGGTCCCTAACTATGCCCACCTTGGGTATAAGTGGAGGAGTACTCTGTACCGTCAGACCATTCCAAGGAGCAATCGTCTGGGACACAAAAAAATCTCGAAACAGAAAAAATCAGCGGAACACACCAGTAATAAATAGTAGGTACTTTCTTAAACTGTTGTTTCACATAAATTTAATAGATAATCATCAAATATATTGCAGAAGCTTAATACATTAAAAATTAAGGTTTAGTTAACTGTTTTCCTATAATAAAATTATACATTACATTAATCCATATTTTATTGGCCATTGTATGGCCCTGAGCAGTTGTCCCTCGCTACCCCGCTTTGTCTAACTATTTAATATTCAAACAATAAAAAGTAAAACATTATAATTATTAATTCAACCTTGTTAAAAACAAACCCAACCAAAAGCAATTATTTTCATACCAAACCAACTAATTACTAATTTAAATGAAGCCTCAAACTCCATTACAAAGCGTATTAATTGACGGATTTTAGTAAATCACTGTGAACTTGAAAATTATAAATAGGTAAGTACCTACTACCTACCTCGTCCGCGAAGCCTCGGTATCATCCGTGTAGCCCCGGTATCGTCCGTGTAGCCCCGGTATCGTACGTGTACAAATCTATTAACAGTAGGGTGGAGTCAATGATGACTTACCTACTGCGCCGATCCCAAATAATTTGGAATTTTAGTGGACCCCGGGATCCCGACAAGGATGCAACCTCGCTTAGATGAGCAGAAGAAGTAGGTATACCTGCTACCTACCTTCGTTTTTTAATTGTAGACTATAATTTGACACATCTTCCTAAAGAAAGAACGTCAAATACAAAGAACCAAAAAGTCAGAGCGTAGTCTGAAATTTAAAAAAAAGTACAATTTTAGAGATCGGTAGACACAACTCAACACTCAGAAAAAGAACTTCGCGACAGGTGGCGCCACTGTTGAGTTCTCACTATGAATAATAAATTAAAATTGGTTCAGTAGTTTTTTTTTTTGTTTCAAACCTTTAACAAACGTAGTCGGCTGTTTTCTTCCTGGATAAAGATATCTTAGAGCAAATATGTTTATGTCCAATGAACATGCTCTTAAGTTTCGTTTTTTTTATCATTTTCTTGCTAGAATAGAAATACAAAAATTAGAATATGAAAAAATGTATGTAAAGAGATGGTGTAGGTGGGTTTTATGGCATAAACATATTTTTTCTAACATCTTTTATTATCCAGGGAGGACAGGAGGACTTTAACAGTCGACTACGCGTCGACGTTTGTATGGAGAAAAAAGTAGGTAGACTGGAGGGTTACTTCGGTTCGTTTCGATACGACAACGATACTGTCATAACGATAGTTCTACTGTCACCCTACTATCAGAATGTGACAGTAGAATCATCGTATGACAGTATCGATGTCGAATCGAAACGAACCGCATTAACCCTCCTGGACCCTTCTTCATGGTTGACTGAGATATGATTTGTCATTCTAATGTATTAATTTATGATTTTTGCCACACACTTTATCTGTCCCCTCAACTCGGAACTCGTTCTTATAAAAGACTTCAACGCGTTTCTTTTCTCATTTAGAAAGTATTTTCTAAGTAAAAACTGTATAAATGCCTGTCTACCTGTAGGTAATTGCTTTTAGCGATAAGGCCACCCATTTATTTAACGTTTTAGTTTTATGCTGTCTGTGTAACCCTACATTGCCCATTGTCTTATTTATGTATGTTAATCTGTATCTGCTACTTAGTCTGGGCTGGCGCAATGTCTAATATTAGACTATTAGTGTGTATTTGTTTTCCAAATTTTAAAGAAACCGTGAAGGAAAATATCGTCAAGAAAACCAACATGTCCTAGGACTCACCACAGTCTGAAGGCATAGGACATTCGCAAATCCAGAGTAGGCTCTCGTGGCGTCTTACTGCCTAACGTCTTTAAGAGGAGGCTCTTGCCCTGCAGTGGGACAAATTAACGGGTTAATTATTTATTTATATTTATTTAAATCTAACTTCTTCTTTCCTTTGTTTCTCATCTAGTTAGAGTTGTCAGGTCGACCTAAGGCCTCTAACTTGACCTAACGACTGCTGTCAGATATAACAACTGGGATTAACTGCTTAACGTGTCGCGCCGAAGTACGAATATAAATAAATATTGCACGTTACACACAGCTCAATCTAGCCCCAAACTAATCACAAGGCTTGTACTATGGGTACTGGGCAACGGATATACTACATAATATTATACCTACACACATGATACATAGAAATCACCCAGACCAGAACAAATACCTATTTATTTTAAGAATTAATATTGCGCGGGAATCGAACTCGAAACCATTCGCATTGTAGTCGGGCCTTCACCCGACACGCCACATATGGCAGAGGCCATCAAAGGAGCTCGAAAAATTGATTTTTTGTCACACACATTTTCGGTCACCCATCCAAATAATGACCGCCCCATGCGTTGCTTAACCTGCACAACTACAAGAACCTACTCCAGGCGAGCTTAAAACTAACTAGAAAATTACACTGATATTTCACGACTACGATGCAATTAAACTTTGAAAAAAGTAGAATAGTGTAAAAAATGATGGCACCAGACAGGTGTATTGCCCGTCTCTCTCCAACCGGCCAGAGGGGGCGTGCGTCTGTCCTTGTCTACCGGAAGATATTCTGATGGATAAAACTGTAACGGCCGGTTGTCGTAACTGACTTTTGTTGTCAGAGGTTGTCAAGCTTTTCTTTGGTGTTAGGGTTTTATGGCGGGAATTTGTCGAAATTAAAAAAAAATAAACATTGTTTTTTGATTTTAATAACGCGGCGACCATTTCCATACAAACTTAATGCCAAAATATATTATGAAAAATTAAGTTTTCTACCTAAAATCGATATTATTCGGATTAATATTCGGATATTTATTCGAAATGAAATAAAACGGAGAAACATTATTTTTCATTTTTACAGCGTAAATTACTTTTTATTGGGAATAATATAAAACAAATGTGATGTAAATGAGATGTAAACTAGTAATTTACCCTGGAAAAATTATAAAAAATGTTTCTCCGTTTTATTTTATTTCTAATGAATATTTTGGAAAACCTTGTGGTCCCCTATAAAAGTAAAATCTTAATCCGAATAGTATCGATATTAAGGTAGAAAACTAAATTTTTCATAATTTATATTGGTATTAAATTTGTATGGAAATGGTAACAGTCGCCACGTTCTTAATTGCGTTTGTTTTTTTTAGCATTTTTCAAAGTCCGATGTTTCGATGATTTTACCTCCTGGTCACGGGTAGCCGTATTAAATTATCGAAAATTTCATTTTTATATATTTCCGTCAATCTTCAATTTCACATTTAACGTTTGTCACAATAACATTTGGAAAATTTCTAATTGTTTTACTCGATATTTTTCTAAGTGTTTTCAACATTTTAGGAATTTAATATTTTGGGCATTCAACCTTTTTGGAAATTCTTAATTTTAAAAAGTTCAACATTTTAGCACTAAAGGGAATTTCGAACCAAGCCAGCTACTGTTTAAAATAGTTTACCCATTTCAAAGTTAGTCAAAATATAATTAGATGAATGGTGCCAACCACGTCGACTCTAATTATTACTTAGGGTACGAATGTTTGAGCATCACAGTCCGTTATAAGTATAACAAAGAACAATGCGCACGCGTCACTCGCTCCGGTAGCCCCTACACTACACTACAACTTCGTGTCGGACACTAATTCTAACTTCTATTTTTACTGTAGTTATTAGAAATGTACTGGTTGTGGAAGACTTCGACTGAGGATTGTCACCACCCACCGAACTCGTTGGCCTAGCTACATCTACCGATCTTGAACGGTCGTGCGGGTTAAGCAACGTTTGGCGCGGTCATTACTTGGATGGGTGACCTATAATTTTGTGGCAAAAAATCATTTTCTCGAGCTTCTCCGTGCTTTGGAAGGCACGTTAAGCAGTTGGTCCCGGTTGTTATCTTGGATAGCAGTCGTTAGGTCAAGTTAGAGTCCTTAGGGCGATCTGAAAACCAGGTGAGCCACACCACTACACGAAAAGAAGAAGAAGAACCACCCACCGGGCTAAGTTGTAGCACGTTGTTGAGCGAACTCGTCCGGGTTCCGTTGCTTAGGCCGACTTAGGTACAGTATAATTTTTCCAAATGAAATGATCATCGCCGCGGGCGCTAAGATCGACTGCAAGAAGGAAGACATGATTCTCTTGTAAAAATCATCACTGAGTTTGTGGTAACGTTACCGCAGTGGCTTTTTACAACTGTCTTCCTTCTGATGTCATATTATCTATACTGCTAAGGTATCAATGCGCCTACGCGTATTTTTTTTTTACACATTATAAGTAGATGAGCGTTTGACCACTAACTCACCTGTTAGTAAGTTATAACATGGTCTAAGTTGTAGCACGGTCGTCTAGAAGAAGGAACACAGTGATGGAACAGGATTCGACCGGACTTCCTTAGAGGCTGCACCGGTCAACTTATACGACACAGACAAGTTCAATTGACGCTACGACTTAGACCAGTGGGTGGTACCAAGCTGTGGCTGAACTGAAACTCTGAAACCTCCTATTTCGCCACATTCTTGGATTACCTAGTATCTAGGTAATCAAAATAGGACCTAGATGGGCCTATCAAGGTTAAAATGGTGGGTATTCTAACAACAACGGGGCGCGGCTTTCGAATTTTGATCCATCTTCTTGTTCAGGAAATTATTCAATTTCCTGAACAGTTTAACGTTTGGAACTGGCTCGTCTCGTCCGTCAGAGACGAGTTTGAAATGGATCACTATCAGGTGACCTTTCTCCTTCTAGTCTCTAATAGAGACCCAGTTCTATGGCCACATTATAACACTGCTGCCGAACTCGACTGGCCACATCTGCCGCATGTCAAACAAAATGTGGACAAAACCATGTTGGACTGGGCCCCGGACAACAGGCGACCCCGCGGTGGGCGAGCAAGTTAAGAATTGGATGGCGGGACGAGCTGGACTTGTACCTTAGGGACTGGACCCAGCTGGCACTAGATAGGGACCAGTAGAAGGAAAGGAGGGAGGTTTTTCCCTACAGTGGGACGGTATAATAAATGTTTTAAACCAATATTCTATTTTTATTTCAAGTGCTTGCAGGCTGCACTGGACTTTCATAGAAAATATTGTAAATAAAAGAAATCTGCAAAAACGAACCAACAACGCATCTTTATTCAATCTAGGAGTAACGACTCGCACGCTGAATCTTTGCATCTGTATTTTACCATCTGCTACAACCGCTCAGCGTCGACTATGCGTTATGTTTTTGCAGAAGCATTTTTCCTTTAAAATATTGTTATTAACAAATGTTGTTGAATCTTGTGCGTCCATTATGAAAACATCAGTTTCCCCCTCGTGGCGAGTGCCTTCTTGCCGTTACGTTGTACTTTCTTCGTCTCGGTCCGCCGCGCGCGCAGCCGGGGTTGGCTACTAGTGTTGGGATGTGGGTTATATAAGGACTTATCGATAGAGCTGTGAGTTATGTGGCTTATCGATATTTTAACGACCTCAGTGGCGTGTCGGGGCAAAGCCCGTCAGAAGGTTGCGGATTCGATTCCCGCCGGGTGCAAGTATTTATGCTTAAAAATGTCTCTTAAAAATTCTCTAATTTTAAGTTATTAGTAGATGGGAACTTTAAAGAATGCTACTTTTGATCCCGTAAATCCTGCGGGATTGAGACTAACGCGGGTGACACCGCGGGGCGCAGTTTTTTAAAGGAGTTTTAAGAGGTCGTTTTATTTTTAAGTAGGTATAATTAAATTTAAACCGTAATTTGGCATCAGCAAAAAACACGGTTTTTTTTTGCTTTTAAATCCTTCAAAAGTATGTTATTATTTGAAATGAATATTATTTAAATAAAATAAAATGCTAAACAATCATTTTTTGTTGGCAATAAAACTAAGTAAAGCACAAAAACTTACTCTAAATCTTTAAAGTAATTTCATTACAATAATAAATAGGATTTAATTTTAATAGATTTTTTATCGTCATTAAATTATAACTAGCTGTGTCCCACGGTTTCACCCGCGTAAGTCCCGATCCCGTTAGACTATCGGAATAACTGTATTTTATATATTAACCCAGATTTCCAGCTATCTGCATACCAAGTTTCATCGCAATCTGTTCAGTAGATTTTGCGTAAAAGAGTAACAATTAAACTAACTTACACTCTAACTTTCACCTTTATAATATTACTAACTTTACACGCGGTTTTACCCGCGTAAGTCCCGATCCTGTGGAAATATCAGGATCAAAAGTAGCTTATATTATTCCTCGATAATGTAGCTTTCTATTGGTGAAAGAATTTTTGAAATCGGTCCAGTAGTTTCGGAGCCTATTCGTTACAAACAAATAATATAGAAGCAGAATTTGGACATTTTTCTCGAAATTTTATGACGTTGTGATGACCTTATTTGCGTCCGGCCGGTTAGGTACAATGGTAATTAATTTAGTTTTGAATTTTAAAATGAATTATGAATTTTTGTTTATGAATTTTAATTTACTGTATTGCCCATTACCCGAAATGTTTACCTGATATAAAAATACCTAACTGAGCTTGCATACAATTATGACATCAGTCAATCTATACTTACTACATATAATATTCATTCGACGACCTCTGTGGCACGTTGGGCGAATGTCCGACTGCAATTACAGGCTCGATTCCCGCCGGGAGTAGGTAGGGGTATTTGTTTTTGTTCGGGTGTCCATACTTCTATACTAATATTATAAAGAGGATAGATTTGTTTTTATGGTGCGTGTGTGTGTGTGCGTCGGTATGTTTGTGACGAATAAACTCAAAAACTACTAAACCGATTTAAAAAAATCATTCACCATTAGAAAGCTACTTTCACCCTGAGTAAGATCCTGATATTCCCACGGGATCGGGAATGACGCGGGTGAAACCGCGGGACGCAACTAGTCTATACATATAAAATTCGCACGTTGGTCATATGTCCGACTGCAATACAGGGTTCGATTCCCGCCGGGAGTAGATAAAAATAAATTTTGTTGCTGTTCGGATGTGGTGGCCCCGTGGTAAGCTACTAAGCTTGTGTTACGGTGACTAGACAACGGAAATAATACTTATATTTGTTTTTCTTTTGTAAATACATACATATTATACATAGAGGGACACCCAGACCAGAAAAATATTTATTTTTTAAGCAAAAATACTTGCAGCCGGCGGGAATCGAACACGCAACCTTCTGCATTGCAGTCGTGCTTTCGTACGACGTGCCACAGAGGTCGTCTGACTTTGTATTTTATCGACACCTATCGATACTTCACCAAACGTCCCATCCCTATACTCCCTCAGCGGAAGTTCAATAATTGTGTCTTCCCCTACTCGAGTCCAGGCGATCAGTTCGTCTTCGTAATGCACTTTCTTATTATTAAATACTGCTTACTTCTATACAACACGTAATAATAACTGACTTAGCTAATGTTGTTTACTTGACTTTCTTGTGTTATTAGCTATTAGTTCACTTTTTAGGGTTCCGTAGGTACTCAAAGGGTAAAGACGAGACCGTTTTGCTAAGACTCCACTGTTTATCTGTCTCTCGATCTTATAAACCGTACCTAATGGTTAAAAACAGTTAAAGATTTCACAGATGACGTATTTCTGTTGCTACAGCGGCAACAGCTTCCTGAGATCATTTTAAATTTTTAGGGTTCCGTACTCGTTTTTACGGGACGCTATTACTATTACTGAGACTTCGCTGTCTGTCTGTCCGTCTGTCACCAGGCTGTATCTCTTATGCCGTGATAGCTAGAGAGTTGACATTTTCAAAAAAGATGTATTTTTGTAGCCGCTATAACAACAGATATAAATATTTAAGTAACGCTCCCATACAACAAACATGTACGTTACGGTTAAGCGCAACGTATTTTTACCACTGGTGCCATTTAGTGATAAACTGGCGTCAATGGTAAAGATATCGTTACGTACACGGGTTATTTGTTGTTATAGCGGCTACAGAAATACATCTTCTGTGAAAAATTCAACGGTTTATGAGATAGGTACCGCCTGGTGACAAATAGACAAACAGACAGACAGACAGTGGAGTCGCTTTACTATGACCTCTTCGGTCCTAGGTGAAAAGTCATTTTATAACATTGGATAATTTTTAGGGAACCCTAAAAATGAGCCAACTTCATAAAGTAGCACAACTATTTAGGTATTAGGTAGGTATGTTATGTACCTATGTAGGTACTTACCTACATATTTCTAAACCGAATCTCAAAACTCTAATTGCTAAGCCAATTTGAATGGATCTGATAAAAATGGACGATACAATCACTGCTTATAAAGTCTGAAACCGAACCGGTAACGTAGGTAAAGATATTTAATGTTAACTTTGTATAGAGAGAACTTCTGAACATAGGTAAGTAGGTAATTAAGTATTAACAACTATTTATGTATTCTGTGGTATTAACTTCAAATATTATTTCAGAACGGGATATTTACAGGAAAGTTCCGATCTAATGGGAATATCTTGATAAACAATATCTAACCAGATCTCCAACTATGGATTCGCCCCGGCCTATGTCGTAGTTTCACATTTCGGTAGCCCACGATGGCTTCTTCACGAGAAAAGATAACAACCATGTTAGTAAGCCCTATAGCCGCTAAACTCAAAATCCCTGTCGGGTTCATCGAAAGTTGTTGATTATTTCATGACGGAATGTCGTAGAACTTTTTTTTGTGTATGGATTGTAGGCGACATTGTTTCCTACACTTTGGTGTAGTTTTAAGACAAAAACCTCCTATTGGTGCAAAGCCTTATCAAATTTTAGACAAAAAATGTCTGTTTTGGCTAAAATGTCGATGGGTTTCATTACGTTTTTGTCATATTTATCTGGAAACTGCACTAAAATGTCGGAAACAATGTCGATTACAATCCATACACAAAAAAAAATTTCAACAAAATTCCGGCATGAAATAATCAACAATTTTCGATGAACCCGACATGGATTTTGAGTTTAGTGGCTATAGGGCATTTAAAAACTCACTTAGTAAGACGCTCTCCACCCTAACTCGTAACGCGAAGCGGTAACCCCTTGTTCCGTTGTATAGGTCGGTGCAGTCACTACACTCAGACACACAACTAAATAAAAAAAAACGTGTGGCACTCGGGGACTGCCGCGGAAAAGCTATTGGATAGCATTTTTTATCAACTTATGCAATTATAATTCTTTTTTTATTTTGTACCATGTTGCCATGGTAACCATGGCGGTGTTAGGTTTATTTCGTTACGAAATTTCTTTATTCAAAGCTCGAAGTCCTCGATAAAAGCTATGCAATAGCTTAAAATCATGTTCTCTACATGTAGGTATCTATTATTTCAACAGTTTTTTAAATCTCATTGAACTGGTAATGTACAGGATTATTTATACAAGAAAGAGATGGTAATACAAAGCTACGTAAGTGGAAAAGAGATATAAACTCATAAGAAATACCTACATACATTATGTTGGTATAGTCCGACTTATAAAAGATGCCTCGCGGAGAAACAAAACATCGACGATCGCAATGCTTGAATGCATCATTCTTGGATTTTTGAAATCTCGACTAGGTAAATAGGTAAAGTTTTTATTTTAGGTGAGGGCTTGACCCCTATACACTATCTTACAGGAGGGTAATTAAGTGACGGTCTAAGATGTAGCGCATTTTATTGTTGAAATTTCTTCAAAACAGTTTGAAGAGCATGGGCTTCTCTTTGATTTTCGCGATACCGCCAAGAATTGAAACTCAATAAATAATAAAAGCAACGCGATTAAAACCCTAAAATATTTTTTTAAATTCAGTTTGAAGAACGTTTGTGTTTTTGAAAGCCAAACGCCATCTTTTTCTTCTGTTCACGATGTTGGATTGACAAGAAACCTGAGATAGTCTACCCCCGAGAAGGGATCTGTAAAGATTTGGAGACCTAGGGCGTTGATAAAATGCTTAATATAATAAAAGCACGCAATTAGAACCAAAAAAAATATAAACGGTCAAATTGAGAACCTCCCCCTTTTTGAAGTCGGTCAACAATAAGTTTATTTCTACAAAACTTCCTTGTTAATTGCCGCGGAGATTCTTTTGCGAAAAGCACTTAGTGTTCAGATTGAGCGCACGCGTCGCTTTTTATTTACACGCACACTAACAAAGCAAATATAACTTCACACATGCGCACACGCACACATGTGTTAGATCTATCTGTGTGAGTGATGTGTGTTATGTTAGCTGCGCCTCCGGGCTTTACTTGCTTAAGACGCAAACCGGAAGAACTAACAGGGATTTTTTTTCTTTAAATCCCACAGATGAGCGTTTGACCACTATCTCACCTGATGGTAAGTGATGGTGATCTAAAATGTAGCACGCTCCATCTAGAAGAAGGAAGATGGCAGTAGAACAACATCCGAACCGTCTTCCATAATGGCTGCACCGGTGTACGTAACGGAACATGGATGCATCGGCTTGAATTGAAATTTAACACATGATCACAAAAGAGAAAAACCCCTTGAGGTTCTTGTCGTTTCTTCTCATCGGAGGGCGCGTTCCGAAACCACACTAAAATCATATTCTTAAGAGGATAGTCTCCATTCTCTTTCTCCATACAAACGTAGTTTAAATTTACCTCCCTGGATAAAGATATTAGAGCAAATATGTTTATGCCATAAAACCTATATCTGTCACGACAATGCATCTACCTTTTTATTTTCTAATTAAAATAATAATAAAAAATAAAAAAATAATAAAATGAAAAAAATAAAAAGGTAGATATGCATGACAGATATAAGTTTTATGGCATAAACATATTTGCTCTAATGTCTTTATCCAGGGAGGAAAATTTAAACTACGTTTGTATGGAGAAAGAGAATGGAGACTATCCTCTTAAAGTCTTAAGTCTACGTTTTAAAATAAGATATTTTCATACATTGCACTCAGTGAAAGATTTTTGGAATTTGACTTTGGCGTTACGACTTTGGCGGTTATAACTTTTAACCACCCACCGGCAAAGTTACAAGTTGCGGCTAAAACCTCTCACCATCTCACCAAGAAACGCCTTTTGGTCGACCAAAGGGGTTGAAAAACACAAGTACCCATAGACTAGGAGGGGGAAGTTGGTCATCTTACCTCATTAGTACCAAGTGGAGACTTACATGGTGGAAAGAGTAGGAAAAGTTATGGCTAAAAAACTCGGTCAGCCGCGATTCAGCCTGGGCCCGTCTGCTCAGCCCGTTTTTTACTAGCCATGTTACTTTCAGTCCGGGCCACAGGGCTTAGAAAAGCACTAGTGTAAGCATTTGATCACGGCATCCGATGGTAAATGTCAATAGATAGATAGCTTTATTGTAGGTATCAGAAAAAAACAGAAACAGAAAAAATAAAATTACAAAAATTACAAAAATAAGACAAATTTGACACATTTTATATATAGGAATACCTAATGGGCGGCCTTATCGCTTAAAGCGATCTCTTGAAGCACGCCCAAATAATGTTAACTTTTTTAATTCTCCCCTTTTGTCCCACCGCTGGTCAAAGCTCTCTCTTCCTTCAAATGAAATTCCTACTAATATTATAAATGCGACAGTAGCTCGGTCTGTCTGTTATATTTTCTCCCCTAAATCGCTAAACCAATTTTGATGAAACCCTTTATTATCGAATGCCTCCATCATATTAAAAAGAACTCACCCTCCAAATTTCAGATCTTTACTATCAGCGGTTTAGGCTGTGCGTTGATCAGTTAGTCAGAACAAAGCATTTTATAGTTATCCAATAATATTATAAACGCGAAAGTTTGCAAGTATGTATGATGTAGGTGTGTCTGTAAAGTCTGTATGTAGATATGTATGTGACTTTGTTACTCCTTCACGCAAAAACTACTGAACCTATTGTGATGAAACTTGGAACAGATAGCTGAAGGCCTGGAATAACAAATAGGTGCTATATCCCGATATTCCTGCGGGATCAGGACTGACACGGGTGAAACTGTGAGGCTCAGCTAGTCTTATCTATATAAAAGAAAGCCTATTAAAACTCAAGAACGGCTGAACCGACTTTGCTGAAAATGGGTATTGAGGTAGCTTAGAACCAGGAGACAGATATAGAATATTTAATAAGCCTCTAAGGCGGAAAAAAGTTCGCCGGGTCAGCTAGAAGAAGATAGATGACAGACGGACAGACGGACGGACGGACGGACGGACGGACGGACGGACGGACGGACGGACGGACAGACAGACGGACAGACAGACAGACGGACAGACAGACAGACGGACAGACAGACAGACAGACAGACAGACAGACAGACAGACAGACAGACAGACAGACAGACAGACAGACAGACAGACAGACAGACAGACAGACAGACAGACAGACAGACAGACAGCGAAGTCTCAGTAATAGGGTCCCGTTTTTACATTTAGGTACGGAACCCTAAAAAAACAGTCACATTTATGATGTTAGTAGGCTTAGTAAGTAATTTTAGTAGCGTTATGTGTGTGTGTGTGTGATTATAACAGAAACCTCTAGAAAGATAAATGTCAGTCGTGACATTACGATTGTAATCTGAAAATTACCTAGAACAGTAATTTGGTAAGTTACTTTTGTTTAAAAACTTTCAAAATTGTTTTCTTACAAGTAGGTAGAGAGCTACCTATTTTGAAATGTGTATTTAAATAGTTTTACTTGCAGCGTCCCGCAGTTTCACCAGTAGCCCCGATCCCGTGGGAATTTCGGAAAATCTTTTCTTACTGGATAACTTCACACCGCAAAGAACACGCTGCTCAAATTTCATGTCCCTAGGACCAACCGTTTGGGCTCTGCGTTGATATATGATACTAGCAGATTCCCGCGGTTTCACCCGCGTAAGTCCTGATCCCGTGGGAATATCGGGATCAAAAGTAGCCTATGTTACTCAGGGTGAATGTAGCTTTGTAATGGTGAAAGAATTTTTAAAATCGGTCCAGTAGTTTCGGAGATTACCCCCAATATACATACATACATGTTACCAACGTTACCTCTTTATAATATTAGTATAGATGTATAGATCAGTCATTCAGTCAGTCAATAAGTCAGTCAGGACTTTGAATTCAATATTTATAACTATGGTCTAAGGTCAATCTAATGATAGATAGATAGATTATAACTTTATTTGTACAACATAAAACAAGAAACAAAATACAGATAGGTACCTACCTACACAGCATAAAGACAAAGCTTAAAATGTAAGTTGCACAAATGGGCGCCCTCATCGCTGAAAGCGACTTCTTCCAGGCAACCTTTGGATGGAATAGATCAGTGCTCAGTGTGATGCTCAGTGACAAGTCGCGGCTGCTTCCCGAAGACTTTCCTTTGACATAACTACAAAATAGGCAATAGCTGTGGACAAAGGGAGAACATATATTTATGGCATAAAACCTATATCGGCCACGACCCTACGTTTTGATTTTTTTTCATAGATTTATTCTAAAAAACCCGGCCAAGTGCGAAACTCGCTCACGAAGGGTTCCGTACCACTATCGCAATTGGGGACGGAACCCTAAAATGGTTTACAACAACTTTGATTCAAAGAAAATCTGAAACTTATTAGAAACTCTTTGGTCAGTGAAGGCAGATTAGTATATTTGACAGATAGGGCAGCCATTTTGAATTCCATGACCAACTCGATTTGACTCGACCAATCAGAAGCGACCTCACATCGTACTAGAAATTCCCTTGTAGTTTTTGAAACACGTTTGTTGTATAGAAGCCCCTTTTAAATAATTGATTTATTTTGTTTTTAGTATTTGTTGTTGTAGCGGCTACCGAAATACATCTTCTGTAAAAATTTCAACCTTCTAGCTATTACGGTTCATGAGATACAGCCTGGTGACAGACGGACAGACGGACAGACGGACAGACGGACAGACGGACAGACGGACAGACGGACAGACGGACAGACGGACAGACGGACAGACGGACAGACGGACAGACGGGCAGACGGACAGACGGGCAGACGGACAGACGGACAGACGGACAGACGGACAGACGGACAGACGGACAGACGGACAGACGGACAGACGGACAGACGGACAGACGGACAGACGGACAGACGGACAGACGGACAGACGGACAGACGGACAGACGGACAGACGGACAGACGGACAGACGGACAGACGGACAGACGGACAGACGGACAGACGGACAGACGGACAGACGGACAGACGGACAGACGGACAGACGGACAGACGGACAGACGGACAGACGGACAGACGGACAGACGGACAGACGGACAGACGGACAGACTGACAGACGGACAGACGGACAGACGGACAGACGGACAGACGGACAGACGGACAGACGGACAGACGGACAGACGGACAGACGGACAGACGGACAGACGGACAGACGGACAGACGGACAGACGGACAGACGGACAGACGGACAGACGGACAGACGGACAGACGGACAGACGGACAGACGGACAGACGGACAGACGGACAGACGGACAGACGGACAGACGGACAGACGGACAGACGGACAGACGGACAGACGGACAGACGGACAGACGGACAGACGGACAGACGGACAGACGGACAGACGGACAGACGGACAGACGGACAGACGGACAGACGGACAGACTGACAGACGGACAGACGGACAGACGGACAGACGGACGGACAGACTGCGAAGTCTCAGTAATAGGGTCCCGTTTTTACCCTTTGGGTACGGAACCCTAAAAAAACGAAACGTAAGGGCATCGTCATGGCAGATATAGGTTTTATATCTTGAACATATTTGCTCTAATGTCTTTATCCAGGAAGGAAACTGACTATACTGTTTTATGGAGAAAGACACTTTACTCTATACAAACTTAACAAACGTAGTTTTTCTAAATTTTATATCTATTCCAATTAGAAAATGAAAAAAACCAAAACGGAGGAGCATGGTCATTGCAAATATAGGTTTTATAGCATCTTCTCTTCTCATCAGAGGGATGTTCCCGGTTGCATCCCTCTCGGGAGCTCTCGGGAATTGTTTTTTTTTTATTTGGGGTCGACGCAGTCGGTAAGTAATCATTGACCATACCTTCTGCAATTAGATTTGGCAATCTTTTTACTGTCGACCGCCTGCCTGACACCAACCCTCTTAGGGATCAAGCAGTTTATCCGCCACCGCGGAACTTAAGATCCCATAATCGCCTTTTACGACACCCACGGAAAGAGATGGGGTAACTCTATTCTATGCTGGGGCTACACGGCAATTTACATTTTTGCTCTGTCTTTTAATTATCCGGGAAGGAAACAATCGACTACGTTTGTACGAAGAACGAGTAGGTATCTCCTTTTTCTTTCGCCTAAGACAGTAATGAAAAATGTTACCAAGTTATCAAATGGGTAGTTAGTTAAGTTATAGCACCTGCACTAGTGTGTTGACCCGGCGGCACGTGCGTTTATTTATCAATTACAAGTTGCTCGAGATTTGAACTTCTCGCTCGGCCAGCCAACTGTGGCCAGTCGGAACGAGGGCCGCTATGTATAGCCGCTGGAGGGACGGGAGATTTCTATACGATTTTAAACTTACACATGGTTATTATTAAAGACGAAACGGATATCCGGTAACTATCCGGTATCCGCCATATCCGGCTCAAATTTAAAATCCAAATACCGGATAGCAAACGGGTGTCTGGATACCGGATGTCAAATAAATACGCACGACATAAAAATTGAAGTTACTTTAATCTTTATTTAAACTTTACTCCCGCGTCCCGCGGTTTCACCCGCGTAAGTCTCGATCCCGTGGGAATATCGGGATCAAAAGTAGCCTATGTTACTCAGGGTGACTGTAGGTACCTATCTAATGGTGAAAGATTTTTTAAAATTCGGTCCTATAGTTTTTGAGTTTATTCATTACAAACATACAGACACACATACACACAAAAATACATATCTTTCCTCTTTATAATACTAGTTCAGAAGTGTAGATGTAGATAACGGGGTATTTATTTACCATGTTTTAATTTGTTTTTTAACGAAGACAACAAGCCAGTACGTCAGCCAGTATCTTGTGAACAAGACAGTTGAAATTACGGGCGAAATATCGAGCTGCGTAAAAAAACAAATTTCAACATGGTAAATACCCCGTTATTTAATGATATTTATTTATATTATTAATATTTGTAATATATATATTTATAGATATTTGTCTGTTGATAAATAAATTTATTATTATTTTAATTTGATATTTGTAGAGATATTTATTAAAAAATATATATTATTGATTTTACTTCTGTTTTAGCGATGTTGGCTTTAAATAAAATTCATTCAGTCAATCCTGAAGAAGAGACCTGTAAATGTCTCGAAAAGTTAAGCGTTGAAACAATGCTAAAAGTAATAAACACCACGCGATTAAAACCCAAAAACCCGGCAAGTGCGAAACTCGCGCACGAAGGGTTCCGTACCACTATCACAATTGGGTACCGAACCCTAAAATCGTTAACCAATTTTAAAATTTGATAGGAAAATGTGACATATTTAGCTTCGATTCTTACTTCCATCATACGACCACACTAAAAAAAAAATGAAATAAAAAAAAAACTTTGGCACAAAGACAATCTGAAACTTATAATTAAGAAACTCTTTGGTAAGTGAATGCAGACTGGTACATTTGACAGATAGGGTAGCCATTTTGAATTTCATGACCTACTCGATTCGATGTTTTTGAAACACGTTTGTTGTATAGGAGCCCCTCTTAAATATTTGTTTTATTTTGTTTTTATTTGTTGTTGTAGCGGCAACCGAAATACATCTTCTGTGAAAATTTCAACCGTCTAGCTATTACGGTTCATGAGATACAGCCTGGTGACAGACGGACAGACGGACAGACGGACAGACGGACGGACGGACGGACGGACGGACGGACGGACAGACAGCGAAGTCTCAGTAATAGGGTCCCGTTTTTACCCTTTGGGTACGGAACCCTAAAAATGAGTCTAATATTGTTTTGTGATGTTAAAGAAACATTTTCACGTCGCGTGGTGTTTTGTTACTTTTAACATGCTCAACGTTTTGAGGCCTTAAATGGCATTTTCTTCAATGTCAATCCTGAAGAATTTGGAGAGTTTATACTTTTTATGATGTAGGCATAAGATAAGAAGGAAACCAACACCACGAAAACAGAAGGAAAGACAAACAATTTTGCTTGTTTTGCAGCTAAAATTAAAACAAACGACGGCCGCTATACATTATACAATAGCCGCTGGATACAATGAATATTACCGCATAACCTACCGTTTCAAGCTAAATAGTTCATCTCCATCCTAAGGTTACCTGGAAGAAATCGCTTTTAACGATAAGGTCGCCCATTTGTGCAACGTTCTATTTTTAAGCTTTATATGTTTATATACCTACTTAATGTATTGTAGTATGACTGTATGTATTGTATTTCTGTAAAGTTTATGTATAAGTTTACATCAACTTTACAGAAGAGCTGTAAAATACATGTCGATCAATAATTAATGACCCTACAAAAGTAGGGTTTCCAAAAATGCCTATAGACTCATTTGAGTGTTCCCCTCCACGGAAATCTTTAGTAAAAGGCGAAAGATTTATACGTTTTGAAGGGAAACCAGAGTTAATTCTAACGATCAACACTCGAGCTCCTCATGTGTCGTTGGCGAATCTTGATACCGCGATTCAGCGGTGCGCCATCTTTTTTAATAACGTCATCTAGCGGTCGCATTGTCGTACTAAACGTGTCAATGTCGAGTACTTTTGTAGCGTATCTTTAAATTATTAATGTATTAACGACGAGTGATTCGGGTACCCCTTAAGGTCTTCTACCTCTGGACTTTCGCTTGACACTCGTTTCTGGGACATCCTGTATAGGTATCATTATGTTTGTTTACGACGCCGTCTATTTAGCTTTTTGGTCCCGTATCTATAAATAAATAAATTATTGTTTAACCAACACACACGCCATCTAGCTGCTAAACATGGTGTTACTGTGACTAGACAAATATAATACTTATAGGTATGTATATTTTTCTTTTGTAAATACATAGATACTAGCTGCGCCCTGCCGTTTCATCCGCGTATTCAAGATCCCGTTAATCCCATTGGTTGCAAAATAAAATTTCTTCTAAATCTTCACTGTTTAACCGTGAAGAGGAATCAAAGAAATATTTAAACAAACAAACTTTTGGATTTATAATATTAGTGTGATTCGGAATAATATGAAAAGAGGAGAAATAGAAGTTTCTTGTGTAGTTAGTAGAAGCCCTTGCCCATTCCTTAGAAAGGACAAAAAACCTCAACTTGAGCTCGTTAAAATAACTTTTTGTGGAGGGGTTTAAAACATTTTTTTTGTATAAAAACAATAGCAACACAATCTATAACAATCTTCAGTTCAGTATCTATTACCGCCAGCGCATGTTCTCGCATAGTCGCAAGCAAGTAAGGCACACTTAGCGCATTTTTTTATATTCTCTCCGCAATTACGACACATATGTTTGTGTGTGTTTTATGTAGTCGACGTGTGTTTGTGTGTCATGTACCGGGTTAACTGTTAAACCGAGTACTTACTGGCAATACTGAATTACTTTCTTTAAGATGGTTAGACCTACCTAATACTTACACAGTTTTGATTTTTATATTTTACTGCCCAGTGCTAGTTTTCGTGCAAGTCCCGATTTCGTGCGAATTTCGAAAAATTCTGGCTTAGTGTATGACAAAGAATGCACTCTAAAAATTTCATGACCCTAGAACAAGTAGTTTGAGCTCACAGCAACCGACTGAACTTTATTATCTTCTCTTAATATAAAATGTCCATGTCACAATGTTAGTTACCGTACTCCTCCGAAACGGCAAGACCGATTTTTACCAAATTTTATATGCGTATTCAGTAGGTCTGAGAATCGGCTACTATCTATAATTTATAAGACAAAACAACGTTTGCCGGGTCAGCTAGTCTTGTATAAAATAAAGTTCAGTCAGTTAGGACTTTAAATTTTATATGTACCTAAGTATATAGATAAAAAAGTAAGTCCGCAAATTTGTAGGGCAAGGGTCCCCCCTTAGAAACGTGAGGCAGTAAGACGCCACGGGAACCTACTGCGGATTGGCAAAGCTATGAGTCCTGGCGGTTTCCTCACGATGTTTTCCTTCACCGTAAGAGCGATGATCCCGTTTAAATTTCCAAAAACCTCTTCTTATCGAATAACTCCATCTTAGTATATCTCTTTCAAAATTTCAGCTCTCTAATATCATCGGTTTTAGTTGTGCGTTAAAGTCAGGCGGTCATTCAGGAGGCAGGACAAAGCATTTTGTAACCTACCAAGACTAGCTGCGTAAGTCCCGATCTCGTGGGAATTTCGAAAAACCCTTTCTTATCCAATGCCATCCATCATAGGTATTGAGTCAAGAATCAAGAATATTTCTTGTTTTAGAGGATTGTCTCCATTCTCTTTCTCTATACAAACGTAGTTTACATTTTCCTCCCTGGATAAAGACATTAGAACAAATATTTTTACGCCATAAAACCTATATCTGTCATGACAAATGACAATGCATTTTTTTTTATTTTTTATTGTCTAATTAAAATAATAATAAAAAATAAAAAAATGAAAAAAATAAAAAGGTAGATGCATAGTCATGCATGACAGATATAAGTTTGATGGCATAAACTTTACTAAATATATTATTTGCTCTAATGTCTATATCCCGGGAGGAAAATGTAACCTACGTTTGTATAGAGAAAGAGAATGAAGACAGTCCTCTTAAGTGATAAAGGTACCTACATAGATAGGGGTCTTATATTAAAATATTTTGGATTCACTCACTAACCTACCATAGTGTTACCACTGTTACCATACCACTGTTACAGGCATACAATATTTCAAGTAAGATATTGTGCATTTAATCTTATTAAAACACTCTAAATTTCAGCTAAGTATCTAATATCAGTGGTTTAGGCTGTGCGTTGTGTGATGAACAGTCAGTCAATCAGGACAAAGCAGTTTATAAACATAGATAGATAAGAACAAGTGCCGCCACCTACCTTTTGTATAAAGAATCAATTCAAACTGCAGAGACGATAGCAGAACCAAACCACAGCGGATTTCATCGTGGGGTTCTGTTTTAGTTGAGTGTTTAGTGTACAGTGCTGACGCTAGATGACGTTAGTTGTAGAAAACACAGTTTACCTAATAGTTAGTATGCCTCAGCATTTATATTTCGATTTTTTATTTTAGACTACGATCTAAAGTTGGGTTCTTTGTATTTGACATTTTTTTTTTCAGGAAGATGTGTCAAATCATAGTCTACTTAAAAAAAACGGGGCAAGTGCGACACTCGCGCATAAAGGGTTCCGTACCACTATCACAATTGGATACGGAACCCTAAAATGGTTTACAACAACCAATTTTTAAATTTTATAGGAAAATATGAAATATTTATCTTCGATTCTTACTCCCATCAAACGACCGAATCACTCAAAAAAAAAACCTTGGCACAAAGAAATCTGAAACATAAAAGAAACTCTTTGGTAAGTGAAGTCAGACTGGTATATTTGACAGATAGGGCAGCCATTTTGAATTCCATGACCAACTCCTGTCCCTGTTCCTGTCCTTACTCCTTGTAGTTTTTGAAACACGTTTGTTGTATGGGAGCCCCTTTTAAATAATTGTTTTATTTTGTTTTTAGTATTTGTTGTTGTAGCGGCAACCGAAATACATCTTCACAAAAAAATCACATTTGATGTGTGGGAGCCCCATTTAAATATCCTTTATACCATTCACACTCTTAAAAGCTTATTTTATTCACGCAAAACAGTGAATAAAAAGGACTTTTACTCACGCTGTTTGGTGTTTGAATTTAGAACACAATTTACTCGTCGTCCATCTAAACTAAATGCATATACAACCTCATTGCGTGAAAAAAAACTTTATACAAACTCCTTGTGCTAAGAATACTCGATATACAAATTCTTTTTAGGGTTCCGTACCCAAAGGGAAAAAAGGAACATTTTTACTGAGACTTCGCTGTCTGTCTGTCCGTCTTTCGCTAGTCTGTATCTTATAAACTGTGATGCTAGACAGTTGAAATTTTCACAGTACATATATTTCTTTAGCCGCTATAACAACAAATATATGAAAAAAAAAACATTTAAGGACCATTCAACAAACGTGATTTTGACATAAAAACGCTACGATACCGCGATGTATTTTTACCACTAGCACTTTTTACCATCTAGTGATGAATTGAGACTGGCGCCAGTGGTAGAATAAATTTTAACGTACGCGTTGCGTTCACGGATTGGTTGCCGGTCCAGTGTTCATTTCAGGGTTCTGTACCCGATTGTGATAGTGGTATGGAAACCTTCGTACGCGACGCGAGTCCGACTCACACTTGACCGGTGTTTTTTTGTCGTAGTCATGGTATAAAGTATAGTATGCAACTCTTGAATAAAGTACGGATTTACATTGAGGGCCATGAACCACTGGCGTCGCTCAGGATTCTAACACTTGAATCACTCGCTACGCTCGTGATTCAATCATCATGAATCACTCCCTACGGTCGTGATTCAGTCGTTAGAATCCTTCACTTGCTCGTGATTCATCTACGGCCCTCGCACTAAATCCGTCTTTTATTCACTAGTTGCATAATATACTATTTTATTATTATTTTTAGTAAGTACCTATTAAAATGTGTTGTTATAGCGTTAACAGAATTAAATCATCTGCAAACTGTCACGGTTCATGAGGTTCAGTTTGCTGACTGGCAGACATACTGACAGACAGTGCAGGGGAGTCTTAGTAAAAGGGTCCCGTTTTTACCCTTTAGGTACGGATTCTAATAAAAAGGACAACTATGTACAGTAATAACTTTATTCTCTTTTTTTTTTTCAAATTAACAAAGAATTTAAGCTAAAGGTTCATAACCGAGGTTCTTATAATATATTATATTAAAACATTAAAATTTCAAATCGTCGATAAGTCGATAAAAAACTCAAAAAGGAATAATCGATATACATTCGCACATCACTAGTAAACCACACACTAGATACATCCCGGGATTGGTCCATCGACACTTACAACTCCCAAAGTCACAAAGTTTAATCAAAAACGATACAGTCTTTAGAACACACAAGTATACAAAACAAAAATCAACCACAATTTGGTTCTAAATAACAAAAATCAATATCATTATTAATTAATAATTACTTTGATTAATAATTGTTCTGAATAATGATTAATAGTAATGAAATTGTAGTAGGTACCCTAGTATTACCGGTTCAGGCGATAAAAATGGATAAGTACACAGAATCGACTTTTAACTGCATTTTATGATATTGTGTTCAATAGGCAACATGAAATATGTAGAAATACTGTCCTGTAATGTTCGGAAACGTATTTTTATGCAATGATTAAAATATTTTTGGCCACAATCAATGTTTAGTAGGAAAAAATCGTTAAAAATGTTAGTATTTAAAATTCATACAAAACGGCCGTGGGTGTAACGGCTAGCCCCTGACGTCACTGACGTAAACGAATTGACAACTTTTGAGTTTTTCTGACGCTCAATAAGTAATTGAATTATTTTGAGATATTGAAAATGGGTTATAGGTTTGAATGTCACCATGTTTTATAAACATGGTGGACATTCAAATTTTGAAAATACAAATTAACCAAATTAATTGACAATCTCGCCTTTAATAAAGAAACAAATGCGTGTTTAAGAATATTCATATTCAATAACTAATAAAAGAACTAAACAATTTTAGTGATTTTCAAGTAGTACGTATACCGAATTCAATAAGAACTTTAGTGTTTAAGAGGATAGTCTTCATTCTCTTTCTCCATACAAACGTAGTTTAAATTTTCCTTCCTGGATAAAGACATTAGAGCAAATATGTTTATGCCTAAAACCTATATCTGTCATGACAATTCATCTACCTTTTTATTTTTTTTTATTTTCTAGTTAAAATAATAATAAAAAATAATAAAATGAAAAAAATAAAAAGGTAGGTAGATGCATTGTCATGCATGACAGATATAAGTTTTATGGCATAAACATATCTGCTCTGATGTCTTTATCCAGGAAGGAAAATTTAAACTACGTTTGTATGGAGAAAGAGAATGGAGACTATCCTCTTAATGGTAAAGTCATGCAACTTAAATGACTTATTCTGGTATTAGTATTATTCAAAATACATATTATCACTTCATCATTATTTCAATATCATTACAGTCAATATTTAAATTTAATTCTAGATACCGATCTGTATTAATAACCCCAAGTTACAAGTAAAAAAAAATATCTTGGAGAATATCGTTTTCTATGCAATGTTGAGTCAATAAAGTTTCGATTGCAGTTTCAAAGTTAAATCTTCGATACTTGAAACATTCTGATAACAGCAGATCTTAAACTCAGCGGTTACCTATCTATTTTTATCGTCTTCTGTACATTATTACGGGACTAACATAACAACAAACTAACCATTTAAAAACAACAGATAATAAACATTTCATGATAAAATTTATAATCATAATTAACTTAATAAATGACATCTAATATTAACGTGTTATTTTTATAATAATAATATTTTAATGAAACCAAATTATCGATTAAACAGCCATTAAATCACAGGGATAATATAACTATAATAAATTGAAATCAAAATAATATTGTCAAATAATAATTAGGAAATTATTAAAATAATAATATTACCGGTTTTGCTTTCGCTTCCATCAAGTTTATCAACCAATATGAGACATAACACAATTTCGATATCAACATTCATTATAATCATTATGATTTCGTCGAATATTATGAATAATAACGATAAATCATTTTAGGAACATAAATAATAAGGCGAAACGTGAAATTTTTAATTAAATCTATTTAAATACAAATTATTTTTAACTATGAAATAAAATATTAATTTATTTTAACTTCGATATCTTAAATAAATACTTACTTTAATGAAATTGAATTACAATATAATTTTATTTTTTTAATTAGAAATTGTGGCAATATTCTGGAAGAATTATTTTTTAACGGTTTTAATAATTCTAAAATTTTATTAATAAAATCTACATCATTAATAATACCGCTTTAAAATATGCATTCCATGCATTCACACAAACTTTTATTCTAAAATTTAACATACATTTAGATAAATCTCTAGATAACCACATAAATTCATCTATCTATCTATTATTTTTATTATTTATTTATCAATGGTACTGATATTATTGATAAGTAGACGTTATCACAATTATTTTCGACAACAATTTTATTATTTATTAATGTTGTCTTTCTTTATATTTGTAATTTGGCTTTCTCATGAATAATAAAATAATGTACCTAGTTTACATGCCTTTTTATAGTCGGAATCTTGCATTACAATGGTCCCCCGATTAACAAGATATTGTTTGACATTGTCAATTTTATTATCTGGCAATAAATATCAAACGTGTAAGGTAATTGTAAAATTGAGGCTGAAAGCACATTAAAGTGCTATAATTATGCTGTTATTTTATAATTTCTTGATAATATTGTAAATATGATAACTGCTCTTAACGTCTTTATTTGATAAGAACTGAACCGATTGTTATAAAACTTCATTTGGGGTATTCACTATTCAAAGAGCTTCAGTCCAAACCCAACGTCGGAAAGTTTATCTGTCTCGCTCAGTGCAACTATAAGATAGTGACGGGCATGTCAAGTTGACTATTTTGAAGCTCTCTAGATACTACCTGAGTAGATGATTGGAGGACTAAAATAATGTTTACTTTGTAATACCTATGCGTGTTTTATAAACCACCAATCTGTATATTTTACTTATCAGGATTAAGCCGATAAAGTTACAGTTAATTAAATATATTTGAGTCAGAAATAACAGTTTCTTGTCATCAATAATATCAGTATAATTAAAAACTCCTAGTCTTATTCAGAACTATTGCGATCATAAGACGTCGATCACTACAATACAAAGTGTTCTACCATCCACATCGTTTAGGATGTAACTTTTAATTGTTCGATATTCATTGCTCATTTAGCCAATCGTATAGTTCAATTACTTATAATGAACACAGCAATGTACTGTGTAGGAGGGGACACTGTCTTCATTGGTCTTTTCACTTTCGTATGTACTTTAAATCTCTAGATATCTATTTCATTATTTTCATAGATCTCCATGAAAACTAAAGACCTACGCTTATATATCACGCTAGGAAAAAATCGGATCAGTATTTGGCACCATACTTTATAGTCTTCCTTTTGTCTGTGTGCCGCATTATACTGATCTGTTGCCGTAGAATAAAGACAATAAATATTACTGATCGTTTCTTATCGTTGTCAAAAAAATCTAGGCCCCAAAATACTGCTAAATTCTAAAAAGATCTAAGTTTCGGGTCTTTTCAAGTGACAGTGTCCACCATTTTACAAACAACATACCACCAGTATATTTAATGCCTATGCATCACTAACATTGAGTAACGATTATATGAAATAACCAATATCGAAGGCACTAGAGTTCTAGTGGATAAAAGGCACCCAACACGTTCAATATTTTCTCAAGCCGCAAGCGTAAAACAGTTTTGAATATTATTATCATTTAAATCGATGGGTTTGGCGCAAGTAACATTGTTTATCAATGTCCGAGTGGGGTCAAAGTTTGACAAGTGACTTGCTATGACAATCGTCTTTACTACGCCAGCGCAGTTCAGCTTGCGGTTTGAGCTTGACTTTTTACTCGTGTCCTGGGCGTTTAAGATAAAACAAATCAGACATTTTGTTATCTAACAAGTGCATTATGATATTTTTTAAGCGGAGCATCTGTAACCTTACAAAATTACTAAATAAGTAGGTATAGTTTTTTTGTAAAACAGCACATTCTTGTTAAAATATTTTGGTTCAAATAGTACAGAACTTAGATAGAAAAATAAATGTTTGGAGTTAAAACTGTTTAAAACTTTGTAAATAACATCTATACTAACAAAATATTACTTTCATAATTTCATATCTATGTCTAGGTAGGTATTTGTATTACTGTACTAGTTCTCTTCAGATGAACACTCCGCTTTTTCACCAACCTTGTCTGTAACTGGGCACACATAACATCCAGCCTTCTTTCTGTATAACTATATGATCTAATTGATATGACTCAAACATCTATTGACTATGCAATTTCTGAAACTATTTTGTCTTTTAACACTTCAAAGTTCAAATCATTCACAATAGTCCACACGACGGTCAAGCTTCAAGCATGATACTGCGCAACCGTGACTATCGATCTGCATATATTAAGATCTCCGCTCATCATTTACTTATTCATTTCATTCCTGTTCAAATCCGTATGTTCTTAAATGACAAGCGGACAAGAAAAGCCAAAATGATTATTTTCACTGCAAATATTATTAAATAACGGGGTATTTACCATGTTTAAATTTGTTTTTAACGGAGCCAATAATTTCAACTTGCTTCTTCTATTTTAAGCGAAAATATCGAGCTCCATTAAAAACAAATTGAAACAGTAAATACTTCGTTATTTAATGAGAAAAAGCTTTACCCTAAAGTCATGCGCAGCATCAAATTTAAAGCTTGAAACTTGAACACCACCGAGCATTCAACGGCCATTGCATTGTTATCTGCTCAAAAATTCTAACATTAAAACCTTATAATACTGTTAATTAAGACTAGTAAAAGGAATCTACATGGAGAAAGGACATAAAATCCGATGTAGTAAGTTTAAAATGTCACTGATTATCTTATGTGAGTAAAATACTGAAATTTACCACGACATCCCTTTTATTCAGGATTCTCGTTCGAATTGCAGTAATTGCAAAGAATTCATTCACATAGCGCAAATACTTTGGCCCTTCAATATTATTACATTTTAGGGTGTTTATTTTTATTTTGACTAAACTCTTAAACTATGAGAGTTCGGTTTCGGAGTTTTAAAGGCACAATGAGATTCATAGCGCGATCTCAGCCAAGAAATAATTTTAGTGTAGGTACTGTAGGTATACCAGAGCTTACTTGAAATCTGAGGTAGTAACGTGGGTAATGACCACTTTATCGTTACTAATTTCTGCTAATGTGGTATTTGTAGAGCCTTATGTGGTTTTTATAACGTCATTTATATGTTTTATACCCAAGTAAGCTCTAATAGTCAGAAAAATGTTAATTAGGAGCGTTTAGCATCTCATTATTAGTGGTAAGAATTTATCAATATAAAAAAAACGCCCTGATAATAATAATGGGGGCTAACTTCCACTCCCCTCTGATTCCATAGTTCCTGCTATGTATGACTAGAATGAAAAGGAATGATTCCCGAATGTATTCTGGAATGAACTTGGAATGAAGAGCGGAATGGAAGTTTCGATAAACTTATTCAATTAGCACTGACATTATTAATCACTTTTATAATTATCTTGTCGATTAATAATCATAAATAACAATATCGTTCAAAAACAATTTCTTATTTACATTATTAATCAAAATGTTTATCAATCTTAATTAATAATTATCAATTTTATAGTTACAATATTTACAATGACAGTGCTAATAATAATACCAATTAATCGTTCAACAATCTAACCGACAAATCTGATATTTAACATTAGGCAGTATCGTGTTAGATTTTAGATATTAAAATACACTGATTAACCTAATAATTGTTGTATTAAGTTCAATACCGCCGTTGGCTGGAAATCAAATAGATTCCACTGGAAATTAGTCACTATTTAGTGATTAATGTCACTTTGAATCTAGTGTAATGGCACTAGAGTTACACGTAGCTTTCCATGTGAGAGCTTGTAGACGGTCCCTAGAATGATGCTTCGACTAAGTATGTCCCGTCCATCGCTACTCCAGTTTGGTTACCTTGCACTGTGCTTCCTGCTGGGATGTACTTTCCGCAAGCTTGCTGGAAAAAATCGAAGGAGGCAGTTACGTAATAGAAATCATGAGTTTGTTTTTTAATTTATAAACTTTTAGTATTGAAAATAATGAATGTTCCAAAATTCCATGCCTTAATAGATTTTAACCCACAATTTCCATCTGGGTTAAAATTAGGAAACTTCTTTTGTGATTCCCGAGATAGTACCTACCCGAGCCACAGCCGTTGAATTTTGGAAAAATATATTTTCAAAACTAAAATTAAGTTATAGTATAATGAATTAAGTATCTGGATTCACTTAGCCTACCTGATCTACTACACAATGACATCTATGCCCAACATCGAACAAGCTAGAATACTTTCCTTATTTTATCGGTTTGATACATGACTGTCTTTTTTTTTCAATAAACTTTTGGCTGAAAATCAACCAATATAATTACAAATACTTTTTACTATGAGTTATTAAACTGATTATGAACTCAGTCATATTTTTGTTCGATATTTTGTTTAATTTTAATTTTAAAAAAAGTCAGTTCTAGTATCAATTCCTAACCGCTGTAACAGAAAAACACTGACACGTAGCAAAGTGTTTGGGGAGTAAAACTACTTGAAAGGTGTGTAAATAATACTATATGTGTGCTGTTCATGCTAAAATGTAGACCGTCGTGTGTCATGTAAATGTAGTGACTTGTATGTTATTGTTAGTAAACTATGTAAATTTGAAAATAGATGGATGTCTTTCTGATGTCCTGTGTAGATAAAAACAGTGATCAAAGTCTTCCCACTGATTTTTGACACATAAAATGATTTTAAACATTGGAAAGTACCAGCTTCGGGCTTCAATACTGCCTTTTCCGCGACTAAACTGCCAAATAATCAAGTATGATGTGTGCAGTGTGTTGGCAACAAATTCAGTGTGTATTTTTAATTAAAAAATATATTTATGAAAGTAATTTAAATAATAATTAAACAGCCACGACATCCTTCATAATTCACTGTTTAGCATTATTTTACTGTTCAATTTAAATTATAAAAGTACATTTACAAACACTGTCGGATCTACTTTACATAGGTCGCTTTTTTCTTAATACATAGTTTAATGAGTAGTCTTAAAATGTGTTTTGTATTTCATTATATAAATTTATACTGTAATAATACTAAAACAAAACAAATAGTATAAATATACAATATACAAAACAGTCGTGAACTGGAACTATATACTTGTTATATAAGTTTGAAAATATAAGAACCTCAAATTGTTACACACAATAAACACATTTATCAGAACTACGCAACAAAATTTGTATAAGAAAAAAGCGTACCTTTTATAATTTATACAAAATAAAAAATAAGACGAAAATAAAATGAAAATTGCTCTCAAATCACAGCGACAGCAAAGCTTACAAATTACAACGACATTTAAATACCACTTCAGTTTATAAATTATTTTATAATAATAATATAACTTTTATGATCAAAGCAACTATATTTATTGCAGCCAACACCCTGCAGACATTTAAAGCCTCAATTTTGATACGACGATAATTATCACACAGCGATTTGTATTATTAATCAGTTATGTTATTTTTTAATTATCATTATTTATTATTTTGATTATTTTATGATTTTTTTTATTATTAAATAAGTAATTTACATATTTTAATTGATCGTGCTAATTAAGTTTTAAATAAATAATTATTATTTCAGAAAAAATAAACATTTTCCTGTAATAAGAACCAACTTTTTTACGTGAAAACAAATTGACATTATAAAATAACTTTAAAGAAGATCGGCGTTTTTCCTTAGGGATTTTACCTGGGGGTTAGAGGTACCTTAATTTTATTTTATGTGCCATCGCAAATTACGAGACATGGATTATTCAATTGATATAGGCGAGCTTAAGCCATGGTGTTAGTATTTTCGTCCTATTCTTAATAAGTTAAAAGATATTGGGTGTTAAAGTTTCACATTTGGGAGTTTCACACAAAACACCACTAGATGTCGTTATTTGTCTTGAATATCCATAAATCTGAATTGGTATACCAATATGGCAGTTAATCAAGTCATCTTTCAGTCAATAAATCATATTAGTTAAAAATAATTATTTTCTTTATAAATTCTGGACCGATACGTGGAATTCTGTAGTAATTTAATGGTTTTACAAATTCAGATTTATGGACATTCGAGACAAGTAACGACATCTGGTGGTGTTTTGTGTGAAACTCCCAAAAATGCGAAACTTTAACACCCAATATCTTTTAACTTATTAAGAATAGGACGAAAATACTAACACCATGGCTCTAAGTTTACGTAATCAATCTAATAATCCATATTTTATAACTTGCGATTGAAACAATTTGTTACAACAAATTGTTTGAAGTGTCGAATATGATGTCTGTGGAACAAAGCTGGTCCATTTTGAACGGTCTTCTTAATACCCGTTACAGTAAAAAGAAAAATTATTTATACGAAAAGTTAAATGAGAAACAGTTTTTCTCTAATAAAGCGCGCTGTGTACGTCCCGTTAAAAAAGACGACGCGGACGAACGCCATTTTTTTAATTTCATCTGCGATCAAAACCTAGAATTTAAATTAAAAAAAAACGCGGTTGAAGGACGTATCGTACTTAATTTTTATTTTTGACTCGCTGCGTGATAAAACCTTTCTCACGTACTGGTAGAGGATCTTCGCTCGGCGCGGCCGACATTGACGTATCGGAGGGACGCGATGTCGCTGTGTACCGACGCGCGCCCTTCGCTCGGCCTTTCCTACTCGAATCTAACAGCAGGACCTGTTAGCCAATCGAGAACTAAGATTTCTTGTGAATGTGTGTCGGGAAAACGATTTTGTGAGATCGAGCTACTGGCACAGTGACTTATAATGCCCCGGTGCATCTTTTCACGTATTGTCACCCTTGACTACAACCACAGTTTATCTCATAGTTGGCGTCTTGGCACTTCTAACAGTTGCCTAGCAACCAACAAATTTGTTTCACGGAATATATGGAACCGGAACATTAAGCCCGTTTTCAGAAAAACAGTTGCAACAAGCTTGCAAGCTAACTTGCTTACATTTCGGCAATGATATAATCGCTTGCAATACGCACGCTATTGTCAATTGACGATGGCATGACGATTGCTTGCTTGAAACAATCATTCCAATGGGTCAATTAGCCGAAGTCTGACACTTGCTCGTTCGGACGCCAACAGGGGAGCACCGTGCAAAAAAGTCACTATGCCAAGCTCTTATAACTTTAGTAGGTACATTTAGTGTAGTGTAAAAATGAATAATGAAAACTGTAAAGCTGCCGGAACCAAAAAAAAATAAGTTTATAACAGTGTGTGACTTTGTGTACTTAATACATTTTTTTTAATGAGACGGTTGTAGATAGGTATTTGGAAATTGTCTACAAATTTATCTAAAAAACACGTAATTATTAGCCTACAAAAAGTCAAACGTGTATCTACTAAATCTTTTACTCTAGAAACTAGTACCTAAACAATAAACTATAAATTTAGGATGAAATACCTACTAATTATAGGTACCTAAAATATATAATTAATCAAATGCACAAAAGTTTAATTTGATAAAAATCTAAAGATAAGTTTAAGAATAAATGAATCTACTCTGAAACATCAAATAGGTAAGTAGGTAGCTATGTATTTCATTACATTATGTCACGGGTTTTATTTCCTGTTTTTATTTATTTTCTTACCTCGTAAGTAGAATTTTGATTGCCAGGAAACCAAGAATATTGTAACATAACGAAACGTGGAACTAAAAAAATAATATTCGAAGCGAGTAATACCCGGATAAAAATGTAATTATATTTACAAATCGTATAAAAAATTAAATATCATTTATTAACATTAGTAAATTACTTAATCGGATAAGTTTAGAAAAAACCTATTTATTTTTAATCAGCATAAACTATACCTAAACGTTATCTTACCCGAATTAAACCACCTTCCCCTACATTTGTTTTCGAGCGATCAAACCATACTTACCAGTTTAAACTTACAGTAATATAGCCAAGCTCACAACGACATAGACCCTACCAATATTATAAAGTGTAATGTGTACACACATACATATTTTATAAATAATAAATATTACAGCAAGGAATTTTAATATTATTTAATTTAGCCTCGTTACATATTACAGGTACTTCGTGAGCGCTTTTAAAGCCTGTCCGCAAGTAGAGTCAACATTAAAGTCAACAGTGCAGTCGACGGTAAAGTCAACGGTAAAGTCAACGGTACAGTCAACGGTACAGGCAACGGTAAAGTCAACTGTATAGTCAACGGTAAAGACAACGGTAAAGTCAACGGTACTGTCAACGGTACAGTCAAACGGTACAGGCAACGGTAACGTTAAAGTAAAGTCAACAGTAAAGTCGACGGTAGAGTGGCTGGTCGGCGTACCATACTATCCTTCTGGATATACCAACAATGGCAGCATAGACAATATTGGTTAAAATGGTAGAGTAGATTAGTACTCAACTAAAATTAAATATATTACAAGACATTGCACACAGTGCCGTCTAGTCCCAAACTAAGCAACCAGGCTTGTACTATGGGTACCTACCAGTAAATGGGTAGGTATACTACAAAATTACTTTTTTCATGTAAAATAGTAAAAAAAGCCACTCGAATCAAACATTTTATGGTCAACATTAATACTTGTTCGCGGCAGGAATTGAACTAGCAACCTTCTGCGCTGCAAGCAAGTCGCCCGACGTACCATTAGGATAGTTAGTAATCTACCATGTCAATCTACCGTTTACCCGGACCTCAGGCTTTTTAAGCTACACAATCTCTGAGCTTTTGGAGACAAAGGAGAGGGGGGTGGCTTCATTAGCTTCGCAAAAGCTTTAGGCAAACCACCTGAATTCGTACAGATGTCGCAGGCAACTAGTTTAATCGGTCATTTAGTTTACGGCCTAGGCCAAATAATCTTTTTTAATGATCCTACAAATCGTAAGCCCTGATAACAGAAAAAATATCATTTTTTTACACACGATAGCTGAACGTTTGACCACTATCTCAACCGATGTTAAGTGACGGTGTGGTCTAGGATATAGCACGCGCATATAGAAGAAGGAAGACGGCAGTGGAACAAGGTTTCATTCGACAGAAACTAGGACAGATCCGTAGCCTCTAACTAAAGCAACCACCTGGTCAGTTCGCGACTATTAGGCAGAATGTCTTCTTTTCTCATCCGAGCGATGATCCCGGTTGCATCTCTTTCTGGAGCTCGGGGTCCACAAACCGTAAATAGTTTTTTATTTATGTCGGGGCAGGTTGGTAAGTCATCACATCATCGACCATACCTTCTGCAAATAGATATGGCAATATTTTTAAGGTCTACCGCCTGACTCACACCAACCCTCCTAGGGACTAAGCAGTTTATCCCCCACCGCGCAAAAAGTAATTAAGCTTTGCTAGTCTCCCTCAGATCCTTTATGCAGAATATCATTAAGGAAGATTATTTGACCTTGGCCTTTAACTAAATGGCTGATTAAACTAGTTGCCTGCAACATAGTCACAGATAACACACTAGCGGTTGGTGAAGCTACATTTATATAGAAATTTACGCATTTATTTATGGTCAACAAAAATAAAATTTAAAACGAATCTCTTTATTTCTTATTGAATTATTCTCTTGGAAAAGAATATAATGGAAACATTTTTCTTGGTCTCCGTTTATTTATATTGAGACAATGTGTGAATCACATGATCACTGCAAAAAAAACCCCATGAGTTTCTCGTGTCTTCTCTCATCGGAGATCACGTTCCGCAGACACACTAAATAAAATAAATACCTATTTAAAATAAACGTTTCAAAACGATTAAGTCTGTGTAAATATCTTATTGAATAAAATGTTGACTTTGACTTTGACCATACTGCAAAACGTAAACTATAATTATTTTGTGCTTTATATTTGCACACAAAAGCACAGCAAGGTACCTCGTATCTCGAGTGTAGACTGAGCGGACTGACGCATCTGACTGACCGGCGACGTCTCTGTCGTCAAATATAAAATCGTGCCGTGAATAGATAGTTTTAAAACCGCCCGCCCGCGCCGCGTTACTTCAACTTCCAACCAAAGAGATTGATTTAATTTTTGCTACCTTAATTTTAAATGTTTGGCTGTAGTGTTTTCTATTTATTTATGTGATTTTTATTTTACACATTAAAAGTAAAATTTCACAATAATAAATTAAATTTTAATAATTTTCCTAACCCTTAATAATTAACTAAATAAGTATTTATGTATTTTATGTTTACCTAAAAAATAAAAATTAGTAAAATTAGAATTTACTTATTTGACGAGTTTTCAAGATTAGTCACATAACAATCTATAATATTAAGATAGAGATGACCTCGAATTTTTAATAACATTATTACAGTCATAATAATATTTATATTCCGGGGGGAGCGGTGAGGATGTGTGGGTCTCCTGTACTGGCCTAAGGATGGTAGGTGGCCAGAGGTATACCCACTAAAACTCCACCAGTTCCGCGCACGCCTTGATGTTGGAGTAGAAAGCGGGGACACATTCGTACTCGTCCGCGTCAAACGTACCTAACCTAACACCCTTACTAAGAAAACACAACCTACAGACACAAAATACCAAAAGCTCCAGAATCAAACACCAAAGTCACCTGGTATTTTTGAGAACAACACCCGCAGCGCGCACAGCAGGCCAGCAGCGCCGGCGCACGGCCGGAGTGCGCGGGCGACGCCAGCGGAGACGGCAAGTTAAACGTACCTAACCTAACACCCTTACAAAATTTTACGACCACTTCGTCATGAAACGTACCTAACCTAACATCCCTAACCAAGATAACACAACCCAGACACAATAAAACAAAAGCTCCAGAACAAATGTCCAATGTCACCTGGTACTCACAACCTAGACACAAAAAACGAAAGCTCCAGAACAAAACACCAACGTCACCTGGTACTTCTAACCTATCCTAACCTAACCTAACTAAGAGAACACAAAATACCGAGAGCTCCAGCTAACAGATCATCAACGTCACCTGGTATTTCTGAGGACAGCACCCACAGCGCGCACAGCAGGCCAGCAGCGCCGGCGCGCGGCCCGAGTGCGCAGGCGACGCCAGCGGAGACGGCGAGCCTGGACGCTTGGCTGCGCCGTTGAAAGGATTCTCCATCTCTATGAACTCTCGGTCCTGGAAATTGTACGATGGGATATCTGGTTTAGACTGTCGGGTTCCAATTTATTTCCGGTTACAGAAGAAATGTTTAGTTAAGGTAGTTTAACTGTCGTTCGCATAGCTGGTTCTGTACGATTTTAAGATCATTTATATAACTTGCAATGTGATTGTCTGGGTAGAATCTTGTAAATTTGACCCACTTCCCGGTTACTGAATGAGCTGAAATTTTGCATACATGTTTAAATGTTTCTTTAAACAATGTTTTTAGGGATGGATTGAAAATAACCGAAAACCCCCGGAATATAATCGGAATTATTCGATCAACGTCGACCGATGCCATGGAGCGGCAATCGAACGATTAGTTTAGTCGACCGGTATCCGTCGATCAATAAAAGCTACCACACCAATCGATCTGCGTCGACCGATGTCATCTATCATCCCTAAGCCGATTTAAGCCGAAACACGGGTGTTATAGAGGTCTAGGCGAAGAACTTTTGTTCCACGATTTTTGGAAGTTCGATTTTTTTTGTTCCCTAATTTGCAATCTGGAAACCTGCGTCAGCTATACAAGCTAAGCTAAACCAACTTAGCCTAGTTTTCGATCTGTAACCGAGGTTCATGCAATCGAAATTATTAGTAAAGTTTACTTTTTAAACGTTAGTATCGAATTAAACTCAAAATGCCACAACGTCCAGCTGGCTTTAGAAGGTTAGGAATAAGATGAACTGAATCTATACCTATCCAAATCCAGACTTAATTTCACTTTATGAATACGCACGCAAATTTCGCGCCAATTTTGAGGACGGTCGTCACTCTGAAATTAAGTTATGGTTCTGAAACAAAGTTATTTATATAGGTAGATAGCTGTGTCCCGCGGTTTCACCCGCGTAAGTCCCGATTCCGCGGGATTTTCCGAAAACCCTTTCATAATGGATACCTGCACACCACAAAGAACACACTCTAAAATTTCATGTCTCTAGGACCAGCGGTTTGGGCTGTGTGTTGATATATAGGTCAATCAGTCAGGACATTGAATTTTAAAATAATATATATAGATTATCTACTCTAATATTATAAAGAGGAAAGATTTGTATTTTTGTGTGTGTGTGTTTGTGTGTGTGTATGTCTGTAAGTTTGTAATGAATAAACTAAAAAACTACTAAACCGATTTCAAAATTTCTTTCACCAAAAGAAAGTAACACTACTTTTGATCCCGATATTCCGGGACTTACGCGGGTGAAACCGCAGCTACTACAAAAGTCAGTATTCTATATTCTTCAAATGTCAAAGAACTCACAGTAGTATGCTCCAAACATCTAAGCAGGTGATGATGCTGCAACTCGAAGATATCTTCATCCCTTCCAGCGTCATCCAGCTCCACTCCTGACTCCTGGGCAGCCAGGCGGGCTTCAGCTGCCTTCTTCTTTGACACAAACGCGGCACCTGACGATGCCTTCGCAATGCGGATGCGGGCGAGGCGGGCTTTCTGCAATTTTTTTTAAGTTTTTATTTAGTAAAACTCCCTGACCCGGCCAACTTTATTCCGCCTTAGACACAAAAAAGTAGGTATCCTATCTCCTGGTTCTAGCTACCTTACCACCAATTTTTAGTCAAATCGGCTCAGCCGATCTTAAGTTGTTAATATAATAGATAGATAATATTATATAATTACATAGCTCTTCAAATTAGCGGTGTATTCTAACCCAAAATCCTATCTAACCCAAAATCCTAACCCGAATGCGGGTTAGATTAGAAACTCGAATAAATCGATTATTTTAATTCCTAACCTAACCCTCTTTTAAGCCTAACCCAATTTATCGTTTCTATAACATGTTTAGCATGAGGTCAAAAGAGTAATATGACTAGTGAACAAATTGTCAAAAGCGTATAATAGCGGACTAAAGTGGCAATGGGCAGGCCATATAGATCGAAGGACTGATAACCACTCATCATCCGAGCGGTGTTCCCGGTTGCATCCCTCTCGAGAGCCCGGGGTCCGCTTTCCTACTTTTACGTCTCCGTCTCCTCCGAAGGATTGATAACCACTGGGGAGTAAAAGTCTTCGAGTGGCGACCACGACGCAATGCGAAACGAAGTGTTAGAAGACCATCTACTCGGTGGACCGACGATATTGCATCGGTCGCAAGGTCGATAGATGGAGTGAGGAGCTCATTGGCCTAACTTCACCAGTCGATCTTGAATGGTCGTGCGGGTTAAGCAACGCTTGGCGCAATCATTAAGATGGGTGACCGATAATTTGTGTGGCAAAAAAACACTTTCTCGAGCTCCTCCGAGCTTAAATGGCATGTTAAGCAGTTGATCCCGGTTGCTATCTCTGATACCAGTCGTTAGGTCAAGTTAGAGATCTTAGGGCGACCTGAAAACTCTAACACTAGGTGAGACACACTACTATACGAAAAGAAGAAAATGGATGGAAGCGGCTCGGGCTCGCTATTTGTGGCGTCGTATTTTTCTGTTTTAGAGAATACTAGAGCTAGAAGAACATACCCTCTGCGCCTTCCGTTTGTCAGCCCTCTGGTTCTGATGGTAGATCCTTGAGAAGTTGGACACGATGACAGGGACAGGGAGAGCGATCACCAACACGCCAGAAAGAGAGCAGACACCGCCGACGATCTTCCCTGCTATCGTGCCCGGTACCATATCGCCATATCTTGAAAGATTGAGAAATACTGTTAAGACTTTATTTCTAAAATTGTTTCACCAAAGTTTGTTATAGTTGACCGCTAGATGTCGCTACGAGGCTCGACCCTGCAATGAAGATCGTCTTCTGTTTCGATCAGGGTTGGTTTTCGTTTCGATTGTAAATTAAGAGGACAGTCTAAATACTCTTTCTCCATACAAACGTAGTCGACTGTTTCCTCCCTGGATCAAGGCATTAGAGCAAATATGTTTATGCCATAAAACCTATATCTGCCATGACCATGCCCCAACGTTTTGTTTTTTTTTTAATTTCTAATTAAAATATAAATAAAATTCAGAAATAATAAGAAATGAAAAAAAAAACCAAAACGTAGGGAGGGGCATAGTCATGGCTGATATAGGATAGGACTTATGGCAGTAACATTTTTTTTCTAATATCCTTATCCAGGGAGGAAATAGTCGACTACGTTTTTAAAGTATGTATGGAGAAAAGAGTAGGTAGACTGTCCCCTTAATTAATTCTGTGAACAACACACAGCGCCATCTAGCCCTATGGTAAGCTACTAATCTTGTGTTACGGCACAGAATACATAAATAGTATACAAGTAGTTACGGTGACTAGACAACGTATATAATACATTTTTTTATTTTTATTATTTACATTTATTTCCATACATTTTTGTCAGTCCTGTGTCAAAATTATGTTTTCCATCTAAGATTAAAAAAATTACAAGTGGGACAAATTAAAACAAAAGTTTACACGTCGACGGTAATTCACAGAACTCCGTGTCACAGAGACCTTAAAACTGTAAAGAGAAATAAACTTTATTGCCTTCAATTAGGACCGAAAGTTACTTGTACCGTTTATTGTACCTACGTGAGACGTGATAAAACTGGATGTTCAGTACAATATTCGTTGAAGAATTTTCGTGTCTGTTTATGGTTTATTAGGTACTAGCTGCGCCCCGCGGTTTTACGATCGTAAGTCCCAATCCCGCGAGATTCACGGGATTAAAATCCTCGGTATCCTATGTCCTTCTCCTGTTCTAAGCTACCTCCCTACCAATTTTCAACTAAATCGGTTCAGCCATTCTCGAGTTATAAATAGCCAAAATCTGGATTTTTCAGCTGCATAGGTACAAACTGCTGGAAAACAATGTCCTATCGTGACAAAATAGAAATACATTTCGTTGTGACTTGGTTATATTGGCGTTAAAATAAAAAAAAACAATCTCGGCTTGCCGAGATTGTTTTTTTTATCTAGAAAAATACCTTGGTATTAAGAAAATTTTAATACTTAAATGTTCGTTACCTACATATCTTTGCTGAAATGTCCATGAACTTTTTACAAAAGATACAAAAATTCACTGAATAAGCCCGTAAAAACAAAAAAAAAACGCATATTTTAAGTAAAAAAATACTATTGTTTCAAAAACAAGAGTATCGATTTTAAAATAAACTAACTGGCTTTAAATACGTATTCTCTTAGGCCGGGTTTCTATAAAATAACATTTGTTTTCAGTTACGGACCGTAGCCGGAACATAGTATTTTCTACAAGACGAAACAAAATAACTATGAAGCCGCCAAATCTGCAAAGATCACCGGTAGATATCGCTACGGGCCTCAGAGGAAAACACGACAGGTGCAGCCATAATTTCGTCCCGATAGACACCTGTAGAGGAAGTCGGTAAACGCTCTAGCACTACAACGGATTTATGGCGGTTGCAAGTTCAATTTTGGAAAGCATGTTTTCAACGACTAAATATTCCAAGTGTGGGAAATACTTCAATATAAAAAAAAATACAAATTAAAAAAGACCCTCCTTCGCAGCAACGTTAGGAATTTTTAGATTTGTCTTGTAAAAAATTATACTTGTAGTTTTGCGATCAGCAGACCTCGCAAGCACTTTATTGGAAGGACTAAGTGACAAGATTCTAGTAGCCACCATAATAGGAGAAATACCCTCCAATCAAAAATCCCCTACGACAAATAAACTATATACGCTAACTAATAGAACATGTACCTACCTATACCAAGTTCAATCAAAATAGGTGAAAAACCACGACCAGTAGAGGAGTACCAACATACATACAAAACATAAGCAAATTTTGCCAGACTTAAAAGCGAGCTTACCATCCGTAACTCAAACGAGTCGTATTCAACATAGAAACCCAGCCTTGGGTTGTTTTAAGTAAACCGTGTTGTTATATTGTTGTTGTTTTTAAAATGTTGCCAGAACAAATAGTTCAGTATCTAGTATCACTTGTTTGTCTTGGAGAAAGGCTAAAATCCACTGCCGGTATATTTATCGCACGATGTTTATAAATGAGAGTTTTGGTGTATTCTTAGATTTTAACGTTTTAAACTTTCTCTTCTAAAACCCTGACGTGTAAAAGTTTTTAAATTTCTTCACGTTACATTGTGACCTTTCTAAGGAATACCATGCACCATCTTCCTAAAACATTTCTACTAGGTTGCACCGGTCTACGATTCTACTTAAAAATATTGGACAAATAGGCGAAGTTAAATAGGTTTTTTTAAATGATTTTACATGTTACCATAGCATACGTCATCTTCTTTTCAAATTGTGGTGTGGCTCACCTGGTGTTAGAGTGTTCAGATCGCCCTAAGGCTTCTAACTTGACCTGACGACTGTTATTAGAGATAACAACCGGGACCAATTGCTTAACGTGCCTTTCGAAGCACGGAGGAGCTCGAGAAAATGATTAATTGCCATACAAATTTTCGGTCATCGATTCATGTAATGACCGAGCCAAGCGTTGCTTAGTATTCAATAAAAATACATATTGCACGACGTTACACACAGCGTAATCTAGCCCAAAACTAAGCACTTGTACATTTATCTGCTTAGCTCTGTGACTTGTATTACTATGGGTAAAACAACGGATATACTAGGTACCTACTTTTTTAAAATAAATAAATACATACATAGAAAACATATTTTTAAGCATAAACACTTGCACCAGGCGGGAATTAAAACTGCAACTTTCTGCATAACAGTCAGTCTTCGCCCGAACGCCCCACTGAGGTCGTTATATCGGTGGTATTCAAATATATCAGCACCTACGTAAAGCCTGTATATTTGTCTTGGATAAAATCCCCCGGGATCGGGACTTACGCGGCTGAAATCCCGGGACTCTGCTTGTAAATATATTAGAATATCAGCAACTACGTGCAACCTTTATATTTATCTTGGATAAGAAGCGGTTTCTTTGTTGTGACTCACTTCTGTTTACACTGTAAACTTTCTGTGTTTATTTCGTTTTGAGATGTGAATCGATTCTGAACATTTACTGTCTAGTTAACGTTCGGCCATTTTATCTTTTATTGTGATATATAATAGTTGGGATGCCGTAAAGCTTGGATTTGGAAAGAAAAAGAGTTTAGGCGGTCGCGAAAATAAAACTGATAGTAGACCGCCCGCGCCGATTAAAATTTCTACTAATATTATTAATTCGAAAGTAGGTACTTATATTACTGAAACTGAGAGCTATTATACTGAGACATCGCTGTCTGTCTGTTTGTCACCAGGTTGTATCTCATAAACATGGTTATCATGGTATCATGGTTTGTTGTTATAGCGGCAACGGTAATCTGTTGCCGCTATAAATACTAAAATAATAAATAAATACTAAAAATTGCCAATAAATACTAAAAATAAAATAAATGCAATATTTAAGGGGGCTCCCATACAACAAACGTGAAAGAATGTTGGCAGCTAAGTTTTAGCCCTAAATAAGCTAGCTACCTAGCTAGCAAATGTTTAAAAATGTTCGTTACTAACTTCCAAATTCATTACAAGTAAGATACTATTATTAAACAACCTCGGTGGGTAATTAATATTTGAGACTTTATTATTTTTATTTTGTAGGTTACTTCCGATTTTACCCACCACATTTATTATCAGTATCATTGGGAAGTTAAGTGAAATGACAACTTTCTGGCCTTTATGCAGTCCAGATTCAAATTAATTTAACAGTTTATCATATTTTTTACACTTAAAAATAAAAACGTATTTAGCGGCAAAAAATGTATAAACATTGTCTCGCACTGGAAATTGATGCGTTTAATTACTTGTACTATTGTACAATACCTACACATTAAAACCACGGAAAAAAAGAGTAAAAAAAACTGGCCACCTATACTTTTAAAAATAAAATAAATAATCATATAATCCATTTCCCAAAAGAAGTCCACCGGACGAAACACTACAGGTATAATGTTTTTACGATTATTATCTTTATTACATAGTTTTATTTGTAAGTATAATCGCATCAATCTTCTTCTTGTTTTTGAAATACCAAATGCCTTTCCGAACATGGATAACCTATGGAAAAAAGTAACAATAGTTTTTAAGAACTATATATTTATTTCCGTTTGTTACCACGCGACTCCTTTTGTGAAATGGACATGCGCTTTTTTCTTTAAGTTTGATTTTGGCTCAAGGGTAGGCTCAAAAGTTTTTAGTCATAAAGTCTGGTTTTTTTTCATCGACAACTTACATTTTTCCGTCCATTTTTGTGAATTTCCGTCCATCATTATTATTAGACACGGGTCTAGATCGCGTTATAGATATTCATTGTTATTAATTACCTCGACGTTTCGGCAAACAGGTTGCACCTGCCGTGGTCCCGATGATGATGATAACGCGATCTAGACCCGATTTACAATCCGAAAGGATTGTAATTCGTGGTTTTTTATTTTATTTTTTGTATCTTCGCGGAGCTCCAATATAGGCTATTGGACCCCTGGGGTATCGCAAAGCACACTTTAAGTATAGCTGGACTTAGTTACATTTTCCCGGGTCTTCATCGCGTGTTATTCAGTCCCCTCGCGACCAAAACCGTTGTAACATGGTTGAACCGTCGAGGTAAGAAAATAAATAATAATACGCGATTAAGACCCGGGAAAATGTAACTATGTTAACAAATCGTGTGAATTTAAAAACTTAATAGTTGGACTAAATAGTTAACCTCAACTTCGTAATATAAACCTACCAACGCCCCATACTATTCCTGTTACAAATCAATTGCAATTAACTGCAAAATACCGTCGAACTGAGCACAGAGTCTCGACAGAACTCAACTCACATCAAAGTTCGCTAAAGACGTACCTACGCGGAACCCCAATATAGGCTTTTGGACCCCTGGGGTTTCACGTAGCACACTTTGAGTATAGCTGGACTAAATAGTTAACCTGAACTTCGTAATTTAAACCTATCAACGCCCCATACTATATTCCTGTTACAAATCAATAGCAATTAACTGCAAAATACCGTCGAACCGAGCACAGTCTCGACAGAACTCAACCACAGAATAAATGTACTCAACTCACATCAAAGTTCGCTAAAGACGTACCTACGCGGAGCCCCAATATAGCCTTTTAGACCCCTGGGGTTTCGCGAAGCACACTTTGAGTACAACTGGACTAAATAGTTAACCTCAACTTCGTAATATAAACCTATCAACGCCCCATACTATTCCTGTTACAAATCAATTGCAATTAACTGCAAAATACCGTCGAACCGAGCACAGTCTCGACAGAACTCAACTCACATCAAAGTTCGCTAAAGACGCTCCATTTGTACCTGTCCGTGAGTTCGTAAATTGTAGGTAACGATATCTTTATGTTAAGACGCTTTTATGTTTGAATTAGAACAGGTAATTCGAAAAGTAAGTAATAGTATCAAATCATCTAGTCTACAAATTTAAAAATTGTTAACATTATTTCTTAGTGTTAATCCACACTTACACACACACACACATCCACACGCGAAGAGGTGCTTTCTTAAAATTCGACCTGGCTGGAGGGCTACCCGTGGCGAAGCGGTCAAACGCGTTGGTTCGTATTACCAATAGTCGCGGGTTCGAATCCCGCCGGGTACTAAAGTTTTTGAAAGCATTTTTTTTTAATTGTTTTAAATTAAAATTATTAAAATTAAATTATTTAAATGTAGGTTTTTTTTTTTTTTTTTAACTTTATTTACCAGAATAAACAATAAAAACAAATTACAAGGTATTATTTAACATCAATAAACCACAGAGGTTTGAGCGGATGCTAAAAGCCACAGTCCAGTCAGTCCACAACTCAATGAAGGTAGGCGCATTTAAATAATGAATACATGAATAGGTATTTTAAATAAGTAACAGGTTTTGTAACGAAAGGCTGTAGGAAGAATAGATTTATCAAAGATAAGAAAATAGGTAACTTGGCAGGTATTTGGTAACTTAGTTTGATAGGCAACAGAAAAAAAGTTACTGTTGTACTCGTAATAATTATTTATAGTTTGTTTAGAAAAAAGGATCTTATTTTGACTTTAATATTTTTCTCTGATATGTTTTTTCGCAGATCAGAAGGTAGTTCATTTATTAAACGCGGAACGACGTAAGCGGCCGTTCGCGTACCGTACATATTGTTAGAAGAAATGTTCCGAAGCTGGTTTTGTGTCATAGCTCGAGTGTGTACAGGGTGTCTCCGCGGCACATTTATATCGTCGTTAAAAAAGTGGTGTGATATTAACATGTAACTAATTTGATCATAAACAGGTAAGGTTTTGCAATGTTTGAAAATGTTATTTTGGTCGTCGTGTAATTGACTGCGTAGTTTGGGGGACAGAACATTTTTTAGGATTCTAATTTGAAGATCGTAAATTTGCTTAAGATATGATCTGTACGTACGACCATAGCTTGTTAAGCCATATTGTATATAGGATTCGGCCAGCGAGTTATAGAGCATAAGTCTAACCTTAAACGGTATGCGATTTTTCAAAATTTTAATATTGGCTAGAAACTGACGTAAATACATAGGTACATTGCTCTTATTGAAAAACAATTTAAATAAAATAAAAATGATTATTTACATTACGTGATCATTTTGATGTCAAAGTCAAATACCTAAATATATTTATTCATTAAGAACGATGTATAAGTTACATGAACGTTAAGAAATGTCGAGATTTTACTGTGGTTTCGGAACGCGCCCTCTGATGAGAAGAAACCACAAGAAACTCATGGGGTTTTATTTTGTGATCATGTGTTAAATTACAATCGTCATAATACAGATATCTGTAATTAGAACAGGAGCAGCTAACAATCATGTCCATGGACGACGTATTATAGTACGCCATATTTATTTTTTAAATCTTGTAATGGATCTCTGTAATTGTAATCATGTACAAAGGTACGTCTTCATAGTTTATTATAATAGAGTACACTAGTGCTACAGAACGACTTATTTTCCGGAGCCTACTAGGAGGCACAGTCAGACCATCTCAAGTTAAACTGTATGTGTGGATTTTACTATTTCGTGTCAACTGCATCACATAGGTAGTCTGCCCTACAGGGTCTTAACTTGGCCCAAAACTCGGCAATGGCTCGTATTTTCTCTGTTACCCCACTTTGCCATGTTTCCTTACAGCGGCAACCTGGGTTCTTATTCGCAGTGTGTTATTCGCAGTAACGTAATAATATAGTCTTCGCAGGCGGTTCAGCGGTTTCCAGATTGGCCAGTGCAAGTCGCTTACATCTACAAAACGCTTTGTCCTGATTGACTGATGGATCAACGCACAGCCTAAACCGCTGATATAAAACAGCTGAAAATTGGAGAGTGTGTTCTTTATATGATGCAGCTATTCGATAAGAAAGAGTTTTTCGAAATTCCCACAGGACAGGGACTTACGCGAGTGAAACCCCACAGAAGTCTCAATTTCAACCCGGTGCCGGTGACTTGCATAAAACATTTGCAAGTGCGGTTAACTGCAGATCTATCCACTGGTCTTGAGTTCATTTCCCACGGGGCAGTTTTGCAAAAGGCATCTTTACTGCCTTTTTTGATTTAAATTAAAATTCTATGTGAGTTTAAATGTTTTAATCTCTACAATGTGTGTGGAATGTAAAATCACCTCAACAATTTAATGTTCCCGTGAAAACACGTCGAGAATAGAATATGTTTGTGCTGTATTTGGTTAAATGAGTTTATATTGTGCGCGTATTTCACGCGCAGTTTTGGTAAAGTACAGGCATAGGTATTGGTACTTTGATCTATATTTTTGATACTTTTTCTTCTTTTGTTTTTTCTCAGTCTCTCTCTCGACAAGTAGCTGTATAAAAACAAAACGTAGGGTCATGGTTATGGCAGATATATATAGGTACTTCGTTTTTCGTTGTACGTAAATATGTTCATACATTTTTAATTGTAGAATACGTTTTGACACATCTTTCTAAAGAAAAAACGGTCAAATACATGAAACTAAAACGTCAGATTATAATTAAATAAACAATAATTTTTGTTATAAAAAAAAAACTTTTGTTACATATCGTCAAAATTTAATAAATGTATGTAGTATAGGTTTTATGGCATAAACATTATTCTCTCTAATATCTTCATCCGGGGAGGAAACAGTCGACTACGTTTGTAAGATTTGTATGGAGACAAGAGTAGGTATCCTTTCCCCTTAAGAAGTACAGTTAAATCCACTCCCACATATTGTGGTTAAAGAAACCCTGTTTTATCAAAATTAAATACCTAACAGTCACAATTTTATGCAGAAGTTATCGAAGATTTCTACGAACTAAAGTGCGCCGACGTAATAAAAAATAATTTCCTGTCAAGTACGGGACCTCCATCATTCTATTTCTGCTCACTTCGCAAAGTCAGATATTTAATTTATTTCTGACTATCTGCATTCTGCGGTTACACCTGCGTAGTCCCGGATACGGGAGAATATCAGGATCAAAACTAGCCTTCTAGGTTCTTCTCTCTATCTCTATACCAAAATTCATTAAAACCGGTTTAGCGGTTAACAGACAGACAAAGTTACTTTAGCATTTATAATATTACTAGCTGCGTCCCGCGGTTTCATTCGCCTAAGTCCCGATCCCGTGGGAATATCGGGATCAAAAGTAATCTGTGTTACTCCTCGATAATGTAGCTTTCCATTGGTTAATTAATTTATAGTATTTTCAAAGTCAATTCGTTACAAACAAATAAATTTTTCATCTTCATAATAATTAGTAGGTATAAAAGTATAGATATTACCTAGATAAATACCTAACCAGCTAGCAAATACCTAAGTCCTTAAACCCCAATTATCTGATTTATATCTGGACAATTTGCCAAACGATATGCGATCTATTTTCAGTACATAATATTAGCGACATTGCACAAGCCTATGACGTTCTCGGATCGAAATTAGATAGAAAGTTTGGCTGGACTTACTGCAAGTTCGAATTAGGACGAACGCTGAGATTTCGATTGCCCTATATACAGGGTGAACCATTTAAACGAGCCTGCAGGGGGATATCCTAAACTATAAGAGATAGCTGACCCGGCAAACGTTGTTTTGCCTTATAAATTATAGATAATTAAATTTTTCCTGAATTTTCTTTGCTATAAACCTCACGGAGCCCGAGACCTTTCCAACGAATGCAAAACCGTGGAAATCGGTTCGTGCGTTCTGGAGTTATAGCGTCAGGAAGGAAAAGCCGACTTATTTTTATATAGTAGATAGCCGAAAGAAGTTGCGTCCTCGATTTTGACAAAAACTAAAATGATTTGTTAACATAGTTACATTTTCCCGGGTCTTTATCGCGGCCCCCGGCGACTAAGACCATTGTAACATGGTTGAAACGTCGAGGTAAGAAAATCATATCCTACTAATATTATAAATGTGAAAGTTTGTATGGATGTTTGGATGTTTGTTACTCTTTCACGCAAAAACTACTGAACCGATTGCGATGAAACTTGGAATATAGATAGCTGGACACCTAGAATAACACATAGGCTACTTTTTATCCCGTAATTCCCCCGGGATCGGGACTTACGCGGGTGAAACCGCGGGGCGCCGCTAGTAAATAATAATACGCGATAAAGACCCGGAAAAATGTAACTATGATAATGATATCCATTTTAAACTCTTCTCTGACGGACGAGCTTCACCGACTTAAATTCAAACTGTTCGGGAAATTACTCACACATCCAAACCGGCCAAGTGCGAGTCAGACTCTCGCACGAAAGATTCCGTACTACTATCACAATTGGGTACGGAACCCTAAAATAGACTAACGCAGGCGAAATCGTGGGGTGCAGCTAGTGGCCCATAAAGCCTAAAGCTGCCTCAAAGCGAATAACATAATATTTTCCTTTATCACCCGACGCCATTTTGATTAGCCCTATTATCTTGTCCCATCTCTCCTATTGTTTTGTTTTACAAAATCCTGTTTTACCAGAATTTTCAAGGCTTAAACGTATACACTGAGTGGCACATTTTTTTAAATAACTTGAGCTAAACGGTAATTACGTTAAACGAAACGGTAAATAAAGATATAAAGATATTCTTTTAACGCACAGAAATGTTAATAGCGACTTGTTGGAGCAAAATGATGTCTTTTTAACGTCAAAAATCGGCAATTTGTTAGCGATTATACCGAACTAGCAGATTCCCGCGGTTTCACCCGCGTATGTCCCGATCCCGTGGGAATATCGGAATCAAAAGTAGCCTATGTTACTCAGGGTGAAAGTAGCTTTCTAATGGTGAAAGAATTATTGAAATCGGTCCAGTAGTTTCGGAGATTACCCCCAATATACATACATACATACATACATGTTACCAACGTTACCTCTTTATAATATTATAGTATAGATTACAGTCAAATTGTATTACACAGCCGATTATTCCACCACTTTACCAACATCGTTCAGACGGAGAGCGGGCTAGTTCCGTCGTTAGCAAAGTTAGGTCATAAAACGCTGTTTGTCGAGTAGAAAGCAATTGAGAGTTACGAACATAAAACTATAGAAGGAGGGCAAACTATAAAACTATCCGAGAGTCTATCCAAGAGGAAAATGTAGGTAAGTAGGTATCCTAGATCAGTATACTATCTAGCTTTTAGTCTAGGTCAATGGATATTCAGTTTTTCCGTTTCCTTGAGCATGCTAAATGATGGTCCCACTGCAGCTAAGCAGTTGATAATGTTTTTTTTTTGATCCCGATCCCGCAGGATTATAGGGATCAAAAGTATGTCCTATGTTACTCTTCATCGCTTAAACTATCCCTATGCAAATTTTCATCCAAATCGGTCGAGCTGTTTGACCGTGAAGAGGGAACAAACAAACGAACATTATAAATCCGAAAGTTCGTTTGTTTGTTTGTTCCCTCTTCACGGATTTATAATATTACTAGCTGCGCCCTGCAGTTTCACCCGCGCAAGTCCTGATCGCGCGGGAATATAGGGACAATATGAGGCCTATGTGTTATTCTAGGTGTCCAGCTATCTATATTCCAAGTTTCATCACAATTGGTTCAGTAGTTTTTGCGTGAAAGAGTTACAAAGTCACATACATCCATACATACAAACTTTCGCGTTTTTAATATTGGTAGGATAGGATAGCAAGAAGTAGGAAGTGTGATTTTGCTAACAAATATCAACTGAAACTATGAAATTGTTGCACGAGCCTAAATTGGAAACAGTAGACCAGGAAAATTATGTATTCGGCGCTCGAGGAGGGAACTCGTGTGGTCTAGTGGGCATAGATGTACAGACAGACTCAAAGAGTTCAATCCTCGCCGCGAGTAAATTTATGTAGATGTGTTTTTCCTTCAAAAAAATGTAACAGCTCTTTATTTACTTTTTAAAATTAATAATAAATAAATATTTGTACGACGTTACACACAGCGAAATCTATCCCCAAACTAAGCCCTAGGCTTGTACTATGGGTACTATAGACAACGGATATACTTACTACATAAAAAACATAAATAAATACCTACATGATATGTTACATAGAAAATACCTAGACCAGAAACAAAAATCTATTTTTAAGCATAAATATTTTCTTTTGATACTGACAGTCTTGTAATAAGATTCTGAGACAAAGTGAAATTCTGAGAAAAAGAGTCGCGACTCGCGAGTTATGTTTGAGACGCCTTGGTAAACGCGAGGTCCTGAATTTTATTTTCGTGAAACCTAGTTATTTGCGTGTAAATTGGTTAGTTTTGGTGGCAAAATAATCAATTAGTTTCGTGAAAGATAACGAGTTTAGTGAAAACAAAATATCAGTGCCGAACACGGAATTATCGAGTTACAAACAGATGCTCACATGGAGTTGCAATAAAATTTGCCACCATTTTTTTTACATTCCTACCCGCATTGTAAAATTCTAAATGTCACATTGTGTTAAATTCACGTGATATTGGCCCAAATTGCCCTTAAATGCTGGGAGAAAGGCCATAACTAAAGAACTGAACTGAGTGAAATTTCGTCCACTGCGCCACAGAAGTCGTCTGCCTCTACAAGATAGTTATCTAATATGAATAACTATTATTGTCCGTCCGCTCGTTGGTTCAATATCGATCGACCCAATTCACTGGATTATCGTAACAAAGGTGGATTACGAACTTAGTTGGTAACTTATTGTTTGATCGAACGATTTCATTCTGGTTTGATGGTACAAATCGCATTTCAAATGTTGATACCTATCTAGAGAGTAGGGGAGCCGGAGTGGGTATTTGTGAAGTTTTTCAAGCGTTGGATTAAGCGACGACCTCTGTGGCGCGTTGTGCGAATGTCCGACTGCAACGCAGAAGGTTGCCAATGCTATATTCTCCTCTGATTGTTTACGATTAAGGCTCGTTAAAGCGCCATCTATCTAACGCTACAGGAACAACTTTCCAGTTGTTTACACCTGCACCTATTTTTCCTTGAAAATAAATTTCCTAAATAAAATAGCCTTGAGCTACATACAAAAATTAAAAGAAATTTATAGTAATGGAAAAAAGCGACATCTTACATTAGTAATGAGTTAACTGTAAAGTTAACCATTACGACGCAGGTGTAAACAACTGGAAAGTTGTTCCTGTAGCGTTAGATAGATGGCGCTTTAACGAGCCTTAATCGTAAACAATCAGAGGAGAATATAGCATTGGAAGTTTTCACGGCAACAGGCGTAGGCTTGCGTAGTCTAGTTGGTATAGACGTTGGGGTACTGACTGACCCAAAGACGCGAGTTCAAGCCTCGCCGCAAGTGAAAATTTTTGTATGCTATTTTTCCTTGAAAATAAATTCCCTAAATAAAATAGCCTTGTGCTACATACAAAAATTAAAAGAAATTTACAAATACTTGGGTTCAAGTTTTTATGCTAAAAAATACCTAAATGTTTGTTTCTGTTCTGGTTGTCTCTCTCTATCTATAATATGACTGTATTCACTTACATAAGAAAAATTAACATAAATATTATATCCGTTGTCTAGTCACCGTAACACAGGCTTAGTAGCTTACCACATCACTAGATGGCGCCAGTGGTAAAAAAAAATCGCGTTTGTTGTTTGTGAGCTCCTCTTGAATATCTGTTTTATTTTGTGTCTGTTGTTATAGCGGCTAAAAAATACAATATCTGTAATAAAATCAACCGTCTAGTGATTACGGCTCATGAGATACAGCCCTTGAGAGAGTGTTTACCTTTTGGGTACGGATTCCTAAAAACACACTTAATATAGGTAGGTAGGTACCTACATAGAAATAGAAAAATTTAAGAAATATTTAGAGAGAGAGCCAGATCAGAAACAAATATTTATATTAATGCTTAAACACTTGTTCATGGCTGAAATCGAACCCGCAACCTTCTACATTACAATCGAGCATTCGGCTAACGCGCTACACAGTCAGTTTGTTTAGAGAACGACATGGAAAAAAATAAGGAAAAAAAGAATCGTTTACAAGCATCCCTTGTTCACAACAGTACCCTAAAAAGCTCTTTTGAAGTTCGGTAAAAAGCTCAATATATCTGAACCCCGAGATCCTCAAGGATCTAATATTTCTGCGTCACAAACACATGTAGGAAATGAATACGTAACGTATACGCATGTGTACAAAGATGTTTAAGTATTAGTAGTGATATAGAAAGGGCAACAAGATGCCGACGAAAAGTACTTTTTGATGTGAAACATCTATAGGCGAGTGTTAACACAACGCCATCTAACGGCGAACAACGCTATCTGACTTGAACCAAAGGTTAGCTCCATCTATATTCGAGTAGATGTACGAAAGGTAAATCAATTTATTACTCTGGCAACACAATTATAATGTTGTCTAAAAACACTGCTGGGAGCGCTCCCATCTCGTCTCTGTCACTTTCTGTACTTCCGCATAGCAATAAGGACTTTTTCCACATTAATAAAATTGTATTTATAAGTTTACAGCCTATCTTTTCTCTGGACCCCACCACTCCCTGTATCAAGAAGATACAGCGAAAGTAAACCTAAAATTTGTTATGGCGATACAGGCCATGGAGACGCCTCGCCACGCTATACATATGTACTATACGTAGCGAGTCGATGTTTCACATCTTTCAGACTTCCCGTGACGGCTCACATTTTTTTGCTTGGATTTATTTGGAAGCTACATATCAACGTTGTATTTATTTCCATGTAAATGGAAAATACAAGTCGTTGATCTGCAAAGAAGCCGGTAGATGTCGTGCCTCAGTTATGAGCGCGAAAAGATGTGTAGTCCATAATTTCATCACGATAGAACGGGCATCTGTGGCGTCATTGGCAAGCACAGTACACGGAATGTGAAGGTGCAGGTTCAAGTCCTTTAGGGTGCAAATTTTTGGAAAGCATTTCATCAAAAACAGAAAATAGTAGTACTTATTTGCACAAATAGAAACACAGAGGAAATATTTTTAACCTGCTTCAAAAGGAGGAGGGCATCAATACGGCAGTATGTTCTTCTTATTTATAAAAGCAAAGCATAATGGGGCAACAAGCAAGATTTTATTTCATTACTAAATTCGTAAATTCTAAATTTAACATCTCTTGACAGGCCGACAATCTCTTCGAATCCTGCAAAGAGCAGAATTTCAGGATTTTCATTTTCAAAAACATTGTTATAATATCCACTCTACAGTACAAAGTTTAATATTCTTTGTAACAATACGCACACATTTAAACAAACAAAATGTAAAGAAAGGATTCGACGAGTAACGTGACGCGTGAAACGGGGTCATGATGTAATTGTTACGGTAAATGTTCCGGATTTATTTACGGATTTTATAAATAAATAAATAGGTATTCCCGGACGTTGCACACATCGCCACCAATCTAAGTAAATAGGTTTGTACTATGGTAACCTACTGAGTACTAAACAGCAGATATAATTCAAATAACTAAATAGATGTTGCAGGACGTTGCATCTTGTCCCAATCTAAGCAACTACACTTGTACTATGGGTACTAGATAACGGATATAATATAAATAAATAGATATTGCAGGACGTTATACACATCGCCATCTAGTCCATATCCAATCTAGGCTTGTACTATGGGTATTAGACAACGGATATTAATACTTAAATGTAGAGCGTTGCGTACATCGCCATCTAGACTCAAACTAGGAAACTAGAGTATGGGTATGGGAAATTCTCAGCAAGTGATTCTCCATGAGCACCGAGTAATCACTATTGGGACTAGATCTAAATCCGAAAGCCCCGAGCAACATAAAAATAATGAATAAAAAAAACGTAAAACCCCGGACAATTTCCGGATAACACCGCCCCAACACTATATGTTCCGGATTTTTATTGAACGTGGGTATAATCTTGTAAATCATATGCTTACGGTAAAGAGATTTATTTCATTGACAAGTAGAACTATATATTGCTAAGTGGTTAACAAAAATAATGTTAAAATGTTTAAAATGTGTCGTCTTATAATAAAAGTAATCATTTTATAGAAAAAAATATAGAAAATTACAAGCCGAGGTGAACTGTAAAGTTCGCTGGTAGATGTAAGAACATGAGAAGGTGCTTTCTTAATTTAAACTAGGAATACCAGTAGTAGAGGGTTCGAGTCCCGCCACGTACAACATTTTGGAAAGCTTTTTTAGAATTCCATAAAAACGGGACCTTAATACTGAGACTTCGCTGTCTGCCCGTTAGTTTCAAACACTTGGCTAATCTAATCTAATGTCCCCTCTGTACTCACGTTATATTAAAGCTCTTTGTGTTACGATCGGGAGAATGTGTTGTAAAGAATGTAATAGTGATTCTCTTTGATTTATCGTTAACCTTCACGTTTTACATACAGACAGACAGATACTACTTATGCTGCCTACCGGTTGCGCCGCGCGGTTTCACACGTGAAATAAGATAGATAGATAAGTATCTTTATTTGTACAACCTATACCTACAAAGAAAACATAGCAAACACTTATACAAAATGTAAATACTAAAAAAAAGCTTGAAATTAAGTTGCACAAATGGGCGGCCTTATCGCTGAGAGCAATTTCTTCCACGCAACCTTTGGATGGAGTAGAACTGTAACAGTTAGAACGGTAGGTAATGTTTGTTATGAATAAACTCAAAAACTACTGGACCGATTTCAAAATTTATTTCATCATTAGAAAGCTACATTCACCCTGAGTAACATAGGCTACTTTTGATCCCGAAATTCCCACGGGATCGGGACTTACGCGGGTGAAACCGCGGGACGCATCTATCAGTCTATCTATACAAAGGTCCTCTGACTGATTGACTGAACTATCAACGAAGGTCCCAAACCGCAGGTCCTAGAGACCTGAAATTTGAAGAGTGTTCTTTGTGGTGTGTGGTATCCAATAAGAAAGGGTTTTTGGAAAATTAATATTCTCATTTTTTTTCCTCTATAAGTAGGTAAGTATATTATAAAGCTGAAGAGTTTGTTTGTTTGAACGCGCTAATCTCAGGAACCGCTCGCGCTGGTCCGATTTGAAATACGCTATAGGCAATATTATATTTTCATAAAAAATAGGCGGACGAAGTGGCAGGCACTGCTAGTATCACATAAAGAACATACCTACTCTCCAAATTTCAGCTCTCTATTACGGGCGGTTTAAAGAAAAGAAAAATAAAAGAAAGAAAGGAAGAAAATAAATTTATTCAGACAAGCACACAACTACACAACAAGAAAAATAAAATAAGTAAAACCGCAGATTCTGCTTGTATTGTTATAATTTCGATGGTGATCGGAGTTTGGGGAAACTCGAGCAAAGTTTCAGGAGAATGGGCAAAGTTAGCGGAATTATGTACCTAAAGTTAGCCATTTGATATACAGTTGCAATCGAGATGGCAGTATATTGAGTTCATATGTAAGTTTATTGGAAAAAATTGGGTAGCTTTGCCAAGGCAAAGTTTGAAGCGCCAATGCAAGTTCATTGGAAAAGTTTCATGGGTCTATTATAAATAAATATTAACAACCTAAGTATTTAGCTTTTTTTTTTAAATACGATAGCTGCCCGTTTGATCAATATTTCATCTGATAGTCAGTGTTGATATGGTTTAAGACGTAGCATGCTCATCTTAAAGAAGGAAGACATTATTAGCGGTTTTTCTATACTAACACTTAATAGACTTATTAGTGAACATGGAGTAAGATCGGAGTAATTTTACCACTTTTTATTTCTATCTGTCACCTTTGAAAGTTCTTGACACGGAAAAAGACAAAGCACGTTCTTATTACTCCAAACTTAATGCATGTTTATTAGAGATGGGCCGACTAGGGGTTCTGCCGACTAGCAGACTAGCCGACTAGTCGGTTCCAAAATTGCCGACTAGTCGGCCGACTAGTCCGCAATGCAGATCATTATAATTCCGAGATATTTGGGTTAATCATGATCACTCGGGGATTGTTGCTATTTTTGGATAAGTTTTCACTTCGAAAGCTGTAGCGAAACTTCGAAAAAAATGGTTGAAATAAAAATAAAAGTTGGAAAAAAAATGGAGCTGAGGCATAGTTATGACATTTTAGATGTTTACATGATGTATGTAAGCTATGACGTGTTTTGTCTGACTACTCACCTTCTAAACTGTACTACTAATTGAATAAATATTGGTTTTATTGTATAATTGTTAGTTGCCGACTAGTCGGTTGAACTGCCGACTAGTCGGCTTTCCCGACTAGTCGGCGACTAGTCGGCCCATCTCTAATGTTTATTAATAAGGCTAATAGCGATTTGTTTTCGATTTGATATAATTTTGTCTATACTAATATTATAAAGAGGAAAGATTTGTATTTTTGTGTGTGTGTGTGTGTGTGTGTATGAAGTCGGTCCAGTAGTAAAAACTACTGGACCGGTTTCAAAAATTCTTTCACCATTAGAAAGCACATTCACTACTTACATTTAGTTTGCAATATAAAGGATAGACCTACCTGCTGCTATCATACAAAAATGTACATTCGACAGTAAACTTGGCACCTACCTCCGTACCTACATAACTCCACCAACTTTACCCAGCTCCCTGGCAAAGTTAGCGCGAGTTTCCAAACTCTGCTCAAGTTCGGGAACAAAATGATTAAAATGTTTACAGTCGACCGGCTTCCATTTTAAACGAAAATGTTGTGAAGTGTCAGAAACGGTGTCAAATATCACAGGTGGAGGGTAGAAATGAAACAACGTGTTTTACGAAACAAACGATTTTGTGGTGACGAGATTTTTGTTGCTAACACCTTTGTGTTTTTTAGAAAAAAAATGCTTTTGATTTTGATGTGAAACATCTATCAAATTGAATGAAATTTGAAATATACCGTCTTTATACAATGCCTGCTTGGTTACAGCTTCAAAGCTACAGCTACAGGTTTAAAATCAGGTTTCTAGTTTTATTTACAACGAAGTTATATGAGGTCCAAATGGCCTGAAATGCTTTGAGAAAGGGATGACGGCCGTGCCGCTTTGTTGCTCGACTTGGCGGGGGCACTTCCGTGCCCCCAGCGTGGCGATACAGGCCATGGCGACGCCTCGCCACGCTATAAGTACCTATATTATACCTACCTATATGATAAAATATATTATCTACTATTATATTCGTAACGAGTCGATGTTTCACTTCTGCCAGCCGTCCCGTGACGGCTCACATTTTTTTAATGTTAAAAATAATAGGTAAAAAAAAACAATCCATCAAGTTTATTGTGTGGAAGCCCTTCATATTTGTTTTATGTTCATTTTATTTTGTGTTTATAGCGGCTACAGTCTAGCTATCTCGGTTCATGAGATACAGCCTAATGACAGATGGACAGACAGCGGAGTCTCAGTAAAAGGGTTCCGTTTTTACCCTTTGGGTACGGAACCCTAAAAACGGAATTGTAACTAGAACACGCCTTGAGTTATGAATATGAACGCACGCATTCGACATTGACAAGTATTTATTGTTATTTCTATTTTAAACTCTATTTCCATACACATGGAGTCGTTAATGCCGATTACGTTGTAATTGCAACTCTATTGATTTTTTAAACGGCCTTTCATAGGGTAGGTACCTATAGACCGACTACATAATTAATTAGTAGTAAATAATATTAATAAATATATCTATATCTTTAATAATCTTTACTCGTTTTATCTATTAACAGTCTCTGTGGCGTGTCAGGCGAAGACCCGACTGCAATGCTGAAGGTTGCGGGTTCGATTCCCGCCGGGTGCTAGTATTTATGCTTAAAAAAATATTTGTTTCTGGTCTGGGTGTTTTCTTTGTATCATATTATTATACAGGATGTCCCAGAAACGAGTGTCAAGCGAAAGTCGATGAGTAAGATGTGTCGCAGTGGTCGCATTTTAGTAGAAAATGAGAAAAAAGGCCATAACTTCTAAACTACGAAAAATCGCGGAACATACATGGGGGTGATTCGGGTACCCCTTATAAGGTCCTCTACCTCTGGACTTTCGTTTGACACTCGTTTCTGGGACACCCTGTATGTATTTAAAAAAACAGTATATTATGTAGTATATCCGTTGTCTATTACCCATAGTACAAGCCTAAGTCCTTTGTTCGGGGCTAGTTTGCGTTGTGTGCAATATCGTGCAAAGAAAATTTTACAAATCCGTATTTTTATTTTTTTAAACCAAACTCAGTCGGTCGGTTCCATAAAATAAATGTAAAATGTAAAAGTATCGATATAACATAAAATCGTGGAAATACGGGGTAGCGATCCGTTCTGATTACGCATTCGATAAATGGACGTACTAAGGGGGAGGGGAAGGGGGCATTGACATTCAACAATTGCAAAAAAGAAGTTGACTTAGGTACTCAACTCAGCCAGTTAAAAATGATAGAGTAGAATTAAATAGGTTGATTGCTAAATGATCCAAAGGAAGTATCATAATATATTTTCAGTCTCTATTTACATATCGCAATTCTTCCCTCGATTCATAGTCAAATTCATTTAAATTGCATTCCAATTGACGTATCCAGTATCTAGGTCACATTTCAGTTGATATTTTGGTATTTCACTCTATACGTGGGAGCCATTTCTGGTCTATTCTCGTCTACGAGGCAATCCTTTTAATATTAAAAGGTCAAAATGTAAAAGTTGTGTGCGTAAGTATATTTTCTACTCCTTTACGCTACTCAACCGATTGCGCTGAAACTTAGTATGCAGATAGTTGGAAATCTGAATTAGTACAAAGGTTAATTTTTATTCCGATATTCCCGCGAGATTTGGAGTGGAACAGCGGGGCACAGCTAGTGTCAGATAATTGAAACCGACTCACTAAAATTTCTATTTACCCAACAATCTGTCACCTTTAATCTTTCATCAGTCCCTTCAAGGACCCTACCTAAAGGGTAAGACACAGTGCTCGGATATACTTCTATTTAAGATTATAGACTAGCAGTGCTTCAGTGCGCAGTGAAGGGGGAGAGACTAGTGAACCGGGAGTTCTCACCACGCGGTGGCGTGTAAACTGATTTACATCAAGGTGGCTTGGTGTCAAGTAGCCGGCCGGCCGTAAAAATATTGCTAACGCTATTTGCCGTAGGGCTGATCGAATTTTCATAGAAGTCGCACGTAAATGCACTGCGCGAAGTTACCCCCTTCCACGTCAGTATTTCACAAGATGTTTGCCGGCACCTGTAAAAACCTTTTGGTTCAGTTCGAAAAGAACCGGACCTGAAGGTAAAAATGCTTACAAAAATCAGCTAAATAGACATTTTAATTGCAATAAAAACTGAGATTACTCCAGTGAAATATCACAACTACATTTTTTGTAAATTCGTGTATATTATTTGTATTCTGAGAGATATTATTCGGCTGAACCGGTTTAGCTGAAAATTGGTAGGAAGGTAGCTTAGAACCGGCGCCTTTGAATGTTTTTACCTAAGTTGAATTACTTAAACTTTTGATCCCGTAAATCCCGCGAGATCTGGACTTACATTACGCGGGTGAAACCGCGGGGCGCAGCTAGTTAGATATAAATCGTCGCCATTGCTAGTCCATAGTCTTAAGTGTGAAGTCGTCCGAATAAATACAAGGAGTCAAACCCCCGTTGCCCCCACCTACCCTAGTTTGCACCCTTACTCCGGCTCTGTCCCATTCCATCCAAACCGGGTTTCAAATTTAATGTATTTCGCAATAATTCTAAAGCCAACATTTTTAATGAATTAACAATCGGTCACGGAACTTAAATGGTAATAAGCAATAAAATATTTAATCGAATGGGTAGTGATTTTTGTGGTTGCGGGTTCGATTTCTGCCGGGTGCAAGTATATGATGGTTATAAATGTTTGTTTTAGGGCCTCTACTTTAATTCTACGAACGATAATTCCAGAAGAAAATCTGTCATCTATCCGTCCAATTTTTTTATTTTGTGACGGTTTTGAAGTACGGGTGACAGATTTTCTTTCTTTCGTTCGTTCGTAGAATTAAAGTACCCCTCTGGATAACGCGAATCTTCGCGTTATCGCGATAATGTAGCCAAAACGTAGCCAAACATGATTGTGAGAGCAGAATTGGGACCATAGAAATATTAACGTTAATATTAACGGAGTGGGGGTGTTAGGTTTTATTTTCGTTACGGAATTCGGTGGCTGCGCTCAAAGCCCGCGATAAAAGCTATGCAAGCTTAAAAGTTCGTTCATCGTTCAAAGAATTAACTAAGTAATACAACAGCTACCAAAGGCCGAGAAAGGCTGTCTTACCCACCTGTCATACATGACCTGGGGTTCTAACAAAAGACACATTGTGTCGCCGTGTCATTTTGTGTCTCCGCTAAATTGTGTGTCATTCCGTTTGATAAGGGTGGGATTAGAGGCTCCAATCAATTAGGGGTTTCTTTTTGATTTCAGTATTTGACTAGCAGAGTCCCGCGGTTTTACTCGCGTTGATGATCAGACCCCTGAAGCCCTTTTTTATTGGTTGATTGACTTAATGATTTAAATAGGTTCCTACATACGCCCAAAACGCTGAGCCTGGAGATATGAGAGATTGTGTTATCTTTGTAAAGTCGAACCCCCTTACTTATAAACGATGATTAACAGATAACTAAGTTATGTAATGTTTGTCTCTGTATAATATCTTTGAAACGACAAATAACAGTAAAAGACAACCTGCACATACTTATACAGCTGTTAAATATCGTTTATAAGTAAGGGGGTTAGTGTTTTCTCATTAAGAAACGATCCTATACATAGGTACATGGTCTCAGATTCTGTCACATTTTTACAGACGTTGGTTGTCAGCCATAAGAACAAGACAAAGCATAATTAAGGGGAAATGATACTAAGGCTGACTGTAGGGACATGGCAGACATGGGTTTTATAAACATAGGTACATCTAACTAAATGATCTAATGTCTTTATCCAGTGAGGAAACATTCGACTTTGTTTGTATGTAGTATGATGTCAATCATCATCATCATCATTTCAGCTGTAAGAAGTCCACTGCTGGACATAAGCCTCCCTCATAGATTTCCAGATGCTTCGGCAGCGTTGCGCTTCGCAACGTTTCGCAGCGTTGGACGTCCACCAACAAGATGGACGGACGACTTAGTTAAGGCCGCGGGTTCACGATGGATGCAGGCCACTTATGACCGATGATGTCAATACCTATTCTAAAATTAGCTGTAAATTTTTGTTTTTGTAATGGGTTTTGTACATTTTTGGTGCAATACATTTTTAATCTATCTATCTTTTAAAGTCGTTCTCTACTTTCGACGCGGGTGAATCAGGGAAACACAGCAAGTCTAATATTAATATCAAAAATAAAAAGTGCTAATGGACACGAGTAATACTTCCATAAAATAAATCAGTCGCCACTCATTTCAGAAACAGCTGTTGTTTAGAAACAGTTTAAATTATAATTTATTATTTGTTTATTTAAATATCTGTAACTCGTTTCGAAGTTTTACCCGACTGTGGCGAAGCCAGAAGGGTAATGATTTTGACAGTCTATGTACTTATGTCTTTCTTTTCTTTTGACGACCTCTGTGGCGCGTTGTGCGAAAGCACGACTGCAATGCAGAAGGTTGCGGGTTCGATTCTCTCGGACAAGTAAATTATTTTAAAAAATAAATATTTGTGTCTGGTCTGAGTGTCCCTCTATGTATAATATGTATGTATTTACAAAAGAAAAACCAATATATGTATTATATCCGTTGTCTAGTCACCGTAACACAAGCTTAGTCGTTTACCATGGGGCTAGATGGCACTGTGTGTTGTTGACAGAATTATTTATATTTATTTATTTTTTATTTTATGTAGTGTAGATCCTAAGGTCGCCCTAAGGCCTCTAACTTGACCTAACGACGCTATCAGAGATAACAACCGTATAGTTACGGGTCTCACCTAGTGTTAGAGTTGAGTTTAACTACTGAACCGATTTTAATAAATAAGGTGTTTATAGATTTGTAATAGCGGCTTAGCTTGAAAAAGATACCTATATGTTAATTTAGGCCTCCAGCTACCAAGCATACCAAGTTTCATCGCAATCGGTTGAGTAAATAAATAAAAAAAATAAAAAAAAAATGCACGACGTTGCACACAGCGCAATCTAGTCCCAAACTAAGCACTAGTCTTGTACTATGGGTACTAGACAATGGATATACTACATATTATACTTTTATTTTGTAAATACATACATATGATACATAGAAAATACCCAAGACCAGAAACAAATATTTATTTGTAAGCATAAATACTTGCATCCAGCGGGAATCGAACCCGCAACCTTCTGCATTGCAGTCGACGCTCCACAGAGGCCGTCAAGTAGTTTTTGTCTAAAGGAGACATACTACTTACTTACTCACACACAAACTTTCACCTTTACAATATTAATAGGATTTATTCAAACGAAATATTTTTAGTTGCGTCTCAGACATCGATCCTACGAGATGAGAAAGTGATCGTTTGGCGCGGTGCCAAACTACAAGCGTTGTGAGGAAATGCTGTTAATTACTTTGCACTCAGTTTTAACTCGGGCTGTAAAAGAAAAAAAAACTTTATGGTTTAAGAAAACCAAGAATTTATTTTTAAAATGTTCACCTCACTAAAGACCGAATGCAGAAATGCAACTTAAATTTTGAGGGGTAGTTTATAATTTAGCAGTTTCTAGATTTGAAATAACGACCTCTGTGGTGCGTCAGGCGAATACACGACTTTAATGTAGGTTGCAAGTATTTATGCTTAGAAATATATATTTGTTTCTGGTTCTTGATGTCTCTCTATGCATCTACACTAATATTATAAAGACGACAGATTTGTATTTGTGTGTGTGTTTGTACTGAACAAACTCAAAAACTACTGGACCGATTTTAAAAATTCTTTACGAAAATTATCACTACCTTATGAAATTAGCATTATCGAGGAGTAACATAGGCTACTTTTAATCCCGATATTTCCACAGGAGTGGGGTAAAAAGTGAAAACGTGAAAAGTGAAACCGCGGGACGCAGCTAGTAGTAAATAAAAATGAATCGCCAAATGTGCAAATCTAAGCGCAAATCTCGAGAGCAGCTAAACCGATTTTGATAATTATTTTTTTGTCGTGTTTGCTATTGTCAGGAGAAGGTTCTTATAAAAGAAAAAATGCCTATGATACTCAGGGTGAAGCTTTATAATGGTGAAAGAATTTATGAAATCGGTCCAGTAGTTTTTGAGTTTATTCATAACAAACCTACCTTCCTTTCCTCAATAATATTAGTAATAGAAGTATAGATATAGAGATTCTCTACATATCAAATTCGTCAAATGGTTATAAATAAACATTCTTTGATTTTTCCGGTAGTAAATTAGTGTTAATTAACTCCAAAGTGTCTGTTTTAATACCTATATACACTCTGGAGTTAAATGGCTGCCAATAAACATTTTCTTACAGTATAATTATTTTTGAAAGAAATTAAGAAAATGCTTAAAAAAAACGGAAAACATTAAAGAAAAAGGCGCCATTCAACATTTTTTTACACTTAGGCCAAGCAGCAGGGAAATCACCTCTTACGGAGCCTTGCAAAAGGTGGTGTAACAAATTTTATGATTTTATGTTATTTAGCTAAGTTAGCTTGACATAAATTCAATTTCTTGACCTTGGGGCACGACGGGGTATGTCCGATATTTTGCTAATATTTCGTTTTGTGCACATAGTGCCTCGATAGTAAGTGATATGACAAAAGTGACTAAGAACAGTATGTAGAAGTCAAAAACTCTTACATTCTGTCCATACATGTCAATTCTGTAAGTCTTACAGGTAAAAAGTTACAATCAAAAAAAGAAAAAACAACATTATATAAAATCAGTATAGATTTCTACGACAATAATTTTTTAATCGTTTCCATAATAAGCAACAACAAATTATTTGTGGTGGTCGCCTACAAGATGGCGCTAGTAGTACGACACGGTGTCCTATATGGCGCACTTAACATTTTTCTTCTTTTGATTGTAACTTTTTACCTGTAAGACTTACAGAATTGACATGTATGGACAGAATGTAAAAGTTTTTGACTTCTACATACTGTTCTTAGACACTTTTGTCATACGACTTATTATCGAGACACTATGTCCAAAAAGCATATTAAACTCAAAATATCGGATATACCCCGTCGTGCCCCAAGGTCAAGAAATTGAATTTATATCAAGCTAACTTAGCTAAATAACATAAAATCATAAAATTTGTTACACCACCTTTTGTAATGTGATTCCCTGCTGCTTGGCCTAAATTGGACGATGGCGAAATTTATTATTTTTTAATCAGGTTATGCACTTGAGACTAGTTGTATGCATAAGCTGTGCGAAACCTTACATAGCAAAATAGGAAAAAAAAACACATTTCCTTCTTATAGTAGGTCTACAAAAGAAGTTGCGTGGTAACAAACGGAAAATATAAATTTAGTTCGTCAAAACATTGTCCTGCCTTTAAAAAGTAGGTAATGCACTATATGTTGGGAAAACGGCAATCCCTATTACATCGAGAGAAAAAAAGAAGGAGATAAAAAAGATAAAAAAACTAACAAAAGGGCATTTTACAGGGTTACGTCCGAGCGAATTCTTTTGTGGAATGGACTTTTTCACAATCTATTTTGTTTTTAAATGTCTAGGTGGCCAGTTCGATATTTTTTTCTTTTTTAAGGCTCTCGAACGGACAACATGTCCCGCTCCAATTTTGTTTACGTGTAACTATGTTGTAAACAGGGTTAAATTGTGTAATTTTGGGTGGGATCTTAATCAATTTAGTTCCTTGAATGTGCACAAGTGTAGTGAAAACAAAATTGAGTGTTAAACTTAGACTTTCTTCGTCTCTCCTGTCAAAGCTCCGTGAAGGTTATGGTAAAGTTGCCACCGCTTTACCATAGCTCCCGACTTGAAACTTTGAGGCCGATCGGGCCAATACTTGATAATGGCAAGATGTACAAGATGTACGACGCCAAAGCTAAAAGAAGAAGAAGGATACGTTAATAAACTCGACGCTGGCAGATGTACAACACTTCGTGGATCGACGCCATGATGAAGAAAAAAAAAAGGCTCTCGAACATAGAGTGCTTTTTACCAGCCGATAATTTTATTTCGCATGAATTTTTGTGCAAAGCGCTTGCTTCGAAATTTCAACGTACCAATTAGCTTTGACTAAATGAACTAGCTTTAACTGAACTAACTACATTGACTGTTTTGGTCAAATAAAGTAACATTGTATAGAGCCGTAGATGTGTTAAGGAATTTTCATCCCATCTTTTTCGAAAAGAGCTAGTCCAATCCCTGTAAGCAGGGCAGGAACTACTTACAGGGAGGCAGATTTGAATTTGGAATGTGGATATTTTTGAAAAGTTTCAATCAAAAAAGTTCCTAGTTCCTATCATCAATGAGGAGGAACACTAACTTTTTATCCATCGCTTCTGGCCTTTTGGCTAAGATCAAAGTGTAACTTTTTATCCCGGCAGAGGGCGTTGGTCAACTAATCTTAGGTTTGAATTAAGAACTTTCAAACAGGTACTTTTTACAACTCTCGGCGCCAAATTGGCCATATCGGTCTCAGACCGAAAGAAAAAAAAACTCGGCGTTTTCATTGGTGGGGGACCATCATCAAAAAAAAAAAAGATCATCCGACCCCAGCGCCATCTGCTCACAGCTTTGCGTGTGCCACCCCATTGACCGAGTAGGTAAAATATTGCTGAAATTGGAGGGTTTTGGTAGCAAATGGTAGGTTTAGTACAAAATCGTAGTTTTGGTAGAAAATAGTCGGATGTGGTAAACAATGGAGGGATGTGGTGGTAAATGGTAGGTTTGATAGAAAATCAATGTTTTGCTAGAACTTGGTAGTTTTTAAAATGAAATTGGTAGTTAGTGTCGGACGCGAACAGTGGAATAAAAAGACACAGTAAGTTACACTCATTTTCTTATACAGGCTGATGAAAGGTAGAAAGTCCACCTCGGGAGCAACACTATTTTCACTCGAGTGAGGTACTTTGAATCCCCCGATTTACTCAGGAATACTACTTGAATCCTTCGCTCTTTTCTGGATTCTAAAAACTCTCTCGCCGAAAAATAGACTTTTCCCCGCTAGGTAGTTATCTATCTACCATGTATTTATTAAAGTAAGATCAAAGTAGAAACTTCGTCGGGCGTCTAAATTTTCGTTCGTTCATAGAACCAAAGTATACCCCCCCTCCTCTCCCCACAACATTAACTAAACGTATAAAAGATTGAACGCTGCCAGTAAACTGAAAAGCGCAGAAATCAACGTAGCGTTAAAAGCGTCCATGAAAGAAGTTTAATAAATCATCTAACGAATGTATTTACAGAGAGCGGCCATCATTAACCACATTAGCTGTGGGTTGAGGGTACACTGGGAGAAAACGACGTTATAGTATAGACAACTCATTTATTGCATCACAAAACACACAAAAACACTATTAAATAAAAAGAAGGAAGAAATCGCTCTCAGCGATAAGGCCGCCCTTTTGTGCAACTTACATTTTAACTATGTCTCTACTCTATGTATTTATTATCTTACCTTTGTAAGTTATAATCTATCTGGCCTGGGTGTCCCTCTATGTATAATAATATGTAGTATGTATTTACAAAAGAAAAAAATATATAAGCATTATATCCGTTGTCTAGTCACCATAACACAAGCTTAGTCGCTTACAACAGGACTATGCCGCTGAGTGTTGTACACAGAATTTATTTATTTTTTATCTATCTATCTATCTATTAAATACAATGCAATAACGTTGTAATGTGATTATATTTTTTTATTCCCGCTTGACTACCACTGGAGGTCAGCAAACCAACTTTTAATAATCTATTCTGTTCTCCACCACTAGTGGACAGCGAAACAACTTTTATTAAACCATTCTGTTGTCTATCACTGACGGACGGCAGCACAACTTTTGATTCAATTCCCATTGGCAATCAATATATCGCTTGAAATAGCTACGCTTTATCCTATATTTATTAAATTAAACCTTCTCCCACTACGTTATGCACAATTCCTGTTTTTAGTAGCTAGTGACATGTTTTTGAAGGAGTCGATTACCATGGATTTCCATTTATTGCTAACTCGTCTCAGGTTATACGTAATTCGTTTTTAATGTTTTCATAGCGTTAAGTGCGTTTATTCCATTCTCTTTCTCCATACAAACGTAGTTTACGTTTTCCTCCCTGGATAAAGACATTAGAGCAAATATGTTTATGCCATAAAACTTATATCTGGCATGACTATTCATCTTCCGAATTATTTTTTTCATTTTTTATTTTTTTTATATTTTATTATTATTTTAATTAGAAAAAAAATGGTTCGTACATTGACAAGACATGACAGATATAGGTTTTATGACATAAACATATTTGCTCTAATGTCTTTATCCAGGGAGGAAAACGTAAACTACGTTTGTATGGAGAAAGAGAATGGAATGAACCCTCTTAAGAGGAAAGGTACCTGTAAACTCTTTCTTCATACAGACGTAGTCGACTGTTTCGTCCCTGGATAAAGAAATTGGAGTAAATGCCACAAAACCTGCCATGACCATTCCAAAATATGTTTTGCTTATATTTTTATTTAAATACCTACCTACCAATCATCATATAAAAATGATATTAAAAAATATATAACAACAACATGGTCGAGGCAGATATATGATAGGTTTTATAAAACTATGGATTAGTATGGAAGTATAGATAGTAGTCGCTTAGTTTGGGGATATATTGTGCTGTATACAACGTTCTGCAATATAATAAATACAGGCATAATCCCCACTGGTGGGGATCTTTTAGTGGGGATTACGCCAATAAATTAATCCGCCCAGTAAATCCTCACCTTCACACCAACCTCACAGTATATTTGCTATGAATCGGTCATCACTCCTGCGTCTGTCATTGCAGCTAATATGTAATTACACTGTAATGTAGCTCCCGAATGATTAATGACACGTCAAGTCGGGAGTTTAGCTTGTGTTTGTAACGTTCATTATATCTTTTGATCGTCGGTTTTAATTATAACAGTTAAAGTTTGTTTGTTTGTGTTGGGGAATATTAATTTTACGTGTATTAATATTTTAAAATAACTAACTAACATTGTTGTTTTTACTTGATTGTGAGATGAAAAGATGGGTTATGTGATTAGCAGTTTGTGTATGTATAGCAACGCGGTTCTACCCTTCTCGAATTCAGTGTCCGTCTGTCTGTCTGTCACCAGGCTGCATACCATGAGTTGTGATAAATAGAAGTTTTTATTTTGTTATATTTGTGTTTTTGTTACGAAAAAATGATTTCTATTTCTATTTGAATTTTCACAGATGATGTATTTTGTATGCCGCTATAACAACAAATAACAGAATAGAAAAAATCCATTGTCTCGTAACGGTGTCGCGAGTCCAGAGATTTTATCTCTTCTAAAAATATGCGTACCGCGCTAAAAATTGTTTTCACTTTAAAAATAAGTGGGTCTCATACAATACAATAAACACATTGTTTTTGTGGCACGGAACCCGTCATGCGTGAGCCCGACTCGCACTTGGCCGGTTTTTTGTTAAAACCGGCGGTTTCGGTTTCAATCTTATCGGTTTCAAGCAATAAGTATTACCTAAGGGTTTCGGTTGATCTTCATTTATTGTAGAAAGTCCTCAATGCTGCGTTTAGTTGATTTAGTCAAGTGAATTTCTTTGTAGCCTGGATCCAATGGTGGTAGCTTTGTTACGTATTCTATAACTAAGTCGTCGCAAGATCGCTTCAGCATCGTTAGGGTTTTATCGAAAACGATGCAACATTTTTTGGAAGAAAAGAATTAATGCGGGCTCCAGTCCTATTTAAATATAGCCTTAGATTAGATTAGGCTGACTGACTGATAGATCAACGCACAGGCTAAACAGCTGATAGTACTGTAGAGGTCTGAAATTTGAAGAGGGTGTTGTGTATAATGATGTAGGCAACCAGGATATATATGCGAGTGAAACGATTAAATCGTCAAAAGCATCATTAAGTTTGCGGTAAGTAGAAAATAAGTCACCTACAAACGCTTTGAACAAAAATATTCTCAAATATTGTGTCGGTAATCAATCAACAATTTTTGATGAATCCGACAGGGATTTTGAGTTTAGGGTCTCAACTTTGATTCAATGAACGACAAAACGAACGATAATTCCAGAAGAAAGTCTGTCATCCTTTCGTCCGAAAATTTTATTTTACAAGATCGGATACGGGGGAAGATAGATCATCATCATACTTAATAAAACGCAAGTGTAACTCACTGACTGATACCCCTTAAGGTTGAGACCAATGACTTGCCCCATAAATTCAGAACTAACCCAAGTAGCTAAAGCAAGTGAACTAGCTCAAACTAAACGGCCCACTACACCCACTTGTCCGCCTCTCTACAACCATTAACTAACGCCGATATTGCTGACTCCGGTCTGCTTTACTCAAGGCATCTCTCATCGTATAGCCTGAGACAATATCTAGATCGTAATCTAGTACTTTACGAAGCTTTAGAGTTTCATGTTCCCGTGAGAATACTGGGATAAAAAGTTGTTCAAGTTTTTGCGTGATTCGACTAAACTAGAATATACATTTTCCTTCTGTTTTCGCGATGTTGTATTGAAATTAAAGACATTTTTTTGTGCATCCTGAAAAAGGGACCTGGAAAGGTCTCGAAACGTTGAGCGTTGAAACAATGCTAAAAGTAATAAACACCACGCGATTCAAACTGAAAAATGTCTTTAATTTTAAACTAGAATAAGCAACTCTTCGCATAAATCGTAATTTTTGAAAAAGGGACCTAAAATTTATTGTTTTTTTTCTATTTTTGTGTGAAAATCTTAATGCGGTTCACCGAATACATCAACTTACCAAGTTTCAACAGTATAGCTCTTATACAGTTTCGGAGAAAAGTGTCTGTGACATACGGACGGACGGACAGACAGACATGACGAATCTATAAGGGTTCCGTTTTTTTGCCATTTGGCTACGGAACCCTAAAAAGAAGAAAGAACCGAAAAATGAGTTTAATTTCTATCAAACATCGCGAATACAGAAGAACCATCTAACCTATGGTTTCTGATTTAACCTGAATTTCATAGAGAAGCGTAGGTACACCTACTTTCATATGGATTCCATTTAAATTGCACAAAATAATCCGCGACGCGAGGGTGACGAGCGCTTCATTAAGTCACAGTAATTTATGTATCTATGTTATGTAGGTACAATTATATAGATAGGTATATAGGTTAGGTATTGGAGTTTCTGCTTATATATGTATGTGCTGCTTGTATACGTTGTTCGACACGTCTAGCCGAACAAACTTTTGTTCTACGACTGTGGCCACCGAGTATTAATCCTACAGAGCAACAGCTTCATGCTAGCCCGCGGCGCGGCGCGGCGGTAGGTACCCCACTACATGCGCAGTATTGCGCAGCTATGTGTGTGTGACTTCTCACCGCTTTCCACTCGGGTTTGCCGAGGCCGCCCGAAGAGCCTACTCGCCTCACTGTCGGCACACTGTCGGTGAGAGACGTCACTCACACATAGCTGCGTATGTAGTGAAGTACCTACGCCGTGGGCTTGTGTGAAGCTGTTTCTCTGTAGGAGTAATACTCGGTGGTATGGCAGAGAATACTTACCTCATAGTACAACCTTTGCTAAATAAAACCCGGAAAATAGTTTGGAATCAAAATCAATCAAAATCCTTCAATGCAGATAACTTACTAAATCAAGTCTAAAATCTGCAAGTACCTACCTACTGGGCGAAATCGGGACAAATATAACTTGACATAGGAAAAAGTTTGCATTATGAATTTACTGGCCACGAAGGTTGACAAAAATTTAAAAAGAAAAATAAATTTATTTTTAATTACTCCATTCAGCCAGTAAATACTCGAAAGGAGTACGACTATCAAACCTCACCTAAACAAAGAAGTATGCATGCCTTTAAAAAATACTGGACACGAAGGTTTAAAATTTTTTTTTATTTATTTTTGAAGCAAAATAAAAAAAAACATTTTCTTTTTAATTTCATCTTGCTTCATTCATTTTATTATTTAAATTCATATAAAAAGAAGTTTGCATGACAAAATGACTGGCAATAAAGTTTGAAGTAAAATTTAAAAAAAAATCTATTTCGTACTGCATTCAGCCAGAGTGATTTTAAAAAAGTTTGGATATTCAAACTGGATCTGATACAAAAAAAGTTTGCATTACAAAATGGGTACATATTACCTACTGGCCACAAAGGTTGAAGAAAAATAAAAAATATAATTTGTTTCATTTAATTCTGAAATATTTTTTCCATTTTCTCACTTTACTTCTTGCCAATTGTTTGATTTTACACTCTAAAATTTTGCGTAGGTACCTATTAGCATCTTACGTCCTTCATTAACACATCTGAAATTCGCTAGCGCTATCCTTGTCACGCATTTGGGCCCATGTAATGATTATTTATTTTAATCTCTCTCAAATCTAGCTATCACGGTTTATGAGATACACACACAGCCTTGTCACCAGATTGTCTCAGTTTTTTCCCGTTTTTACCCCTTACAATACGGAATCTTAAAAAAACCTAGGTTATAGGTACGTATATCTGCCCAAACGTAAGTCCATACTACTAAAATAGTTCAAGTCAACACGGTCTCGCTACAGCAATAAATAGTGTGACCCAGTTCCAGCTGCAGCCACCCCTTACGTTAATTGGGAGGCTATTCTGGTGCAGCGTTACGTCTACCTACTTCCACCGGGGATTTCAAACAGTTTTTATGCTATAAAACCTCTTAAGGCACTGAAAATATATTTATTTATAGGATAAAAAACGGTCTTACCTACTTACAAAAAATCTCGTTATTTAAAATAGAGTCCGCTTGTTAGCTATGTCGATAATAATAGCTCTTATTCAGTGCATCAAAAAAACTTTACTTACAAACGCTACGTAACGCCTTGCTAACTATACGAACGTTTTCATATTTTATTCTGGCAAGACAGCAGTTTCGCATGATTTTTGAACGAAATCGTTCATTCTTTTTGTCAATTTTTCATAATTTCTGTCAAAATAAAGTATTTTGTCATTGTCAATGTCAATTTTTTTACTTACTTACAAACCAATCATAACTTTTTACGCATTTAATAGCAGTTGATTAAGGCAAAATATTACTTACAAACGCTAAATAAAGTTTATCACTACGTAAAGTTTACGTAAAGTAGCTGTCAAATTAAACTTGTGGTCAGGTTATTTAAAACCATCGTTACAAAATGGCGGATGTTGAACAGCTGATTTTTGTCATTTGCGAAAATAGTAAGAAGTCTGACATTGACAATGACAAAAACTTTATTTTGACAGATACCTAAATGACAGAAAAAATGAAAAAAGTGACAAAAAGAATGATCGATTTCGTTCAAAAATCATCCAAAACTGCTTCCTTAAAGAAAGGGGTGTAAACCTTTGCTAAAATGCTAAAATTAATAAAATAAACCGGAAACTGAGTTTAATTTCAACATTATCACCGTAAAACTCACAGCACATACCTACTTCCCAGTGAACGAAATGCGAGCAGATAAGTTTGTTGAACTGTTGACGTCTATATCCCGTCGAAATTGATGAACATTGCAATCGTATCGAGCAGTTTGATTGGTTCTTGTAAACAGTGGAACATGCCAATATTCTGTATTGACGTTGGGAACTTGGACACTGAACGGCCGAATACAGAAACGCGACTCAAACTTTGAGTAGTACTTAAACAATTAAGCAGCTCCTAAAAAATCGCAAAGGTACTAATTTTGAATTTAGAAGCTGTTGAATCAAATGATTACTTAAATAGGTAGCACTCAAGTTTTAAATGACTTTTTGAAATTGGCATAGTACTCATTACTAGCTGCGTCCCGTGGTTTTACCCGCGTAAGTACCGATCCCATGGGAATATCGGGATCAAAAGTATCCTATGTTACTCAGGGTGAATGTAGCTTTCTAATGGAAAAATAATTTTTGAAATCGGTGCAGTAGTTTTTAGGTTTATTCATTACAAACATACGACACACATACACACATACGCAAAAATACAAATCTTTCCTCTTTATAATATAACCCCCTTACTTATAAACGATGACTAAGTTTATGTTACGTTTGTCTCTTTCTGTCAACTTTGAAACTTTATGTGACAGTAAAAGACAAACGTTCCACAAAGTTAGTCACCGTTTATAAGTAAGGGGGTTAGTGTAGACAAACATACAGACACGCACACACAAAAAAAACGTGTGGCACTCGGGGACTGCCGCAGCCGTAGTAAAGCTATTGCATATCATTTTTTATGAACTTGCAATTGCAATTAAAATTATTTGTTTATTTTGTACCACGTTGCCATGGTTACCATGTAGCCATGGCTACATGACGTAACCATGGCAACATGATAGGCGGGTGTTCGGTTTTTTCCTTATGAAATTTCTTCATTCAGAGCTCAAAGCCCGCGATAAAAGCTATGCAATAGCTTAAAAATACAAATCATTCCTCTTAAAAATATTAGTGTAGATAGTAAAATAAAAATTCAAGTTTTCTCTAGAGCAGCCCCCTTCTATGAATCGATAGGTAGATGTTTTAGCATTTCAAATTATCGTGTAACTTGTTTATCGGTACTTGTTAGCGGGTTATTGTCGGATCGCGCTTTTAACTCTTTTTTTACGGGATTTATGACGGGTACGGGTTCTTTGTCGGTTGTAGAGATGTTTTTCAGTTCACTTTTTAAACTTACACGATTTCCGTCCATATTAGGAGTCTTTTCGATACCACGGGCGGTGTAACCCGTTTGCCGAAACGTCAAGGTTTAATCCATAGTTATCTATAACGCGATCTAGACCCAAAGTTTAAAAATTCATATGTGTTTCGTCTTTTTTAACTAAAACGAATTTGGTTTTGGAAAAAAATACTTTCCTAAATTGTGTCTGTCTGTCTGTCTGTCGGTCCATCACCAGGCTGTATCGTGATAGCTAGACGCTCTAGCTAGACAGGTAACATTTTCAGAGAAGATGTTTTTCTTTGGCCGCTATAACAACAAATATACTAAAAACAAAATAAAACGAATATTATTAAGGACCCCTGGGGCCATCTAGTGATTGAGTAATAGACTGGGCTCCAGTAGTAAAATAAATTCTAACTTTCGCGTTCACGGATTGGTTGATCCAGTGTTCATTTTAGGGTTTCATACCCAATTGTGATAATGGTACGGAACCCTTCGTGCGCAAGTCCGACTTGCACTTGGCCGGTTTTATCTTCTACGCATCCTTGTTAGAAACACAACCTTAAGAACGTGGCGACTGTTACCATTTCCATACAAACTTAATACCAAAATAAATTATGAAAAATTTAGTTTTCTACCTTAATATCGATATTATTCGGATTAAGATTTTACTTAAAACTAAAATAAAACGGAGAAACATTTTTCAATGAAAAAAATGTTTCTCCTTTTTATTTCATTTCGAATGAATATTTTGGATAACCCTTTAAAAGTAAAATCTTAATCCGAATAATATCGATATTAAGGTAGAAAACTAAATTTTTCATAATTTATTTTGGTATTAAGTTTGTATGGAAATGGTAAGAGTCGCCACGTTCTTAAAGTTCGCATACTACCAGCATCTTAATTAAAATATTTCCCCAACAATAACCTAGAAGGAAGTTTGTAATGTCTGTACATTTCTGGACAAATGAGGGGTTAGACCAGCGCCATATTGCAACCCTCTCCGGATGAAGGTTGTGTCCTTATTAGGTGCCGGTTATTAATTACTCTCGCCTTATTGAGAATACAGGAGGCCTACTTTGTATACACGGTGTTCCGAGAAGGGGGTATTAAGCCGAAAGATGGTTGTTCTAGACGTCTAGGCGAACAACTTTTGGAAATTCGAACGTTTTTTTTCGAAAATTTTGAAGTTGTATCACTGAAAAAACAGGCTATTGATGTTTAGATTGTAGTGGTCCAAACTTTATTAAAGGGGCTTAAATAAAAAAACCTTAAGGCCAATGACCTCAAACTCTAAAAAACAACTGATTTTCACGCAAACTTTAAACACAACATTTTCGAAACCTACTTCGTTTTTCCAAAAGTTGTAGAACAAAAGTTGTTTGCCTAGACCTCTAGAACAACCCCCTTTCGGCTTAAAACCCCCTCCTCGGAACACCGTGTATACGAACGAACGATAAATATACCCGACTGAAATTTTAAACCAAGTTATTACTATATGTATCTTTAAATGCTCTGTCCTGAGTGACTGATTGATCTATCAACGCACAGCCTAAACCGCTGATAGTAGAGAGCTGAAATTTGGAGAGTGTGTTCTATATGCGATGTAGGCATCCGATAAGAAAGAAGAAATAAGAGAAAGGATCTTAATATTTCTTATGTTTTTATTGCTCAAGGCATTTTTACTAGAAAATATTTTTACAAGGAGAAATTCATCATCAAAAATCCGCTAAATGCTCTACCGCTGTAGCGCAGCGGTAGCGCACTCGTCCGGCAAGCGAGGGGCACAGGTTCGAATCCTGTCATGGGAGGATTTTTGATCATGTATTTCTCCTTGTAAAAATATTTTCTAGAAAGGATCTTTGCAAATTTCCACGGGATCTGGTTATACATCATCGTCATCATCATCATCATCATCATCATCATCATCATCCGAGCGATGTTCCCGGTGGCACTGGCATCCCTCTCGAGAGCCCGGGATCCGCTTACCTACTTTTACGTCTCCACTTTGCACGATCAATTTTTATAAACGTTATACCTATATTATTAGATTCCTTATACATATGTAGGTAAAACCGCGGCTAGTAATACTATAATGTACGGGAGCGGAAGCCCATCTTAAATATTTGTTTTATCCTGTTTCCTATTTCTGTTGTTATAGCGGCTACAGAAATGCATCATCTGTGAACATTTCAATTATCTGACCTATCACGGTTCATGAGATACAGCCCGGTGACAGACGGACAGACAGCGAAGTTTCAGTAATAGGGTCCCGTTTTCACCCTTCGGGTACCTACGGAACCCTCTTTAGCAGCCATTTCCCGCCAAAACTCGTGAACGGTTTGTTTATAGTTTTTTTACGAGACGACTTATGAATCACGCCTTCAATATTCAATGTTTACTGTTTGTACCACGGTGGCCATGCGTTATGGTTCATTGTGGAAATACTTGTTATTATTGATTTAGCGTTAAAATACTTTACACATTTTTTTCTGACGGAGACAGCCATGAATAGGTAGGAACGTGGTTTATCCGGTGGTCATAGAATTGGACAAATTTTCGGTCAGCACTTTTTACAAAAAAAAAACGATTTAAAAATCGATACATTCGTTTGGGAGCTACGATGCCACAGACAGATACACAAACACCTCAAATTTATACCCCTTTATTTCCGTCGGGGGTTAAAAATACAAGGAACAAGAATTGTACATGCCTATCCGTTTGCCAGATCGTCTGACATCTGTCTGTAAATTACCTGATCTGTTTTTTTTTTCAGTCAAACATAACCTCGAAACTTTAAAAAAAAATCTAATTTCCAAAAGTAGTAGAACAAAAGTTGTTCGCCTAGAAGTCACCTTCACCGAAACACACAGTATTTAGCTCATTGGCCTAGCTGTACCTGCCGATCTTGAACGGGTTGTAAGCAACGCTTGGCGCGGTCATTACTTGGATGGGTAACCGATAATTTGTCTAGCAAAAAATATTTTCACGACCTCCTCCGTGCTTCTTCTCCGTTAAGATCGCGGCGACTGTTACCATTTCCGTACAAACTTAATACCAAAATAAATTGTGAAAAATTGAGTGTTCTACCTTAATATCGATATTATTCGGATTAAGATTTTACTTGTAAAGGGCCCCCCCCCGCCACAAGGTTTTCCAAAATATTCATTCGGAATAAAATAAAACGGAGATACATTTTTTTTTTCATTTTTACAGCGTAAATTACTTTTTATGTAAACTAGTAATTTACGCTGGAAAAGGAAAAAAATGTTTCTCTGTTTTATTTCATTTCGAATGAATATTTTGGAAGACCTTGTGGTGGGGACCCTATAAAAGTAAAATCTTAATCCGAATAAGATCGATATTACGACCGACGACCTCGGTGGCGCGTCGTGCGAAAGCGCGACTGCAATGCAGGAGGTTGCGGGTTCGATTCCCGCCGGGTGCAAGTATTTATGCTTAAAAAATAAATTTTTGTGTCTGGTCTGGGTGTCCCTCTATGTATAATATGTATGTATTTACAAAAGAAAAATAAATATAAGTATTATATCCGTTGTCTAGTCACCGTAACACAAGCTTAGTCGCTTACCACGGGGCTAGATGGCGCTGTGTGTTGTTCGGAGAAATTATTATTATTATTATTTTTTTTTTTTATTAAGGTAGAAAACTAAATTTTTCATAATTTATTTTGGTATTAAGTTTGTATGGAAATGGTAACAGTCGCCACGTTCTTAACCAGTTGGTCCCGGTTGTTATCTCTGATAGCAGTCGTTCGGTCAAGTTAGAGGCCTTAGAGCGACCTGAAAACTCTAACACCTGGTAAACCACACCACTACACAGTAAGAAGAAGACTGTTTTTAGATAAGTAGATAAATTATTTATTTTTAAGACTTTATCCCAAAATAAACCACAACAAGGTCACTCGTTCTAAAAATAGGTCTACTTCATCTTAAAAATAAGATAAGTTGATTTTATCCCAATTTTCCAATAATTCATCGTCACCCCACTTTACTGGCTTCACTCCAAGCCATTTGAAATTAATAACGATTGCTATTTCATGGACACTACAACAACATCGAATGGTTTTAAAATGTCTCTATTTATTTATAGAAAAAATTGACAAGTCGTATTTTCAATGAATTTTTTTCCAGTGTCTTAATTTAACACGATATTTTCTTAAGTGTTTGCAACATGTTGAGAATTCGACATTTTGGGAAATTTCAACCATTTGGGAAGTTTAGCATTTTGCCACTAAAGGGTATTTTTTACCCGACTACAGGGAATCCGGGAGCACTGACTTGACCAATTATTCTACCTGCATCGGTGACACATACGTCGAATCTAAGCATCCGTATAATTCTACGAGCAACTTAGGCATGTTCTTAGGCCGCTCTACGTCGATCATGCGTTGTGTTTTTGGAGAAGTATTGTTCCTTTTAAATATTTATATGTTACCTCTAGTATCTAGGTAACTAATATTTCACTGAGTAAGTTCTATCTTCCATCTTTGTCTCTTGGCTAGTAAAGTAACAAAACGTTACGTTATAAAATCTGTAGGTATTGACCGATCAATTTTTAAGCAATATTTTAAAGTTTTGGTCTAAATCTTTCTGTTTGTGTCCTAGTTGGCAAATAATAGTAGCTTTTATATACGTAGCTATAGATATGTATTATTATTGATTAGCTATTATTTAGGTAGGTACCTACCTAACATACAAATTGCGCAGTTTACAAACCTTTTTTAGGGTTCCGTACACAAAGGTATAGTGGTGTGTCTCACCTAGTGTTAGCCCTAATGCCCTAACTTGACCTGACGACTGTTGCTGTTGACTGCTATCGGAGACCGGGACCAACTGCTTAACGTGCCTTCCGAAGCACGAAGGGGCTCGAGAAAACTATTTTTGCCACACAATACTTTATATTATTACTAGCTCTGTCCCGCTGTTTCACCTGCGTAATTCCCGATCCTTTGGGAATTTTGAGAAATCTTTTCTTGGGATGTATACGTCATATACCTATAGATCACACTCTTCAAATTTCAGAGTGTCTCTACTATCAGCGGTTTAGGCTGTACGTTGATCAGTCAGAACAAAGCATTTTACAGATATAGATAAATGATTGATCGAGTTACACAAGTAAAACCGCAGAGTGCAGCGAGTAAAAAACAGTTTAAAAACGTTATTTTGTTGCGAAACGAATTTCCACGTATTTAAATAGGTGCTCCATACATAATAATATTACAAGTCGGTCGCCTGACGTGAGAGCAGACATTGACCCATATCTGCCCGATGTTTACTGCTGGATTCTCGAAACTGCTCGTAAATATTGACAGTTAATGGTGACAATATGAAGTTCATGTTGTTAATGTAATTTGGTTCTGATTTTGTTTCTAACAAAACTAATCAACACATAAATGCCCAATACAAAATATATTTTACTCATTTTCGACTAAATATCCTTTACGACAATTGAAATTTTCGGTATCGACATAGTTATTTCGAAATTTTCGACAAAAATATCCTTTACGACAATTGAAATATCGACACAGTAATTCGTAATGTTTTGCCACCTTTCTAAAATGTTATATTATATTGAAATTTCCAAAATCGACATAGTTATTCGTAAAGCGGAGTTACATAACCTATTTTGACGTCAAGTAAATTTTAATAAATTTTGTCCGAAGTTCTTTACCGACTTTTGGAATTAAACCCCTTATTTATGCGTAGAATTTCCTTATCCCCCGTTCGGTGGAACCGAGCCTTCAGCGTATTGTTTACACATAAGATTAACGGGTTAGACCTACGACTAAACGTAGATATATGTAGTTTAACCTTTACGTGAATAAATTAACCATTATCTACAGTTTTTCCTCGTAATTTGGTTACAGGGGTCACCTTTAGGGTTGCCAACACTTTTTACTAAAAATAGGTAATAAGTAGGTATTTGTTGCTAAATATTAAAGTAAGTTCAAACATCCCATAATATGTAGTAGTTATTGCTAAAAAAAAAGTACCTACACTCCATAAAAATATGGCATTTGTTTTTACTAGCTCAGAGTCAAAGCGTCAAATTCTTCACAACTAAAGCGAAGCTGTACGAATGCGCGCGTATTCGCAAGAATACAACAACACACCAACACCGGATTTCAAAAATTATTTCACCAAAAGATTACCGAGGAGTAGGGCATGAATCCCGGGATCCCGGGATACCGTAATCCCGGGATCTCGGATGCAAAAGTTCGATATTATAATCCCGGGATTGAGTGATCCGATATCGAGATTTGAGCAATTTATTATTTGGGTATAAATTAAGGTTTTTAGCTATATTTTTCCTTATGGAATGATTGAATGGAACTATTAAAATTAAACCCAAATTAGTCTACCCCTGAGGAAGAGATCTGTAAAGATTTAGAAGCGTAGGGAATTAGTAAAATGTTTAAAACAATGAAAGTAACGTGATTCATTGCAATTTTTAAGACAAGTATTTTTTATACAAGCTCACATGCAAAATTTTTCTGCTAACATCATTTTAGTGGTGCGCCTAGAATTTGGCGCGAAAGTTTAGACACTTTCGGGTTTAGGCTATTTGTCCGCCATATTTCCAAAATGATGGGGTGGACGGCCCTCGGGGTAACTTATTTACGTAATGAAACCACTATAGTCTTAAATATAATAAATATTTTATATTTAACACATTTTTACTGTAATAAATTCGCCTTTTCAACGATATCTAAAATCCCAGTATCAATCCCGGGATCCCGGGATTGAGCTCTTAATATCGATATCGCCCCGAGATTGAAAACCTTCCGATATTGCATGCCCTACCGAGGAGTAAGTAACATAGGCTACTTTTGATCCCGATGTTCCTACGGGATCGGGACTTACGCGGGTGAAACCGTGGGACACTGCTAGTATACTATAGAAATTTTATAGTCAGGTTGGCAACCCTAGTCACCTTAGTGGCACGCTATTGCGATAAATAACATAACTTCACCTGACCAATGTACCGTTTATAGTATAGTCGGGTCAGATCGGATACGGGGGAAGATAGATAAATAATAAAAAATAAATAAATATTGCACAACGTTACACACAGCGCAATGTAGCCCCAAACTAAGCACTAGGCTTGAACTATGGGTGCTAAACAACGGATATACTTCATATGATACTTTTTTTTGTAAGTCATACATATAATAGGTACATAATATACAAATACATACATAGATATAAAGATTATTTGTAGATGTTGTGATAAATAAGACCTATGTATACATAGGTATTTGTTCTGATAATTAAATACGTGAATAAACTGTTGTTGCTCCGACTCTAATATTTTAATATATATTGTAACACCAATATATAATTACAATTTAAAGAAAAACATAAACAACTTAAACCTAGGTGGCACAATCGCTTAAAGCGATTTCTTCCAGGCAACTTTTGGATGGACGAGAAGGGAAGAAAGGTAGAGTGTTAGTCAGGAGAAAACCATAACTTCACTGTAACTTTTTAATAAGTACATTAGTATGACAAATCACATCTCAGTCAATCCTGAAGAAGGGACCTGAAAAGGTCTCGAAACATTGAGCGTTGAAACAATGCTAAAAGTAATAAACACCACGCGACTAAAACCGAAAAAAATGTCTTTAATTTCAATATTTATTTTCACCCGTACTTTACCCAACCATATTACTTTAGACCCGAGCTACAGGACGAAGAGTATATCTATCTAGACTTACCTTACAATATCTAGGTACTGTCCACTAGCGCATGTCAACATAGCACGGTAAACTTAATTCATAACTTAATCAACAGTTTAAGTGGACAAGCCCTGGAGGCAAGTTATGTGCTTAGCTTGGATACGTAAATATGAGTAGGTAGGTAGGTACCTACTACGGCACTGGTTTTGATGCATAAGTTATCTACACTTTATACATCTACACTAATAATATAAAGAGGAAAGATTTGTATTTGTGTGTGTGTGTGTGTGTGTCTGTATTAGTTAGTAACTAATAAACTTAAAAACTACTGGACCGATTTCAGGAGTAACAGAGGCTACTTTGGATCCCAACACCCGCCCTAATTCCACGTTTATTAATAAGGTTATTAGAGTATATTATCATCATCATCTTTTAATCCATGCTTTTTATGGTGTTTTAGTGCCTGAGACATTGTTAGGTGGAGTAGGCTTGCCCACCACCACCCTCCCAGCCAAGAAGAATGGGTCAATACGTCTGGAGCTAACTAGGCCGTGGGTTTCCTCATAATGTTTACCTTCACCGTTATTTTTTTATTTTTATAAAAAAATCTAGCCCCCAAACTAAGCACTAGGCTTGTACTATGGGTACTAGACAACGGATATACATTTTTTTTTGTAAATACATACATATGATACATAGAAAACACCCAGACCAGAAACAACTATTTATATTTAAGCATAAATACTAGTTAGTTACTAGTTAGTTCCACCTCCAGGGAGGCGGGTGCTGCGGCGACGGCGGCAGAGATTGCAAAACGGCGGAAATATGCTTCCATTGGCGATGGATATGTTATAGGCAATGTGTATAATCCGGCATTGTATAGAATGCCTAGGCATTGTATACATTGCCTAAAACGTTCAGGCAATGTGTATAATACGATTCATTTCATACATTGCCTAGGTATTGTATAAAATGCCCGAAGCGCATCAGGCAATGTGTATAATGAACGAATGCAGCGGTCGCCGAAGCGCCTAATACTATACATAAAAACATTATTAACATTTATTTCATATACAGTGCGATTTTTATACATCACGCCTTTTTTATTTACAGAATAAGGCGCTTTGGCGACCTCTGCCGCGGCAGCGGCAGCGGTCGCGCTGCGTGTAATCATGTTCTAACATTAACCTAACCTAACCAAGTCGGGGTGCTCCGTTTAGTTTTTCCGTGCTTTAGATAGTTAGATAGCGCTTTTTGAAAAAATGCTTTCAAAAACTTTAGTACCCGGCGGGATTCAAATCCGCGACTATTGGTAATCCGAACCAACGCGTTAACCGCTTCGCCACGGGTAGCCCTCCAACCAGGTCGAATTTAAGAAAGCACCTCTTCGTGTGTTCTTGCGAGTAAGGCCTCGTAGTGAAATGTACCGGCGAACTTTACAGATCGACTCGGCTTGTAACTTCCCATATTACATGGAAATGATTGGAAATGAAGATACTAAAGGTACTAAAGTTTTTGAAAGCATTTGTTCAAAAAGCAGTATTCCTAAGTGTGGATTAACACTAAGAAATAATGTTTACATAGTTAGATAGCATCGGGATTTTAACTGTCAATATTTTAATATTAGATACCTATTCGAATACTGCCGTGCTAACTAAAAGGACCGTAACTGCTTGGCGCGTAAAGCTGAGAAAAACGCGCCTAAAGTTTAGCTTCGTTTTTTTCGTGTTACTCAAAAACTATTTAAAATTGTGGGTATGTAAGTATGCAACTTGGTAGGCATAGTGATGATCTATGTATCTCTGTACTTGTTTAGCAAATATTATAATGTTTTCTATTCAATTATATTAAAAAACTGTTTGTCTTTAGTAATTATCATCAAATTCAAACTAATAGTCTAAGCATTACAACCGTATGTGCGGTAGTTACGGTAATTATGCTTAGTGATCGTAAATAATGTATTTATCTTTAGTAACGAGTACTAAATGACTGAAATGAATTACTAAGCATAAGTACAGTAACAACAACACATACTGTCTTTATGGCTTGTAGTGACCTGTTACGTGGGAAACAAATGTCTTGCTATGGCGCCTCCGCCCGGCCGCGGCAGATTGGGAAGACCCAAGAAGTGCTGGCTTGACGTTGTAAGATCGGATATGCGTGCAAATGGCCTCACACGGGATGCCGAAGATCGTGCGAAGTGGAGACGTAAAAGTAGGAAAGCGGACCCCGGGCTCTCGAGAGAGATGCAACCGGGAACAACGCTCGGATGATGATGAACCCCTCAGCGAGCACCACAGCCACCCCGTTCTTCCCACCAGGTGCACCCGTGTAGATCAGCTTGTAGCCATTCCCAATGAGCCGGGATCTGCTGCCTTTCCATCGAGTCTCCTGCAGGAACGCCACGGCCACCTTCCGCCTGGAAAATACGTCGGCTAGCTGCCCCTGATACGAGAGTTTCTGACGCGGTCTTTTCGCGTCACTCCACACATCCAGCCCCCGCGCGCGTCCGGTTAGCGTGCCAATGTTCCAATGTTTGGCTGTGCCCGGCCGTGACACGGTAGCCCTCGTCTACGCAGGAGACGGGCGAAGCTTCTGTGCGCTGTTATGGGGCAAACTTCTTTTAAACTTCCATTTTTCTCTCTCATCCGAGCGATGTTCCCGGTTGTATCCCTCTTAGGAGCCCGGGGTCCGCTAAACCCCGAATATTTGGGGTTGGCGCAGTAGGTAAGTCATCACTGACCATACCTTCTGCTAATAGATTTGGCAATATTTTTACGGCCGGCCGCCTGCCTGACACTAACCCTTCTAGGAACCAAACAGTTTATCCGCCACCACGCGGGTAGAACTTAAGTTTTGCTAGTCCCCCTTAAATCCCTTATTCGCCTTTTACGACACCCACGGAAAGAGATGGGTAACCCTATTCTATGAGTTTGAGTGACCCAACGATCTTAGTGGGCCCCATACACACCAAGCGGTAGTTATAGTACTAATGTGTAATTTCCCAAAATAAATATACGTATGAGATCCTAAACATAAATACGGTATGAGCTCTTATTATTACTTTTCTAAACACCGTCATTGGTAGATACGGTGAATATGATTAGTGCTGGTATATTTTTCTGAGAAGGGGAATCAACTGATTACTACGGTATTGGCCTTTACGGTGTTTATGTCCTTATTTGAATGACGTAACTCTGTGTAGATACACCTCATAAGGACAGTAATGGCTCATAGACTGTTATTGACTAGGAAGAAAACTAGTTAGGTATCACATACGGTGGTTATGGTTATCGTATCTTAAAAACTACGATACATACAGAAATTCTGACAAGTTCAGCATAATCCTCTGGTTTTCCTTATTCCGAATACGTCAAAAAGTCATTTTTGCAAAAATTGTTAGTTACGGTCCTCTTAGTTAGCACGGCAGAATACGTACCCCCCAAACCCCCTGCTAATTGCTAGCTAACTATCTAAAGCACGAAAAAACTAAACGGAGCACCCCGACTTGGTTAGGTTAGGTTAATGTTAGAACATGATTACACGCAGCGCTCTGGCGAGCGAGCGAAGCGAGCGTGCCGCGGCAGCGGTCGCCAAAGCGCCTTATTCTGTAAATAAAAAAGGCGTGATGTATAAAAATCGAAATGCTGTCTACGCAAAAAAACACGTTACATACATTACCTATGCGTCAACCGGCATTCTATACAATGCCTAGGTATTCCATACATTTCCTAGGTAAAGTGTAAAATAGTTTGAACATTCAATATCATTTCACACATTGCCTGGACGACCCCGGCATTCTATACAATACCTAGGAAATGTATAGAATGCCTGCATTATACACATTGCCTATAACAGATACATATTTCTGCCGTTTGCAGTCGAGACGTTGGGGCCGTGGGGAACCGAGGCTTTAGATTTTTATAAAAATGTTTCAAAATTATTAGTATTAGCTTCTCGTGACCAAAGGGCTGGCTGCTACTTTGGCCAACGAATAGGTATTGCTATCCAAAGGGGCAATGCCCCCCCCTAGAAGAGCGGTCGGTCACTAGTATAAGGCATAATAAACCACACGGTCTGCAGCACACGATCTACCGAGTTTAAAAGATTGGAAAACTTGAATTTTAGAGAGTTGCAAGTCTATCAACTAAGCTAGTATTAGTTATGTTATGATATGAAACAATGTTTCATTTGCGCAGATTATAAAATGAGTTATATTCCGTTTTGTAAGTTAGATATTTTTTCAAAAACAAAAAAAAAAAAAATTGCTTCCGGGTATGGTGTCCCCACGAGCTCCGCGATAGGAGCGGAGCGGGATGCGGGTTGAGAGACGGGAGGCAACTTATCTAGCTCTTACAAAAAGGTTAAAAAAAATAAAAAGAAAACCCCGATTTACAAAATCTAACAAGAAACTTTAAAAAACCCCCGACTTAAAATTAAACTTTACATAGGTAAAAAAAATTAGGCAGGTACATAATAAGCCAAAAAAAAACATCATCATCATCGGTAGATATGTGGAACCTTACGTTCCCGCGTCGGGGGACGATTTTCTTTTTCTGCCCCCCCCCCCCCCCTATACAGAATCCTGGCTACGCCCTTGAATGCAGCCAGCCTTTTGGCTACTATACCTAGGGACTCATTTTTGGATTATTAATTTAAAGTATTTTAATTTATCTAGTTACTTATTCACTTATACATCGTTCTTAATAAATACTTGCACCTGGCGGGAATCGAACCCGCAACTTTCTGCATTGCAGTCGGGCGTTCCCCCGACGTGCCACATAGGTCGCCAAAATGCGATGTTAATAACGCTCATAACTTTTGGTAACTCGCAAGGAAAAATACATTGGTGCCCTTTGACAAGCCCTTTGAGACGCTAAAACTAACAAAGTTGCATACTAGGTCACACAATCCATACTTGACTTCGAACCCGAAGGTCATACGTTCGACCTATAAGTAGTGTTTTTCTTGAAGATTGGTAGAATGTTATAAACTACCAACTGGTACTCAAAGATTTTCCAGAAGGTCGGAATGTGAGGTGAAACGATGAATGAATCATGGCGTAAATGATTTACATATTGATTGAAGATTTTTAGGAAGTCATGTGATTTCTTAGTCCAGATGGTATTTTGTGGTTAACGTGTTTTTTTACGGAATAGACGATTTTTTGTTTTACGATCGGAATGAAGGTTGTGGTGAAGTGAACAATAAAACGTAAAAACTGCTGAGTTGATCTTTTCCTTTGTAATTATTGAAGTGATAACTTATTTTAGCGCAGTACGCATATTTTTAGATGAGATAAAATCTCTGGAATCGCTAGCTCGCTACACCGTTACGAGAAATTGGAATTTTTGAATATAAACAGTCGACGAGACATTCGTATGGAGATAGAATAGGTACCTAGACTATCCTCTTAAAACCGAAAGACGGGTTTGAATTCATAATAGTTCACAACTCATTAACAATGTCCCAGGCACTACAGCGCCATAAATCTTTGTCTTCAGTCTCGACTTTCCTTTTCTTTGGCTTTAGCAACCAAACAAAAAGGTCAAATTAAAAGTTTACGCGATCGTGAGAGCATTCATCTCGCCATCTCGACTTCAGTACAAACAATCTCGTATATTATTAATTTTATTAGTAGATAATGCATTAGTTTTATAGTTCAAACTGAACATCTGATCGATCACTACCTGCCAATTTGATAAATATGCTTTTTGTTAGATATGAAAATGTGTACCGAAGAACAGAACTAGGTGAGCCACACCACTATACGATAAGAGGAAGACGTTTATGTTATTTTTTTAGTTCAATTCATTTTTTTAAATCTACAATTTAAAATCCTCAATCAATCCAGGAGAAGGGACCTGGAGGGTTACTGCGGTTCGTTTCGATACGACATCGATACGATAATACGATAATTCTACTGTCACATTCTGATAGTAGGGTGACAGTAAAACCATCGTATTATCGTATCGTTGTCGTATCGAAACGAACCGAAGTAACCCTCCTGTAAAGGTCTCTCAACGTTGAGCGTTGAAACAATGCTAAAAGTAATAAACACCACGCGATTAAAACCGAAAATGTCTTTAATTTCAACACAACATCGCGAAAACAGAAGAAAAATCCAGGAAAAATCTACAATTTATAATACAATTAACTGACCCGGCGAACTTTGTTCCCCCTTAGAGGCAAAAAAAAATCCTTTGTCCGTCTCTTAGTTCTAAGCTACCGCCACACTAATGTTCAGCCAAATCAGTTCAGCCGTTCTTGAGTTATAAATAGTGTAACCACGACTTTCTTTTATAATAGATTGGTAGAAGACAGAAGAAGAATCTATAGATTGGTAGTTAGATTTCCCTGTAGTTTCGTAGATATATAGGTACGCCGATGGGCCCCAAATGTCAAAATGTGCCATCTGTCGGAAGGCTTCAAAGTGCAATTTGAATTCCCAAAATCGGGCAGTAGCTTTTTAAGATTTTGTAAAATTTCAAAAAAAAAAATATCGCCGACTTGTTGGCAATGTCTCAATATCATCTTTGAACTTTTATTTCAAGTAGAAGAAAGCTACAGTTTGATTTTAGCCATCTCAGCAGCGGCGAACAGAATCTGAAGACCCCTTACGGGCGAGGTCGGTTGAATACATACTTACATCATGCGACTGCAGTACGCATGCGGGCCTGTACTCCTACCATGAGTTGATACGTAAACGTGCACTGTAACGTTAACAGTTTGACCTTCTGCACAGCACGCTCCTTCCGGCTGTTCCCTGCCGCAACGTTCGCGAATTGTCGACCGCGCGACCCGATATTTTGCTTTGCGGACAACTGTTTACGTTACAGTGTACGTATTTACTTAGGTACCAACTCATGGTAAGGGTACTGACCCCAACGCGGGCGCAAACACTCATAAAAAAGCCCTTATGGCGTTTCAAGACATATTTACACAAAACAAGTGGCTTGATAGCTTAGATTAGTACTCCTACGTCCTACATGTGTTTAGCGACAGTAAATGTTAGTAAAGCAAGCCGAGGCTGTAATGGTACGCAAATAGAGGGTGGCCAGTGGCTACGTACGTCGAGTTTCAATGGATTGTTAGAATTTTATAAAGTATTTTTCTATTTTCATTTTAATACTAATTAAGTTTATTTTTACCTACTTTTAAAATTGTAATAGCGAAGCTAAAATTGTGTGTAAGAAAATTTCACTAGCTGCCTCTAAGAAAAAAAAGTCTTCTTGGAAAATTTCAAGTCTTATTTGACTTGAATTTTCAAAATTATAAGAATTCAATATTTTGGAAAGTCTAAGATTTTAGCAAATTAATATTTTGGGAAATTCGACATAAATAGGAATTCAACATTTTGCGAAAATCGACATAAATGGGAATCCAACATTTTGGCACTAAAGCGAAAATTCGTATTCAAATCAAATCAAATCATTTATTCTCGAAACAGTACAATTTCATTTGTTAGTCGTTTTATCTTAGGTCTAGTTTTAGTATGAAGTATTATAGGATAGGTAATGTCATTAAATAATAGAATGTCAGTCATACACCATATTATTTTTCGTGATGAGCACATCACGAAAGTGCCTCCGAGTCGGTGAATCAAGCCTGTCAGCCACAGTTCTCAGAATACTATTCGGACTGTCCCGCAATCTGCTACACAAAGATGCTGTTTTTTTTCTAATGATTGCGTGAAAGCTATCAGTGCTATCAGTATTGAAAGTAGACCCCAAAATGCAACTTTAATATAAAACGATTATAGTTCTTCAGACAGTCAATGCAACTAAAGAAGGAAGTTAAAAACCGGTCAAATGCGAGTTGGACTCGCGCACGAAGGGTTCCGTACCACTATCACGACTGGTTACGGAACCCTAAAACGAACACTGGGCAATCTAATCTAACAGGTTCGTACTTCGGTTCGTTTCGATACGACAACGATACGATAATACGATGGCACCCTACTATCAGAATGTGACAATAGAATCATCGTATTATCGTAACGAACCGCAGTAACCCTCCTGCATCTTTACTTATAGACCTCACACCTACTGCACACATTATAAAGAAATTGTGTTGTAGGTTTGGACTATAAATATAAACTGGCAGTGTCAGTGTCGCCCGTGTATTTTGAGCTTTAAACAGAGAGTAAAGTAAAGGTCACACCCCCTCGAGACCCTCACACCAATGTCATCAAAGTTTGACACTTGTCGCTTGAGAGTTGAGACCTCCCTTATCTTGATTGATTGGCAGCATAAAAGGTGATGTTTAAATATTACTTAGCTCTGAGATACCTTTATTTGAATAAATAATGTACGTATCTAAGTCAAACAGATAAAATAGGAAGGGTGGGGAGGTAGCTGGTTGTATTCCCATTGGAGGCGAGGATATTTGGAGAACATGTTTTTCAATAGGTTTAAATGAATAATTTTCGTACAAAAGATTTAGAAGAAATAATCTTATATATAAAAATCAATCCCTATTTCCCTTGGTCACGGCATCACACTTAAACTTTTACACATATTTCGATAATTCTTTTTTTGTTGTGAGCGCTATTGTCAGGAGAAGGTTCTTATGAAAGAAAAAATGCTAAACCGATTTTGATGAATTTTATTTTTTTATACTAAACGATAGGACAACGTCTGTCGGGTCAGCTAGTGTAAGATAAAAATAGTAAAGTATACGATGAGTTTTGCGGCAACTTATCTACACAATGTAGGGAAAATAGAATACCGTTTTTCCTACATTGTGTGCTAACAAAGTAACTTATTATAAGTTAGAATAAGTTACTTTGTTACAATAATAACAAAGTTTTTTTAATGTCAAATAAAACATTTTGAGAATTCAACATTTTCCGAAAATTTAACATTTTGGATAATTTTATTCAAATACGCAAACGTGTTGACGTAGTGACCCAGCCCAAGTGCCTTAAGGGCCCTATTCTGAAAAGCTGAAAATCCATGTCGGGCGCATCGAAAATTGTTGATTATTTCATGACGGAATGTCGTAGAACTTTTTTTTGTGTACAGATTGTAGGCGACATTGTTTCCGATATTTTAGTGCAGTTTCCATACAAATATGTCGAAATGTATTGAAGCCTATCGACATTTTAGCCAAATCAGACATTATTTGTCTAAAATTTGGATAGGCTTTGCACCAATAGGAGGTTCTTGTCTTAAAACTACACCAAAATGTAGGAAACAATGTCACCTACAATCTGTGCACAAAAAAAAGTTCTACGACATTCCGTTATGAAATAATCAACAATTTTCGATGAGCCCGACAGGGATTTTCAGTTTCAAGGTCGTTGGCATATATACTCCTCTTAAGAGAAAGTCTACCTACTCTTTTCTCCATTCAAACTTTACAAACGTAGTTTGTATTCATTCATACCCATTCAAACTTTCCTTCCTGAATAAAGACGTTAGAGGAAACGTAATGCCATAAATCCTATATCAGCCATTAACATAAACATGAACATTTTTGATTGATTTGAAGAAATGTTGAAAAAACATATTACACAATACACATTGAACACATTCACACTTTTTGAAAAACATTTCTTCAAATAAATCAATTATCCAAGTGTAGGAAACACTTTAAAAATAAAATCAAGATGAACATTTTCGATTTTTTTTAATTTTTAATTAGCAAATGAAAAAAAGAAAAAAATCTAGGAGCATGGTTATGGCAGATATAGGTTTTACGACATAAACATATTTGCTCTAATGTCTTAATCCACTGAGGAAACAGTCGACTGTGTTTGTATGGAGAACGAGATAGACTTTCCTCATAAGGTTTCAGAAGATGTACTTTTCTATGCGAAAAAAATATTTTTCGAATGGTTGAGTGACGTTCAACGTTGGTAAAAATGAGACAAAGAACTAACTAAAGCCTTCCTTAGGAACGTCTCTTAGTACACCCATTATAAAGTAAGTAAGTAAAGATATATATTCACGTTTCCCGTGATAATAAAGATAAGTCACGAAAACGATCGCCATTTTTGCTACCCCAATTACCTCTCTTTGTCAATAAAATTTACGCAGTTTCCCACCGCGTCTGCCGCAGTCACAAAGTATACCTACACTTAACTCATTTTTAGGGTTCCGCAGGTACCCAAAGGGTAAAAACGGGTCCCTACTACTGAGATTCCGCTGTATGTCCGCCTGCCACAAGGCTGTATCTCATGAACCGTGATAGTTAGACAGTTAATTTTTTTACAGAAAATGTTTTTCCACCATAACTACAGCTGCTAAAAACAAAATAAAACAAATATTTATAAGGGGCTCTCATACTAAAAACGTGTTCGTAGTACCTACATAATTATAAATCATTTATTTTCGAAACAGTACACTTTTTTTTAAACAATCTCAAATTTGGTAGATTATTGTCGGGTAAGACCGGATATGGGGGAAGACCGTATGACTAAAATATCTCCCAAAATAGATGATATTGAAACTGCCGGGTGCCAAAGATCGATGCGGGGTGAATTGCTCCTCTGAACACTGGGGCTAACACTTAAAAAATATCCTTTTTTGGGAGGTATTTGAGTCATACGCTCTTCCCCTTTATCCGACCTTACCTGACTATACCTACTCTAATTTTGTTACAACAAAGCGTTTCTATGGCTATGCAGGATGTTCTCAGGGGTATTAAGCCGAAAGAGGGTGATTCTAGAGGTCTAGCTAGAAAAACAACTTTTGTTTTGCAACTTTTGGGAAATCGAGGTTTTGAGTTTAAAGTTTACGTGAAAATCAGCTGTTAATTCAAGTTGGGGTCATTGGCTTTAAGGTGTCCTTTTTTAATTTGGACCACTACAATATAAACATATATTGCCTTTATTTACAAAAAACAGCTGTAGGTAATTTTTACAGTGAAACAACCTCAAACTTTTCAAAAAAAAGTTCGGTTTTCAAAAGTCGTAGAACAAAAGTTGTTTGTCTAGGCGTCTAGAACAACCCCTTTTCGGCTTATACTTCTTCCTGGGAACAACTTGTATATCTTTGACGTGCCAAAATCACTTAATTCAAGTAAAGGTGGTAAGAGCAAGGTAAAAGTGACACTGCGGGAAACAGCCAGTCAACCAAAAAAGCTTTTACAAATGTGAGCTCGGAAACCAGCAGGGAGTGACCCCCAAAATCTGTGAAAAACTGAAAAAAATATCACCTATTTCGGGAGATAGTTGAGTCATCCGGTCTTCCCCTGTATCCGATCTTACCTGATTATACCTACTCTAATTTTGTTAGAACAAAGCGTTTCTATGGCTATACCTCTAACGTGCCCAAATCACTTAATTCAAGTAAAAGTGGTAAAAGCAAGGTAAAGTGACACTGCGGGAAACAGCCAGTCAACCACAAAAGCTTTTACAAATGTGAGCTCGGAAACCAGCAGGGAGTGACCCCCAAAATCGGTCAGAAACTGGGTCAATGCCATTTGTTTTGTAACCATTGCGTACCTACTTACAATGGAGTATTTTTAGAATATTTTCTTTTATAAATAATTTGGAAATAGGTATACATTAATATGTTTAACGATGACAATGTTATGGGAAAGTCTACCTACTCCTTTACACAAACTTACAAACAAACTACAAACAAAGAAACTATACAAACTTTACAAACGTAGTCGACTGTTTCCTTCCCGGATAAAGACTTTAGAGAGAATAATATTATTATGTTTATGCCATAAAATCTATATCGGCCACGACAATACCTCTTCGTTTTATTTTTATTCTAATAAGAAATAATTACTTATAAAGAAAAAAACATAGGAGCATGGTCATGGAAGACTAGGTTTTATGGCATAAACATATTTGCTCTAATATCCTTATGTACTTTTGTATGCGAAAAAAATATTTTTCGGACGTTCGCTCGAATTTTCCTACCATGGTTCTACTATCTCTATAATTTTCGGTACACCAAAAAAAAAGACTAATTATTATTTTAAAGCTAAGAATTTGTGATTTTAAAAATCTGCTTTCATTGTACGTAACTACGCTACGTAGGTACCTAAACGTAATCTACCGTTTCCTTACCTGGACATATGAGCAAATTAATACGTTTGTACCATAAAACCTAAATCTGCCATGGCCATATTGGCCATGCCCCTACGATTTCTTTTTCATTTTCTAATTAGAATTGAAATTAAATTTAGAAAAATTTAATATTAATTAAATTTTGCAATGCAAATTTTCTGTCTTTATCCAGGAATGACCCAGTCTACTACGTTTGTAAAGTTTGTATGGAGAATAGAGTAGGTTTAAACTTTCCCCTTAAATGAAGACTTTTAAACAGCGGTAGGTAGAAAAATAAGGCAGACGAAGTCGCGGGCACAGCTAGTTTAATACAAACACAAAAAATATTTCGCTTATTCAACATTTGTATATTTTTTTGTAACATTAATTTCTGTCACAGTAAAAGCAGAAAGAAAACTCGAATCGTACTCAACTGAGCACAAGAAGGTGCCCGAGTGGAATGTCCTTCAGGAGATTCCGAATAATGTATCTAAGGTAAAAACACAGAGGAACATTTTGCCAGATATTTGATACTGACGCAGACATAAAACTGGTCTGTAGCCCGATATTTTGTCGCGCTACTATCGGCAAATACCTATCTACCTAATGGACTAGTAGAAAAAGATTTCATACAATACTTTATCATAGTAATTAACTAAAATTATTAAAATTAATATTGAAAATCCTAAAAGTCCCTAAGTACGGAACCCAAGATCTCTACCTAATCGACTAAATTAAATCATTATATTTTTGGGGTTTCGTACCCAAAGAAACCAGACCCTTTTACTAAAACTCCGCTGTCTGTCAGTTGAAATTTTTACAGATAATTTCCTATGCCGCTATAACAACAAACTAAAAATAGAATCAAATAAGTAGAGTTCCCATACAAGAAACTTGTTTTTTTGTGATAATGGTAAAGAACCCTTCATTCTCAAGTCCAACTCGTACTTGGCCAGTTTTATTTAAATAAATTCATAAAAGTTTGCTGAAACAAAATCGGTCGATCAAAAATCAAGATACTAAAGAGCTCTAAAACTTTGTAAATTACAAATCTTTCCAAAATATCTCTACGAATATAAGAAAGCCAGAGTCTGTTATAAAATAAATGATTACCCAATTTACATAAACGAAAATTCTGTTTTGAACTGAATTTCGCTTGAAGTTAAAAGAAAGCCAAAGTTTGGGTACTCATTGTCGTTTTAATATCATATTGGGATCGTAGGACGTAGCCTAAACCCAGTGGACATGAAGTATGATATATGGATCATAACCGAAACCCATTGCACAAAAATTATAGTGAGACATTTGGATCGTAGTCCAAACCCAGTGCACCTACAGTATGAGATTTGAATCGTAGTCCAAACCCAGTGCACCTACAGTATGAGATTTGAATCGTAGTCCAAACCCAGTGCACCTACAGTATGAGATTTGAATCGTAGCCCAAACCCAATTCATCTACATTTGGACCGTAGTCCCAAGCCAGTGCACCAAAAGAATGACATTTGGATCATAAACTTTTTAAATTCACACGATTTGTTAACATAGTTACATTTTCCCGGGTCTTTGGATCATAGTCTAAACTAGGGCTTGCAATCCGGATAACGGATATCCATATAAATAAAAAGATACCTTATAAATAAAAAGAATCTTTGAAAACGGATCTCATAGAGGGGAGATATCAAGGCCACCTTGTGGGATAAATACTCGACCAATTTAAAATCCCCCGCCACATAAAAATTGTAAAGGCTCATAGAATCTGTATATCAAGTTTCATCAATGTCGATTAAAAAATACTTCCTGTAGAGGAGAAGTAACAAATTAACCAACTGTAATAGAAAACAAATATTGCCAGACTTGAAGCAGAGACGCTTCGCTCGCTGGCTTAATCACAGACAATGCAAGAATTATCCAAAGTTGACAATCATTGCAATTCATTAGTATTTTAGTTTTTAGTTATTTTATCGGTGTCGTGTATCCATTTCTTTCGAAAATCCACTTTAATATATCCATTCTTTTTCTTCTTCTGGTGCCAATCCACCTCTGAAGGTTGGCCGTCAGCTCAGCGAACTTGTTCCGGTTTGTGCCAAGCGAAAAAGTTGTTTCACGCTGGAAATGTTTGGCCACTCTCGGATGTTTCTCAACCACGACTTCTTTCTTCGTCTAACGGGTCTCTTGCCTGCGACTTTGCCCATCATTATTATTTGGCGAAGTTCGTATTTCTCGTGTCGCAAAACTTGACCCAAGTATGCCACTCGCGTCTCTTGCCGACACGTTGGAGTACCCGCACGTTGGAGAATTTCTATGTCCAGCTAATACGTAGCATTCTACGGTAGCACCACATCTCGAAAGCTTCGAGGAACCCTTGTGTATTGACTTTCGCAGTCCAGGCTTCACTACCGTAGACTGGCCACACATAACACTGGCGTATTCTAACTCTGAGCTTTATGGATAGTTGGCGACTGCATAACTGACTGGGTGGCTTGGGCAATTCCAATCTGAGTACGAATTTCTTGTTCGCTATCCCATTTTTTATTAACCCATGCAAAAGTATAAATACCTCTAATTTAACCATTGGAACCCGCACTATATCTGAACCTGCGACAGTGATTCTGGGATTGAAGTAGTTCCTTGATACTACCAGAAATTTAGTCTTAGACACGTTCATACTCAACCCTGCTTTCAGCCTGTACTCATTAACTCTGTCTAATAATATCTGCAGGTCCAGCTCTGATGAGGCTACAAGTGCAGTGTCATCGGCATATCTTAAATTGTTCACGATTTTTACTTTAACATCGATCTCATATTCTTCTAGCGCTTTCGATATTATCCCCTGTCTGACTCCAAGCCGTATTTTCAATAGTTCTGTTTATGAGTCCTTGACTCGGACCGCAGCCCTTTGGTTCCAATACAAGGTCTTTATGGATCTTAGTATGTCTTTGCCATCCAAACCAACGTAGATCAAGCGCTGCAACAGTATATCATGTTTGACGCGATCAAACGCTTTCTCGTAATTTTTACGTTATAATACCTGACCGGAAAAGACAAAATTCAACTAAGAGTCCTGGATTAAGAACCCAGTTGAAAAATAGCAGTGTTCTTAGTGGTACAAAGACAACATCTTATTGACTTTCCGACTAAAAACGGTTGAACCGATAGAAGTACCCAAAACATTTGTCATATAGATACAGAATTTCTTACAACCTAGTTGCTGGCTGGCTAGTAAAAAATAGATCTCAAGAATAGGTCAACGTGAATGTAAATTAATGAATAGTGTAAATTGTCACCAATGGTCTCACAGATTTAGAAGTTTCGAATTACTTTTTTCTACTATTGCTTGTGCTCCAAGATTCTTTAGCATGATTAATTTTCTCACCCAAAAAGCTATAACACACATTATGTAAGGATCATTGTATCGACTTCCTTTTGGCGATCCTAAGCAGGAGCATATGCTCATATTCAATAAATTCTGCAAAAATTTGCTGCACTTCAGATATTCTTAAAGAATAACAATAATATTTTTAAGATTTATGTAATATTGAGGGTGCCTACAAGAATCATACTGAGTTCTCGAGATAAGCTTCAGCAGCTTCGATACAGCGGCTACCGCAGAGGAAAGCACTTATTTTTCGAGAGTTTCAGCAAATGCTTCAACAGCTTAATACGAAATAAAAATCAAAATTGCCGACCGAGATCTCTCAACTATCGATATATGCGTATATAAACTTTGTAAATTCACACGATTAGTTAACATAGTTACATTTTCTCGGGTCTTAATCGCGTATTATTATTTATTTTCTTACCTCGACGTTTCAACCATGTTACAATGGTCTTGGTCGCGAGGGTCGCGTGGTTGAAACGTCAAGGTAAGAAAATAAATAATAATATGCGTATATATCTATTAAAAGCCTTTGTTTTTATTAATTAAAACTTTGTAGTAAGGTTTTTTTCTTAATTTTATTAAATTTCAAAAATTATCCGAAATATCCGAATTATCCGGATATCCGGATAATGAAATTTTAATATCCGGATTATCCGGATAGCCAAAAAAAAACGGATAATGCAAGCCCTAGTCTAAACCCAGTGCATCTAACTCTATCTATAGTATGACATCTGGATCGTAACCAAAACCCAGTGCACTTATCGTACGGCATACGGCACAAACCGATTTCAGTGGGCCAGTGAGTAAGTTGAAAGTCTAAGCCCACTGTACCTACCAACAGAATATTATATCGCAGGCTTATTTACACGTTGCCAATTGTCGAGCACGTAAAAAGCATGGCAACGTTTGCATGAAAGGATCGGAACCGAAACCCAGTGCAGTGGTGATCACAACACAAGGTGCTCGTATGATAAACCTTATAGTATTAGTAGTTATAAAGTAGGTACCTATCTATACAAGCTTCAATCGACGACGAACCATTTCCTCTAAATGATCTAATTTATGATTATAGACTCCATGATGGTTATATCCCTTTTATGGTTAAAGTGGTCGTGTCCCTCATAATGGGGTAATTTGATGAAGGTATACCATTCGGGTAACCCCGTTTGTTCCTTCCCATTTGTTAACTTTGACTATTTTATTCATAGTCGTTTACAACAATTTCTGTAAGTGTAGGCACTAAAAGTTACGTACGCAGTAAAGTAATTTTGATCCAGCAAAAGGAAATATTTGAATAAAACGAAACTCATATCCATACAATATAACGATATAGAGTAAAATTCAAATATCCGTAGGCAATACGGCTTATTCCCATTCGTGCCATTCCTTCAATTGTTTCACTGTTTTGCGTCCATACATTGAGTTCCAATCGGGCCAAAACAAAATTAGATAGTCATTTAAATGTGAAAATATTTTTATACTTCATTTCCTCTTCGGGCCAAAACGATTTTGGTACGGTCAACAAAAAAGAAGAGTTAATTTCTAATAGACTAAAGAGTAAAAGCACACACTACAATATTTGAAAATGTAACGATTACTCTTGCGTCGTTTACATGTAGTACCTAAGTGTTTTTGGCTTATAAGTTTCCACTCGAGACTTGTATTTAGCTTAGGATTAAAATAAAATAATCACGAAATAGTAAGGAAAAGAATGAAGTAGACAATTGGTCAAGCCAAAAAATAGTGTCAATTGTTCAAGCGTATAATTACCGCAAACGAAAGTGTCAATTGGTCAAGTCTTCGAAGAGTGTCAACTGGTCAAGTGGTCAAGTCCTTTTTTTTTAATACAATAAAAGACGATCGGAGTAGAAACAAAAGACGATCGAAATGGAAACTAAAGACGATCGAAATGGAAACAAAAGACGATCGAAATGGAAAAAAAGACGACCGAAAAAGGCTCAAAATATGACAGCAAGACACCCTGTCAAACTTGAACTGATAAGTAATATCTCGGAAACGATTGATTCTAGATCACTACTTCCTCAGCATAAGTGATAGAGCTCTTCAAGATCTTCGTTTTAGATGACAGTTGTCAAACTTGAAACGTCAATGTCTCGTAAACTATTAACCCTAGACGATACTTCGTTAGCATAAGTGATAGTGGTCTTCAAGATCTTCATTTTGGATGACAGCTGTCAAACTTAAAACGTCAATATCTCGGAAACTATTGGCCCTAGACCACTACTTCCGTAGCATAAGTGATAGAGCTCTTCAAGATCTTCATTTTGGATGACAGCTGTCAAACTTAAAACGTCAATATCTCGGAAACTATTGGCCCTAGACCACTACTACCTTAGCATAAGTGATAGAGCTCGTCAAGATCTTCATTTTGGATGACAGCTGTCAAACTTAAAATGCCAATATCGAAGTGCCCTATCACTTATGCTAAAGAAGTAGTGGTCTAGGGTCAATAGTTTCCGAGATATTGGCGGTTTAAGTTTGACAGCTGTCATCCAAAATGAAGATCTTGACGAGCTCTATCACTTATGCTAAGAAAGTAGTGGTCTAGGGTCAATAGTTTCCGAGATATTGACGTTTAAAGTTTGACAGCTGTTATCCGAAACAAAGATCTTGAAGAGCACTATCACTTATCCTAAGGAAGTAGTGGTCTAGGGTCAATAGTTTCCGAGATATTATCGGTTCAAGTTTGACAGGCTGTCTGGCTGTCATAAAAAAACCTATTTATTTTATTAAAAAAAAAAAAAGTCAACCTTCGGGCGATTATTATTTTAAATAGCTACATGGTAACCATGGAAACATGGTAGGCGGAGTGGGGGGGTGTTAGGTTTTTTCGTTACGAAATTTGTTCAATCAAAGCTCAAGGCCCGCGATAAAAGCTATGCAATAACTTAAAAAAACTAATTCTCAGTATTTTCTTGCTGTTTGTACTTGAAACATTTTGGCCCGTTGAGGATAAAAGATTAGGTATTCGAAATTTTGTTTTGGCCCGAATAGGAAAAAAAATGGCCCGAATGGTAATAAGCCGGCAATACGCAATATGCGTAAAACAATAACGAACGAGTAATTAGATAAAATATAACACACACCTGTCTGTGTAGTGCGTAGAGAAAGAACGGCCACGCGTCGTCGTTGTTTTGCGTTTTACACAAATGTTTTACGACCCATCACCCATACTCCCAGGCCCAACACTTTACAAATGGCAACACAATTAAAACCACGAGCCTCATCAATGATTCAACGGTTTAAACCATTTATGGCAACCCTGCAATCATAAATATTTTCCCGCGTACGCTCTAATGGCGGGCGACAGGTGTCAGTGTATGCGAACTTTAAAAATACTACAAACAACTCACCCGAGCGTTGTCATCGTGACTATGGTGTACCAGAAGGCAGCCGGGATGGATGTGAAGTTGGTATCTTGCTCGTTCTTCTCGGCGTAGAACATCACTGTGGCGAAGATGATGATAGCCATCGCCAGCGAAAACACAAGAAAACCCAGCTCACTGGCGCATGACTTCAGCGTATAACCGAGGATCCGAAGCCCCTGCGAGTGCCGCGAGAACTTGAAGATCCTGAACACTCGAAACACTCGGAGCGTAACAAAGGCTCCCGAAACGTCGTCGTTGTCTGTGATGCCCAAACCGATGTAGTACGGCAGGATAGCCACTACATCGATAATCGACATCACTGACCTCACAAACTTGCACCGATCAGGTGCAGCGAATAGTCGCAACAGATACTCCGCAGTGAATATCATCACGCAAGCAGTATCCAGGCAGAAGAAAACGATCTTGTATCGTTCACCACACGGCAAAGTTCCCGCCTTTCCAGGCCTGTGACCACACGGCACCGTCTCCACGACGTTAGCCATCACAGACACGGCAATAAAAAATCCAGTAACATAATAGAACACAAGAGCGGCCGTCGACGTGTGAGGGTTCTCGAATGCCCTCCACATCTTTTGCCTCAAATCCGTAAGCTGCGGCAGACTCTGGTCTCCCGCTTCGCTGAGTTTATCGTCCATAAGTCTCTCAGCATTCTCGCGCTTGCGATCCCTGTAGTCCTCATAACAACAATCACCTATAACATCTGGAAGGATACCGAAAAATGCTAATTCCTCATCGTATCCCGTAAGACACTCGTGTTTGGGATAATGTAGCTTTCCAGTTCTGTAATAATTAAGGATATGCCTGAATATATCAGGGTCTCTGTCGAAGAAATACTCTCTGCTATCTTCGTCGTAGAAAAACTCTCGCTCCGTGGAGCCGAGGAGAGTGTCTGGGTACTTTTCGAGGGTGTTCCGCCATGTCTCGAAGCGTCGCCCTGAGACGTTGATGAGGAGTTTCTCGTCTTCCGCGCGTCGGCGGTCTTTGGGCACGGGAGGTGGGGGTAGCGGGTGGGTTGCAATGGGGACCCAGCCGATGGCGGCAGCCCTTGCGAACGGGAGCCACGCGGCGACGGACGCCATGGCGACTGCTCACGCCACCGGCGCCGCGACAACTGATCCCCCCGCCGCTATTTCGGGCAGACCGCCCAGATGACGCCGGTGTTGCCAGCACCTCTCGTCTTATTAACCGATACATTTTAAAGCTATTTCTGTATTGTTGTTGTTTATGATTTAATACACGTTTGATGTTTAGTCTGATGTTAATTGGACCGTTGTTATTGTCGCAGCGCGATCTTGTTTGTATGATCGTTAAATGCTTTTCGTTTATCGATTACTGGGAACTTTTTGGCATTCGCTTTTTCGCGGAAATCACAAATTTTTAAGTTATTATTTTGACGACCTTTGTGGCGCGACTGCAATGCAGAAAGTTGCGGGTTCGATTCCCGCTGGGACCAAGTAATTACGCTTAAAAATAAATAAATTGTTTCTGGTCTGGGTGTCTACGTATAATATGAATGAATTTAAAAATACGTATATAAGTATTACAATAACCGTTGCTTAGTCTAATGGGGCTAAATGGCGCTGTGTGTTGTTCACATACTTTAATTATTCTGATCTATTCTGGCAGATTTGTAGTTTATTCACAAACCAAACTTGTACCAGAATCACATTTTCTCCTCTATCAGTCTGAAGTACCTAACCTACCTACCACTTACCACATCTGCTCGTGGGTGAAGTGATTTGGTAGAAATCATCATACCTACCTCATTCCTACATTTAGGCTGATTGAATAATATGTCGACGATTGAATAAGAGTATTTTTATTCCATTTTAGTTTTCTGTCCAATATTTCCTATCATATCAGAGAGACACTTTGGATATTCATTGGTTGCCTGGAAGATATCGTCTTTGGCGATAAGGTCGCTCATTATGCCAAATAACATGCAATTTATATTTATTTGATTTTGGTTTAAAAAAAAGGTTGAAAATATAAAATTGAAAATTAGATACTTACCTAAGTATACTCTATTTCAGAAACTTAGATCAAAAATGTAAACAAAGAACTGTCAATTTTAAAGGAAAAAGTAAATAAGAGCTGTCACTTTTATATAAATGTATGGGATTTTTGTTCACATTTTTGATCTAAATTTCTGAAATAAGATATTGATCTATTTTAATTTGAATAGCCAATTTTTTTTTAACCCATATTAAATTTCCCGAAACACCAATCATTTTCCGAACACAGCAACCCTATCCCGGGACGGAAAACACTACGCATGCGCCGCCTGTGACGTCACTGACTAATAAATTGATTTTCATACTGCCGTCTCCTTCTCACAACGACATTTCCCGATCCCCCCATCCCTCTCGTTTAGCTTAAAGCTCGGCCAACCTTTTGTATATTTTCGCTGCTCCAAAAGAGAGATTCTAAGGCTTTTGTCTGAAGGCGCTGAAAAGGTTGAATAGTGCCTGAGGCTGCATTATTTTTTTTTAAACGAAGTCATTTTTAAGTCCCCAGGGTAATAGATAGATAGATAGAACGCTTTATTGTTCTCACCAAAAATAAATTACAATAAAATAAAGTACACAAAAATCTTAATCTAGTGGCACAATAGGTGGCCTTACCACTGAGAGTGGTCTCTTCCAGGCAACCTCGGTATGGAGAGGATCACGAATGATTAAGGGTGAGGTGCGTTATCTTAAAAATAATAAAATTATAGAACAAAAATAATAATTAATTACATTACGACACAGGAACAAGATAATCGTCATTATAAATACCAACATACAATACCAATATTTACATATAATTCATAATACATATATATATACAATATACCTACTAAACTAGGTAGTAATAGGTGTTCTAAGTAATGTGTAACGTAATATGTATTTCTAAATATAGAGCCGTAGTCTGTTTCTTTAATTTAATAATATGTTAAGGTTGGGTCAGGTTGAGCGAGTGAAGGGAAGGATTTAGAGTTGGTTGTTTGTTGTGCAAAAGATTTATTACGTGTAGCAGATTGGGTTTTGAAGTCGTTTATTATTAATGTTATTAGTTATTAGGCTTTATTTATGTACCTACCTAATTAAGAGGATTGTTAATTTTAAATGGCTCAGGAATGAATAATAATATAAATAGGCATAATTCATTATTCATTTCATTACTTGACGACCTCAGTGCCGCGTCGGGGGAAGGCCCGACTGCAATGCAGGAGGTTGCGGGTTCGATTCCCGTCGGATGCAGGTATTTATGCTTAGAAATAAATATTTGTTTCCGGTCTAGGTGTTTTCTATGTATTATATGTATGTATTTACAAAAAAAAGTATAATATGTAGTAAGTATATCCGTTGTCTAGTACCCAAAGTACAAGCCTAGTGCTTAGTTTGGGGCTAGATTGCGCTGTGTGTAACGTCGTGCAATATTAATATTATTTGGTGAAGTATTAAAGAAAGAAAGACAGATTCCACCTTCTTTTTACGCGAAATAAATCTAAGAACCCGCTGCAGCGCTGACAGTATTGTTACGTCCATCGTAAACATCAAATAGCATTCAATAATTTTCACTTGCAGCGAGGCTTGAACTCGCGTCTTTGGGTCAGTCCCCCAACGTCTATACCAACTAGACTACGCAAATCCCTAAAAAAAAAACTAGTTATAACTAGGTACTGTTAAGGTTGAGCTTGAGATATATGTCTTTAATGGCAAAATGCTAAACTTCCCAAAATGTTGAATTCCCAAAACTGTGAATTTCCCAAGATGTGGATTTTTCTTCTATTTTCGCAATGTTGGATAGAAATAAAACTCATTTTTCGGTTATCATCGCGTGCGTGGTGTTCATTACTTTTAGCATTGTTTCAATGCTCAACGTTTCGACGACACCTTTACATCAGGATTGACTGAGACAATCCTGAAGAAGAGACCGTAAAGGTATCGAAACGTTGAGCGTCAAAACAATGCTAAAAGAAATAAACACCACGCGATGGAAACCGAAAAATGAGTTAAATTTCCATCTGTGGTGTAACGGGGTCACTTTGGCCGACTGTTCCCACTCGAAAGTATCACTTGAAATATTACTTCTTAATAAACCTATGAATAATTTACCATTTAGTAATTTGAATTTCAGGCGAAATTAATATTTGAACAATACGAAAGAAGCTACTCGCTTTTTAATTGATACCCGACTCAAAAACAGGGCAGTAATGCGCCTGTCGTTGATTGGTTCAACATCATCATCTGTGGGGTGATTTTGTAAAATTGTTGCTGATCTTTTCTATTTCATAGCTGTTGCTGATTATAATAACACCTTTTAAATACCAATTAAAATGAACTGTCAAATTGGGAATACAAAATCGGAAAATAATGAAACATGAAAAATTTCTATTGTTTAAATGCAAATGACATTGCAACATTTTTACGGAATCAACTAGTTGAGCGATGTTCCCCGTTGCATCCCTTTCGGGAGCCCTGTTAGCTGGATTACGTAACTATGTTGCTAACAAATCTCGAATGAAACAATTGAAACTGTTGATTTCACGTCATTACAATCAATTTTCAATCTCATTTGTGACATAGTACATTACCTATTAATTTTAATTTTATATTCCTTCTTTTATTTACTGACATAGCCCTTTTACAGCTGCACATAGGTATAGTGACTTACTCAATTAATTAATATAATAATGTGACATGTTTTCTTCTGTATTTTTATGATTATTTTTTATAATAGGTATTCAAGCGTGCCCTAATTGTGATCTCAATTTTTGTGTTGTTCTATTTAATGTAATCTTAGTGTTAATTTGACCTCAGCCCTTGTACAGCTGCAAATAACTTCATTTACTGACATTATTTTTCATTTGTAAACTTTATTTTTATTCTTTGGACTTGTATATTATTATTAATTAATATTATTATTCTGACAATGCCCGTTTACAGCAGCAACTTTTTTTTTAGCAGTTTATATCTTTTTTTTTAAATTCAATAATGTACCAATGATGTATCAATTTATGTTATATCTCTATTTTATTAATTTTGACGTGACTAAGTGTTCCAGAAATAATAACTAATTATTGTAGTGTTCCTATGGTCTGAATAAATGAGTATGAGTATGAGTATGAGTATTAGGTCGCTAACAAATTGCCATTGCAATTAAATCTAGTTTAAAAGTTCTTGTCACGGAAAAAGACAAAGCCTGTTCTCACTACTCCGACCTTACTGCACGTTTATTAATAAGGCTACTGGAGCGCGAGTCCCACTAGCACTTGACCGGGTTTTTTAAGAACTTGCGGCTTAGTAAGAGTGTGGCAAAAAAGAATTATCCAAACCGGTCCAGGCATCTTCTAGTAATCGGGGAACATTCATAAAAAAACATATAAAAAAAAACTTGAAAGGTGTCAAGGGACACCCGGATGGAACGAAGTTCCAAGCAAAATAAAAAAAAGTGTCGGTACAACTTTGGTCTTATTTTTTTCCGTTTAGCACACAAACAAAAACGGCGAATTGAGAACCTCCTCCTTTTTTGGAAGTCTGTTAAAAATGCCCCAAATTCGACAGACCGATAGAAGTTGAATGACTTTCCAACAGCGAGGGACTTGTAAATTTAATATGAGCAGGATACAATGACAATTGTACGACACAAACGACTGGCGAAATCGATCCCAGTTGAGCAGTATAGGGCGGAATTAGTATAATTTTACATACACGAGCTAAGTTGAGTGGTTAAACCCACGTCCCCACGTCATAGGGATATTTAATTGGGGATTCTTCTTTTGAAATTAAAGACATTTTTCGGTTTGAATCGCGTGGTTTTTATTACTTTTAGCATTGTTACAACGCTCAACGTTTCGAGACCTTTCCAGGTCTCTTCTTCAGTCTATCCTGAAGAAGAGACCTGGAAAGGTCTCGAAACGTTGAAACGTTGAGCGTTGTAACAATGCTAAAAGTAATAAAAACCACGCGATTCAAACCGAAAAATGTCTTTAATTTCAATACCACATCGCGAAAACAGAAGAAGATTCTTCTTTTTACATTTTTCTTCTGTTTTTGCGATGTTAGATTGAAATTATTAATCCAACAATTAATTACAGGTCTCCTCTTCAGGATTGTCAATTCAAATATCGTTCAAATTCGACAGAAATCCTGTAAGTGGCTAAAGAAATACATCATTCAATACGTCACCACGAGGACCTCTGTGGCGCGTCAAGGGAATGCCCGACTGTAATGCAGAAGGATGCGGGTTCAATTTCCGCCGGGTGCAAGTATTTATGCTTAAAAAGTCAATATTTGTGTCTGGTCTGAGTGTTTTCTGTGTAACATAATTATGTAAGTATGTATTTACAAAAAAAAGTATAATATGAAAATCCGTGGTCTAGTACCCATAGTACAAGCCTAGTGCTTAGTTTGGGGCTAGATTGTGCTGTGTGTAACGTAGTGCAATATTTATTATTTATTTATGATCAGTGAAAGTTTCAACTGTCTACCTATCACCATTCATATTCATGAGATACAGCCTGGTGACAGACAGACAGGCAGGCAGCGGAGTCTCAGTAATAGTATTTATTTTACTTTTAGATTTCACTCCCCTCGCGACCAAGACCGTTGCAACATGGTCGAAACGTCGAGGTAAGAGAATTAAAAAGTGAAAATCACGCGATTAAGACCCGGGAAAATATAAAATTATAGTATCTAGGGTTCCGTTATTACCTTTTGGTTACGGAACCCATAAAGTTTCCTTACAGATCAGTTCTTAAGATTGTCAATCCTAAGAAGAGACTGTAAAGGTCTCAAAACGTTGAGTATTGTAACAATGCTAAAAGTAGCAAACACCACGCGATTAAAACCGATAAATGAGTTTTTATTTCAATCTTCTTCTTTTCGTATCTCCTTCTCATTCGAGCGATGTTCCCGGATGCATCCCTTTCGGAAGCCCGGGGTCGACTAAGGCTGTTTTTTTTATTTATTTGGGCACAGTAGATAAGTTATTAATCCTGCATTTTTGCAGATTTGGCAATATTTTGACACTAACCCTCACAGGAACCAAGCATTTCGTCCGCCACCGCGCGAGGATAACTTAAGGCTTGCTATACCTACCTACAACATACCTAACTTAATTTTGTGGATATCTGTATGTATATCGCCAACTTTCAGACGACGACGGTCCATATCCAATTTTTTGGCCTCTCTCTTCCAACACGTTACCTCCCACTGTGCAAAATTCCACACTTAAACGGTGGCCCATTGAAGTACTGACCGCGCAAGGCGCTGCTTGCTAGTCTCCTTCAGATCACTTAGTCGCCTTTTACGCCCACGGTAAAAATGAAGTTCCAGGGAGTTTTAAAGTTAACTGTAAAAGCTAACGACCGATAAAAAGTCTATAGAATTTCACAGCGCCATCTATTAAAATCTCCTGAAACTGTTTCATAGGAAAGTGTCTAAAGGTTGTAAAATAATCGAGAACCCGATTGGCGCACCGAGTTATAAATATAGGATAACTGCCATCTGTGAATTCTGACAAATATTAGGTACATTAGAGTGAAATGTTGAATTTGGACGTTGATATATGACTAGATGGCGCTGTATGTCCGATAATCAATGATAGCCATAAAAGTAAACGTGGAGTAAGGTCGGAGTAATTTTTCTGAATTTTATTTCTATTCTAATTAGAAAATGCAAAAAAAAAAAACAAAATGTAAGGACATGTTCATTGTTCATGGTAGATATAGGTTGTATGTAGGTATGGTATGGCATAAACACATTTGCTTCTCTTCTCATCCGAGCGATGTTCCCGGTTGCATCCCTCTCGGGAGCCCGGGGTCCGCTAAACCCCAAATTGTTTTTTTTTAAATTTGGAGTCGGCACAGTCAGTACCTAAGTCATCATTGACCATACCTTCTGCAATTAGATTTGGCAATGTTTTAACGGCCAGCCGCCAGCCTGACACCAACATGACATCAAGCAGTTTATCCGCCACCGCGCGGGGAGAACTTATCTCCCTTATTAGGTTTGCTAATCTCCCTCAGATCCCTTAGTCGTCTTTTACGACACCCACGGGATGAGTTGGGGTAACCCTATTCTATACCGGAGCTACACGGCCACCTGGAGCTACACGGCATAAACACATTTGCTCCAATGTCTTTATCCAGGGAGGTAACAGTCGACTACGTTTGTATGGAGAAAGAGTAGGTATCCTTTCTTAGGGTCAAAAAAATAGTCAAAAATCATTTGTAAAATTTACATTTATTCTTAGAATTAATTCACCAACTATGTACACTGGAAAGCGATCCTAATTTACTATACATTACACAAAAATACTCCATCAGGTGAAACTCTTAGCAGACGTACGTTGCGTAGTATGAGTTTTTAAGAACACGTCTAAGGTGCCTACACCGTTTTGTTACAATCAAATGTTGATGAGACTGTAGTTTTTAAATGGACTATCCAACATTGAAAGAATTTTTCAAATCGGACCAGCGGTTCCTGAAATTACCGCGTCCAAAAAAACAAACTCTTCAGCTTTATAATATTAGTATAGATTTAGAACAATGAGAAAGGCAATTTATATCTCTTTCCACTCGTGAGCAAGAGGTCTGTAATGACCTCGAAACGTAGGACATTGATAAAATGATTAATTAGATTCAATTATTTGCATCTGTCTGTAAGCATTTTTTTGGGTGGATCCCACTATTGCCTTTTTTAAAAATTATATCCTATTATTTTTATTGAGACAAAAAAACGCACTTATGTTATTTAAGAATCTGTTTCCACTTTAACATTTATGACGGCTTGATAAATTACTGATTTATAAAATTACTTGAAAATAAACGGCAGTAAAACCTTATCCCTTATTTTTTGTTGCAATGGAAATAGTGGGAAATCTATCCCAGTATTTCCATCAATGGAAGTACATAATGGAAGTAATGGGATTCACCCATTTTTTGCTCAAGTCATTCTACTAGACATACATATTATCAAGGAAAATTTGCCCAAGACGAGTTTCGAACCCGTAACTAGTGCTGTAACCACTAAGCCACATGGAAAACCGTCGTTTTTTTGAGAAAGGCGCTTGAAAAACTCACACTACGTCTGAAAATATGAAAATGAAAACAGCAAAATTTGCTTGTCAACTTCAGTCGTGTCGATATCTTAATAAGAGGCTCTCACACGGGCAGTCATAAGTTACAGTGCGACCAGATTTTCTGGATTTTGTGGTAGTGTTTGTGTGCTTGAAAGATATATCTACTGAATGGATTATGATGAAAATTATGTATGTAGATAGCTTGACAATTTAAAATTTCTAAAGGATCTGGTCCCTTATTCTACGAATAACACACCTCAAGTATGTAGCTTTGTTCAGTTTTTTTCGAAAACGGTTCAATTTATAAGATTTTTTTTATAATTTTGGTAAATCATTAGTAGCTACCTAGCTACCTGCAATTAGTGATTTCAAGCAAAAATAATATCAACGAGTAACATTTTTGAACCTTTTTTAAAAAAAAACATCAGCTGTCTAGCTATCACGGTTCACAAAATACCGTCTGGTGACAGATATACAGGCATTTTTGTAAATTTTACCCGTTTTTACTCTTTGGGTACGGAACCCTAATTACCAAACTCTTGGGACATTTCAATTGTAGACATACTACCTATACTAACAACCATTTTGTTTTAATATTAATAGATAAAGTACAATGATGAAAAGCCCCGTGTTGTTGATAAAACCCTAAAAGTCTAATTAAATTGTATCTGTGATATATATCATTAAATCAGATAATTTAGTCGCACTGTAATTTCAAATAGTATATTTTTATTAAAAGACTTTTTTTAATATTGTTGACAATGAATTGCACAGATTTTAGACTAAAATTACGCCCGTGTGAGGATATCTTTAATTGTTTTTTTTTATTTATTAAAAAATTGTGCGCAATTTTTGTTTGTCGACAAAAATGTGCTTTTATATTTATTTATTTAAATTAAAAACAAAAATTGCACTTATTCTTTGGTGATGTAAATGTCGCAGTCAATTATCTGAACTCTGGTTGTTTTGTAAAATGGCTAAATTAAAAATAATATATTTTTGGCGTTAGAAACTTTTGGTTTGTTGTACGGGGTTTGTTTTTCGCAGCCGATCGTCCACCACCTACTTAGTTATTTTTAGCTTAGCTTGCATAATTGAGTTTTTCCAGTTTTACATACATGTGCACCACAAATTGTACCAAGGGCCAGATTATGTAACTTTGTTGCTAACAAATCTCGATTGAAACGATTGAAATTGTTGTTTAGGTAGGTACACGTCAATTTTGACGTCATTCAGTCACTAACAAATTGTCATAGCAATGAAAACTAGCGACTGTAACTGTCAAATTCTATATACGTAAACGCAAAAATCAACAACTTCAATTGTTTCAATCGAGATTTGTTAGCAACAGAGTTACGTGATCAGGACCAAATGCTCACTAGTATGAATAACTAGCGAGCTAAGCTATACTTACTTAGTTTAGTTGGCGATAGACGATCTGTTTTAATTTACGTGAAAATCCTGTCAAAATTTAACTATCCAATTTACTTTCATTTATAATCCTATAGATTTATTTCCATGGTAACAACAACAAAATCGATCAACCAACCATTTCACAAGACAGACAAAATAACTCTAACATAGACTAGAAAACTGTAAAATAAATAAATTATTTAAAAATCTTAATTATAACTCTAAAATTAAATAATACTTAAAAACGTTAAGGTCACTTCGGGGAAGTGCGGCTATGGGGAAAGTGCGCCTAGCATCAATTTAGAGAATTGTTATATTGATAAAATCGCCATCTAGTCACGATATAGGTGGATATTTCTGGTATCATGATTGGCGATTTTATCAATATAACAAATTGTAAGTCCGCTAAATGCATGCTCGCCGTACTTTCCCCCAAGCCGCACTTCTCCCTAGCGGCCTTACTTAGTTTAAGTGATAACCATTGCTTCCAATTTTTATATAAAACCATAGATGGGAGAATATAAATTTATAATTCTATTTTTTAAATAAGGATTTACTTTTGTAAAACTATGGTTAATTATATACAATTCAAAGAAGAAGCAAAGCTAATAAATACATAAATAACATTTAACTATTTTTGCACAATCAGACTAGATGTAATACTCAATAGTTCTTACATAAAAACTAAATATAATCAAATAAATAAAATTATACATATTTTATCTAGTTAGGTAATTACTTAACACATTTTAATGCTCATTTATTATTGTTATTTATATCGTTTGAAATTTTCATCTTGCTATCAATAATTGCAATTGCAATCAAACGACTTTTTCACTTTCAATTTCTGTATTAAATTATCAACTGTTTTCACACGCTATAGGAATGTAATTTATTGTATCTCGAGATCTCTTGACTAGAAAACCTTATCATTTTTAAAGTTAATTGTAGGCAGAAACATGTTTGGAATGTATTAAAAACTTAAAATTAACTATAGTATTTGCTAACCTTTACCTAAGCAAAGGTAACTTTTTTTAAAAGTAATTTTACTAAAAACCCGATATTTCAAATCGTTGGTAACTTTGACTATTTTCGGTTCAATTATGATTTTAAGAAACAAAGAATATGCATAAGAAATAACATATTATGTTATTATTATTATGAAGTGACATTTTTCTAAGCAAATTAGGTAGGTACTACATATTGATTTTTTGAAAAGAAAATGAGAACCAATATGCTAAATATACATATAGGTCAAAAATTCATCCGATTTGATCGGATATTCGGTTAATTTGTCTTCATTCTACTAGATTAGCTAGATTGTAGCTTGAGATAAATATTTTGAAAACATTTCAAAACATTTATCCTGCACCTTCTTACAACCCTTTTTTTCGTCAAATGATTACATTTTATAATCAAACTTTGCTGAAAGTTCAGGGTCTCAGCTCTGCTCTCACAATCGTGTCTAAATAAAGTGTTTATAGAATAGTAATTGACATATTTGACGTGTATGTGACACATTTGGTAGACAAATGTGGTTAAATATGTCAAATACAATATTTGGGACCTTATATCCACAAACAATACTTTTAAAACTCCTGTTATGTTTTTACAAAGTCATTTTTTGGACATTTATGCATTCACTTTTTTTATTTTTTGTAAGAACACATAACTATTTACTTCTTCAGTTAGGATTGTCCTGTTAGGATAAAATGATCGCAATAATGATATAAAATTTATCATTTCACCTTAGAATTTAGCCAATTACTAAATAGAATTGACTTTATTCCGACTAAAATCAAGACAAAAATAATGAAAATCATCAGATTAGGACACAATCTATTCCAATAGAAAACTTGCACATTTTACATTTGACTAGTTGCACAACACTGTTCTGTATATCAAGCAATTATAGACTATATGAAGTTGGAAATAAAAACTAAAATCCTATAATAGTTCACGACTGACTAGCAACGTTTTGATATTGAGATCAATACAGTTACTATAAGCGGTCCTCAGTTGCATAACACATAATGGCATTGCATAATTTAGTTTTATGAATATGCATAGCAAAATTTTATAAATAAGTAATGTGAATAATAAGTATATTCAAAAACTTCAGTGAAAAATTTAAAATTTCCATTTAATAATGAATCAAGTTAAAAAAGGCAATGTATAATATTGATTATGCACAAGTATTAAATATTCATAAATGATCCATTGTGTATAATGCAATAAGAACCGCTAACGTATTTCTAATTATTACTTACTTATTTTAATAAATTATCACTAAATTCTGCTTAAATCTTATTATATTCAACTGTACATTATTCTGAGTAGTTGTCAGTGGTTTTGATTATAATCAGAATAATCATGTGTACCAGAGTCATAATTGTCATTAGAGTAATTATCATTATTATCAATTATCACATCCATCATAATCATCAAGTAGTCGACTGAAACCACCAGTTTCTTCATTGAATGTAAAGTTTAAAAGTTAAACTGAAAGTCGTGTGAAGTCGATTAGCTGTACCTAACCAACAGCTTTAACTTCACTTTTACTCTTAACATAGTTTATATTTTTACTGATTTTTACAGTTACCTACTCAAGAAGAAACTGACAGTCTCAAGTCTGCACTCGACACTAACAAATGTTTAAACAATGCATCAACTCATCACCCAACATCAATCATTTGAATTATTATTACGATCCGCATCATCAATCATTAAATTAAGAACAATCATTCTTATCAAAACCAACAACATCCGAAACAAGACCAACATCAGCATCATCATTAAGAACCATTTGATCATCGAAACCACTGTCAACCACATCGCAGCGTTCCAGTCCCTCATAGCACTAACAGTTGCTGATGTACCACACGCCGTCACAATAAATGATCGTCATTTTGATCATCGTCTTCGGAGTCAGCTGAATCTAAACTAGGTACCTGGTCTAGATCATGACCGTCGCAGTTAGGATCCATATCTGTGGGTGCGTCATCGTCTTTCCATTTGTCCATGGACCGTCTCCGGGCATTCATGAAGAAGTTTCCGACGGTTGTTGGTTCTAAGCCTAGTTGCCGCGCAATTGTTACTTGCATCTCCTTTGAGGGTCGTTTCGTTTCCTGAAAATTTTGATAAGGAATATTTATTAGACGAAGAAGAAGATGGTATTTTTAAATACCTGAATAGCGTATCTTTTTAGTGTTTATAAGTGTACGAGCGTTTTACTAACCAGCATATGGTACAGAATCAACAATTTAGTTAAAGATATGGCAATCTGATCTAAAAGATAAGAAGACGGCACTGAAAAAATTTCGTCAAGTCTTTTTTAGTGGCTGCACCGGTATCAAAACATGGGATAGTCCATTTGGTGCCAAGTTGCTTCCTTAGCACCATCCAGGAATCAAGTATGGTAAGTGCATACGTGTTGATGAAAAAGTACCTTACAGATAAATAAATACATTCAAGTAAATGTAGATTACTAACGTAAAGTGCGGTGTTGGTCTAGTGGTACATACCCGACTTTCATTCCGAGAATCGTGGGTTCGAATCCAGGCGACCGCGCACCGATTTCTTTTTTTTTAAAGAAAAAGTTATGTGCGCTTACATTGCTTTTACGGTGAAGAGGAAAACATCGTGAGAAAACATGTCATAGGACGGTCCGAAGGCATGGGGTATTCGCTGATCTGGAGTAGGCTCCTGTGTCTAATAGTGAGGCTAAGTGCGGAAAAGACCCAGCGAAAACTAACTAACTACTACTAACCTTAAAAATAGCTTGTAGAGTACGCCGCTGGAGGTCTGTGAAAACCAAACGCGGTTTCTTCGGAGAAGGAAGGGTATCCGAAACCATATCCTCCTTGCGTTTGCAGCCTGGAAACAAGTAAAGGGAAATAGTTAGATGCCTGAATCTATAATTACTGCTGACGCATAAAACTTTGCGGTTTTCACCAAGTCTTCACTGGTATGGTCATTTTTCTAGCCGATTGACGTTTCAAATGTGTACCTAAACCATTGGAGGAAATTGTAATTGAAGAATTGTGAGAAATTCATTTTGTTGTACATCTTATCTATAATTTATACTCACTGCCTCTCTGAGGAATCTGGGCCGCTGAAACAAAGAAACAAACGGTTTTTAGTCAAAATAATAATACTATTTAACTGAAGATGGTGCTAGAGTAGCCGTCATCTAAAACATCGACCATGCTTCTAAACATGTACTACAGTCCTATTAATTTTATACGCATTAATATAAGGTACATTCACGATAGAAAATATTTTTTTGAGAAAAAATAATACTGATTTGAAAGTACTAAATTATTGCGCATAAAACCACTATAAAAGATATAAAAACAGAAAACACTAATAACATCAATATAAAAGTATCTCAGGACTAGAAATGGCGCCCAACATGGCACCTCCAAAACAAATTATTGTCAAATTCTTCATAATAATATCTAAATCAGACACATAGGAACGAGAAAGCACAGAATATATTTATTTATTTTAGTTCCAAAATGTCTAATAAATCTAAACAATTAAAGTATTAATCAAAACGCATACCTGGCGACAATGTAAACAACATTAACAAAGGGTTCTGTAAATCTCGCAGGCACCTATAAAATCATATTTTAAATAAAACTATTGCAGCCCGGGCGCGGGGAAAACAAAAAGGGAGGGAGGGGGCAGCGGTAGCAGTCTAACATTCACCTTGGCTTCTTCAAGCTAACAAAATACACATACCTACAGCTATAAAATAATTTTCAAAACATTTCTCTAATACAATGATGACTGTTTGCTTAGCCAGTATCTTTACCAAATCACCCATTAGGTACTCTTTGTTATCGAAAGCGACCGATTCATCTAAGAAATTAAGCGCTGGGAAGGATACTGCCTAAATAAATAAAACGACATCTATATGAGCGAATTTCTATACATTATACACAATTACTTTCATAATAATAGACATAAATAAAATAAAAATATCCATTCAGACATTCCCCTCTCCTAATAAAAGAGGCTTGTCACAAAGCGACATTTTGGTTAAGTTTTAAAAATTATTTTTATTGATATTTCTATAGATATGTATATTAAATTATATACGTAAATATTGATTTACCTTTGGGACAAGTCTATTACTTATATAAAATACCTAAAAGAAACCAAGTCCACCGCTACGCAGCCACGGATCGGAAGAGGAAGGGATAGGATGACGATGAATTATGAATTTAAAAAGATGTACATTATTATAACAAAAGTAAGACTAAACATTTTTATATTTAATATTTACAGCACAACTTTTTCAGACTTGAAAAATTAATAGAAAATAACAATGAACTATGACTATGTCGTCAAAGTATTTTAAATTTAATTTAATTCTTATAAAAGTCATATTATTATGCTTCATTTACATATTAATAGGAAATGTAAACCCAAAATGGGTAAATACCCTAACATAAATTGTCATGTTTGAAAAACAAAACATAAAGTGTGAGTAGATGACAATCGAATTGGGATTTGAAGGAAAACAGGAGCGAAATCAATAGGGGAGGACTCACAAGCAAGAAACGTCCCCGGCTGGTTCATATGGAGTATCCCATTGGGGCGGAGGCCCGGGCGGGTACACGGAGCCCTGAGGCACGGGCGGAGCGCCCTGGTACTCCCGAGTTTGGCAGTAAGAGTTCTGTGGTGCCATGTTGTTTACATTGTCGCCTTTATTCGTTTGATGCTGACTTGGCGTATCTGTAAAGTTAACAGTAATAAATTGTTGATACCTAAGTGATAGATCTTTGCTTAGTAGACTGGTAATTAAAAAAAAAAGTTAGAACTTTTGCCAGAATATTCTAAAACAATGAATTAAAAGTACCTACCGATATATTGTTATGAAAATTATTTTAATGTTCAGAAAACGCGAGTTTAACATTATTTTGTGCATATTTAATTACACTTATAAGTAATAAGAGAAAAACAAAGAAGACTCGAACTTTTGCAACATTTTAATATCCAAAGCAAGTTTTTTAAAAGTCAATTGTTGATTTAAATTACGGAAGTGAAACTTCGAAATTTTCATTGTAATCCGAACACCGAAAATAGAGAGCTCAAATACTGTATGGTATTTATTATATAAACATATTATATCCCTTGGCCGCTAGACACTAGCCAGTGCCACTAATGCTTTAAAATAACTAGTATCTCAAAAATGAAAATAAACCTGAAAAATCTTATAAACCTGTACTTTTGAAAAGGTGAAAAAAATCCGAAGAAACCTCTGTCGCAAGTAGAGCAGTCGGCGGGGGTGTGTTGGTTGCGGGGAGGGGAGGGGTCGCTCGATCGATATCCAGGGGGTGGTGTGACGTCATAGCAGGGGTGCCATGTGCCAGCACGCTTGCGGTCGCCCCTTTCGGTTCGTGTACCTCACATTCGCTTAGTGGTGAGATTAATTTGTATTTTGTAATAGTACGAATTGTTGTCTTTTTCTTATATTCTCGTATTTAAAGGCCGAAATAATTCCTTAATTAAAAGCGCAAATATAGCATTTTATTATTAGCTCCTCCGTACTTCTGAAGGCACGTTAAGAAGTTGGCCCCGGGTTTTATCTCCGATAGCAGTCGTTAGGTCAAGTTAGAGGCCTTAGAGCGAACTGAAAACTCTAACACTAGGTGAGCTACAAAACAACAGGAAAAGATGAAGAAGTTAGTATCTTTTTAATAATAAAACATAGCATCCCAACTCTTAAGAAGTTACTTAACTTTTCTACAGTTTCAATAAAAAGTGGGTGTATAATTTGTTTTTAAAATAAAATAGCTTTGAAATATAAGAAGTGGCTAGTCTTTCAATCAGAGGGGGTGGAATATTCTAGACGATGCGGACGTGAACAGTGATTCAGTCAAGTTGCTATTCAGGTTTCCCCGTAGCTGTTTCATAGCTGGCAGCTATTTTTCAAACCCCCACGCAGAAAGAGGGGTATTATTATAAGTTTAACGTGTCAGAACTTAGTGTCTGTCTGTGGCGTCGTAGTTCCCGAATGAAAGAAGCTATTCTAATACAGTACTTTTAAGTGATAAAACATAAATGACGATGTGCTCTAAGATATAGCACGCTCACCAATCAGATAAGATGTTAGGGATACGCGTACGATTTCATAGACGGATCCAAGATTTCAAGTGGTCCAAAAATATTCAGCTGGAATTAGTTAGATATAAAATAGAAGAAATACTTTTTTTAGGGTTCGATATCCAAAGTGAAAAACAGGACCCTATTACGGAGACTCCGCCGTCGATCCGTTTGTCTGTATATTACCAGGCTGTATATCTTGAACCGTGGTAACTAGATAGTTAACAATTTCACAGATGATGTTTCTCCATTGTCGCTATAATATACGTAATAGCATAAATATTTAAGTAGAGCTCTCAAACAACAAAATTTTATACCCAAAGTTGGGGCGATTTATTTTTTACTACTGGCGCCATCTAGTAATATACTGCCGCCAGAAAATAAATGCTAACGTAAACGGATTTATATACCTAACGTACCTCAACAATATAAAATTTTAAAAAAATATTACACTTTTTACCACTTTTTGTAAGGCAAAGTACTAGGGAAACTCCCCACAGGCTGGGATATTTGATAAAGTTAATAATTTAGCAACTAAACCAGGACAAAGTCCATTCTTCATACGAAACATAATAAATGTACCTAAGCAATTTCAAAACTACGGTGGGGAACTACTTTAAAACCATACTATACCTATTTTAATTTTAATATAGACCTCTGAATCATTTAATCAAGCGATGCGATGAGCAGATGTTTTTTTTTATAATTGGTTATTTTACACAAAATAAAATCTTATCTAGTCATTCGGTATTGTTACCGAAACAACTAAAGGCACGCAACATAGACCCGTACCTACGTAGTGTTGTGACGCGTTGCATCGATCGCGTACTCGAGACGAGTCGATTACGCGTAATATCGATTACCTACTGCAGCTGATAACTTGGACGCACTAGTGATACACTTTCCCTCCCATTATCTTTATTAATATTATAAAGAGGAAAGATTTGTAGTTTTGTGTGTGTGTGTGTGTGTTTGTTATGAATAAACTCAAAAACTACTGGACAGATTTCAAATGATTTATAAATAACTTACTTCCGATACTTAGGTCGGTGCAGCCACTAAGAAAAAGTTATCGGTAAGTAGGTACTTGTTCCACCAATCATCCTATCTTCTAGATAACCATGCCACATCTTTACGGTGACCACATCTGCATGAAATCTGGTCACCCGATCGGCGCTTTGTTTTTTTTTATTTAGTTTGTTTAAACATATTTTTCATTTTACCGAGTCTTAGGTACTTATATTATTTTTGTTTTGAAAAAAAAAATACCTACACTAAAATTTTGAGAATAAGTAAGTAGATAACATTTAAAAATAATAATACCCTAGTAATTCCTTATTCTAACCGAAACGAAGAACAAAACGCAACATAACTAGGTATGTAAAATATTTATTTGATGTACTTCTGTAAGCTGTCTTTTATACTTATTTTGTTTCTATTTGTGACTATCCGTAATTGGCTTTCTGTTTCTACTTCCTGTATGTATCTCGTATTATAGCTGTGGATTGTCCTTAATAAATAAATAATAATAATAATAATAATAAAATTTCATAAGTAGTGTTGTATGTAGGTACTATATGACGCGTTGCATCGATCGAGTCGAATCGATTACACTTGTACCATGTACATATCGATTACTGCAGCTGATAGCTTGGACGCACTAGTGGTATACTTTCCCATACATGACGGTTATGGATTTTTACAAGCTTAAAAAAGCCCAAGTACTACGAGTCGGACTCGCATACGAAGGGTTCCGTGCCATTATCACAAAAAAATCACGTTTGTGCGGGAGCCCCACTAAAATATTTGATTTATTCTGTTTTTAGTATTTGTTGTAATAGCGTAAAAATTTCAAACCCATTTGCAATATATTTATTGACATATTTAATCTATACTAATATTACAAAGAGGAAAGATTTGTATTTGTATGTGTGTATGTTTGTTATGAATAAACTCAAAAACAACTGGACCGATTTCAAAAATTCTTTCACCATTAGAAAGCTACATTCACCCTGAGTAACATAGGCTACTTTTGATCCCGATATTCCCACGGGCTCGGGACAAACGCGGGTGAAACCAAGGGACGCAGCTAGTTAAATATAAAATACTTTTCATCCATTAACCAGCCCGCTGAAGGTAGTTCAAAATTCAAAATGCAAAGTACTTTTTCACCTCACAACCTCGGAAAGGATCGTTTAGCACGCTGATTTCTGCGTGCAAAATCGCATTTTGCTCCCTAGCGTGGAAAGAGATTTTAAAATTCGAATCTGTCTTCTCGATACTTTTATATAGAGCAAGTCCTTTGAAAATGCGCTAACCGGAACCTCATTTCTTTTTTTTTTTTGCACATTGCTAATGTACCTAGTATTTATTGTTTATTATCATTAGTATCAAGCAGGTTTTTTCATGAATTATTCAATTTAGAGATTGTTTGCTTATTTTTATTATTTACGGTACAATAAGCGGTATATAATTCCGAATTGAGTTTTCTACCGGAAAAATGCACCTAGCGTTTTCCTCGCTGTAGTGAGGTGAAAAATTGTGTGTTTCACTCGGCAGCAAAGTTTTTTGCATCTCGTACCTTTGAAACCTTTGCGACGCTCAGCATTCTATATTTGAACCACTCGCTTGCGCTCGTGGTTCAATCCTAGAATGCTTCGCTAGCTCAGGTTTCAATACAAGTACTCGCTGCAAAAACCAACTTTGCAGCCTTGCATAACAAATAACTATTTCATCCATTCTATTCAAAAAGTGTCGCTTTGGTCCTCTATAAGTGGGATCAAAGTTTTCTGTTAAGAGATAAACAGCCGGGAGCAAAGTAAATTTGAATTTGGAACATATGTATCATTCATAGAAATCAAACGCAAATTATATGAATTACTGGCTGATATGTGTTGACTACACTACATTTTGGGGAAAAAAAGCGTGAATAACGCTTTTGTTTTTGTAATCAGTACATACCTCCTTTATAAATAGTAAATAGGTATATTCATTAATTACATAACACCGTATCTTATTTATTTTCTCATAGAAAGGGGATGAAAAGTAGAGAAGGTATATGACTCGAGAGCAAATTATTTTTGCCTCGGGCGATGTATACTTTGAATCCCTCGCTGCGTTCAGAATTCTACGTTAGAATCCTTCGCCTTGCTCGTGATTCAAAGTAGCGCCCTCGCCGTAAAAATACTATTTTGCTCCCTTGTCATACAATCTACTATTGTTCATTCGGATATTTTCAATATATCTCTTTGAATCAAATTAATGTCATCTACTGTGTCTTCGGAACGCGACCTCCAATGAGCAGAAAACACAAGAAACTCATGGGGCTTTTTTTGTATTTTTTTTTGCAGTAATCATGTGATTTACATTGTCGCATATTTATTATTGAACAATAGTGGAACTGGAGCAATAATCTATACTATAACTAGCTGACCCGGCAAACGTTGTTTTGCCTTATAAATTATAGATAGTAGCCGATTCTCAGACCTACTGAATACGCATATAAAATTTAGTAAAAATCGGTAAAGCCGTTTCGGAAGAGTACGGTAACTAAGATTGTGACATGGAAATTTTATATATTAGAAGATAATCCTTACTATGGAGGGATCCTGTACTAAAAGTATAAGTGCACCGTTGTTGGCCTCACTTATCGATTAGTTACAAAACTGTTATCATCTGGCTGTATCGATTTTCACAAATCGATAAATACGTAAGTACCCATATAGGATAACTCACACGTTTATCTATGTAGGTACTTGGTTGTTAACACTTGTCCGATAATAATACGGTTTGTTTTTCACTTTTTGTGAAAGATAGTACCCCTATGTTTTGTGAGGTGAAGATGTTTTTGTCGTATTTTTGTTTGGCGGTATAGCAACTTTAGTTGTGAAGCTATTGCATAGCTTTTATCGCGGGCTTTGAGCGCGGCCACCGAATCAAGAAATTCCGTAACGAAAATAAAACCTAACACCCCCACTCCGCCTACCATGTTGCCATGGTACAAAATAAATAAATAATTGTAATTGCATAAGTTGATAAAAATGCTATGCAATAGCTTTACCGCGGCAGTCCCCGAGTGCCACACGTTTTTAACCAAAGGGTTAAAATGGGACCCTTTTACTATGACTCCACTGTCCGTCTGTCTCTCTGTTTGTCTGTCACCAGGCTGTATTTCATGAACCGCCAGACAGTTGTTTTTTCGCAGATTATGTATTTCTGTTGCCGCTACAACAACAAATACTGAAAAAAGAATAAAACAAATGTTCATTTAGTATTGTTTGCCACATGCGCGTGCCACATTTTAAACCGCATCGTTACCTATCATCTGATGTAAAATTATTTTTACGGGGAAAGTCTATCTACTTTTTTCTCCATACAAACTTTACAAACGTAGTCGACTGTTTCCTTCGTGGACAAAGACATAAGGAAAATAGTATGTTTATACTCGTACCATAAAATCTACATCAGCCATGACCGACCATGCCCCTACGTTTTGTTATATTCTAGTTTTTTCAAAATGTTATTTCGATTCTAATTAGAGTGCGTTTCATCTTTAAATTCCTATGCCGTCATGTTGGTAGCAAAACAAAAAAGTGCAAAATACAAAAAAAATAATGTGCTACCTTGAATTTAGGGGGATTTGTATATAAGGAATGAATGAACGAATCTTCCTGTATTCAAGGTTTAGAGTATAGCACATTCAAGATATTAAGGCAAGACTTTTTTGTTTTGCTACCAACATGACGGCATAGGTTATTAAAGATAAAACGCACTATAGAAAATGAAAAAAAAAACAAAACGTAGGGGCATAATAATGCCAGATAGGTCTGTATGGGTTTTATGACATAATAGTTATTTGTTATGCAAGGCTGCAAAGTTGGTTTTTGCAGCGAGTACTTGTATTGAAACCTGAGCTAGCGAAGCATTCTAGGATTGAACTAATATAGAATGCTAAGCGTCGCAAAAATTTCAAAGGTACGAGATGCAAAAAACTTTGCTGCCGAGTGAAACACACAATTTTTCACCTCACTACAGCGAGGAAAACGCTAGGTGCATTTTTCCTGTAGAAAACTCAATTCGGCATTATATACCACTTATTGTACCGTAAATAATAAAAATAAGCAAACAATTTCTAAATTGAATAATTCATGAAAAAACCTGCTTGATACTAATGATAATAAACAATAAATACTACATTGGAAATGTGCAACAATACTTCGTGGTTCGATGCCATAAACAAAAAAAAAGAAATGAGGTTCCGGTTAGCGCATTTTCAAAGGACTTGCTCTCTATAAAAGTATCGAGAAGACAGATTCGAATTTTAAAATCTCTTTCCACGCTAGGGCGCAAAATGCGATTTTGCAAGCAGAAATCAGCGTGCAAAACGATCCTTTCCGAGTTTGTGAGGTGAAAACATATTTGCTATTATGGTCTTTATCCAGGGGGGGCAACAGTCGACTACGTTTGCATAGAGATAGAAGAAAGAATAAGTAGACTTTCCTCTTAAGTCATTCAGTGAGTCAATCAATCAGTCAGGACTTTAAATTTTATATGTCACTAGCTGACCCGACAGACGTTGTCCTGTCGTTTAGTATAAAAAAATAAAATTCATCAAAATCGGTTTAGCATTTTTTCTTTCATAAGAACCTTCTCCTGACTAGCGCTCACAACAAAAAAAGAATTATCGAAATATGTGTAAAAGTTTAAGTGTGATGCCGTGACCAAGGGAAATAGGGATTGATTTTTATATATAAGATTCATTATGTATAGAAGATTAAAAATCGTAATGTATACCATACTCTCCCTGTATACAGCGCACAGCGTACCGCTAGTGACGTGCCAATCGACCGCGCCTCGCACCCGGTGACCCAAGCATCGATTCGCGACAATCGATGCTAGCAGCTGCTCTTGTTTGTAAACTTCACTAGCGCATACCTATCACTTAGATTTTTACACTGTTTACACGAAAAAAAAATAGATTTTGCTTCTGTTTTCGCGATGTTGCGGATTGAAATTGAATTTAACTTAGTTTATGCATATACATATTTCATGTGTGTAAAAATATTTGAACCTCTGTAAGCAGAAGTTCTGTAACTTTAGAAGTATTATTAGCTGACCTGGCGAACTTTGTACCGCCTTAGGGGCAAAAAAAACAGTATCCTATGTCCGTGTTCTGATTCTAAGCTACCTCCCCACCAATTTTGAGCCAAATCGGTTCAGCCGTTCTTGAGTTATTTATAAATAGCGTAAATAAGACGACTTTCTTGTAGTAGTGATTGATAACACCTTTTGTATTAGGTACGAAATTCTTGACCAAATAAATGAAAATTATCTGTTTCTTTGTGTCGTTATTTTAAGCATTTTATCATTCCCTAATTTTCGAGGTCTTTTCAAACCTCTACCCCTGAGCCCTTGAGGGCTTTTCTAGACCTCTTACTCAGGGGTAAAAAATCATAAATAGCATGGGTTTTTACCCCTGAGTAAGAGGTCTAAAAAAGCCCTCAAAACGTAGGGCATTAGAAAAAATATTATTTTAAAACGTGGTATTTACTATGTTTTTTTTTTTACGAAACTTGATATTTCGCCAGTAATTGCAACTGGCTTGGTCACGAGACTGGCTATCTTTTGTGACAATCAAGTTAGCTCAAAATCGAACAAAGGAAAAGGTTTTTTTAGTTTTCTTTATTCGATTTAATTCTTCTAGTGGGATTTGAACCCACAACTTCTGGAATACCAGTGTTTTGCAAAAAAATTATTATTTTGATAATATCCTGACGTGCACGTACAATCTCATAAATGAATTTGATCAGAAGATTTGAGGAACCGTATTTTATTATTTTTTTCTGTCTATGCTCTTTTAAATATTTATTTTTCGGTCTTTTTACATTCGGGAAGCTATTATGAATCTTCTTATCGCTACAAAATGTCTGCATATAGTTAAAAGAATGCTTCTAGTAACGAATGGACCACAATCTTGGATCGCATCTTTACATACCATGAGAGAGTGGTAAAATATATTAAAAAAATATCAAATTGAATAATAAAAGGACAGAGACTTTAATAACAGTTTCTATTAAGAGAAGAAGAAAAAATGCGAAAAAGATAAAAATCTCATACAGCTACGCCCCAATTTCTCCACCAATTTTAACAGGAAGTTTTACCAACGCAAACATGTCCTTTTCCACTCTACTACGTATGCTCTATGCCTGTATGTACCTACCATCCGTTAGACTGAGAAGAAAGATCAAAGTAACCTCGCTTAAAACATTTAGGTATAAGAATAAAAAGGAAAAAGTCAAATTCAAGTTGCTTAAAAGACATTTTAAACACTAAAATCCTGGATGTGAATCCATTAATTACCACTTAACTATTAATTTAGTCTTCCAGCCATATTCACAAACATCCCTTGGCTTGCTTTCTCTTGCTCTTCTTAATGATAAATCAACGTCAGCGAAAATGTCACAAAGCATAAGGTAGTTTATGAATACGACTGTTAGAATCTAATAGAAACAAAAATGTTTTATACCTCCATCAAAAGCATCATGCATCTCACCTGCAAGCCGCAACGCCGACATCCTCTGGAACTCAGGTTCTTGCAGCCATTTCCACATTCTTCTAAATGTCTCCCTGCCCGACTTCAGTTTCGACCAAGGCTTCGGGTTCCGCAGCAAATCGCTTAGCGTCCCTTGCGATCTACACAGCACCCTCTGAGCAAATATCGCCTGCGGTATCGAATACCTTTTCAACTCTCCGCTTATCCTCTGAGCTAATTCTTTCGTATTTATCTCTTCTGTGTCATTCTGTGATTGATGCTGGGCTTGCTGCTGCTCTTCCCTTGCCATCAACGCAGCATTCAGGTCCAACCCTGGGCTGGGAAGTGGCGGCGTAGGCGACCGCCTTTCGAAGGAAGAAGGAGACGCACTCCTTCTGCTGTATGCCGACTGTGGCGACAGGGGCTCATTGTAAGGCGCCGGTGATAAAGAAGCGTAAGACTGCTGCTGTTGTATAACTGTGAACGTCCCGCCGGCATGGTAAGCGAACTTGTCCGAGACAGTGCTAATAGGCGGCAGGGGTAGAAGAGGGGTGAGCGTCGCGTACGAAGCGGGCTCGAGCCCCGGCGGAGTTAGGCGTCCGTTCACGGCCGATAGCGGGTGAAATGCGGCGTCGCCATCAGGCAGGAGATCCGCTGGGGACAACCTCGGCGGGGAAGCGTTGCTTGGGGCGACGATGACTGTGAGAGGCGCGCGTTCTCGGGCTCTTGCCTCGTCCATGGCGCGCGGCCGGCGGCGGCGACCTCGCGCGACCGACTGAACCACGCCTGCGCCACGCACCCTCACTTCGCACCCCGCGTCCTGCAAACACCCCTACACCTCTCAATACCACAAACAGCTTATCTGATTACAATGTCACGGGAAAATGAACTCTAGCCTAATCCGTTTGAGCCCTCAATTTGCTTAAAAACTCACTAATGTTCGGGGTCTAAAGTATGAGCTGTACACAATGCACCCTTAACCTACCCTCGGGGTAAAGCGTCGTCTTTCTAACAGTACAAATGGGTCATAGTCTAATGCTGGTTTGTGTCTGTATTCTTTTCAAAGGCCTCGTATGACGACGCAGTGGAAACAGAATGTTTTAGCGGGCAAAAGCAACGGGAAGGTAAATAAATAATTGCTAACTTGGTACAGATTTTGTCCTGGTTCAAACGTGGATGTCACATGGCATGAAGCTCCGCTTATAGGAAACACATAAGAGTAGGTATTTCCTTATATAAGAGGTTGGCTTGTTTGTATTTCCTTATATAAGAGGTTGGCTTGTTTGTATTTCCTTATATAAGAGGTTGGCTTGTTTGTATTTTCGGTCAAAAGATCTAGATTTCTCAGTAGAAGATAGGGTCTCAAAATCAACAAGAGGTTCCCAACATTCAAGCTCTACCAAACAAAAGTCAATCACAAAATAACTGCTGAACTGATTTATATTTAACCAATTGCGCCACTTATTTATGCCCTAAAAGTCTTTCTTTCACGAACATTTTCCAAAATATATTTTATATAACTGCATGAATTCATAATAGTAACAAATTTTAAGTTAAAATTCAAAATAAAAATAAAAGCTGCGCGAATTGAGCTTAAAATTCAAGCTCAATTCGCGCATTATTTCAAGTTTGAGCTAGATTAAGTAGGTATAGATTTGGAATAACATACTTAATACATACTATAACTCTATACTGCGATGTTACACGGTATCGAAGTCCAAAGTAATCTAAGGCCCGGCGCACATTATGAGCATCGTCACGGCTGAGGATTTTAGTTGGCAAATAGCATTATGTACATTAACTTCATGGCAATAAAGTAGAAATTTCCATTATAAATGGTCGTAGTAACAAAAATATCGCTTCGGTATGCTTGAGGCGGCTCAAGGATACCGAAGCAGTATTTTATAGATGCCGAAGGATCCCTTTCCTTGCCGATGCTCATAATGTGCGTTACATGTAGGGATGCCGAAGGATCCCTTTCCTTGCCGATGCTCATAATGTGCGTTGCATGTAGGGATGCCGAAGGATCCCTTTCCTTGCCGATGCTCATAATGTGCGTTGCATGTAGGGATGCCGAAGGATCCCTTTCCTTGCCGATGCTCATAATGTGCGTTGCATGTAGGGATGCCGAAGGATCCCTTTCCTTGCCGATGCTCATAATGTGCGTTGCATGTAGGGATGCCGAAGGATCCCTTTCCTTGCCGATGCTCATAATGTGCGCCGGGCCTAAACCTATACCGGGTCAGCTTAAAGCTCAGGACACACACTACTCGGTCTGGAAGCGACCCGGTAAGGTTACCTAAGTATAACAGCGTTCGGTAGGTATGCATAAGTGTGATTTAGTGTAAAAAAACAAAAACATTAAAAAAACCTGCCAAGTGCGAGTCGTAGTTCCACACGAAAGATTCTATTCCATATCTTTAATCCCAAAAAAGTACGCCTCACCATCTTTTTCTTTTCGACGCTGCACACGCAATCTGTCCCCTAACTAAGCACTAGGCTTGTACTATGGGTATAAGACAACGGATATACTACATATTTTACTTTATTTTTTATTTGACCCATCCATGGTAAGCTTTATTCTACTAACTACCTACTATCTAATCTACTAAGGGTGCGTTCGACTAAACTTGAGTTAACTCCTGAGTTACTATACAAGGTTTAACCTATATCATCTACTATACTCGACTAAACTATCGAAGTCGTTTTTTTTATAAAAATCTGAGGCATATCTATTCTTTGTACCTATATTGATACGAGTAGGTAAGTATAGCGGTAATTTTGCGTATGCTGCTAAATCATGGAAATTGTTTTTGGTAAAATGTAAAAATGAATTAGAGTATAGTTAGGTAAGATCGGATACGGGGGAAGATCGTATGACTCAAATATCTCCCAAAATAGGTGACATTGCACAGATCGGTGCGGGGTGAATTGCTCTTACGAACACCGTGGCTAACACTAAAAAAAATCACTTATTTTGGGAGATATTTGAGTCACACAGTTTTCTCTCATATCCGATCTTACTTGACTATACTCTACTTCCGAAAAAAGCGGGTTATTCTTTGAATAAGAGTTATCTCAGTTTGGTCGAACCCGCCCTTATTCTGCTATAAACTAACTACTATCTATACCTACTAAGTATTACAGTCACAAACTATGAATAATAGAAGCCCAAATGACGTTAGAGTCTTCATGTCAACAGAGGTAGGTCCCCAAATGTGCCCTGTTTGTGTGAGTGAGAAACTCGACGCACACACGCGCACGTAATAACCCCCGACACCTGGCGACGCTCGCGACAAAAGGGCTGGCGAGGGTAGGTCAAGTCAAATAAATACAGATGTCGATACAAATATCGATAAAACCACAATCTATTCAAAATCTAGCCCCAGTCGAGTCCTGAATATCGTGAAGAAAAGTAAGGTCCCTAACGCCAGTATTTAAAATAAATAAATAACTTTTGGGAACATCATACAGCACCATCTAGCCCAATGGTAGTAAGCGTACCATGTTATGTCACCGTAACACAAGCTTAGTAGTTACTAAGCTAAGCAACAGTATTATAATATTATTACTTAAGAGTATAGTCTCCATTCTCTTTCTCCATACAAACGTAGTTTAAATTTTCCTCCCTGGATAAAGACATTAGAGCAAATATGTTTATGCCATAAAACTTATATCTGTCATGCATGACAATGCATCTACCTTTTTATTTTTTTCATTTTATTATTTTTTTATTTTTTATTAAGTATTATTTTAATTAGAAAATAAAAAGTTAGATGCATTGTCATGCATGACAGATATAGGTTTTATGGCGTAAACATATTTGCTCTAATGTCTTTATCCAGGGAGGAAAATTTAAACTACGTTTGTATTGAGAAAGAGAATGGAGACTATCCTCTTAAATTTATTATTATCGAGACCATAATGCTGGTCTGTATTTGGCGCAAAGTATAAGCGTTGCCATTTAGCGTGGCAATGCGGCCAGCATTTTGAGCTCGCTGCCGAGTGTCGAGGACTAGGATTTACATTGATTAGTTGTATAGTTCTATTTTTTTCACATTTTTTCGATCTGTAACTTTCAAATTGTAGGTCAAGTTAGAGGCCTTAGAGCGACCTGAAAACTCTAACACTAGGTGAGCCACACCACAACACGAAAAAAAGAAAAAGCTAGCTGATCTCCAGCAATATTATAGTGATTTAAAGAAAACATTTATCTATCGATATCGACAAATCACTTATCCGACCTCTCTCCCATCCCTAGCTATCAGCCCCTACACTGCGTCCTGCACAGTGGCGGTGCGGTGTTAACTTACTGTTACGTCATCTCTTTGTACTTTAAATAAATATCCAGATACAACCTGTATTCGATTATAGGAGCATTTTCCTATCAACCTAGGTATTGAAATTAATCTCATTTTTAACCGACTTCCAAAAAAGGAGGGATTCTCGTCGGGTTCATATATTCAAAATATTCAAAAACCCATTCTTATCGGATGTTTTATAAAGAACACACTCTTCAAATTTCAGCTCTCTAGGTACTATCAGCGGTTTAGGCTGTGCGCTGATAAGTCAGTCAGGACAAAGCATTTTATAGATACACCAAGATAATATTTTCACTCTCCAAATTTGAGCTCTCTACTATCAGCGGTTTAGGCTGTGCGTTGATAAATCAGCCAGTCAGTCAGGACAAAGCATTTTAAAGATATACCGAGATAATATTTTCTCCCTACAAATTAGAACACATAAATTAAAATAAGAATGAAAATACGAAAACGTGGACGATGTCAAAAGAACCCGTTTTATTACAATAAAACTAAAAGTCAACGCGCCTTTTTTTTACATCAAAAATAATAATAATTCCTCTGCACATGTCCAAAAAAAATTACGTGTTTTAGAACTAAAATATTAAAATCACCCTCTTTAACTAACCCTACTCTATTTGCATACTACTAATCTTAAAAAAACAAGCGAATTTGAACCTTACGCCATCTTGAATTATAAAGTAGCTGCTTTTACTAGCATAACATGTTTTTAGGGTTCCGTACCCAAAGGGTAAAAAACGAGACCCTATTACTGAGACTTCGCTGTCTCTGTCTAGACAGACAGACGTCTGTCACCAGGCTGTATCTCATGAACCGTTTAGCTAGACGGTTAAAATTTTCACTGAAGATGTAGCCGCTATAACAACAAATACCTACTAATAATAAAATAAAACAAATATATTTAAGGGAGGCTCCGATACATCAATCTTGATTTTTGACATAAAACACAACGATACCGCGACGTAGTTTTACCACTGGGGGTGCAAATGCAAACTAGTGATGGAGTGATAGACTGGCTCCAGTTTTAATAATATAAGGTTCGCGTAGCGTTCACGGATTGGTAGGTCCAGTGATCAATTTAGGGCTCCGTACCCAATTGCGATAGTGGTACGGAACCACTGGTGCGCGAGTCCAACTCGCGCTTGGCTTGTTTTATTATTTTTCCAAATGACAGCTGCGTACCCCGGCCGCGTGCGCCATTTTGGCGTGACGTCAGATATCGATCTTTACGTGTTAGAATCGATAGTATCGAGCGAACACCTGTGGTGGCGCGTGCTTCACCACCGCCCTGTCTTCCGGGTGCATTGACCTTTTCACTTAGGTTTTTCTTTTCTTTGAGGATGCTTTAAAGGATGAGGGATATAAGTTAGCTATAATATTATGATACGTTTTAATAGGTAATAAATAACTAAGATTGCCTAGATCAGTGATTTCCTAAGTGGGGGGCGCGCCCCCCAGGGGGGGGGGCGCAGAGACCTTTCCAGGGGGGCGCGGGCCACGCGGGATCGCTGGGCTGGGAGAATGCATTCAGGACTGCTCGATAAAACCGATGAAAATATTTGAAATTGACGCCTGTCAAGAATCTTTGGTACTACTTACCAAATACCTTTTAAATGGCTTTGTAAAACTTCAATGAGCAATGACAATACTTATTTTGTTATTATTATTTTTTTATCCAGACCTGATAATCTGGACTGTAAGACGGGCGCGGATTTTTTTTATCGTCGAAGGGGGGCGTGGCTCAAATAAGTTAGGGCCCCTGGCCTAGTTGGTGGGTATTTTAACAACGACGTTCGAATTTTGATCAATCTTTTTTAAAGGCGTGTGTGTAATTTCCCGAACAGTTTGACGTTTGGAACTGGCTCGTCTCGTCCGTCAGAGACGAGTTTGAATTGGATCACTATCAGGCTACCTTTCTCCTTCTAGTCTCTAAGAGACCAGTCCAGATCTAATAACTACAACCAAATTAAGGCCACCCTGTTTTTCTTCGAAAAAAGAAACAAAACTACGTTCATAGATTTTCTAAAATAGGTAGGTAGGTACACTTAACATGCATAAAACAGTGGCACTGTAGGAGAGGATATTTTGTGTTTTTTTATTGAAGTCAAATTTTTTATTTTTTATTTTACCTATCTTTAGAATGTCTGTCCTGTTTTGATAATCCAGTTTTGATGCTAACTGTACCGTACCTTCACTGGTTCCTATTTTTAACCCCCGATGGAAAAAGAGGGGTGTTATAAGTTTGACGTGTCTGGCTGTCTGTCTGTCTGTGTGTGTGTGTGTGTGTGTATCTGTCTGTGGCATCGTAGCTCACGAACGGATGAACCGATTTCAATGTAGTTTTTTAAAGCATAGATAGAGTAAATACATTGTAACAGAACGGATATGGTAAAGCGGTATGGTTTCATTACCCCAGAGGAAGTGGATAGAAGGGTAGTCGCCCCTACGACACTCGCCACATCCTTTTGTTGACTTTTTTAGTAAAAAAATTGAATAAGTAGGTACCTATGACACGTGCTGATATTATTTTTCATCTAAACTATTATTACCTACTAGCTGCGTCCCACGGTTTCACCCGCGTAAGTCCTGATCCCGTGGGAATATCGGGATCAAAAGTAGCCTATGTTACTCAGGGTGAGTGTAGCTTTCTAATGGTGAAACTGATAAGTACTACTTACTTTTGACTGAAAACATCAGAGCTCTTTTTCATAGCCAGCCCGCTCTACCTGTTCCCTGCCGCGCGAGCCTATAGGTATTATGTCTTGCAGACATGCCCTGTACTTACTTATTTTACGAATGAATTCAAAGGGGTTAGCAGATTCCCGCGGTTTCACCCGCGTAAGTACTGATCCCGTAGGAATATCGGGATCAAAAGTATCCTATGTTCCTCAGGGTGAGTGTAGCTTTCTAATGGTGAAAAATGAAATTTTTGAAATCGGTCCAGTAGTTTCGGCGATTACCCCCAATATACATACATACACATACATACATGTTACCAACGTTACCTCTTTATAATATTATATAGATTATAGATAGATAGATAGATAGATATAGATAGATCGATAGATAGATTATAGTAAGATATAGATATGCCGTCTGCGTACAGTATAGATCTTTCTGTTATTCCTAGGCTAGCTACCAAAAATATTGAACCTAGATGAATATACCTACCTACTAGGTCCTAAAAATAAAGTCATTGCTAGCTACATCAATACTTCTATACCTATTACTAATCTATAGTAATATTATAAAAAAGATTTGTATTTGTGTGTGTGTGTAATGTGTATGTTTGTTATGAAAAAACTCAAAAACTACTGGACCGATTTCAAAAATTCTTTCACCATTAGAAAGCTACATTCACCCTGAGTAACATAGGCTACTTTTGATCCCGGTATTCCCACGAGATCGGGACTTACGCGGGTGAAACAGCGGGACGCAGCTAGTACTACATATACCTACTTACCTTACCTACATTACCTACCTATAGGTAGTTTGTCCGCAGGTACATAGTAAATTAATGTAGGTGTGTACAGACATGTTTTTAGTTGTTGTATATTCTATTGTAAAATTTCTACAGGTTTCTATTCGAACTAAACTACTTACTTACAAAGAAAACCAAAGAAAAACTTACAAAATCAATACCAAAATCGGTAATACTGTAATTGTAAACCTTCATATTCTGCACCATTTTTAAAAAATAATTAATTAGAAAATTTCAATGATTTTGAATGACCTAAAAATATCGGAAATTGATAAACACGATCCTATTGGAAAATTTGCCTTCACTCGCCCGTTGTCATAGCAACGCCACGACTTGTGACCCCTAGTTGAAGTTGTCACTTCAACCATCCACCCGTCTCTTTCTCACTCGTACAAATTCATAATGAGTGGAAATGAGCAAGGTGTAATAGTGTTGTTACCGTTCTCAGAGAAAGTGGCGCTTGGTAAAATCGATATCGCACAAGGCTAGGCGTCGATTATCCGTTCTATACAATTCGATTGTAGAACGTCGTAAGTATTGGATTAAGTTTCTTCGACTTGTACCTTATTTTTAGTGCAATAAAGTTGAGTATTGTTTGCAGATTATTATTTTTTACGATTTCCGCACGGAGGCAACGGTTTCGCGTGGCATACGGCATCGACTATTGATTTTTGCGATCGGTACTTCTGTAGCGGTTCTTCGATTTATTGGATAAGTTTGTATCGAATGAGTTTTTAATGAGGATGATTGTGGTTTTCATTGGAAGTGGGTTTTTGTTTGTATTTTCTTTTATAACTGAGTAGGTACTATGTAGGTAAGAAGTACCTAAATTAACATAATAAACTTAGGTAGATACTAGATACCTACCTATTATTGTCATTAATCTATCTATCTATACTATCTAAATTTAAACTATCTACCTATACTAATCTATTTACTATTATAAAGCTAAGGAGTTTGTTTGTTTGTTTGTTTGAACGCGCTAATCTCAGGAACCGCTAGTCCGATTTGAAAAATCCTTTCAGTGTTGAATAGTCCATTGATTGAGGAAGGCTATTAGGTAGGATACATATATTATATTTAAAAAAAAAAAATAGGCGGACAAAGTCGCGGGCACTGCTAGTGTTACAATAGGTACAGCAGAAACACAAATACTCAGAAATAGAATGTTGCACAAATGTGCGGCCTTATCGCTTAAAGTGATTTCATCCAGGTATCCTTACGATGTATGAATTAGCCTAAGTAGGTACCTACACCTACCTTAAGCTAACGGATTGGATATCTAAAATAGACTAGCTGTGTCCCGCGGTTTCACCTGCGTATGTCCCGAATCCCGATCCCGTGGGAATTTTCAAAAATCCTTTCTTATCGGATGCCTCCATCATATTGTAAAGAATACACTCTCTAAATTTCAGCTCTCCACTACAAGTGGTTTAGGCTGTGCGTTGATCAGTCAGTCAGTCAGTCACTCAACTCAGGACAAAGCATTTTTTTTTGTATTAAAAGTAAGCCTTGATCTAGTCATTGAAAATAGAATTGGGGCGAGACACGTAGAATAAGATAGTTTACCTTAAAAACCTCCATACATACTTACTTACCAACAATTTTACTGTATCGCCTTGCGGAATATCGAAGACAGATTCCCGCGGTTTCACCCGCCTAAGTCCCGATCCCGTGGGAATATCGGGATCAAAAGTAGCCTATGTTACTCAGGGTGAATGTAGCTTTCTAATGGTAAAGAATTTTTGAAATCGGTCTAGTAGTTTCGGAGATTACCCCCAATATACATACATGTTACCAACGTTACCTCTTTATAATATTAGTATAGATATAAGTAGGTTCTTAGGTATGTGATTTGTCAGAAGTACAGCTGCTGTCTTGCCTCCATTCCCAGGTTCATATTATCCGTTGTCCAGTATCCATAGTACAAGCCTAGTAAGTACCTACTTAGTTTAGGGCTAGGTTGCGCTGTGTATGTTTTGTGTGTTTTTTTTTTTTCTGCTTCTGGCAACACCGCGATTGACAGCTGATCTAAATTGTTCCGATTAATTATTGTTTTAAATTAATAAAAACTAGCCCTTCGCCGATTTCTAAGGTCAAAATAGGGTTTTAATATTAAGTATTACGTGTGTGGATGTTTTGTTATGTGTTAAAAATAGTAAATAACTAACCAAGAAATTCGTTGTAAAATCAAAGTTTTTTTTTTTCAAAATATATCGTTGTTTTTCCGTGTTTGTGGATTATTTGTGCCTGAATTTGGTTTAAAATATAAATTCTAAGCGTAACCACGTAAGTACATTGTAATTTACGTGTATTTTGTTGCGATTTAATAATAAAAATTCACCTAACCTCACTCGCCGGCCGGTCTGACAGTTCCATAGAATTGTGTTTACGTCGTAGACTTTCTACAAGGTTTGCTTGTAAACATGATGACTCGCAGAGCCTTATCTCGTGAACAGGAGAACATGAAGCTACAATTAGCATTAAAAGAACTACAGGCTACCAAGGAACTGTCTGCCCAGCTTCAAAGTGAAAGGGAAGACAACGAAAGGTTGTTGCTTGAGGCCTTAGAGAAAAACAAAATGTTAAAAAGTGAGATGTCTTCGTTACATACGAAATATCTCGAAACTATAAGTGAGCGGGACACATTTAAACAGTTGGTAGGCAGTTTTGAAAAATGTAGCTCTGAATATGACCGCACCCTGGACAGAATCTGTACGTTGGAGCAAGAGTTGGTTGAGGCACACCGGTACATTGCCTCTCTAGAAGAACAATGCCACAACTACACAGTCACCCAAAATCAAAGTCTATTCGATGAATTAGTTAGTGCGGACCCGCAGTTTGTTTCTAATGGAATCGATGAAAACTGTCCTGTGGTTATAAATCTCACTCAAAATAAAAGAATGCCTAGTGAAACAGACGGCCCGGTACGTCTAATCGGTTGCAGTAGAAATAAACTTAAAAAATATATTAAAATCAGTAAATTTATTAAAAAGAAAGTTAAATTAATTAAAATCCATAAAAGATTTTATAAAAGTGTAAAACTAAATACTAAACGATTACAAACTATTGAAAGTCTAAAAATGTACTGTACCTACACAATTAAAAAATAAGCAGCTGAAGTATGAAACTGACACACAGACTTGGGAGTTTGAGGTTAAAGATCTTAGGGAGTCATTGAACTCAGCGCTCAAGAAATATGAATCATCACAAAGTGTTATCAGTGAGTATTCATTGGCTATGGATGCCCTTGTTAAAGATCTTAAATACAACGCAGATCGATATGATTCCCTAATGGCTTCTCAAACATGTCCATGCCCACACGTTGACCCGACTCCAACAAGCAGTTGTACTAATGATAATCCCTCATCGGTTGAGTGTGACAGTTTCCATAAGACAGCACATTTAAGTAAAAGTAATATAAATACACAAAATAAATTAAATAATGTAAGCCAAAGCAACCTCCTTCTAAACCAGCCGTCAATTTTAATGTACTCCGACGAAATCGGCCAACATATGGGCTCAAAATTAAATTTGTCATTAAAGGAACAAATAATAATAAATAACTGTTTTCCTAATACTTGTTTTAAAAATATAATAAGAAAAGTAATTAATTCAAAAAATTCTTTTAATAATGCCTCAAAATTAATTATTTTAGTGGGAGATAGTGGCAATGTGGACAGAAAAGAACTGATATCTTACTGTGACTCCCTTAACAATTTAAATGTAAACAAAATTGTAATGTTCACATTCCCCTACATAAAAAACATGCCAGAAGCAGAAAACCACAAAAGGTACATGCTAAATTGTATGTTACATACCATAGCATGTAATAACAATAAATTTGACCTCATTGATTCTAACTCTATAGTTAGTAATTATTATTATATGACAAAAGGTAAATACTACCTTAATAATAGGAGTAAACGACAGATAGCTTGTTCGCTATCCTATTTTTTAAATATTTCAGCCAAGAACTTGGCTAATAACCAGGCTGTCTCTATTGAGCAGTATGACATTTTTAATAGTGACACTTCTGATGAAAACCTTTCATTGAATAATTTAAATTACAATCTGAGACAATAGAGATATCCTCTAGCTCATTAGTGGTAGAAAATAATAAGGACATTGCTCAATTTTTAATAGCATTGTCCAAAAAGTCAAATAATAATGGTTACCTAAATAAATGCCCTCAATCAAATAAAATTAAAAATAATACTAAAATTAATTGTAATATAAACCTGGTGCATCTAAACATTGATCGTTTGACAAAGGGCAAGATACTAACACTGGAATTATTCATGAACTCGGATAATATTGATATTGTATGTTTAACTGAGCATCACCTGCGGGCACACGAGCTCATGTTTAATTTCAGCAATCACCAGGTCGGTAGCGCATTCTGCAGAAAGAGCATGGCAAAGGGGGGATCTCTTGTCTTATTAAATAAAAATTTAGTATTTAAAGAAAGAAAAGATGTTGTGTCTCTCTCTGTAGAGAGTGTCATAGAAATAGCTTGTGTGGAATTGGAGCAATTAATAGTGGCTAGTGTATACAGAAGGCCTGTTGATGATAATTTTAACGTATTTATTGAAGTACTTGATGCTTTGCTAGGAAAGTTATCTAATTCTAAGAAACAACTGGTTGTATGTGGTGATTTTAATGTAAATCTCTTTAGAGTTTATTCTTTTTCAAAAAAACTCCTAAATTTATACAACACATACAACCTGTCCAATGTCTTCCTGGAGCCTACTAGAGTAACGGATACTTCGGCAACATGTATTGATAATATCTATGTTTCAGAAAGTGTAAATATAAACAGTAAATGTGTTTTTAAAAAAATTAAATCTGATCACTATGGTCAATTAATAAATTTCGCCATCGTTATAAAACCTATACCTAAGAGGAAGATAACCTATGTACCAGTAACTTTAGCTCGTCTTGAGAAATTAAAATTAAATTTAACTAACATTATACCATTTCTTCCGTGTGAAATGGATCCAAATGTATTGTATAATAATTTCTTCTCGGTACTCAATGACCAATTTAAATCAATTTTCACTCCTCGAACAATGGTAGTTTCTAACAAACGCGAATTTAGTGACTGGGCAACAGTTGGAATCCATCGAAGTAGACAAAAACTATATGAGCTATACGCGGAAAGACAGTTCAATTTTTCAGAGGAGTTTAAGGTTTATGTTAAAAATTATTCCAAAATATTTCACAGAGTATGTGTGCTTGCTAAATGTTTTTCCATTCAAACAAAAATCAAAAATAGCAATAATATAATTAAAGACTCTTGGAAAATTATAAATGCTGAAACAGGGAGAACCACAGCTAAAAATAGTACATTTAAATTAAAGATAGATAATAAGATAATCATTAATGATGTAGATGTTGCAAGCGAATTTGAATCCTTTTTCACAAGTATACCTATTACTTTGACAAAAACTTTGAACTCCTCAACCCCCATTGCAGAATCTTTGTTAAAAAGTCATGTACTCGAATGCAACACAAAATTTAAATTTCAACATGTAAGAAATCATGATATTATTGTAAGCCTTAAGCAAATAAATCTGAAGAAGACTAAAGATCTATGGGGGATCTCCGTGCCTATTGTAAAGTCTATTATTGAACATATTGTGCCAGATTTAGTCATGATTTTCAATAGGTGTATTGACTGTGGTGTATTTCCTGATCTAATGAAATTAAGTAAAATTACTCCCTTATTTAAATCGGGTAGTACGTCAGATCCCACTAATTTTAGACCAATTTCTGTACTACCATCACTTAGTAAAATCTTTGAAAAAATTATTTTAAACCAACTTTTAAAACATTTTCATGATAATAATATTCTCCACAATAAACAGTTCGGTTTCAGTAAGGGACGTTCAACTACTGATGCAGGTATTGCATTACTTCAAAGTATATATAAAGCCTGGGAGGAGTCACACGATGCCTATGGGGTGTTCTGTGACTTATCCAAGGCATTTGATTGCGTTAAACATGATACATTGATCATGAAACTACATCACTATGGTATTAAAGATAGCGCTCTGGATCTTATTTCCTCATATTTGAGCAATAGGGTTCAGTGTGTCGATGTCAACGGAAAACGATCCCCCGGCTCTCCTGTAACAATGGGGGTTCCTCAAGGATCCATATTAGGACCATTCCTGTTTTTAGTTTATATTAATGACCTACCTTACCTAGTAAGGGACAAACATGAGATAGTATTGTTTGCAGATGATACCTCATTGGTATTTAAAGTTAAAAGACGCCAATTAAATATAGACGACGTGAACAATGCTCTCTCTAAAATAGTATATTGGTTCAATACCAATAATCTTTTACTGAATGGATCCAAAACAAAATGTATTAAATTCACACTTCCTAATGTTAAACATGTCAAAACTGTAGTGAAAATTAATAACGAGGAAGTCGAAAAGGTTGAGAAGGCTGTCTTTCTAGGTATAACTCTAGACTCTAAGCTTCAATGGGGCCCACATGTGGAAGCTTTGTCCGCTAGACTAAGTTCTGCAGCTTACGCTGTTAAGAAAATTCGTGAATTCACAGATATTAAGACTGCCCGCCTGGTCTATTTCGGCTACTTCCACAGCATTATGTCATATGGCATCCTGCTGTGGGGGTGTGCTGCAGATATTAAGGATATCTTCATTTTACAGAAGAGAGCGGTTCGAGCTATCTACGGGTTGGGCCCTAGAGAATCACTTAGAGAAAAATTTAAAGAAATAAATATTTTAACAGTATATTCACAATATATTTACGAAAATCTTTTATACGTCCATAAAAATAAGGACAAGCTTGTTAAAAATCGGGACATACATTTATTTAATTTAAGAAATAAAGATGATCTAACTGTGCCCTGGAGTAGGCTCCAGAAAATAAACAGGTCCTTCTCTAGCTCATCTATGCTCTACTATAATAAGTTACCCAAGAATGTGTGTGACATGTCCATTAATAAATTTAAAACATATTTTAAAAGCAAACTGTACAGGATGGCATACTATAATACATCGGATTATATTAACGATAAAAATCCATGGAAATGAATACTTTATTGAAAGACGGGGACAGACAGGGGCACGGTCGCGTTCGCGAATGCTTGGTTCGTTCGGCTCGGTTCGGTTCGTCCTGGGGCGTATTCATGGAGTTCTGTGGTAAAGTAGCAGGATAAGTTATGGAAAGGAGTAAATAGATGGTTCTACCTACGAATTTTATAATAAAATTCTAGAGTGTAGGAAAGGAATGCAAGGCTGGCACCACAGAACTCTGATGGTGGGTCCCGGGGCGGTTTGGGCGGTGTTGGGCGGGTTGTGTGTTTGTGGATGAGATAGTGTTTTAAGTAAATAATTTTTTTTATGTTTATTATTTTGTATATTATAACTTATTTGAACAGATAGACAGACAGACAGAGTTACTTTCGCTCTTGTAATGCTAGTAAGGATTATTATAGCAAGTATGGATTATTGCTCCAGTTCCACTTTTCTTCAATAATATTATATATGCGACAATGTAAATCACATGATTACTGCAAAAAAAAATATACAAAAAAAAAACCCCATGAGTTTCTTGTGTCTTCTTCTCATGTCATGGAGGTCGCGATCCGAAGACATAGTAGAGTAGATTAAATAAAAAAAAAAAATGACATGTCAAAGAGATATCTTGCTAATATCCGAATGAATAAACGTACTTTGATTTTTGATTTTTTTTTTTTGTAACTAGGGTTGCCAGGCCCAAAATTCAAAAAGCCGGACACAGATTCATATTTAGCCGGACATTTTGCCCCAAAAGCCTGACACATTGGGTTTTTCATCTGTCTGTGGAAAATAGGCCGCACACAATGCGTGCCACGACGCGGCCTATTTGCTAAAAAAAAGGTACTTTTATGAATTACAAAAGTGTAGGTACCTTTTTTAACCTTAACCTTTAATGCGTAATGAAATGAATCAAAAAATATAAGCTTTCAAAAAATCATTTATTAATTATGATTTTTTTGATAGCGCGTGGGAATTTGCCTCAGTTTGTACGAATTGCGTTGTCCGCGTGATTCTGACGGGGTTGACCAAAAGCCTAACAAAAGCCGGACAAGCCGGACATGTATATATTTGGCCGGACACGACTGTAAAAAGCCGGACATGTCCGGCTAAAGCCGGACATCTGACAACCCAATGTGTAACGTCATGCAATATTCTTATAAATATAGTTGAAAATCAATTCACAAAATCTGCTAGCTAATAAGTCGCTCCGGCCACATTGGCAACTGAGATTCGTAACCAGTTGCCAAAGAAGAACTAACATTCTTACTACTCTACCAGTTGCCAAAGCCGATAGATTTTTCTTTTTTCACAACTAGTTACCTACTAAGAATTAGTTAATAAAAATGGTTATGTAAGTGGAATTTTAATTCTCAGTCCTCAACTAATTATGTTACATAACTGAGATTCATAGCCAGTTGTCAAAAAAGATATATATTTTTTGTCGATATAGACAGTTTGTTTGCTATAATAATACTATTACACAGAAAAAATAAATGGGAATAAAAACAGATACTTAGAAATAATCTATAATAAGCGATAACGTAACTATGTTGCTAACAAATCTCGATTGAAACAATTAAAATTGTTGATTAAATGTAATTATTCACGTCATTCAGTCGCTAACAATTTGTATCCGTAACCGCAAAATCCAACAATTTCATTTGTTTCAATCGAGATTTGTTACAACAAAATTACTAATCAGCTAGCTGGTATATATTTCAGCTTACGTTTTTTTTGAGAAAATGGCGGTGGTGACACACAGACGGACAGAGAGACAGACAAGCAAGTGATCTTATTTTTACCATTTGGGATTTAGAATAGAACCCCAAAAAGTGCGTTGGCCAAACTTAGTCACCTGTCAGTTTGGCCATCAATCTGGGAAAACCCCTTGATTTTAAGAGGAAAGTACACCTACCTACTCGTTCTCCATACATACGTAGTCGGCTGTTTCCTCTCTGGATAAAGACATTAGAGCAAATATGTTTATGTCATACAACAATAGGTTTATAGGTAGGTATCTGCCATGACCAATGACCATGCCCAAAAAGTATTTTTGTAAATTAGAATTTTTATTTTTATTTAAGTATATTTTTAAAATTAGAAATCAAGACAAGACATGGTCATAGGAGATATAGGTCTTAATGGTATTAAAATATTTTTTTCTATTGACTTTACCCTGGGAGGAAACAGCGCCTTCGTTTGTAAAGTTTGTAAGGAGTATCTATTCCTCTTAATAATAATTCATACTTACCTACTTATACCTACAAACTTAGTATTATGATTTTTGCAAGAGAGTTTTTTGAAATCAATTTTATTCTGTTCTACCAAAATTCATGAGATATTTCGTCTGCTTCTCCTAGAAAACGAACCTATGAAATAATTAAAAAAAATAAGTTAAAGCTAGGCACTTATAAACTTAAACTTTATTAGCTTTTAAGTTTTCATAATAAACTTCGTTTTTTAATTTTCGACTACGAACTGACGTTTTGGTTCTTTGTAGATATTTATTGATGTTTTTTCTTCAGGATGATGTGTCAAATCATAGTTAACAATTAAAAAACGAATTATAGGTTTAAATATTAAATAATCCAGTATTTTTTAAAGTTAGTATAAGCCCTTGTAGTGTAAAATAAACAAAAATAAATAACAGGTGATAATAGGTGTTTGGTTGTAATAAAACTCAATTTCGTGTTTGTTTGTATTGCATCAACTTGTAACACTTTCATCATTATTGAGCAAAGTTTACCTACATTATTATTATCTGCCTGCTTTGACACGGTCCATCGTCTAAAATATACAAAAAACCTTAATAAAATCATTTATTGTCGAATTAAAAATGATCGATCAAAGAGATAGGTAATCGATTTTATTTTTATAAAGCGACGTGCCCCATCACTAAATGGCTGCCAATATGGCAGTTTAATTTCCAATTTGTTAACTGTAAACTAAAATCAAATTTATTAAAGTTAACATCTTTATTATTTTATAAGGTAAGCAATAAACATTTAATAAATTTAATAAAATCAATTAGATACGTGTTAATGAAGCAGTAATTATTAAAGGAAATTTTCTGACAAATATGATTTTGTCGCAACGTCTTTTTGAACCCACTGTAAAAGTTCTTAGCGCAACCAACAGATGGCGCGATTTTAAACTTTTTTGTTACATGGGTGGGACTAACTGAAACATATTTTTCTTAGCGACTACAATTTATGTCGATTTTATAATAGACTTTAATCGCGAAAATGTAGGTTATTTTATTTTAATATTGATTTTAAACAATGATCCGTGTAAAACAAGCTTAACAACGCATGCTATGTCATCCATTATGCTCTGACCGTTCCATGACAATACACACTGACGTCCAATGTCGTCGAAGCTTTAAGCACCAATTTTCTTTATAACAAGTCGTTCAAAATAATTAAACGACTAAAAATCTATAAATATCTTACTATTATATAGGTTAAAAATACATGTAATAACATTTATACAAGTCTATTTTTAGTTAACAATCAGATCATCTGTTCTTAGCCGTCTCAACGAGCGAACACATGATGTAATCGTTTGCATCTACGTTGAAAATATAAACGAAATACAAAGACCTATTTATAAACTTCCGAAGGCTAGACTTTTAGGGAAGCCGTGTATGGAAACTCATGAAAAGGGTACTTACAAACAGTACTTTTCATTACATTATCATCTTAAAAGTTTCCTGTAAACTGGAAACGTCAGAAACTATTAATTTGAGTTTTCAGTTTATGTGAGAAACTAAGATTATTATGATTTGTATCTTTTTGGTATATCCCCATACACTGTGTCTCAAAAAGTCTTACCTGGCGAAGTAATTAACAGGTCTTTGACAAAACCCTATTCAAAGAAAGTGTGGTAGAAACAATGAAGGAAAAACATAACACAAAATGATTTCTCAATTACTTTTTTTAGAAAAATTATAAATTACACTCTCCGAAAGATATTTACAAACAATTGGACACAATTTGTAACATTAAATAATAATTAAATTCGCTAATAAACATTGTTAATTGCACGTCAGATGAACTAAAAAAATCTATGTGTAAATTTTCTATTGGTTAATTAATTTTATACTTATAATTATTTCCTATTTACGTATGTAAGTTAATTATAATTATGAAACCCACAAAACTTAAGACGGATTTTCGTTTCATAATGTTAATTTCATGGAAAAAATAAAACGGAAATTATCGTATAGAGTAGATTGGGGTAGGTAATATGTATTATCAAAAAGCCATGCAACAATATTTCTAATTTCATTTTAAAATAAAGCTTGCCTAATGAAATACGAAGATTAATTTATAGATGTGCAGGACTGAATATTAGACTTATACTGGACGAATGAATCCATTTTGTAATCCAAATCCAAAATAAGATCTCCTAGTCTTGAATTTGGACTTAACGATATCAAACGCTTTCCAATTATTCTGCTCTGTTATTATTATTATAATAGATGTCACCTTTTAACAGTCGTTATAACTATAATATCCACTGTTAAGAATCTTGTCAAAATGGGCGCAACTGGGCGCGCATTTTCAGAATTGATTTTTAAACTGAATTTCAATATAGATCTATTTCGTCCAATATAAGAATTTCAGCCCCACAGTAAAGTATACGTGTACTTAAATGGGTATAATGTAGATTACTAAAATTATACAATATAAATATTTTATTATTATTTTAAGATTCAGCGAAACTACGCCTGAAGCGTTACTTAATTGTACAGTAAGTATAGTTATTAAAGGGTTACATACAAACTCTGGATTCGAAATCATTTTTCCAGACTGCTAGATGCCCAGTTTTATAATTTGGAACAATTAAAATAATAAGATAATTTCTCAATAAACTACTTTGGTTTTTGTAGACATTTGGTTAATTTGAAATAATTTCAAAGAAATAGTATTTTTTTATCTGTTTAGGTAATTTTCATGCCAAATAAAAGTAACAGAGTCAACGCTAAAATATATAAATCATTTAACTTACGTTTGCAAGATCAAACTAAAATAAGTACCGATGAATCAATCAAAATATTATTTTCACGACGGGAATCGAATTGAAGTCGTTAAGATAAAGCTAACAAATTTCTAATAATTTATATAGTTACCAAATGACCACAAAACCAATAAAGGATGTAAACCATAGCATAATATAATTTTGCTAATTTAGGAGCAAAGAGTGTTAAGTAGAAAATTTCAAGGGAAGTAACAATCAAGCCTTTGCAAAGAACAAAACTTTACATGAAGATACAAAAGGCATTGGAAATAATGTTATTTTTACTTTCTAGTTAGCACGTTGTATACACGCATCGTAAATATCATACAATATTGTTGTATCTAAGGCACATAATGTTTAGGCTTCTTTTACTCCATATCGTATCAATGGTGCTAATCAATTTTTGAAATTAAATCAATTTCTGACTAACACGTGACATTTTACTTCATCGAAAAACAAGCTTTCTTCAGTATTTAACTATGTCCGTCACAAAATAAAAGCCAAGCTAAATTCTAATATCATTTCTACTGACACTGTAAAAAAAAGGTAACTAAAATAATTTCTTTGCTTTTCTTTATTTTCTCAACAAATACAATTGTTACATGTTCCGACAACACTATAATTTTGTTTTATTCTTTTTTAACAACTTTCAAAGCACTTTCGTGCGATGCCAATCGTACAAAAACAACTATTTTAATATAAGACACGTTCTGTATGAACAATTGAATCACAGTCTAGAATTTTCGGCACCAATGAGCTTTTAAATTCGTCACCAATATTGCCTTACCGTATTTTGTCACTTCCAGATAACACGAGTATGAATTTCAACAAGCCTTATTTAATACAATTTTCATCTATTTTGTATCATATTATATTCATCTAGTTATGTTTATAGCTAGCAATTGACTAATTTTCGCTCGAATCATTTCTATTGCTGCGATAATTCTAATATATTTATTTGTGAGATAGCTATTTAATTGTACCAAAATGCTTTTTTCTATTTTTTAAATATTTTATACGTATTCCAGTCCTGCCATTCTTCTATAGAAAAAATAAATCTGCATGTCAATACGAATATCGTTCTAATATCAGTACCAATCCCTAGCTTCACTAAAGCCGATTTGTATCTATAGTGTATTATTGCTTGTCATTTTATGCTACCCCTACAACTATTCTCTATTTTATATAAAAACATTATGAAGGCATATTTAGGTGGTACAGACTATATGCAATGTGTTTACGAATTCCAATAGCCATATACTAAATTATAGTTTGAACATTTTATTATTGCTTTTCAAATCATGTTACAACAGAAAGAAAACTTTAATCAACTTTACCAAATCATGTTTTTATTTCCAAATATTACTGTCAACTTAACTTACCTTATGTAAGTCTAAATCTAAAAAACTTGTATATATATATATTTGGATTTTATTACAAGTAATTTGGCCACGATTTTAGTTTCAACCCCTTACGTAATAAAAGTAAGGGGAGATTTTTTATTAATGTAAATATTTTTAAGTAAATTTACAATTTTACTCTAATGACTAGCTTTCCTCATATGGCCACGGTAATTGTGAAAGAAATCATTTTTATGACACGAAAAAATCTACCCAGATTCCAACTTAAAGGTTCAAAAATTATAAAACTACATAACTTATTATTATAATGAGTTACAACTTTACGCGGATGGATTTATTAAATGAATTCTACAATATACAAATTCTATTACATAAGTTTATTATAGATTTTTCGAAAGGCACCTATAAAATGTCACTCGACTTTCGTCGAACTACAAAAGATTTGTTACTATTTTCGATATTGGAGTTCGTTTTGATGAAATCTATGACAGAGATCAGATTTAAGTACATTTTTAATACTGAGTAAGTATTCAAAACATTCTAACTGTTAGTACACCTAAGTAATTATAAATCTGAATCGAAAATACAAACAAATCCCCAATCGTGTTCGCTACTAACTTTACAACTAAACTAATCTCTTAAGCAAGGCTCGTCTTTCTTATTATATTCAATAAATTAAAGAAAATACTTTTTAAACTAACTATTTACGCTTACACTATGTTTTTTTAAATACAAAACACACAACAACGAAACGAAAACAACTTATAATATCACACTTTCGTCAAATGTATTAAATTGTATTGACGCTAGTCACGGAAGCATCTTGTTCATAACCAGCTCTCTAACTGTCTCACAGCTCAGCAAATTATAATTTATAAGCTGCATTTTAATTTTATTTCACTAAATTACTGGAAGGCTTGATCATAATCATACGTTTTACATTCTATAAAAATATTAGAATATTATTGTGTTTTTTTATTTATTATCTTTATTATTTTATACATAATAATAATCGTTGGAGTATTGTATTTTGTTCGCCTTAACAAGTAATAAATGAAATTCGAATTGACTATCCGCAATTGACTTGAGCCGCCTTCGGTTACTAGATGGCGCTGTTCTTAATTAACCCAGTACGTTTGGTACAAAGTCACATGCTTCGGATTGACATAATGTCAATTGCAGACGATCAAATCGTTGACAACTAATTTCAACTACAAATTTTAATATATACAGAGCCCCAAGACCGCTGTCGTGATTTCCCTTTTACCGTCATTAAAATAGCTATTATTTAAGCACATACTTGTACATTGTTATTCTTATCCGTTACATACCTAAGAGGTTCTATGCGTAACTGGTCGCCAATGAGGCAACGGCGCCGGCGTCCATCTCAGCACCGTCGATGCAGAATAACTGGACGAGCTTGACGGACAGTTTGACGCAGTCACCTGATCACCAGACGAAGACGGATACGAGTAACTTGACGAGTTTGACGGGTAGACTGATGCGTAGACTGACGAGGTTGACGGATCGGGCGCGCACTCGGCGGATTGGGGCGTCGATCACGGCGAGCGGAGGTCCGGCGCGGGCTTGTCCGGCGCGATGTCGTCAGTCTCGACGACTGACGGCCCGACTGATCCAGTGTCCATCGCCGTAGCTTCTGAAGTGATCACGCTCGACTGGAAGAAGCGCTCTGTAGAGAAAACTGATTTTAGTTTGTTAGGGGGATTGTCTGTCCAGTATAACTCGAATGTAGGGAAAATATTGTGGGGGGGGGGGGGGGGGGGAGATTATTATGCCAAGCGGGCGACCTCTCCACTAGTCTACACGGTTGACACTCGACATGTTGACTAGTGGTGAGGTTTACCCGCTGGCAAGCGGGAAGCATGAGTTCGATTCTCACCACGATTGCAACTTTTGTAGATGTAAGTAATTTTTCCTTAAAAATATTTACAAAATGACTAGGCGTTTTCACACCTAGTCGTTTCGCTGGCTTCACACACAAAATTAAGCCTTCCATCGGCAGTCGAGTAAAAAGCATGTGACGTTGTTTGTTACTTCTTCATGATAAAATTGGTATGTAGGTTAGCAAGAGACCAAATATACCTAATACCTAACCACTTCTCTCATGATAATCCTTCAGGATCGTAACATACACAGGTGAAACCGCGGGACGCAACTGGTTTGAATAATATAATTTGACATATTAGTACGAAGTTAGGGTTACCCATTGATTTCCACCTTAACAGTACCTAGAAGAAAGACAGTTGCAAACAGCCAATGTGGTAACATTACCACAAACTCAATGACGTTTTAATCGTCATTCAACGACTGCATCTTAGCGCCCGCAGCGATACCCATTTCATTTTGACGATAAACGTAACAATACTGTCAGCGCTGCAGCGTCCTTTTATACTTAATTAGTGCGTAAAAGGAACATGAAATATGTTTGAGATATCATCACTAATAGGTAACTAGTAGCAATAGCTACATAATACCTCAATAAGGTTCCCATTTCATAGGATTTGTCTGTCTTCTTCATTTCGTATAATGCTGTGGTTTACCTTTCTCCTTTAGTAATAAACGTGGAGTAAGGTCGGAGTAGTTTTACCATGGGTTTACCACTTTTTGTTTCTGTCTGTCCACTTTGAAGGTTCTTGTCACGGAAAATGATTTGGTTAATATTGACTTACCTCCTGCGACCCCAAATAAAACAAAAACAATTTGGGGCTTCGCGGACCCCGGGCCCCCGAGAGGAATGCAACCGGAAACATCGCTCGGATGAAATGTGATGACGTTTAAAGGCTTATACATGTTTAGGAATCGTTATGCAAGCCGGCCTAAGAGGTTTAGCGGATCTCCATAGGCCCTTTTTTATCGAGGAGAAATCCGACCTTATGTCCTACCGCTCCGGGGGAAGCAATAGGGATGTGTGGGGCTCCCTACTGGCCTAAGATGGTAGGCGGCCAGAGGTTTTTATTTTTATTTTATTCGGAAAGCAGACAGTGAAATATAGCATTATAACGTAGGTAACAAATAATTATAACTAAGCACCTTTTATAAGCTTTCGCATACAAAAAAGTTTACCCACTAAAACTCCTCGGTGTCCCTCTCTTCACCATTTCCGGGGTGGCAGGCACTGTTTCCACATACAACTACCAACCCTCGGGGTGATAGGTCTGGCTGAGAGACCTCTTCTCAAAAACCCTATCAACAGGGAAAATCCCTCACGAGAGGCGACGCAGGACACGCCGCCGCCATCTCGGGCACTTTAAGAGGAATAACAACGCCAACGACCTTGAAACTGAAAATCCCTGTCGGGCTCATCGAAAATTGTTGATTATTTCATGACGGAATGTCGTAGAACTTTTTTTGTGCACAGATTGTAGGTGACATTGTTTCCTACATTTTGGTGTAGTTTTAAGACAAGAACCTCCTATTGGTGCAAAGCCTATCCAAATTTTAGACAAAAAATGTCTGATTTAGCTAAAATGTCGATAGGCTTCAATACGTTTCGACAAATTTGTATGGAAACTGCACTAAAATATCGGAAACAATGTCGCCTACAATCCATACACAAAAAAAAGTTCTACGACATTCCGTCATGAAATAATCAACAATTATCGATGCGCCCGACATGGATTTTGAGTTTAGCAATAGGGCCCTTAAATTAAGATTTAGATTAAGATTTTTTCGTACTTTATTTTATTGTAATTTATTTTTGGTGAGAACAATAAAGCGTTATATCTATCTATCTTTAACTGGTGGTGAACCCCCCCGGGTCCACCACCATGTGCATCTCCATAGGACCTAGGGTGACCGTGACCAACAGAAGTTAAAGTATAGTATAAAAAGTTACCATCATCAAGTAGAACGACGTGTTCGGGCCCGGCTGGAGCCGCCATTATGTTGAACTCCTCCTCCAGGGTTGAGAATGGTGCGTTCCATCTGGAAGACAACAGCCACGTTGAAATTCAACTCTATTTTCCAGTTTTAAATACTTAAATATTGCAATCTAGCCCCAAACTAAATATGAATACTAGACAACATACTACATTTATTATATTGTATATATATTTTTTTGTAATTAGATTCATATGGTACCTAGACCTACATTGAGAACACCCGGACCAGAAACAAATATTTATTTTTAAGCACCTGGCTGGAAGCAAACCAGCCACCTTCTGTATTGCAGTCGGGCCTCCCCCCGACGAGCCACAGAGGTCGTCAATATCGTCGTTTAAATTTGTTCGTAACGGAGCTCGATATTTCATCAGTAATTAAATATCCCCGTTCGTTGTAATATTTGTAGCGAAAACAACCATTAATTTAAAATCAAATTCATTTATTCAATAAGAACAATGTATACAAATACAAGATCATTTTGACACGTCGACTTATGACTATGACTTTAGAGTAGTATCTGTAAAGAAACCTTACCTGGGAGGTGCCCTGGTAGAGGTCCTAGGTGCGTAGAGGCCGAGCCCCCCGGGGGGAGACACCCCCCCTCCCCCAGCCAGTACCGCACCTCCCCCGCCGACTCCCCCTCCCAAACCACCTAAAGAACCGTAGCTGAACATCTGGAAGAAAATCACCAAAAGTTAAGATTAGGGCACTGTTGAGCATCTCCTCGAGAGTTTCTCCTCGACCACCAGAAACTCTCCAGTGCAGCATCTTTGTTTGATTTGTCTACAACTGATTCCGGATGGTTGCTCCTGGGAGTAAGCTGACGGTACAGCGGACTCCATCATTTAACGTTGGACACAGTTAAGGACGCTATAACGTAAATAAAAACTCCACTAGCACCAGTAGTTGAGATTATGTTAGTTGAGGTGTCATCGTTTATAGCAGGTATTTACGACACTTCCTTGTGTTCGCCAGAATCTCTTAACCGAAACACCTATAGCATAGAACTGCTATCAATTGATAGAAGAACCAGCAGGCTGTTTGGCAATGGGTACATTGATCCTGTCAAAAAAGCCTTCAAAGCTTTGAGCATTGTGCAGTGTTATAGGATAGCCGAACACATTCTCCGAAAATTTTCTCCCCATTCTGTTAGTTACTGTTTCTTTTCATCTCTTCTACCATCGTGGGATAACCAGTTGCACTGTTCACATTACAATTAACCAAAATGAGCAAAGAACATCATACCTGCTGCGGCTGTGTGTGGAAGTGGTTGAAGATGGGAGGATGGCAGTCGGTGCGGTATCCGTGAGGCGAGCGACGTCGCGGCGACGACGGCGGAGAGCGGACCTCTGGCGACCGGACCTCGGGGGAGCAGCCTCCACTGCCTACCATCTCACCTGCTGGAATCAACAGATATAAAGGATTCATCATTCCAGCTGTAAGAAGTCCACTGCTGGACATAACTAGATTTCCAGATGCTTTGGTTATAAGCGGCCTGCATCCACCGTGAACTCGCGGCCTTGACCAAGTCGTCCGTCCATCTCGTTGGTGGACGTCCAACGCTGCAGGGTTACAGGGTTATTCATAACTAATTAAGCGCTCGTGAGCTATTTCTGTACACCCTAGGTCTTCACTCTAGGACCGCGTTGCTTCATCTATCGTCATCGCTCGAAGCAACCAAAATTAAATCGTATAAACATATGGTTGCTTCATCTAAATTAAACGGTAAAAGTGAACCTTCTTATTTTGACTTTAAGATTGGGAGGACCGCAGATGGAACAACGCGTCCTAGAGTCTCTATTCTAGGACCACCTAGAGTCGGGAAGAGAAACCCACACTTCTCTTCTCGATTTTAGGTCTAGACTACCATCCAGATGGTCTGATGACATAAAATTACATGGTGGGGCGACTTAGCATCAGAGAACCAGTGAAAGAACTATGTGGAAGGAGCTTCGAGAAGCATAATCCCCTGCAGTGGGCAAATATATGCTGCTGAAAAATCCTGAGAACTAAGATGAATTAAGAATTAAAGAATTAACAGATATAGAAGCTTAAGATTTAAAAATGCTGGAAATTGAGAGATGGTTTGACTATTCAGATGTCAACATCTGAGCCCAAACGCCCCTTTTCACGCGACAAATCTGAATGGCGTATTAAAAGTAGCCTCTTCAGTTTACCTGTAGATTTGATGATGGCAACCGGTCTGGCCATGGGCGGGAGAGGCGGTGGCGGCAGCATGGAACTGGTGAAGTATGCTGGCTTCGGACTTCGGGATAGACTGTGCACCTGCAACATTTACACATACGCATTATGCCTCTGCAGTAGGCCAGAGCTGATTTTTCTCAGACGGTTAATTATAAAATTTATTTGAAACATCAGTTTTGAAAACAATACTTAGGTACCTACTTATTAAAGTTATATTGACTAAGTCCTGATTGTTGTGAAAACACAATTACAGAAAATTTTCTCGATAGAATAAAATCACAAACTTCCCTCTAAATTTTATAAATAAATATAATTAGTCAGTCAATATTTACTTATACTAATAAAACTGAACTGAACAGAACTGATCTTAGTTCAATGCAGGGCTTTGTTGATTTTGAATTCAAAATTAATGTTTTATTATCGTGTAATTACCGATTGTTTGATTTTATTAACGTACTAGCTTACGCCCTTTAATAACACATCTGAATTTCGCTAGCGCTATCCCTGTCACACAATAGGGTTGTTATATGGGCTCTTAACGACACCCACGTAGGAAGAGATGGGGTAACCCTATGCTGGAGCTACACGGAATACACCTCTAGGACTTTGGCGGGAAAGCGGAGACAACATGTCGTGCTCCAGTTTTATTTTCGTTAAACTATGTTGTAAATTCGGTTAAATTGTGTAATTTTAGTGGAATCTTATTCAATTTAGTTTCGTGAATGTGCACAAGTGTAGTGAAAACAAAATTGAGTGTTAAACATGAACTTTTCGTCGTTCCCTCCTAAGCCCCTTGAAGGTTATGGTAAAGTTGCCACAGCTTTACCAAAGCTCCTGAATTGAAACTATGAGCCCGATCAGGCTAATTTTATGCAAAATACTTGATACTGGCAAGATGTACGACGCCAAAACTATAATAAGAAGAGTGTTGTAAACTCAGAAAAAACTCGACAAATGGCATCTCGAGAGTCCGGGGCCAAAAAAAAAAGAAAAAAATAAATAAATACACCTCTATTCCACAGATAATATTGAAGAATCGATTAATACCTGTAACTGCTGCACATCACTCGGCTCCTGACAGACAAAAGTGACGAAGTCTCCGAGAGAGTCTTGAGGAGCTCCGTCGTACTTTGCACTGTGCTGGTTAGATAGACCATCTGATGCTGGAATATACCAAGGCTTATTGTTACTAGGATGGCAAATAGACCAGATAAAGTTCTTTTTAAATTGGGTAACAGAACCTGATTTGTCATCTATCTACACTTATATCTATACTAATATTATAAAGATGAAATATTTGTATTTTTGTATGTATGTGTGTGTGTGTGCGTCTGTATGTTTGTTATTCATAAACTCAAAAACTATTGGACCGATAAAAATTCTTTCACCATTAGAAAGCTACATTCACCCTGAGTAACATAGGCTACTCTTGATCCCGATATTCCCATGGGAACGAGATTTACGCAGGTGAAACCGCGGGACGCGGCTAGTGCTATACATAAAGCCCATTTTATAACAAACTACCTGCGTCCCGCGGTTTCACCCGCGTAAGTCCCGATTCCGAGAGAATATCGGGATTAAAAGTAGCCTATGTTACTCCTCGATAATGTAGCTTTCATTTGGTTTCTTTTTATAAAACACACACACACACTAAAATACAAATTATTCCTCTTTCTAATATAAGTGTAGAAATCAACTCAAATTAAAGACATTTTTCGGTTTGAATCGCGTGGTTTTTAGGGTTCCGTACCTAAAGGTAAAAACGGGACCCTATTACTGAGACTTCGCTGTCTGTCTGTCTGTTATTACTTTTAGCATTGTTACAACGCTCAACGTTTCGAGACCTTTCCAAGTCTCTTCTTCAGGATAGTCCTGGAAAGGTCTCGAAACGTTGAGCGTTGTTGTTACTTTTAGCATTGTTATGCTAAAAGTAATAAAAACCACGCGATTCAAACCGAAAAATGTCTTTAATTTCAATACAAAATCGCGAAAACAGAAGAAGAATCTATATCAACTCAAATATTAATAACTCTTATTTTTCTTTGGACTGTGCGAGTTCCAAATTTTACCTGTAGTATGTGTATCGGTGAGCGGCGGGGCATGCTGGTAGAATATTGTGTTCGATGGAACTAGAGGAGATTGTGCGCTGAGACCAGCCGAACTGTGGGGAATACCTGAAACATGACCGGAGACACGTTAATAAACATACGTAGATTTAGATTTAGATGTTTACTTTACCTACTTAAGATTAATTTGTTGACTCTAATTATGTTAATTTATATTTAGAAAAAATGCTTAGATTAAGAACGTGGCGACTGTTACCATTTCCATACAAACATAATACCAGAATAAATTATGAAAAATTTAGTTTTCTACCTTAAAATATCGATATTATTCGGATTCAGATTTTACTTTTAAAGGGTCCCCACCACAAGGTTTTCCAAAATATTCATTCGAAATGAAAAAAAAACGGAGAAACATTTTTTTCATTTTTCGAGCGTAAATTACTAGTTTACATCTCATTTACATCTCATAATTTGTTTTATATTATTCCCAATAAAAACAATAAAAAATGAAAAAAAATGTTTCTCCGTTTTATTTCATTTCGAATTAATATTTTGGAAAACCTTGTGGTGGGAACCCTTTAAAAGTAAAATCTTAGTCCGAAAAATATCGATATTAAGGTAGAAAACTAAATTTTTCATAATTTATTTTTGTATTAAGTTTGTATGGAAATGGTAACAGTCGCCGCGTTCTTAAGTTACTATAATATTGTATGTCCGGGATGGACAAACTGTTGATACTAATAACACATTTCCATGTCACCTTAATGTACACAGTTAATCAATAAATTTTCTTGATGCTTGATACAGCTGAAATGAGAATTCCTTCCTATTTCCGCCGACTTCTTATCTTCTAGACTTCCTATAGATGAGTGAAGTTTACAGTCTAAAATCCAAATTACATTAGATCTTTGTGCCGATTTGATTTGTGCCATGTTGCGCGTTTTCTATTGAAAGTGATGGTGACCGTCCATGGAACTAATAGTTCCGGAGACGGTCACCATCACTTTCAATAAAAAACGCGCGACAACAGCGCAACATGGCGCAGATCAAATAGGCACAAAATTTAGTGCGAAACTTCTGTCCATATAATTCAGGTCAGTGGACTGACACATTTTTTTTAATTGAACTTTCTTCAAAACTATCCTGATAAATCTAACACTAGGTGTCAACTTTACTCTATTTCAGAATCTTAGATCAAAAATGCAAATCAAAGAAGCGTCAATATCAAAGAAAAAGTAAATAAAGAGATGTCACTTTTAAATAAATGTATGAGTTTTTTGTTTACATTTTTGATCTAAGTTTCTGAAATAGGGTTTAGTTTCGTGGTTTCGTAATGTAAAACTCGCTTAAGAGGAATAACAACGCCAACGACCTTGAAACTGAAAATCCCTGTCGGGCTCATCGAAAATTGTTGATTATTTCATGACGGAGTGTTGTAGAACTTTTTTTTGTGTATGGATTGTAGGTGACATTGTTTCCTACATTTTGGTGTAGTTTTAGGACAAGAACCTCCTATTGGTGCAAAGCCTATCCAAATTTTAGACAAAAAATGTCTGATTTGGCTAAAATGTCGATAGGCTTCAATACGTTTCGACATATTTGTATGGAAACTGCACTAGAATATCGGAAACAATGTCGCCTACAATCTGTACACAAAACAAAGTTCTACGACATTCCGTCATGAAATAGTCAACAATTTTCGATGAGCCCGACATGAATTTTGAGTTTAGCAGGTATAGGGCCCTTAACACTCACACACGACAACACGAAAAGAAGATCGATATTATGTTATACTAGCTGCATCCTGCGGTTTCGCCCGCGTAAGTCCCGATCCCGAGGGAATATCCGGATAAAAAGTACCCTATGTGTTATTCTGGGTCTCCAGATATACATTTCAAGTTTCATCGCAATCGGTTCTGTAGTTTTTGCGTGAAAGATTAACAAAGTCAACATACATACAAGCTTTCGCGTTTATAATATTAGTAGGATTTTTAGGCAAATTGCACGTAAGTACTTGTACCTTCTGAGGTAGCAGAGTTCAAAGACACTTGAATCACAAAACTAATTATACGCATGTTTGTTTGTCAGCACAACACTATATTTAGAGCGACGACGACGCAGCGACAACATTTAGCACACTACGTGAATACTAATCGAGATTTCATTCGTAATTTTATTTTTGTTAAATTGTGTTGTGAGGATTTATTTCGATTTAAAATTGAAAATATAAATAATAGTAATTTTCGGACGTTTTCTTAATCCTCTTTATTAGTTTTATAATATGCCTAACACATTTCGTTATTATTAAAATAAACACAAACAAATGTCAAATAAATAATGAAAATTAAAAAAAATAAAGTCAATTAAAAAAACCGACCTTGATCGTACTCGGCGCAAAGGAGCCGAGGATGCTAGCAGCATTGCCTCTCTGTATGGCAATGGCCAACCTTTGCACCAAGAAACACACAAAACAAAACACACCACCACCTTTTCTTAATTGATACTCTATTGTTTCCTTAATTCGGATGAATGTTGTTTATTTTATTATAGTTTGCGTTACTCGCAAACTATAATAAAATAAACAACATTCATTGTTTTTGAAAAGGGCCTATTAAAGCGCATTTCCACCTCATGGTGCTTATCGACAGAAAAGTCATTTAAGGCCGAAACTCGGGGCACACGAGAGCTACTCCCCCAGCACGCTGGTTGTTAACTCTCGTGCGTACAAAGGCCCCACAAATTGATTCTTCCCGTCCAGAGTACGATTCTCCCCCCGAATGGGGCTGTAAAACACATGAACGGCTCGCGCGTACCAAGCTCATCTCCACGTATGCCAGAGCGACTTGCTGTCCACTACCCAACGACCTCTAGCCCACGCCGTTTATTAAAGCGGACCCTGGCCTCCCAAAAGAGATGAAACCGCGAACATTGCTCGGATGATGCTGAAAAGGGCCTCTTAGTCTTGGTTTCAGCTCCACAAGCGCCTTCCAAAGGTCCGGGGCTCCATAGCTCCAGTGATACTGTACTAACGGCCGAATATCGATACGCAACTCAAAATTTGAGTTCTACTTAAACAAGTAAGCACCTCTTAAATTAAAAAAAATCACATACTATTTTTAAATCTAAAAGCTGCTCAATTATTTTAGTACGCCTTAAATTTTAAGTTGCGTTTCTGTATTCGGTTGTTTAGTACACCTACTGTTATAAAAGTGCAGATTGAACAGATTGAAATGGTGGATAGGTGGAAAGAAATTATATGCCGACCCCACATGGTGGGATAAGAGAAGAAGAAGATATAAGTCTGAAGTTTGAAGAATTTTATAGTTCACTAAGTTGAGAAGGTCCTACTCAATGATCCGACGACATTGTACCGTTTGCGGAGGGTTGTTGGATGGAGGCGGCTCGGGATCGCTATTTGTGGCGTCGTATGTGGGAAGCGTATGTACAACAAAGGACGAACTGAGATGATGAAGGTCAGAAACAGACCGTTAGGTTATTCCAGTTCCTCATGGTCAAAGGTCTATAGGAACCGAACACTAGCGTTTGGGGACATGATCTGTCTATATCTCAGACAGCGCTCTTGGGAGTGACCAACCCGTACAGTTGACCCATCCTGAAACGCCTTGAAGCTGTTAAGGGGGGAAGCTATAACATTGTTAGTTACGTTGTACCAGGGGTTGGTCAAATGTCTATCAGACAAACCTATCAAACTACCCAAAATAGGTGGAGTAGGTACTAAATTAGAAGTAGGATAGTAAAACAATCCAAACTCAGAGATCTTACTAAAAAAGATACATCACTCACTAAAGCACTGTCCGACGAGCATGGCCGAGGGGGTGGCTCTTTCTGCAGGTGGCTCGAAGGCGGGAGGTGCTGGACTGTTATACCCGCAGTAGTATCCCGACTCCAGCTTGATACCACCTCCGGAACCGCTGGGAGACTCTGAACCCGTTTCTTGGAGGATGGAAGCTGGAATAAAAGCTGGGTTTAGGAATGGTCCTATTGGCAACACGGGGTCATTCTCCAAGAAAGAGATATAGTTTATTAAACATAGTGTTTTTAAATTAGACTTTAAAGGGTAATCTGAAATCGTACAAGATTCTTGATGGAAACTGTGTCTGTCTGTCTTAGAAAACATTTTGTCATTTTTACCCGAGTGCGAGAGGGTTATGGGCAATTATGTCAAATATAGACAATCCGCCTTTGACCAAAAAGTGAATTCGCCTTTTGTAAATTGTCTTGAGTATCAATCTAAGACATCCGCTAGATAGTATTTTATACGTACCTTTAGACAACTTCCACAGCTCTTTCGAGGAGAAGACACCGGTGGCTAGAATGATATCGTTGCATATAACTCCATTGTACGGATTGTGACTGTAGCCTGGAAGCCACCATTACAAGTAAATATAATATTTAATGCACCTAACTACTGACTCCCAAGTGTAATCCACTGCTGGACGTAAGTCTGGTCAACGGGAGATTCAGTGGCGACTTTTTGTAACGATACTTTCGGGTTAGTGGGCAAATGGTCCTTCAAAACTGGAACCAGCGCCTAAACCCCCTTTCCTGGGACCCCCTTTTCTGATTTAATCTAGCGTCAAAATCTGTTAGATTGATCGATGGGAACAGATACTTTCGATCTGCGGATTTTGAGTTTTTAGTAAAAATTACCTAGTTGAACAACGAAATGTAAATTCAATACGTAACCCTAGGACATTGTTTTCCAGCTGCTTAGTCCTAATTCAGGCTTTAAAACCTTAACCTTGAATGAAGCGAAATGTCTGGATTTTTCAGCTGCATTCTTGTTCCAATCCTGACTGTAGTTTAAGCAGCTGGAAAACAATATCCTAGGATGACGTTCTAGACTTGAAGTGTTCGGTCCGATACAGAAACCAGTCCAGTAAGTGTCCGCAGCCACGGTATTGTCATTCGCTTCGTAGATGACTTGTAAGGTGCAGGAAGCGATACTAGTTGAACTGTAGGTACAATAGCAGAAACGACATTGTCTGCTCTTTAACCCATTTGCTGGTTGCAACATATAATAAACAAATAATACGTGTTTATCCACATTTTGCCGATAGTAATATCCTTATTACAATTTTGACAGTATCGCCACGCCTCGAAGACAAGCGTAGTGCAAAACCGAATTACATTAAATTATTACAGGGTATTTTTCTGTGACGTTCGTACGCGATTTAAAGCACGGATTCTTGGTGGCAATTTGCAGTGCGATATAGAATTGATTTAGATAGGCCATAAATTCTTACTTACAACACTACGCCCCGCTAATAATTATTTTAAAGACTCTATGATACTACCATCTGGTCTGAACTGAGCCTAAACTTGTCTGGCCGATTGTCGGTCCCATTTTTGTGATCATATTATATTAACTTTATAAAGGCAACGGCTACTGATTCTACCAACTTTAATTGCGATGCTATAGGGCGATTGTATCGTTACAAAAAGTCGCCTCAACTAACGCCCTTTTATCATCGCTTTGAGTTTTAGAAAAATTTACCGAAAACGTCTACGAATCGTTTAAATGTGCAAAGCTACGTGTTAAATTTTAAATGAAGAATGAAATGGTAATCCTTCTGCTTTGCACAGACTGGTGGAACTAGTCTCGTCGCTTCAGTCGAACGACTAATCGTACCGGCATATCCAAAGCTTAAGGCCACGGTCAGGAACATGGTAGTGCAATAAATGAGCCCATCGCTGTCTTGCCACTGTGTTCTTGTGAACCCAGTCTATGGTGAATTCATAACTGGGTTAAAATTAGTGTCGACACACGAACCCAGTAGCAAGACAGTAATATGATGTGTTACTGCTGTTACTGTCCTACCATGTCTAGTGATTTTTATATTATTAACACAGTCAGTGACATGGTTGTAAAGTGACCCAGCCCATCGTTGTCTTGCTACTGTTTTCTTGTGGACAACCAAGTCTATGGCGAATTCATCACTGGGTGGAAATTAGTGTCGACACGAACCCAGTAGAAAGACAGTGATAGGATGGGTTGGTGCACTACTATGTTACTGACTTTTATAATATTTTACTTAGACGCATGCTAATTTCATTAGTACAAAATATATTTTCATTTGTTTTTTTTTTTTCTGAAAAACTGCCATTGTTAATATTTTGAAAACATTCAGGAGCAACAAAATCAAGAATACAGCAACACATTAAACAATTGTAAATTAAATAGGAAATGAGTAAAGTTGAGTAATTTATATTAATATTTAGCGAATAGGTATATCATTATGAAAGTGAGCCGTTAAACCATACTCATGAACACTCAGAGTGGTGCCAAGCTGTTAATTTTAATTTTTAATCCCCATTTAACATAATTTTTAAAATATTAGGAATGGCATAAAGACAACAACAAGATAACATGGAAAAGAGAAAGAACACCGACTACAAACAACAAACAAACCTACAAACGAGCATAAGACAAAACGTCAAAATGTATTCAAAAACGGATTAGAAGCATGAATGTGTAAGTGCAAAATCAATATTGGGAGAAAAATTTCGAAAAACAAAATCAAAAAATAGATAGATTCAAGAAGATATTAAATTGTGCAACGCCAATCAATCACACGACAAATTGTTGTGGCAGTCAAGATGTTTAATAACTTTACTTAAGTAAGATACTTTTCTGTATCAGAATTGAAATCTCAGAGTGTAAGGTATGGCCCATACTTATGGAAATAGATGCGTTCCATAAGAGTGGCTTAGTCAACCTAAAAGCTAAAAATCCTTTTACCAAGTCTCCGCAGTCCGTCTGTCTGTCCGAATCTAGCATTTGGGGACACGATCTGTCTATAACAGATCCCTAACGGTTGCCCCTCGGGGTAGTCTGACAGTACAGCGGACCCCTTTCTTTATACCCTTGCTGTTCATAGCTGGGGACGCTATAACATATATGCGTAGGAATTAGAGAACTGTGTTTGCTTGTCCGTCTGTCTGTCACGAGGCTGTATCTCATGAGCCGTGATAGCTAGAGGGTCGTTTACAAATACAATAATGCATGCTAGAGTTTGAATATAAGACGAACTCAGCATCACTTTTACTGCATCTTAAGCATACTGAATGGTTTAGTAAGTATTTTGAAAAACTCTTTCTTGTCGGATGCCTATATCATATCTCCACTCCACACACTCTCCAAATTCCATCCTCTTTCTCCTCTCTACTACTATCAGTGCTTTAGGCTGTACGTTGATGCATCAGTCAGTCAGTCAGTCAGGATAAGACACAAAGCAAGGGACGCTAAAATGCCTCGCCTCGCATGGCGTTGCCAAATTTGTCCTTCTCCGAGGACACCTGATTACTTTTAGATTACATAGCTCTATATTTGAGGACAAATGGATTTGGAACGCAATTGTCCTTAAATAATTCGATTATATAAGTTAACCTGCAGTATATTTGAACAATGTTTTAAAATCTGATTGCCACAACGAGTCTAAAGACAAAACACATCAACACCGATGACGTCACTCGGCGAGTTTACCTTTACTCTTAGCGTCGTGTTCGTTCTCTTTGTCCCTAGGCGTGTGGGGTGACAGAGAACCGCTTAGGATATCTGAAACACACGTCTCTTGGTCTTCAAACGATTAGGTTATGACCTGGGATTTGAGGTACTGGAAGTTGGGTCACAGCAAACAGGTATGGCGTGGCATGCTGAACTTAATGAGAATGCTACGCCATCAGCGTTGTACGTGCGTTGTATGCAGCTCAGCGTCATGAGCTGCATATACTGTCAATATACGCAGTCTTGCATAGCGTATGTACGTCTTGCCGGTGTGACAGGCAAGACACAACATATGCATGCATACAATGTACGTCACGCTACGCGTTTGGTGTCACCCGATTTTTGCTCGAGATAAATACGCTCAAGTAACTATTTCAGACATGCAAACACTACGCTTGATGATGTGTGTGGCGTAGGTACTTCAAACTTAAGTATACCTATCAAATTACAGCTTGAGTATTATTAAAGATCTATAACCAACTCTTTTAATAGAATTTGATATGGACATATATTTTTATCCGGCTATGTATTTTCAGCTTCACGCAACAAACACCATCTTAATAAACATTTTGGCGTCATGGAGATTGTCAATGAAATGGCGCCCAACGTGGGACGTAGGTTATTTAATACGTTCGTTCAATTTTGGAGATAAAGCCTTTTTTCAATTATGCATACTATGAACTCTAGGCGTTTAAGCAGCATTTCTTTTATAACTTTAGGCTACACGGCATCGCTACTTGTATAGTCTATTTCAAGTAATTCTAATTTGTGCCAAAATGTTTATTATAGATTTAAAACAAAAGCTTTATAAATAACAATAACTGAGCGAAAGACCTGGAAGACCGTCGCTCCCATTACCGTAGCTGTTAATGAAGTTGGCGAGATACAGGTCCAGCTCTCTGACAGACACGTTGATGTGATAAGGGTTCACGCAAAGACCTGGCTGCGTGCATTCTGGATGCTTCTCCAAGCGTTCCCCGTCTGTGCTTTCTAGAGGTATTGCTTTGAAGAGTATTACCATTACCAGGTCGAGGCGCCACACCTGAAAAATGGGAAAAAGGAGATTACCATCAATGTTTTCCAAGGAAAAGGTTAGATAGTGTTGAGCAGATAAAAAGTGGTATTTTCATAAAATTTGTCAAAACTCAATCGCCGGATGTTTTATCTCCTAAGAAAACTCAGCAGTGTACGAACAATAATTGTTACGATGGCAGATGATATGCACCACATCTTCACCTAAATAGGGCTTAAAACTGCGTAAAGCAGAAATCGGCGCGGAAACCACCAACAGTCTTTCAACGTGGAGGTTGAAGTGCCCGTCGAAGTGGAACTCTTTCGTATGCCTCATTTGCACAAAACTCATCAGCCAGGAGCAAGTTCAGGCTTAGGGCAGATAACAAGCAAAAGTATTAAAATTTAAAATGGGTCCATATAGGAATGAGATTACCTTATCGGCCTGCCTCAAACAGTCTATCCTCCTCATCTTGCCCTTCTGGTCCGGGTTGGAAAGCACGCATACCGCCGGCCTCTTCCCTGTGATGCTGAGCACGAAGTCCTCCCGACAGTCTTGAGTGATGTCTTTTCGGAGCTTGCCTAGCAATCTTGATGCCCATTTCTGTTTTACTTCTGCTTTTTCGTTCTGGAAATTTTAAATTTTAAGTGAAAATCCAAACGATTGGGCTTTTGTACTTTTTTTATGTAAACTTACATACTCATACTCTAAGGTCATACAAGCAGCACCACGTTTTGTTTATATCTGTAAACTTTGAAAGTTCTTGTGAAAAGACAAGATACAACCAATCTAGTACGACCTTAGTGCGCGTTTATTTATTAAAAAAAACAGTATCTACACTAATAGAGAGAGGCGCTGATTGATTAAGTAAAATATTAAATATCTAATATCTATATTAAAAATAATAATATAGAAAGTTATCTTATGCACCAGAGTTTCAACAAAGTTTAACTAGCTGATTCGCTGCTTATTAAACTTTTATGAATACAATTCCAAATATCTTGAAAGACTTAGATCCTGCAAGTAAAGAAGAGAGCTAGAAGTTAGACAAAAAGATTTCAATAATTGGTCTCACCAGGTCCATGATAAATCTGGATAATCTGGAGGGTTACTGCGGTTCGTTTCGATACGACATCGATACTGTCATACGATGATTCTACTGTCACATTCTGATAGTAGGGTGACAGTAGAACCATCGTTATGACAGTATCGTTGTCGTATCGAAACGAACCGAAGTAACCCTCCAGGTCTACTGTTAAAGATCCAAGAATGATGTCTTTAGCTTACCTGTAATTCATATTTAGTATGCCGTTCCTCCTCAAGACTCATCCGTTTTTCGTGTTTTTTATAATATTTCCGTTTGGCCGCTTGTAAATTGAACCAAGTATACGAAAAGGACTTTACAAATGGCATCAGGGCCTCTATGAACGGATGGAACTCGTCCTGAAAGAAAATCAAAAAGATCAAAAATATTTGTAATATTAAACTGGCGCCCGACGAGGAACATTGCAGAAAATGGCGCCCAACGCGTGACGAATTTTTTTTAATAAGTAAGTTTGTTCTTAGAGCTGAGTTCTTTGACCAATTATTTTTTTCTAAATTATTTACAATTTGAACTACTGTAACTCGACATATTAGCTATGACTTTACTATACTATCAATTTAACTTTTAACTAAGAATCAAAGTTAGTTCAATTTGGAATAAACTCTATTTGTTACAAAAGTTGGAGTAAAAATGTAAATGTCAGAGTACCGTGAATTAAAATATTTATTTACATACAGAAAGCGGTTGCAAACAACAATAACACTCCGAGATACAGTCCAGACGATATTGTTAACACAAATATTGTACATTGAAACGATTATAAAATAAAACAGACTTTTTGTATGAATTTAATTGGTTTTTTATTCAAGGGTGTGTGAAGTAACAATGCAGATAAGTTATAGTAGAAACGAATTCGTACAATTTTAGCTTAAAAGGATGGTTTTGAAATTAAATCAGTGTAGTATTGTTAGTCTACATTAACAACTATAAAAATAACATCATTATTTATGACAAAAACACCTAAATTCCTTATCTTTTCAATTGATATTCAGCGATCGATTTACAAATTGACGAATCTACCTCTCGCTGGGTTAGAGATCTCGAAATAGAGCACACAATTACACCAGCCGACATTTTATCACCGGCCTAATTCCTTAGATTTACAACAAAGTACAATATATACCGACCAAGCTTTTAATTTAGCACGGCGGACTCTAACGTGGTGCAATGCGAGAAAAGAAATAGTAATGGTTATTTCCTGTTGACTTTTAAAACCGTAATTTACGGATTCCACGAGTACCTTATTGCTGAATCTATCTATCTGAGAATATAGCTGAATAGAAAAACTTATAAGTATGTGGCTAGTTAATAAGGAACTGTCGTTTTTAGGGGTAAATGTAATAGTATATCTTAATTTTAGGTGATTTTTATCCTCAACAATTATGTAAAAGAGCTTCGATCACCACATAGTGTCAATATTGTCAAAAACTTATTTCGAGAATTTCAACGTTCGACGCATTTAACTAGGCATTTGGCTAAATAAACCTTACATTTAAATAAACTTTTATTTGTGGTCTTGGCGCAAAAAAAAGTAGCGAAGAGTGTAATGTTGTAACATGTTTTTATAGAATACAACAAATGTTTATTTGAACCGCCTCGACGCCCTTTATTCAGCTGTTGGCGGGTTTTTTTTTCACTTATTACGCCACTCTCTATATATTTATACTGTCTTAAACCAAACCTGCTTGGGCGACTATAAAAACTTCATTAATGAATCTAAGAAACTATATTATATACTTTTATAAACATTGTTGAAAGTACGTTTGTACATTTACCAAATAAAAAGCCAAAACAACTTGCAAAAAATTGACCTCTTTAAAGCATCAGGTATTCATAACTCGTAATGGGTTTTGAATCATAACAACTTTAGTATGTGTGAGGTGTCAAGACTTTTTTATACTCGGGGTTTTTTGTAAAGAAATTGTTGAAGGAACTTTTTATTAATCTTTGAAGACTTTGACAATGTGAAAGTTGGATAAAGTTTGGTGTGTGAAGGGTTTTAATTGGGATCTACCTACAGTTAATTTAATATTGCTTATTTTGTTAATCTAGGTATTTTATTAACCTACGTGCCAAATTTCAAACAGATCCGTTCTGCCATTTTTGCGTTATTAAGAGACAAAACAACCAAATAAACTTTCTAAACTTTCGCGTTTAGTTTAGTGCCATGCTCGCTCATGGCATATCTACTACAAAAATTTTCAAAGAAAAATACCTACATCTTCAGACTTCATTATGAGTGTTTTTTTTAAAGATGTATTTTCTAAGAAAAACATGAACATGTACCTACATGTGTACATTGCTAACTACATGTTTGATACTTAGTTAGTCTTGGATCTTGGTAACTAAAGAGTTACAAAGACCTGTCTTTAATTCACGTAAATAAATATTTCCCTAAAAAACATACAAAACAAACAACTAACAAGCATACTAGAGCATATTCAGATATTCTTTCTATTTCCTTTGATCTAAATCTCATTGCAACAATCAAATAATAATGAGTCATTGATTCACACCATAACCTAGGCCAAACTGGTAGGTAACGTGTCGGTAAACATTCGGCAGTCAAAACACTGTGTTGGCACCGGTACAGGAACCGTTGGCAGGACCCTAGCCCACGTGCAGGTTTATATAGACAAATGGTGATTTTTGTACGATCACTGGTGAAATTAGTGTTTGGGATACAATTGGGATTTTATTTTGTACCATGTTACCATGGTTACCATGTAGCTCGGCCGAGCGCTAGCTCGGTTAGTTAGGCGGAGTGGGGGGTGTTAGGTTTTTTTCGTTACGAAATTTCTTCATTCAAAGCTCAAAGTCCGCGATAAAAGCTATGGAATAGCTCAAAACTGTAACTTTACCTGAAGGCTCGGACGGTTACGGCTCTGGTTAGAGCGTGTTGTTACTAGAAAGGTTTTAAAGGAAGAAAGTGAAGACGTTGCCTAAGTTAACTCCGTGGTGGAACAAAACTAGTTAAAAAGGAATTGGAAGTAAATTGGAAGTTAATGAAACATCAAATCATACTTTATAGCATTAAAAACTATTTTAACAGTTTCATGATAATATATCTACATAAAAACTTGGAACCGTATCTGCATAATAATAAAATTAAAATACCCATTTTTTGCGAACGATTGTTGAATTTAAAAGTTGTTTTGATTGCTGAACTAAGAACTTTATGGATAAAAGAGAGTCAAAAATAAAAAAAAACAGAACTAATGGATCATTTACAAGTTGCCCATTTTCTAACCAACCACCAAGTCAGACCAGTGAGCAGAACAATGACTGTAAATCGGATAGACCAGTAAAAAATAATCGTCCGTACACACGATGCTTGCAAATCGGGCTCGTATAAAAGGTCCATAATAGCAAGACAAAGCACGGCGCACCTTCATGTATGGGCTGTCTGACTACGTCACCTCCTTAACCAATCACAACAAGACCAAAACGTCCAACCATTATTTCACTTCCGATTAGTATTAAAACAATAGTTCCAGACCGCATCCAGGTGGCATGCCGCCGGTGGCAAGTGTGGCACCCAGTCAAAACATTCAGTTGGCTGCTATCACAGACGGTTGGCCAGTCCTCTTGGCAGGACCTCGCCACCACGTGCTCTCATTCAGAGGGGACTGACCTTCAGAGTTGTGGGCCAAGATTCCAGGTTACTCATGATAAAGGAAGACGCGCAATTAGGTCACTATTTTTCCAAATAACAACCGTATTAGATGAAACGATTCAATGAGACTCTTTGCTTAAAAGTCGAGATTACTCTCCAAAGAATTTAAGAAGCTTAAAAGCGAGACAGATAATGGAGAAGACTTTACAGGTGCAATCTCTACAAATTGTGCAATGTAATAAACGCTTATTATGTCCTTAAACCTGTTTTATGTTTACGCCAAAGAGCCAAATCTCACGCCATACTATCAAAATCTACGCATTTTTAACAAAAGCACTGAGAAAACTCCGTAAACAATATAGTAGATTGATAGTAGATCATAAAACTATCAGAATATTGCACGATAAGGTACAAATATTTGGCAAATATAAGAACAACAAGAGATTGTTGGCAAACGAGCGGAGTTGTGGAATCCCCGTGCTCTACTACGATGATATCATTGGCGTTAGCTTTGTAGGCATTTGATTCATTTTTTATTTACTACAATTTGATCAATCGACCTCTTTCTCCTATCGAGGACGTGTCGTCTAATTTGCGTGATTTTAAAACCACTATTAGATCGTCTTTTGTTTTCTTCGGATTGAGAACCGTCTCTGAAATAGGTATCTCGAAGAGCTCTGGAGAAGTGATATGTCTAAGAAGATGGGATCAATGGTTTCTGAGGTTGGTAAAACTCAGGAACTACCTCTGTGACGTTTTTATTCGGTGGTGCAACTTTTTATTGGGCAGATGTTGCTGAATTTACAATACACCATCATAATTCACTAAAATCATTGTCCTATTGATCATAAACAAGCTAGCTAGGTAGCTTTGAGGAATTGAGGACAAACACCTCCCTAAAAACTAGAAATTTTAAATGTTGCAATGTTACTAAATTTGAAATAACTAAAACTCGAAACTTCGTATTTTAAGACTCCCAAAATAAAACACGAAACACAGTAAAACACTTTACGAAAACCAAAAATATAAAACACAGAATAAGATACGGGGAGCTGTAACTATGTAAGGACAATATCAGAACAAAGTTGCTTCTGTAAATAATTCAAATGAAGTCCATCTAACAAAGTTGCTAGTTTTTCCTGAACTAACACCGCACCTAGCCAAAACTCTGGTTCACCTTCAAACAAGTTTATAAAACAATCGGTTATCAAATCAAACAAACTATTAGGACCACATCCAAGCGTATCATGCCAAAACACTGGAGTGCGTTCAACCTGAAAATTTTTGGCGGCAAATCTGAGATTACAAATCTACTCCATTATTATTATTTTTTTCAGCATTATTTTACGTGAAATCCAATTTATTTTATAGATATTGGCTCTGGTTCATTGGGGATGCCCGGGTGTTCTTGGCCGTGGCATCGCTTGGCGTACCTAACTGGGTTACTACGTCACGCAGGAACTCTGCCCAAAATCGTGGAAAGATGCTAAATAAAAAAGTAGCCGGCCGCCATCTTGCCACGCGCCGTTTTGGCGCGAAACGTCAACAGGTAGCGTGTGGTGCGTACGCGCAAGTTTCATCGAACACGTACACCCACAATAAATCGTATCGTTCGTTTCGAATGCATAATGCCTCTAAGAATTTGATTATGTATTTAGGTACTTAGCGGTGTAAGGAATTTATGGTGAATGTCGAAGGAACGAAGAGTCACGTCTTTGTGAAACGTACGATGCAACTTTGTTATGCAGCAGTGGCAATATGCTGTGCAGCATTACCGTATGGCATGACCATTTATGTCTTTTAATGGCCTAATATTAAATTAAGATTGTATTTTTAAAGTGATAGAGCCCACACAGTGAATTTAGAATTAAAAAGATGCGATTCCATGACTCAATGCACAGATTATAAAAATAGTTTACTTAGGTAGGTATAGCTTTTACTATAACATATAGGTATGAGTTAGTTCTTACAGACATACATAAATAAATATTTAAGAACAACAGTGGTAATTTCCAAAATAATTCTGACGACTTTCCATAGGAAAATTCTTTTCCTATACTTTCTATAAATATTCAAATTCAAAAATATATTCAGACACATAAATCACAACTAAAAATTGATAAATATTCCATTTCATTTGAAAGAATTTTACAACTATACAGTTGCCGAGCATTAAATTTACTCAGGCTATGCTAATAAATATTGTGTAGAACACAAAACTCAGTCTCAACGTCGCGTGCAACATTTTCATCGAGAAATGGGTGTCAAAACCTCTTTGACCTTTTGCAATCATAGAATTCAGCATCATGAAAAAAGGTTTAGTCCTGCTAGGAAACCTATGTGTTATTCCAGTTGTCCAGCTTTCTACATATCGATTTTCATCGCAATGGGTTGAGCAGTTTTTTGCGTAAAGTGTCACTGTAGGTGTCTTTTGTGTATTTTGAGCTTTATAGGAAACCTGCAACTAATTGCAGCAATTGAATTGCAATAACATTGTTAGATAAAAGCAATATAAAGTAAATGTGCATCGAAATGTAGTTTAAACGTATTTATATCGGCATACCAACGACTTGAAGACTGAGAACAGCTGAACTCTGAGTGCAGAAATAGAAAATAGTTTCAAGAACTAAAGGCGGGGTCCGAGTGACGGAGATTTGGCGGATATTGACTATGGTTCATTGAGATATGCATGTATTGTACAAAATTTAAAGTCCTGACTGATCTATATATCAACGCAGAGCCCAAACCGCTGGTCCTAGAGACATGAAATTTGGAGAGTGTGTTCTTTGTAATGTAAAAACATCCACTAAGAAAGGGTTTTTGGGGATCCCGGGATCGGGACTTACGCGGGTGAAACTGCGGGACGCTGCTAGTATTGTATAATATAGCCGTGTACTTGTAGGTACATACAGAACGGGTGACATACGGAACGGACAGAAAATTTTATCATTATTATTAGAAACAGGGGTCTAGATCGCGTTGTAGATAATCATTGTTATTAATTACCTCCGTAATCCTCTGTCCTCCTCTGTAAGAAAGGGGGCAAATGCCGAACACATCTACCCTGCATTCCGGGAGGGTTACTGCGGTTCTTTCGACACGACAACGATACGATAATTCCAGCCGATACGACGATACGATCATCGTATCGGCTGAAATTATCGTATCGTTGTCGTGTCGAAAGAACCGCAGTAACCCTCCAGGGCTGCTAAGGCACTTATCAAATCTATATGAGATATATAGATTAAAACATCTTACAGGTTCTATAAAATGCTTTATCCTGACTGACTGACTGACTGCTGGATCAAGGCCCAACCTAAATCGCTGATAGTAGAGGTACCTGACATAAATTTGTAGAGTTTGTTCTCTAAATCGCATATTCATCATAGTCAGTCCAGTGACTTCGGAGATTACTTCCAACATACAAACAAACCTGTTACCAATGTTACCTCTCGATAATTCTTTCTAAAATTAAATAGTAGATAGCCCATAGCTAACGCTCTCTGATTTTGACATTACATACATTACGTACCTATTGAAAAATGTAAATTCCGAATGAATTACAAACTGTACAACTGTGCAAAGCCAGGGCACGTCTCCAGTATTAAGGAAAACAATTTCAGTATTTCTCAAGATGAATAAGATGACATTCATAGTTTTGTCTCTCTTAATACAGTTGTTCAGAGAGCGGACGTATAAAAATAAATCCGACATTTTTGTGTTGGATCCGTCTGACAGCTGTAGTTTCGTTATTTGGTCGTTTATCAAAAACATGTACTTAACTATTTATAATTCTTTAGGGTTTATTGGCATACTCCCCACTTAAAGTCCCCACAAGTGGGGATTATGGCAATTTTCAAAAACTAATTGGCTTTTTTCCATTATCCTTGTTAATATTAACAAGGATAGTGGAAAAAAGCCAATTTGGTTGGTGGGGATTATGCCAATATACCTTCTTGAACTTTTGTTTCTATACTGTTCAACAGTGGGTCAAAATTCACCTGTGGCCCTATGAAATTTGGAGAGGGTGTTCTCTGTGATGTGTATATAGGTAACTACTAAGAAAGGATTTTTGGAAAATCCCGCGGGTGAAGCCACGTGACTCTGCTATAGTAAGGTTATAAGACGTAAAGTTCCCCGCTAGCAGTCGCGTTTCACCCGAAATGCAATCGCTTCGACCTTCTCTACGGGCTTACATCGAATCTCGCGTCTCATTCAAACTTCGATGCAAAACGTTTATATCGCAGAATGTATCGGCCGCTCTATCTTTGGGGTAATGTAGCATTTGAAGGTAATCATGAGCAGAGCAATCTAGATACGTAAATGTTGGTACCTATAGATGCTGATATCTAGAATGTTTCCGACCAAAGTATTATAGACTAGCTGCGTCCCGCGTTTTCATCCTTGTGATCTTGCGAGTAAGGCCTCGTAGTAAACACTTAGAAATAATGTTTACATTTTAGGAAATTCAACATTTTGACATGTCTTGTGATTTGTCTTTCCATTAGAATGACAATTCACATCTCAGTCATTCCTGAAGAAGGGACCTGTAAATGTCTCGAAACGTTGAGCGTTGAAACAATGCTAAAAGTAATAAACACGACGCGATTAAAACCGAAAAATGTCTTTAAAATATCAATGCCTTGTTTGTCGAATTACCAAGTACAATAACGATATAAACAATACCCTGGACAATATAGGTGACATCCTGATACGCGACCAGGAAAACATCGGCGAGGACATGTCATTAAAACACAACAGGTCGGTCGAACCTATTAGAATTCCTTGAGGATCAGGAATTTATTACTGAGACTAGCACGCTAAGGGAATATAGCTTAGCTTTTATTTACTAAGTTATCACGGTTACGATGCTTAGGCTGCTTAGTCGACGTAGGGAGCTTTTTGTCAAGCTTGTTTGCAAATCCTAATAATATCTTCTTCTAATCTTTCCTCTAATATATAAAATTTCCATGTCACAATGTTAGTTACCGTACTCCTCCGAAACGGCGCGACCGATTTTTACCAAATTTTATATGCGTATTCAGTAGGTCTGAGAATCGGCTACTATCTATAATTTATAAGGCAAAACAACGTTTGCCGGGTCAGCTAGTTATAGATATTAAAGACATTTTTTGGTTTTAATCGCGTGGTGTTTATTACTTTTATCCTTGTTTCAACGCTCAACGTTTCGAGACCTTTCCAGGTCCCTTCTTCAGGACTGAAGAAGGGTCCCGACAGGGGACCTGGAAAGGTCTCGAAACGTTGAGCGTTGAAACAATGCTAAAAGTAATAAACACCACGCGATTATAACCTAAAAACTAATTTCAATACAACATCGCGAAAACAGAAGAAAAGTCTAATATTATAGATGTGAACGTTTGTGTACAATTAAGTAAACGAGTCATGTTTGTTACTCCTTCGCGCAAAAACACCAGAATCGATTGTGATGAATCTAGGTATGCAGAAAGCTAAGGATCTAGATTACCACATATACAGCCGAATACAGAAACGCCACTTAAAATTTGAGGCCTACTTAAATAATTGAGCAGCTTCAAAATAAGTATGAGAACTTTTGACTTTGAGAGATGCTTAATTATTTAAGTAGATCCCAAATTTTGAGTAGCGTTTCTGTATTCGGCCAATAGGCTACTTTTTATTCAGATATTGATATGTAATCTCAGATGCCAAAAACGAAACTTTGACTTTGATTTTTGATTTGAGGCATAAAACTCACTATAGACTGCGAGGCTAAACAAACAGAGACAGAGAATCTAAAAAACTAAAAAAGACACAACTATTTAATTGAGAATCTCCTTCTTTTCATAAAGCCTTATATTTTAAAATTTTGAATTGTGTGAATAATGACTAGTATTAGTATTATTGGTTTATTGACTTTCTTTTAATTTTTATTTTTTAAATATTATGACATTTTTTTATTTTAATTTTATATTTGAAAGATTTTTTTTGTACATATATTTTAGATTTTTTAATGACTTATTATTTACTTTCTTTTAATTTTATCTTTTGACATTTTAATATTTATGTATGGGTGTATACTTGCCTGAAATAAATCAAGAAGAAGAAGAATCAATTTTAATTTAATTTAATTAAAAAAAATACAAGGAACACAGAGCCAATCCGTCATAATGTTCAGTGTAGAATGCACTTTCTAAGCATTCTACGCCCGCTGGTGTTTTACCCGTAATTCTAATAATAATAAGAGGAAAGTCTATGTAGGTACCTACTCTTTCTCCATACAAACGTAGTCGGCTATTTCCTCCCTGGATAAAGACATTAGAGCAAATAAGTTTATGCTATAAAACCTATATCTGCCATGACCATGCCTCTACGTTATGTTTTTTTTACATTTTCTGATTTAAATAGAAATAAAATTTAGAAAAATTATGAAAAAAATCAAAACGTAGGGGCATGGTCATGCATAACTGCATAGCTTTTATAGCATAAACATATTTTCTCTTAATATCTTTATCCAGGAAGGAAACAGTCGCCTATATTTGTAAATTTTGTATGGAGAAAAGAGTAGGTAGTTTCACCGCAAATTGGACAGAAATCGTGTAAGTTTAAAAAATGTGCGAATAGACGTGAAGTCTGGATTGGACATCCGGGAGCGCATCACGCGCTCATTGCGGTCGTAGGCTGCGCGTGAGACTGCGCATTGCCATGCTGCGCTCGCGCATCATTACATACGTTTGTAGTGCCGGTAGGTAGGTGCTAGCGTGCTAAGCCATGGGAACTTCGTTATGGAAGTGAACAAAATGTAAGAAAGCAGGATTTCCTCCATCAATGGCTAGTTTGAATGACCTATAGAACTGTTAGATTACCTAGATGGTGGGTATTCTAACAACGACGACGTTCGAATTTTGATCCATCTTTTTTAAAGGTGTGTTAGTAATTTCCTGAACAGTTTGACGTTTGGAACTGGCTCGTCTCGTCCGTCAGAGACGAGTTTGAAATGGATCACTATCAGGCGAGCTATCTTCGTCTAGTCTCTAATAGAGACCAGTCAAGTTCTATGATAAAACTGTGGTTATGTTACATTGTTGTAATGTCAATTGTGATCTTTCTAAGTAATTGTTTAGAACCTAGCTGAGGTTGAGTTTTCGTGCTAAAACTATTATTTTTTGGATAGTTTATTGTTTGTAGATTTATTTTGTGTTTATCTAGGCTTTTATGGGTCCTGCGGTTTCACCCGCGCATGTCCTAATGCCGTGGATATTTCTAAAAACCATTTTTAAATCAAGAACCCTCTACAAATTTGATGTGATCAGGAAATACTATAAAGTTCTGGAAAAGACGGTCGTTAAAAATATTAAAAACAACGCGATAAAACCCAAAAAAAATGGTTAAATTAATTTTTTCATACACTATTCCAATTAAGCCCATTTTTTTCCAAATGGGCCTGCAAATTTCGAAGTAGATTAGATTAGATTAGATAATGATTTATTGCACAAAAATAAAATAAAATTACAAAAAAAAATTAAAAACATAAAAAAGAAACCACAGAAACAAATAAAACTACGTTGGTTCAGGTGATTTTTTGACTGCTTGGAAAAACCCACCCTATGGGTTGATATTTCATGTATCGTCATCGACATTTCTAATAGCACTTCAACCATTCATTTAAACAATCGATTAGAATAGTATCAGGATCCCCAATTCAGCACCCGAGCCACGTTCACAACCAACGCGATAATTGTTGACATGTCCTGACTGGAATGACTTAATGCACAGAGGCACATGTAGCTGACAAAATGTACCTTTTGCGGTCGTTCCTAAGCATTGAGATATAGAGAAACTCGGTTTTTTATTGTAGACTATTGATTGGTAAAAATTTTTTGGCATTATCTTGAAATTAAAGACATTTTTCGGTTTTAATCGCGTGGTATTTATTACTTTTAGCATTGTTTCAACGCTCTTCCCAAAGAAAAAATGTCAAATGCTTTTCTCGAGCTCCTCCGTGCTTCAAAAGGCACGATAAGCAGGTGGGCCCTGTTGTCAGTCGTTAGGTCCATTTAGAGGTCTTAGGGTGACCTGGAAACTCTTACAACTAGCTGAGAGTAGAAGAAGAAGAGTCGTTTCCGAGAGATGATTTCGGTTTTTTTTATAAAAGAAAGTCGTTTGTTTGTAATGTGGTTTTATGTAAATTGTTTAACTTTTTTAAACTTACACTATTTACGTCCATCATTATTATTAGACACGGGTTTAGATCGCGTTATAGATAATCATTGTTTTTAATTGCCTCGACGTTTCGGCAAACGGGTTATACCGGCCGTGGTCCCGAGAAGACTGTCAATGATTATCTATAACGTGATCTAGACCCGTGTCTAATTGGAATGGTTGAACTAAAATTATACATGAACTTTTGTACAGTGAAGTGGGTAATCCTGGTGAATATCGAATGGAGGTTTGCCTACAGTAAACTCTCATTCGATATTCTCAAGGAATCACCCACAAACCTAACACAGAACAAGAAATTAAAGACATTTTTCGATTTGAATCGCGTGGTTTTTATTACTTTTAGCATTGTTACAACGCTCAACGTTTCGAGACCTTTCCAGCCTCCTGAAGAACCTGTCTATCCTGAAGAAGAGACCTGGAAAGGTCTCGAAACGTTGAGCGTTGTAACAATGCTAAAAGTAATAAAAACCACGCGATTCAAACCGAAAAATGTCTTTAATTTCAATACAACATCGCGAAAACAGAAGAAGAATCTACAGAACAAGAAATTAGATATTATCTAATCTAAACGTTGCTTCTAGTAATAGGGCCAAACAGACCATATTAAAGGCTCAAACAGATTTTATCACATGAATTCATAGAGCTAAAGTATGGCTAAATCCGTGTATTGAGACGTGAGGTAGGTTACCTAAGTGTTATGAATGAAAAGTACGGATTATAATACTGTCTTTTACGGCAGTTGGTTTTCCCCACACGCCTTTTACTTTTTACCCCACTGCGCAACGCAAAGAAGGGTAATGAAATGACTTATGTGTTTACCAGTCAATGTATGTTTGTTCCTTTGTGGCGCGCAGAGGCCAAACGGATGGATCGAATTTTATGTTTCTTACGTCAATCGATTCGTCTTACTGTCCTGCGAGTGACATGACAGTTATCAAAATTCAAAATGGCGACGATCATGTACAAAAAGAAAGAAACGAATTCTTCTTACTCGTGCGGCGTGCGATTTATAGTTATATTTTAACACATACGATCATAATAAGAAAAAAAAATGAAAAATAATCGATTATTATTTTAAAAAATTCCGCCTACCATGTAGCTCGGTAACGGTAGCATGATAACCATGGCAACGTGTTAGGCTTTTTTCGTTACGACATTTCTTCATTCGAAGCTCAAAGCCCGCGATAAAATCTATGCAATAGCTTAAAAAACTAATATTTTTCTCAAACGGCATAAAATCCTAGCTCGAAATCCACAGATAATCTGAATAATAATCTGCTCTGTACCGAAATCAAACATCAGTTTCTCAAACCATCCATCAAACCTTCATTCAACTCTAAAAAGCTGGATCCAATCAAAATATTTACAGTATATTTAAATTAAAAATATACCCACCTATCAATAGATTACATAACCTTGAAATTGGGTCGTGTATTTGAGCAGGAGCCAAATAAAATATTAGTTCAGTCGCAAAGTTTTCTTGTTTTCCAAACTTTATGGGTTGCGACATTTTTATGGGATCCACTTCACTTTAGAATGGGGAATTTAATTTGGGCTCTCTGAGAACTTTTTGAAGTTGTCATTTACAGTGTTCTTTAGTTATACCTAGTTTTGTCTAGTTTTTATCTATACAGGGTGTTTGGTGGGAGTTAGACAAACTTGGTGGGCGTGTAGGTAGACCTATTTGTAAAATACAATTTGAAGGAAAAGACCCTAACTCTTCACATTTTTTTTATGATTATTTTTGTGATATTTTATTTTTTTTCAAATTTTACCTCTTTACCCTTACAACTTTTTTTGGACATGTTTTCGTTTTAACTTTTTATTTGATTTTGGTCCCAGATGTATCTTTGATCTATCGAAGGCATTGTTTGGCTTCGATAGATCAAAGATACATCTGGGACCAAAATCAAATAAAAGTTTAAGCGAAAACATGTCCAAAAAAAGTTGTAAGGGTAAAATTTAAAATAAAAAATCACAAAAATAATCATAAAAAGAATATGTGAAGAGTTAGGGTCTTTTCCTTCAAATTGTATTTTACAAATAGGTCTACCTACACGCCCACCAAGTTTGTCTAACCCTCCACCAAACACCCTGTATAAGGAGTAGACTGTAATAATGTCATGTCTGTCTATACTTCCTTTTTTTTTTAAATTTCAGACTACGTTCTGACGTTTTGGTTCTTTGTATTTGACATTTTTTCTTTAAGAAGATTTGTCAAATCATAGTCTATCATATCGTACCCAAAGGGTAAAAACGAGACCCTCTTACTAAGACATCACTGTCCGTCTGTCCGAAAAGACTAAAAAATATACTTACTGCCAATCGAAAAATACATCACGCACAACTACTAGGTAAACTGTGGCTTCACCGTCACAAAAACAGCGTGTTACGTTATGATTTCTTGGTAGAAATCATAACGTAACACGCTGCCTTCAAGCCTCCCTCCTCCCCCCTATTGAAAATCCCACGTTGATAAACCGTTAAGTGTAAAATAAATCGAAACAATGTTGTTTTAAATTCACAATACACGTCGCAAGGTAAATAAAGGACGATGCACTTCTTACAATTATTTGCAAATTAGGCTCCTTGTATTCAAACCTCGTCGCTAAACATTTTTTTTTACAATGGCCACTCAGGGATTGTTGTTTGACATTTCTATGTAGGTATTATAAATGCAAATTCATTGCATTGTTTCTTACGTAATTTTACCAGGATGCCATGAGTAATTAGAAATATTTTAATGTGGTTATTTAGGTCAATGATTTATTTATTTATGAGGGGTATACCTACTTAGCGAGCTAAACTCAAAATCCTTGTCGGGTTCATCGAAAATTGTTGTTGAATTTGGTCGTTTCATATTTAGGGACTTCTCTTGTTCTTCTTTAAGTTTTGGCATCGTACATCTTATACATATTGCCAGTATCAAGTATAATAATTAATAATAATTTGCCAGAAATTGGCCCGATTGGGCTCAAAGTTTTTAACCCTTAGCACCACACGCTATTTCTGGCCACGCATCTACACACGCGGTGGAGCACGGTCCCCCAAAATGATAAACCATATATCAGTACTATTTTTTATCACAAGTCCGGATTTTTTTAATTAAATAAATTAAATACATTTTATGAATGTAATAACAATATTTATTTAAAACTTGAAACTTAAAAATAGACATTTCTAGCGTCAAACAAAATAGGATACAAAAAACACGTTAAATTTTAAGAGTCAACTTTAGGTAACAATTAAGTACTAAAATTAGAAAAGTAAAAAAAAAATCCAGTCTTTTTTCTAGTTACTCTTATCTTATATACTACAAAACATGCATAAAAATCTATGAAAAAACCCAACTATCTAAAATCACAATAGGAATGCACAGTATACTTAGAAATGTAGGAACCTCATTTCAGTCTCAATCTTTACTTATAAAATAATGCTTATAACGTAATTAGTAGTTTTCCTGACATTTTGCACATTATTTTGACGTCGACAGAATGCTTACGACATACGTTTTTCGTACATTTGGAGCACAATCTCGGAATTCACTCAGACTCACTGACTTCAGACTGCGCATTACTCAAATCCGACGATAGTTCTGGAAAAATGACCTGGGCCTCGTTGTCCTCAGACTCTAAGTCATTTAACAGATGTTCTATCTGCTCGGGATCCAAATTTTTATCCATGGTGCGTCACAAACCTATAAAAATACAAATGAATAAGAAAATGAAAAAAAATAAAAACTAACGTAATTACACTCGTGGGGGACTAGGCTCCCCCGACGACACGTACCTCTTGAACTAAGCACAGTAGCCCGGTGCACGTCCACTCCCCGCGAGACCTCGGGCGGCTCTGGGAATACACGGGCGCTCAACCGCGTTACGTTTAAAATGATTAAAATATTGGCAAAAATATGGGCAGTGGGGGACACTACTCCCCCACGTGTGGTGTTAAGGGTTAAGTTAGTACCTTTTGTAAAGCTGTGGAATGATTGGCAACGAGGAAAGTCCATGTTTAACAAACAATTTTGTTTTTCTACACTTCTGCACAATCACGGAACTAAATTGAACAAGATTCCACCAAAAATTACACAATTTAACCCAGTTCATAAAATACTTTCACGAAAATAAAATTAAAGCACGACGTGTTGTCGGCTAGCTCCCGCCAAAACCTATGACCACTTTATTCATCATTTCAACAAGGGGGCAGGCCAATAAGTTGCCATCCAAACAGCCCCTAACTTTAAATCAAACGTTCGGTCCCGGATATCCGCTAGTTTACCTACCAACCCGACTTGACCTACGACTCTGTAATCTCACGAATCACCACGAAATCCCGGCTAAGACAGCAGCGCGATGACGGTAACTGCAATAGTATGCTAATACAGTCCCGGACTCAGGGATTACCACACCACATCACTAAGCCCCTAGACTTAGCACCGTGCTACAAGATTGTTCTGTCTATACTGAAGATAGTTTATGCAGGGACGGATTAAGAGTAGGGTTGTTATGGGGGTTTGTTTTTGGGTGTAACAAAGTTGTCTCCATGACAAACCTGAATGATCCTTTTTTGAATTTGTCTTAGTTTTTTTTAATGACAACTGACAGTAGGTTATAAAGATTTTGTATATTGTGTGTAAATGCTTACGTAGAGTTTCAAATATCTACCAGTAATAATATCATAAATATGTTATGTACAGGGCCAGTGCCACCGCCATCTAGACTGCAACGAAAAATGTCTTGTGCCGTTATATAAATAATACAATAAGTGCCTGTAAGACAAGACACAGTTTTTTCGTTCATAATTATTTTTATGTGCGTAATATTATTTTAAATTTACGAGCGTAAATTATAATCTAAGAATGAATGGACAAGACTATAAAAATCTGACGATACATTTGTTCGTGGCAGTCTATCGAAAGAACTATGTCTATTTTAAATAGCTATATTTTATGATACAATAATAAAACCTCTCGCGGGAAATGGAACATTCATAAAAAAATGTAGAATGATTCAGGCATTTCGTTTTGTAGCAAGAATGATTTCGCTTATTTTTAATAATAGATAAATAATCTACCACCATTAATATTATGGTACTTAGGTGACTATTAAACGTATGAATGTATTTAGAAAATTTATTTTCAGGGAAAAATAACATTCAAAAATTTTCACTTGCGGCGAGGCTTGAACTCGCGTCTTTGGGTCAGTCAGTACCCCAACGTCTATGCCAACTAGACTACGTGAAATGACTGAAATGTAGATAGATTTTGAATTATTTTATATTTATTGGAAATGCAGTTTGATTACTAAATATAATGATCGTGGTTGAACCTCAGATGGATGTGTTATCAGGTAACATACCAACACACAAGAAAAACATAATAGACTTACTTCTTTTTTGAAATCAGTTAAAAAATATAAAACTGATTAGAGTTGTTTGTTCGTATTAACTTTTCTGTACCTTGATGTACTTATTATTAAAAAAAAAAGTGTGGCACACAAAAAACTGCACAAAAAAAGTGGAGAACTGCAGTGGTAAAGCTATTGCCGCGGTAACACGTTAAGCTAACGCTCGGTACATGGTACGCGAAGGGGGGGTTTTTAGGTTTTAATTTCGTTACGGAATTTCTTGATTCGGTCGCCGCGCTCAAAGCCCGCGATAAAAGCTATGCAATAGCTTAAAAACTGAATGTATTTTTGTAACAATAATATATTTTAATAAAACCTATACCTAAGTAAATAGATATAGACCGACAAGCTGAAAACATATCAGAAACACCTTTGCCCTGAAGAGCGAAAACGGTTTACAGAAAAAAACTTGCGAGTAAAGAAACGCAACCGCCCTCCACCCCTGCCCTAAATCCACCCCTGTAAAACATATTTGTAGTTACGCATGTATGGAGTTACGATTATGCTGGCACGTCCACCCGATTTGCCATGTTTAATGTACGGGGAAATGTAGATATAGACTACGAAACCTATATTGTAGAAACAACAGTAGATATAGTAACTCAGTGGCCAAGTACAAAGTTTATATGTTGTTGGCATATACAGCTTACTTTTAAAGATACTAGGTACTTTAAAAGTAAGCTGTAAGTCGAGATTTTCTTTTTGGAATTTAAATACAAAAGTACGTAGGTAAGTGATAAAGTTTTAAAATTCACAGGATTTGTTAACATAGTTATATTTTCCCGGGTCTTAATCGCGTATAATTTATTTTCTTACATCGACTTTTCAACAACGTTGAAAACAACAACGTGGCTCGCGTCTTGGTCGCGAGGGGACTGGGCTATTTACCATGTTTGAATTTGTTTCTGTGAAAACAACCTATTTTTTGCATTTTTTTTAAATTAAAATTAATGAGGAGGAACACTTACTTTTTATCCCGGCAGAGGGCGTTTGTCGACTAATCTTAGGTTTGAATTAAGAACTGTCAAACAGGTGTTTTTTACAACTCTCGGCGCCAAATTGGCCATATCGGTCTGAGACCGAAAGATTAAAAAAAAACTCGGCGTTTCCATTGGTGGAGGACCATCATCGAAAAAAAAAATAAGATCATCTGATGCCAGCGCCATCTACTTACAGCTTTGCGTGTGGCACCCCATTGCACCTACTATTATTTATATTTTTTTAAGGTTCCGTACCCAAAAGTTAAAAACGGGACCCTATGAGATTTTGCTGTCTGTCCGTTTGGCATCATGTTGTATTTTTAAATTGTAACCTAACCTATCTATTGACCAAAATCCTACAACAAGCTTTTAAATTTTTAACCTATTAGGGTTAATTTTTTTTTTTTTTACCATAATTCGTAAAAACCTAATGACTTGGATACCTCCTATTTCCTATGACCACAGACAGACAGATTTTCTGCCTCAAAAATCAGCCTGCATCTTTGTAAGTTACCCATAAGTCACCCACGTAACGTAAATCCTAATTCCGGGAGAATTTCGAAAAATCCTTGTTTATCGGATGCCAACAACATCTAAAAAACACACTCTCCAAACAGCTCTCTACTATCAGCGGTTTAGGCTGTGCTTTGACCCATCAGTCAGTCAGGACAATGCATTTTACAGCTAAAGATTGCTTTTCTCGCTTAAAATGCTCTTGTTACATTAAATTCAAGTTGCGTTTGTCGATCGAAGCGGAATTGCAACGTTATCTCGAATTATGGGTCAAATAACGTGATAGTTTTATCAAATGTCTTACGGATTGCGTTGACTTTCCGCCCTGGGATATGCACTTCGTGAAAGTACCTAAGAGAACAGTCTACCAACTCGTTCTCCATACAAACGTGGCGAAGCGTCGCCATGGCCTGTATCGCCACGCGAATTTTTAGGTTTATCCGCGCCTATAGCCAAAAATCTAAACGTTAAAATGTTTTTCGTTGAAATCGACAAACACAAAAGGGTAAAAAACGTAACATTTTCTTGCAGCTCATTTTCATAATCAAGAAAGGCTTTCAACAAAAACATTATTAATTATTTTCCAAAGTGAAAACTACAGCCGTTTAAGCGTAAGGAAGAAGAGGAGGCCATTAAAATAGGACTTTTTAAAATAAAAAAGTCACGTCGCCACTTAGAGCTGAGTGGTCCGACGTTTCAATGGACGGCGTCATTAAGACTCCCAGTAATTAAAGATTTGCAAGTAAATAGCTCTTTTTAGGATAGCTTTAGATGTTCGTCGCTAACTAAAATAACTTAGTTTAGCTTAACACCGCATTGAGCGAGTTTTTCATAGACGTGCAATCAACGGAATCTATACCTAATATTTTTTAATTTTAGACTACTATTCTTTGCGTTTGACATTTTGTTCTTCGGGAAGATGTGTCAAATCGATACAATTAACAAATGAGGTACATACATAATAAAATACTCAACTTGCCTCCTTTTTATTCTCCTAAATATTTTTTAATTAATATTTAGGAGAATAAAAATATTTGTGATTAATAATAATAGACTACATAATTCGGTCTTGTCTTCTTCTTAGATCTTAGACCAGCGTTTCCCAAAGTGGGCAAAAAGGCCCCATTGTGGGCGCTGCAATCCTAAAAGGGGGCTGTAAGAGACCCAGAAAGACTCTTAGACACACACTGGGCTCTCAAATTTCGACTACAACTTGCGATCATTAACTAATATTTATTTCAACAGACACACTTTCGCATTTTAATAGTTATACGTATTCGTAGATAGGTCATATTTGTAGATAGATAATAGACCGCAGGCAATCATGTTTTAAGAAGTCTTTTTTAAATAACCCGATTTGTGCTTTCCTGTATCAAAAGGTAGGAAAAAGGGGGAGCGCTAAAAATAATTTATTTTAAAAGTGGGACAGTAGACAAAATAAGTTTGGAAACCCTTGTCTTAGACCATAATATCATCCCAGACCATTTCGGTGAGTTATCTATCATTCATATATCTATGCAAATAAAAAATCTGTCTATCATCATAAAAAATCCACCGTTTTCACCGGCGGCGGCGCTAGACTGATGTACTACAAGATTGGCAACTGTTGATCTACTAGTATAAACAATATCTAGTTTGGCAGCACTGCAATCCAGCGCCGATCACGCCGCCCATCATTCCTGCTTCATTCAATATTTTTTTTTTACCGAACGTTGTAATTTTCTTGGCTCCAACGCATCCGTTTACATGCCAAACAATAAATTTATTAGTCGAACGGAGGAGTGGCAACACTAAACTGACGTCACGCATCGACACGTCACGGAAAACGTCATTATTTTGACATATTTTTCCGAATTTTCCTATATAGGAGTCCATATAACCGTATTGGTAGTTATATAACGCACGCGCCCTCAAGGTGACTCCAACGTAGCTACTACTCATTCTATTTTAGTTCGAATTTCATAAATATACTCGTGACAGCTCATCTCTCCTCTCCCGCGTGTTTTGCCGGCTGCGCCCGCGCACCGAACCTTGCGTAACTATAGGTGGCGCTGCGGTAGGAACTATATCTCGAAATACCCGCGCGCCCGGCCCGTCTGCCCGCGTGAACTCGCGTCCTTGCTAATTTTAAAGTCCTTTCTCAAAGTTTGACTTTTATGAGGTAATGCGAATGTGACGTAGAGTTGGCAGAATGCCGGACGTACGACGGACGGAGAAAAAACTGATCGAGACTCGTGCGATGGATAAATATAGCTGTGTCCCCGCGTCGCACCTTGAGGGACGGACGGCCGCTCTATCACGAACACCGGCCATCTATATCTAATCTCGTTTACGTATCACCGAACGCAGACTCACAGACGCTTCGATACCAATTATCGTCAACTTAAAAGGCCCAAATGTCGAACTGGGATGTCTGCTGCGGTGTTGTGAACCAGAAAGTTAGTAATTTCTAATCACAAATTCATTATGTTGGTTTGGTTCAGTATTTATGTTTTACGAATAAAGCAGTAGTATTTCGACTTAAATTATCGTCAACTTAAAAAGCTCAAACGTCGAAACAGGGTCCCAAGTCTGCTCTTACAATCGTACAATCGTGAGTTACAAAATTGTCATATTTGGCGTCTATTTGACTCATTTGGTAGAGTGCGTTTCATCTTTATTTACCTATGCCTTCATGTTGGTAGCAATACAAAAAAGTCCAAAAAACAAAAAAAATAATATGCTACCTAGAATTTAGGGGGATTTGTATATAAAGAATGAATGAACGAATCTTCCTGTATTCAAGGTATAGCACATTCAAAATATATAAGCAAGACTTTTTTGTTTTGCTACCAACATGACGGCATAGGTAAATAAAGATGAAACGCACTCTATAGAAATATATGTGGTCAAAGTCACACGTCAAATATGATAATTACGGACACTATCAACACTCTATTGAGACACGATTGTAAGAGCAGACTTGTGACCCAGAGTGTGGACAAATTCTAAGCACAGATTCCTAAGAACCTGCTATCTGTCTATAAGACACTACAGGATTCACAAGTCTGTCACGATTAATTGAAACCATGCTTGTCGGTGTTTTTAAGATGACTTCAATGAGAATTGACCACTTCTATTTCTATGACCATTTCTACAAAGAATCCCTTCTAGAAATGACCAGTATATATGGTCACTTCTACAATCGGCCATTAGGATTCAACCACATTTATACAAATTGTTTTTGCTGAAACAGAAACACAAGACGATCAAAACGAAAACCAAAGACCATATGCACAGAACAAGCTACAGTCACAGAGACATTTCACGACGCCACGGCGACGCCCACCGCCGCGACTTATCAACGCGCACATCCCAACGATGTAACACCGAATAATCCGACTACAGTAATCTCACCCCATCACTAAACTATCGAGGCACATAACAATCGAAATAACCATGAGGCGAAAACTAAGCGTATATCACGCCGTATAGGCGGCAGATGCGCTGACCAAAATTGCCGGCCGACCCATCAATATCCGACTAATTGAATATTATACACCAATTTGTGTTGCCGAAAATCTGGCCGGTATATTATGTGGTGTCCATATATCGTCGGTTAATGTTTTCTATCAGGGATGTTAGGCAGGTCCGGAACCGTAACCGAAATTATCGGATCATAACAGTTACATAGTTGCATTTTACCGGATCAAAGTCAAAGTCAAATATTATATTTATATGTATAAATTACATGATCGTTTTAAAATGTCGAAATTTTAGTGTGGTTTAGGAACGCGCCCTCCGATGAGAAGAAACTCAAAACATCCTAATCGCGTAATATTATATTCTTTTTTTCCTTGACATTTCGTCTATATTAGTGTAATAATATGGCCGGTATATTGCGCGGTGTCCATATAACGTCGATTTAAGTTTTCTATAAGGAATGTTAGGCAGGTCCGGAACCGTAACTGAAACTATCGGATATATAACAGTTACATAGTTGCATTTTAAAATGAGAAGTTCATTGGCCTAACTGTACAAAATGTAACCATATTAACAATTATTCGTGTGAATTTCAAATGTTTAATAACTGTAATGTTGGATATAAAAGTTTAGAATAGTTTGAGATAGAGGCGGAGGAGAAATGAAATATATTTATTGCTGTTCATCTATTGAAACAGTGTTGTAAGAAATTTTACGAAACGATACCACGAATTTGGTGAAAATCTAAAGTTCGTAACCGAAACTATCCAAATTGTGCCATTTCCTATCCTACCTAAGTTACCTACACAAACTAAGCACTAGGTTAGTTCTATGGGTGCTATACAAAAGATATACTACGAATTATATTATTTTTTTTGTAAATTCATTCATATCATATCATGATACATAAAAATCACTCAGACCGGAAACAAATACGAAAACATACAAACAGGTGCGTAGATCCGAAACTTCACAAATTATTATTCGTAATCGTAACATCCCTATTTTCTATGTACAGGACACGATGCAAGTTGCAGAACTATATTTAGTACGAACGTTAGGTCTGTTTCGGCGCAGCGGACTGTTTGCGCAACCCATCGTGACGGAACACCGTTCTATTATCGGAAAAATGGACGACGACAGCACTGTTTTGAACCGCCTTTTATAAGGTTTTCGTGTGCTTTTTATTGAGATTGCGTTCTGGGCGATCTGTAGGTACAAAGCTTTAGCTGCTGGTAGGGAAAAGTTAGTTAATATTTATTTTGTTAATCCGAAATATATTTTAATTATTAGGTTGCGGTTTCGGAAGGCAAGTTAAGCAGTTGGTCCCGGTTGTTATCTCAGATAGCAGTCGTTAGGTCAAGTTAGAGGCCTTAGGGTGACCTGAAAACTCTAACACCGGGTGAGCCACACCACTATACGAAAAGAAGAAGAAAATTTGTTTATGTATTAAAATGAAAATAGTTGGTTGGTCATGAGTTGGTGCCACTTTCGTATCGTTATAAAATAAAACTTGACACTGGCAGCATTATAATCTCTGCCGTTAATATCGTTTCGTACTGGAAAAAAAACAAATCTTCTTGTTTCCCGGCTATTTAGCAAAAAGGTTAGACGTAACAATATTATCAGCGGTGCAGCGGTTTTTATAATATTTACTAGCTGTGTCCCACGGTTTCTCCTGCGTAAGTCCCGAGGATTTCAAAAAACCCTTTCTTCTTCTTCGATGAATTAGATTTTGCTTAAAAGGAACATGGAACATAACACACCAAAAATAAAATTCTTAAATCACATTTTAAAATCATTATGTATTTTCAAGGTATTTTCATTGTACATTTATCTCAATGAGTACTTAAAGATTGAATTTGTTCGAGATGCCCCACCTCTAGTATACTAGTACATAATATATCAATGCTATGTACCTATGTACAATGTACCTATCAGCACATATTCGATCAGAATCGTCTTGTACGAACAAAACACTAATACCTACCACCTAGTCTACTCATATAACCTCGCCTGATTTATCTCAACTTTTATTGACCGAAGGTTCGTTTGTAAAAATCAAAGGAATGGAGGAGATATTGAGGCGATCGATAGCTTCGGAAATGAAGCAAACAGATCGCTCTATGTACCTAAGTTAATGAAATTCCAGGAACGTCGCATGAGAAAACGCAATGCGCAATAACGCATGGCGAATGAAAATATTGTTACGGAGTTTTGGAGACTGATTTAGTTTATGCGAGAGTAAGGACTGAATTATGGAATTACCCTTTTACAGTTTAGTCTTGATGATTTACGGTGGGAGTAATTTTAATTTTGTGCTATTTATTTGGCGCTGTAGCTGTAGTGCCTGGCTTACAGATTATTTCGAGGACGGTATTTTAAGCTGAATAGGATTAGACGACTAGTTACTTTTCGTTTTTTAATTATAGACTACAAGCAGATTCCCGCGGTTTCACCCGCGTAAGTCCCGATCATGTGGGAATATCGGGATCAAAAGTAGCCTATATTACTCCTCGATAATGTAGCTTTCTATTGGTGAAAGATTTTTTTTAAATCGATCCAGTGGTTTCAGAGATGATTTGACACTGAACACTTCTTTCTGAAGAAAAAATGTCAAATCCTCCGTGGATTTTACATTTTGACACCAAAACGTCAGTATATAGACAGAAATTAAAAAACGAAGTTTAGTTTTCAATATTTAAGTTTTAAGTTTAGCTACTTAAAATAAATCGAGTAATAAAGTTAAAAAAAGAAACAGAAAAGTTGGCATTACAAATAACTGGCCACAAAGCTTGGAGAGAAAAAAACGATTTCTTTTTAATTTCATCGATTGTTTTTTGTTCAGGCAGCCAGTACATTTTTGAAACTTGATTGGCTCCTTTAAAAAAGTTTTGAAAATAGTTTGCATTAAGTACATCGTAGAAGAAGGTACCAAATATAGCGAAATAAGTTTCTGAAAAGTCATATTCGGCTTTTTAAAATATCGTACCTAATGCAAAATAAGCAAATCGTCTAGACTGAAAACTGGCTTAGGTAGTGAAAAATGAATGACCTAGGACCTAAACGTCTGGATTTAAAATGCTATAGTCACTAAGTAGGGGTAATCTATCTCATAGATATTAAATTAAATGTTCTATTTTTTTTTCTTGTTTGGCCCTGGACTCTCGAGATGTCATATGTCGAGAATGTCCTGACTTATTGACTCAACTGTATATCAACGCAGAGCCGAAACCGCTGGTCCTAGAGACATGAAATTTGGAGAGTGTGTTCTTTGTAGCGTGTAGGTATCTACTAAGAAAGGGATTTAAAAAAATCCCGCGGGATTAGGACTAACGCAGGTGAAACCGCGGGACTCTGCTAGTCACAATACATGATACAAAAACTACAAATCAACATTTTCCTAAAACATTTTTATCAATAGGTATTGCAACTTTTCTTCAATAGATAGGTAGAGGTACCTCGGCCCTGGTTGTGACATCTCAGATTCTTCCTCTAGATACAATATCGACGTCTGAAGATTGCAGTTTTGCAGGTATCTACCTACCTGTTTTATTTTAGACGATTTTCTTTTGAGAAGTATCATTCGTCTTGTATTGCATTTGAGAAATGAGCTTTTACATCGATTCCAAATTATTTTTTTGCGAATTATTACTAGTCAGGTGGCAACAAGTATTTAGTAAGTTGTATATAGAAGTTAAAAGTAGGTACCTAATATTTTACTCGTGGAGTAAGGTCAGAGTAATTTTACCACTTTTTGTTTCTATCCGTCAACTTTGAAAGTTTTGGTCACGGAAAAAGACAAAGCATATTAGATACATACAAAGCATATTAGATACATACAAAGCATATTAGATACATACAAAGCTTTTTATTTTTTCATGTTTTGCCTTTGTTTCGATTAGCTTTTGTATCTTATCTTATCGCACCAAAAAAACTCGGTCTAAACGTTTTCCTGTTTTCAAAAAATAATGCTTTTTTTTATATTTCAGAACTAAAAAAATCGAAAACGCTTAAAACATGCCTCATAGACGGCAAAGAAAATATCTGTTAATGTCGTGCGGGTGGCAAATATAATCGTTTTTAGGGTGCCGTACCTAAAGGTAAAAACGGGACCCTATTACTGAGTTTTAATTCCAGACTACGCGATCTAACGTTTTGGTTCCTTATATTTGACATTCTTTCTTCAGGAAGATGTGTCAAATCATAGTCTATAATTGTGTGTTGTTCAGAGAATTTATTTATTATTTATTTAAAAAACGAAGAAGATCATTTTTCATTATCATTTTTACTATTGTATACTCGTTGTATGAAGAAACCACATCGACTTGCCCTTCAACGTGCCCTCCGAAACACTGATAAATAAAATATTAGACATATTGACCGACTATAGAAATAGAAGTGACAGTGAGTCTGTCACTGTATTATTCACGACTGCCCAGCAAAGATGAACGACGCCCACCGTAAATCCATTATCCATTACCCACTGACCTCCATGGTACAAGTCGCTGGACAGGACATAGCGCACTGAATTTGGTGCCTATTTGATCCGCGCCATGTTGCGCTATTGTCGCGCATTTTCTATTGGAAGTGATGGTGACCGTCCAAGGAACTATTAGTTCCACGGACGGCCACCATCACTTTCAATAGAAAACGCGCGACAACAGCGCAACATGGCGCTAATCAAATCGGCACAAAGATCTAATGTCATTTTGTATGGTATACCAATTCCAGCGTACTTGTATAGTTTTCAGTTCAGTGCCATTACCTAACTACAGTTTCTGTGTGAAACGCGTAACTTGGCAAAGATGATGTCCACGGTGGCTACTGCCAACTGTCAGCGAGTCCTTGACACTGAGTGTCACTGTCACTAGGCGGGTTTGGTGACGTTTGGTTTACGAGCAGTTGTTGTGTTTTTTTAATGAGACTTGTTAGGGGTTTTTCCGTAGTGATCTAGAGACTGTCTTAGATTACCAGGTAGTGGGTATTCTAACAACGACGTTCGACTTTTGATCCATTTTAAAGGTGTGTGAGTAATTTCCCAAACAGTGTGACGTTCAGAGACGAGTTTGAAGTGGATTACTATTAGGGTAACAGGCGACCTTTCTCCTTCTGGTTTCTAATAGAAACCAGTCGCGTATAGGGATTTAACCGGGAACCACTATTTTACCTGATATGATAATAAGTGATGATATGAACTCAGATGTAGCTCACTCGTAGGAAGATCGGAAGACGGCAGTGGAACAAGATCCGACCCGTCTTTCATAGTGGCTGCACCGGTCTACGTATCGGAACACGGACTATTTCGTCAAGGAAACATCACGCATTTATATATTTGACAAATAATGTTACGTGATTTATAGCGACCTAAATTAGGTAACTATAGGCTTGAGATATGGGTACCGAACAATGGATAAACATTTTTACTAACGTATTTAAAATGACGACATTTTTAATGATGTATTTAACGCATCAATAAAAATGTCTTTTGCATAAAAAAAACTAGAAATATCTACCTACCTAATACCCAAATATATTTCCAATTATTCACAAATTCATTTTGTTACTTAAATAAAATACATACCTACGCTACGAATTAAGAACCTCCTCTTTTTTAGAAAGCCGGTTTAAAAAGAAAGAACGAACTTAAAAACCAGAAAACCCCAGGTGGTAAGGTCTTTCCAAAAGAAAACAAAGAAAAGTACATAAAAACCATAACACAATAATTATTATAAGCGAAAAATCAGTTCAATACCATGTTACAAAAAAAATGTAATAAAAACTTTTTGCTGCTACGTTACGTAAAGTAAAAAAAAAACACGTCGTTATGAAAACTTTTTCTTGTAAAAAACGCAACCCAGCGTTTTTCCGCGATAAAAATAAGCTTGAGTCAGAGACAGAACTTGAGGACGATAACCATCAGAAGGGTGAGATGGGTATTTAGAAAAGTTAGGACTAATTTAGCTACATGAGTTTTTTTAAGTTTGAAAATGTTTTCTACATCTTGGATCTCGATTTCATTTCTAACTAGCAGCGCTACGAGGTTTCAAACGCGTAAATCGCAAAAGAGACTCAAATTCCTAAAAGAATTGTCAAATAAACGTTTACGAATAATTTTTTTTTATAACAAAATTGCACGACATTTCATACAGCGCAATCTAGCCCCAAACTAAGCACTGGGCTTGTACTATGGGTACTACTAAACAACGGATATACTACATATTATACTTTTTTTTGTATCAATACATCAATAATTGGTACCTATGATAAAAAGAAAACACCCAGATCAGAAACAAATATTTATTTTTAAGCATAAAAACTTGCACCTGACGGTAATCGAACCCGTAACCTTTTTCATTGCAGTGTGGCCTTTGCCCACGCGTCACAGAGGTCGTCAAGTTTAAATGTAAAACCTAGATTACTACGTAGATTTTCGAACGACACACTTATATTAAACCGAAAAACTCACTCAAAATGAAGGCACATAAAATGCATACAATTCAAACTAAACATTAGACGAGAACCGCGGAAAAGTTAGTCTTAATTAGTAAGATATAACCATTTCGGTGATAGCAATAGGTACCATACCTAGTGGTGTGCCAAGTTGGCACTGACTGCGACCCTTGACTTGTCGATGACCCGTCATCTACCCCTGACCTTGGCTATACAAAATATTATAGCAGTTCATGACGATTTTAATAACAATAATGTCAGACCTCCTCTTAAAGACGTCAGGAATTAAGACGGAAGAAGAAGAAGGCTATAGTGTGCCCATAGTGTCTGTTTTAATACACTCTAGCTAGAGATAAATTACTGTCGCAACCACGGGCCGCAATTATTTTTTAAAGAAATAACAAAATGCTATAAAAACATCAAAAAACAAAAACGAAAAAAGGGCCATTCAACATTTTTTTTTACATTGGCCGATGGCGTAATTTTTATATCAGAAGCATGAGTTGATACAAAATAGTCACTTAAGACTTTGAGACTGGCTGTATGCATAAACTGTGTGAAACCTTACATCAAAATTAAATTTAGAGAAAAACACATTTCCTTGTTATAGCACGTATCCAAAAGAAGTTGCGTTGTAACAGACGGAACATTTAGCTTTAGTTTGTCAAAATATTGTTCCGTTTTTCAAAGGGTATGCACATGCTGGGAAAACGGCAATACATATAACATCGAGAAAAAAATAGAAGATAATATACGATAAAAAACTAAGAAAATCGCATTTTACAGCTTTACGTCCAAGGGAACTCTTTTGTGGAATGGACTGTTTCACATTTTATTTTGTTTTTAAATGTCTAGGTGGCCAGTTCCATATTTTTTGCACGTAGGTGCGTTTTACCAGGAGATTAATATCTCATGCTTGTTGTGCCAAGCGCTTGCTTGAGAATAGCAAAGTTCCAGAGTTAAAATACCGTAAGCCCTCGCTCTTAAACGCGTAGTTCAAGCCCTAGGGGCTAATGACTAGCTTTACGTTGACTATTTTGGTCATATAAAGTGACATTGTAGAGCCGTTGATGTGTATAGACTATTACACGTCTATGGGTCTACAAATTTACTTTATTTCAAAAAAAAGTCAACGTAACAACGCGAACGTAACAAAGTATAACAAGCCTAGGGCTTAAATGGCACTTTCAGACCCTAGTAATTTTACTTTAGAACGTTTAAATGCATGCATACCTGAAACCTCTTGTCTTCCTTGGTCATTTTAAAGAAAAAAAATTCAGAAATCGAACTGGCCATCAAGACGTACAAAAAAATAAAAAAATATTTATTTTTGTTTCCACACAAGGGTAAGGTAAAAAGTTTTAGTTTATATGAAGCCACGGCAAAACCCAACATTTCCATTGAGATTTTACACGATTTTTAGGAACAAATATTCGTTGTTAAGATCTGTAACAGAATCCTAACGTCCTTGTAGCTAATGGACGTCGGATGACAAGTAAAGGCGCGACCTTCGTAGATGATTAACAGTAGACACAGCCTTATGATTTACGATCAAACTACCCCCAAATATTCACGACAAACAATCTAACATTTAGGTGGTAAGATAAGAGTAAGAAGAGTTTTATAAAGAAGTTATAGCGTCCTTGAGGAGCTATAACTCCCTTATAGAACTAGCTGCACCTGCCGATCTTGAATAGCCATGCGGGTGAAGCAACGCCTGGCGCGGTCATTACTTGGATGGATGGCGAAATTTCTTATGCAAACAATTCTTAGTATATGCAGATGTTAATCATCGTTTATAAGTAAGGGGGGAAATGTTTATTGGGAAAGTGACCCCATAATCTCATAACGAAAAAGCGGAACTGGGAATAAATAACAAAAATAATAAATAAATAAATATTGCACGACATTACACACAGCGAAATCTAGCCCCAAACTAAGCACTAGGCTTGTACTATGGGTACTAGACAACGGGTATACTACATATAATGCTTTTTCTGTAAATAAATGCATATGATATATAGAAAACACCCAGACCAGATAAGAACAAATACTTATTTTTAAGCATAAATACGTGCACCTACAATAAATAGATATACTTAGGTATATATATAGGTATCTTTTGAAATGTTTTGTCTGCGAGCAAATAGTAAAATTTAGTACACAAAAGTGTTGAATGAATTATTGACTGCGGTGTGCTATGCGGATTTTTAAAGTGATCGGTGCAAAAATATAAGTTTTCTTTAGGTAAGTTTCCAATGAGTTATGGGGAAGCGTGAAATGTAATGCAAAAACTAGTTAACCTGCCGTGAATACGAAGTTTTTGAGAGTCAAGTTTACTTAAAAATTGCCTCTGTGGCACGTCGTGCGAATGCCCGACTGCAATGCAGAAAGGTTGCGGGTTCGATTCCCGTAGGGTGCAAGTATTCATGCAATAAATAAGTATTTGTTTCTGGTCTCGGTGTTTTCTATTATATCATATTTAGGTATGTATTTACAAAAAAAAAGTATGATACGAGGTAATATCCGTTGTCATAATACCCATAGTACAAGCCTAGTGATCTCTATAATTAAGAAATTCTCTATAATTATGAAAGATATATTTCAAAATCCATACAACGTCTTAGAAGTTATTCAGTAACAGACAGACGAAAACGACGACTTTGCTTTATACTATTTAGAGAAGTTCAAAAGCAACTCGTAGATTAAAGGAAAATTAGATTCGCTAGCGAATGAACATTAAATTGACCTAGATTTAGGAACCACCGCTTTTCGGTTACTACATACGTACATACAGATCGGCCTGTCTTTGATAAACTAAATGTTTTGGGTACTGTTCTGTAGGTACACGGTACACATAGCAGTTATACCAATTTACAAACTGTCGTGGTTGAAAATGTAATACAAACTGTAAAAACTGCATTAGGATTAGGATTTCAAAATCGCTATACTTAAGTTAGGTATAGGTAAAAAAAAAAAAAAAAAATGTGACGTGTCTGTGTGTCTGTCTGTCTGTCTGTGTATCTGTCTATGGCATCGTAGCTCAAGAACGGATGAACCGATTTCAATGTAGTTTTTAAGAGGATAGTCTCCATTCTCTTTCTCCATACAAACGTAGTTTACATTTTCCTCCCTGGATAAAGACATTAAAGCAAATATGTTTATGCCATAAAACTTATATCTGTCATGACTATGCATCTACCTTTTTATTTTTTTTCATTTTTTTTATTTTTTATTAATATTTTAATTAAAAAATAAAAATAAATAAATAGGTAGATGCATTGTCATGCATGACAGATATAGGTTTTATGGCATAAACATATTTGCTCTAATGTCTTTATCCAGGAAGGAAAATGTAAACTACGTTTGTATGGAGAAAGAGAATGGAGACTATCCTCTTAAATTAATATAAAAATTGCACGACGTTACACATAGCGCAATCTAACCCCAAACTAAGCACTAGGCTTGTAATATAGAAGAGAAGAAGTAACCCTATTCTATGCCGGGGCTACATACTTTGTATCCTTGACTACAAATATCAATGTGGGTAGCATAGCTATCGATTCACTAAATAAAACAATAAACATATTTTATATTTAGCTGCGTGAAATGCCTGAAACCATAACTTTATAAGTACTGAATGTCAAGGAGAATGGGGTCTAAAGACGTATGTTTCAGACGGTTATATATCTAACTAGCTGTGTCCCGCGGTTTTACCCGCATAAGTTCCGGACCCGTGGGAATTTTCAAAAATCCTTTCTTATCGGCTGTCTACATTACCTAGAGAACACACTCTTCAAATTTCAGCCCTCTACTGTCAACGGTTTAGCCTGTGCGTTGATCAGTCGTTCAGTCAGTCGCTCAGTCAGGACAAAGCCTTTTATAGATATAGATTGAAGTACGCCATGGTAGATTTATTCCTACGTCTGATTAACTCGTTTTATATTATACTAGCTGACCCGGCGAACTTTGTTCCGCCTTAGAGCAAATCAAATAATCAAGAGTCAAATACGAGTTTGAAATGGATCACTATCAGGCGACTTTTCTCCTTCTAGTCTCTAATAAAGATTAATTTGGCTCTCTACATTTCCCCCCCTTTTTGTCGGAAGTTTTAAGCTATTGCATATAGTAATAGCTTTTATCGCGGGTTTTGAGCGCGGCCACCGAATCAATAAATTCCGTAACGAAAATAAAACCTAACACCCCCCACTCATGTAGGTACCTACAAGGTAAGCATGGCAACATGGTATAAAATAAATAAATAATTATAATTGCATTAGTTAATAAAAAATGCTATGCAATAGCTTTACCGCGCCAGTCCCCGAGTGCCACATTTTTTTCTCTCGATCTATGATCGAACATGGCAAATATGGTACAGCCAGTCTCAGGTTTTATAAAAAAAACTATTTCTTTCTTCTGATTTGACAGTTGCAAGCATTCCATTTTCAAATATTCCACAAAACCTCATTCCTGAACTCATCCAATCAAAAAGGAGACATCTGCGAAGGAAAAAGACTTCAAGATTTCCAAAAACATATTTCATTTTAAATATTTATGTGACTTCATGTGGAAAGAATAAAGTTTCCGTTCGACAGTTCCGAAATATCAAACAAAACTAATCTATTGTTTTGGCACTGCATTGGCGATTTCAAATTTCGACCAGTCTGGATTACAAAAAAAAACATAGGTACATTTGCGGCGTGCCTTGTCGGACCATTGCAGTATAGGGTTTTGTAGTTTTCGTAAAATAACACGGATTGCAATTTGGAAAAAGTCGTTACAATAGACCTCGCAAATCCCCCTAGACTAAACGCTAGACCTGAGACCCCTAGTGAAATACACCAATCAATACACGACAAAAAAACTATAAATTCAAAGTAGGTAAATTTTAAAGAGCTACTTTTTAGGATTATAAATTAGTAGCTTCTATTTTTTATCTCTCAAAACGTCGGGCATTGAAAATGCTAAATAAAATTTATTATTTTTAGCATGGCTTTTAAGCCACGCTATTAGAACCGAAAAAAAACATGTAGGATTGTGGGTATACTAGATGTGTCACGCGGATTCGCCCGCATAATTTCCAAAAAACTATTCTGCGTTGATGACGACTAACGATATTATAGGTTAAGAGGACAGCTTACCTACTCTTTTCTCCATACAAACTTTGCAAACGTGGTCGTCTGTTTCCTCCCTGGATATAGATATTAGAAAAAATATGAATATGCTATAAGTTCTATATCAACCATGACCATGCCGGTACGTTTTGATTTTTTTCATTTTATTATTTTTCGAATATTATTTCTATTCTAAATAGAAAAAGAAAAAAAAGAAAACGTAGGGGCATTTATGGCATAACATAAAACATATTTACTCTAACTAATGTCTTTATCCAGGGAGGACACAGTGGACTACGTTTGTATGGAGAAAGAGTAGGTAGAGTGCGTTTCATCTTTAAAGTCCTATGCCGTCATGTTGGTAGAAAAACAAAAAAGTGCAAAATACAAAAAAAAAAAATTAGGGGATTTGTATTATAAAGAATGAATGAAAGAATCTTCCTGTTTTCAAGGTTTAGGGCATAGCACATTTAAGATATTAAGGCAAGATTTTTTTGTTTTGCTACCAACATGACGGCATAGGTAATAAAAGATGAAACGCACTATAGACTGTCTTCTTAAATAAATACCTATAGAGACGTCGTCTTAAGACACTATTAAAAATAGAATAATAAAATGTAATTCTGTTTGTCTCTGACTTTAAAAAACCCCATTAATATCTATTCAAGTCTCCACAATAAAAAGTAAAAGCAATAACCTTGAAGGAAAAAACTTGGGGGCAATCAAAAATATCTTGGGACAAACAAACCAACATAAAGTTTATTGCCGCCATAAGTGATGCTCTCTCATTTTGTCTATGGAAGAAAACAACAGTTACTATATGTATGTAGATAACTAGATACCATACTATATGAAAGATGTCTTAGTAGGTATAAATAAATATACGGAGTATATGATATGGAATATTATTATTATATGTAGTGTAGGTAGGTATATTGTTTCTTGTCATCCCTGTATCTTAAATAGTATAGGAAATGAGGTGATTCTTTATGAAGTACTTTTTTTTCTTTACTAAAAAAAATACAAAGTTTTCATTTAATGATTTTTTTTAAAGTGCCTCATCATGACATGACTAATCAATTAGTAATCTTAGTTACCCTTTATTTGAATTGTATCTATGTATAAAATAATTTTGTTCGTTTATGAAGTGTAATGTAGTAAAAAGTCCACCTTTAAAAAATGAAATTTTCTGTTAAAACCTGTAGATTATTGGTGAATTTAATAAAAATATAAATAAGAAAATATCATTTTACGTAAAAAATGGTTTAAAGCAATAAATACTACAATAAATTGGTTTTAAAGTACCTACGTTAAAAATAACGTTTCTAAGAAAATCTAGTGTAATTTTTATATGACAGTCATTTGATTTGACTGTCGCCGTGTTTCATAAAACTGTCATTTTACAGTATAATTTTTAAAAGACACGTAAAAATTGTCATTTTGACATGGATTTCGTGTGAAAACTGGTAGAGTCTTAGTTAGAAAATCGACTTTTTTAGGGTTCCATACCCAAGGGGTAAAAATAGGCCCCAGCCCTCCACTGTCCATCTGTCTATCTGTTATCAGGCTGTATCTCATAAACCTCGCTTGTTTTCTCTCTTGAAACTGAATATCATAGTGTGCATAGTGTGTTTAGTGGTGTTTTTTGTCGTTCTTTTTTTATTTTTTAAATAACTATTTAGTGAATTGAACAATTATTGTTTTAACAATAATTTTATTATTATCTAATAAGTACTTATACTTAGTATATTAAAATATACTTCTAGTTTTAATTTTGTCTTGATGTACACTTCATAGTTTGGGAGTAAAATTGTTATTGACACGGGCCTCTAAGTGTTGGTTTCGTCTTCACGCACACCTTCCAATTCGGGGCTATGGAGCCCCGGACTTTTGGATACGTGATACTGGACATAATATATCAGAAAATTAATGTTTCAATAAAATCTTTCTGTTCAAATACCTACTTGATTTTATTTTTTAAAGTTTTTAGTTGACAGTTGATTAATACCACATTAATACAAAGCTAATGCCTTGGACAAAAATTAGATGAAGAAAGGGCGTACAACTAGTTCATCCTCTCAACTTTACCCTATGGAAAAAAAACATTGGCGCGTAGAATCCGATATGAAAAAAAAACAACACTATTCCTAAAGTCAAAAACACTGAAAAATACCATCCGTTTTCGGTTTCCGCAAACAACGTATAATTATTTTAGTTTACTTCACAAACCCTTGTACAACTCCATATTCAGATATCCATTTACCTAATGAACTCTTTGCTGTGGAATTAGATAAAAGTTAAAAAAAAACGTAAAAAAAAAAAAAAGAAGTATCGTGCAACATTCTCGCTGTACAACCAGGGTGCATTCGGGAATCATGCACATTGCATTTACATTTACATTAATTATTTACTAAAACATTTGTGATTGAAAACATTTTAGCGGCTTTTTAGGGAAATAAATTTTAGTACTATACATTTTAGTGACTTTTTAGTACTATTAATAATTCACGAATGGAAGTAGAATATCGTGTTGAGACGATAAAATGAATTTAATCACAAATTGCTGTGTTAAATTATTTATTATTAAAGCGTCTTCAAACAGTTTTTAATAATGATTTTTAAAATATAACTGCTTGAAGACGATTTAATTCTGAAAATACGATGTTCTTTTGCATTTATTATTTTTATTCAAATTAATTAAAATTTAGTCAAATTAATAATTTTCTTATATTCTTTGCTTACTTATCAACAAATTTAAATTAAAAAAGAGGTTTTTGATTTCTTTTTTTTTTTCAATAAATGCAAAAGGATCATTCGTAATTTAAAATACTAACAACATTATGAAATACATAAAAGGTTATCAACATTAACAGTTAGTGATAAACATTCAAACATCGAAGGTGAGAAAAGGTGAGAGAGATATATATAAATAAACACCAGATAGAGGGAGAGAGAAAAACATCGAGGGGGTAAACATTTAGGTATATTGTTTGAAACACCGATGCGACGCGGTACTCTTGCGACCGGCCGGGTATTTTTGGTAAATATACTTTTTTGTATTTTTAATCGTATATTTTGTTTTGTATTTAGTACTTTGGTGACGAATTTACCTAATAATTGTTGATATTTCAAATGTTTATAGTATAAAGTATTTTTTATACAATTAAATACAACCTCATTTGTATAAATATTTTTTAAAATAATATAACTTTAGTTTTTTTGTATATTTGTCAATATGTTTTTTTTACTATTTAGACAAGACATGTTTTTAGCCTTTTAAAGTTCAATACATTTTAAAATATTTAGCACGCTCTTAGTCACATTTCATTTACTATTCATATCCACAAACAATAACTCACGAATACATTCGACAACAAAAATGTAAAACTAAATTCCAAATAAACCTGACTAGCGCAACTTTACCCCGCATTAGAGTACCTAGTAGGGTTGCCAACCGTACATATAGTATTATACTATTATATATAGTATATATATATAGTATTATACTATACTTCAGCTCTGCGTACTATATACTTTTGAAAGCACATATAGTACGTAAAAATACAATGTTTCTTTTATAAATTCCAGCCACATCTGCATTTACAGAGCAGTGTTTTCTATGTTATAAAAACGGTGCTCATTATTTAGAGATTTAATGTCGGGAAACATTATTAATATTTGTACTTTTTATTCAAATAAAAAAAACCAACTAATAAGTACAGACCTGCTTATAGTTTTTGCAAAATAAAAAATGTTGAGTGCAAAAAATATGTATTTCGAAATAACAAAACACCGCTGAATTTTTGTACTATATTTAAAAATACTATATTTTTTTGTGTCGTACTTTATTTTTAGCAACAAATACATACTATATTTTTCGCAAAAAGTGTTGGCAACCCTAGTACCTACCTATACCATTCCTTACGTAGAACGTACCAAGTCTCTAGAAGCTACCACTTGAACGAAAATTAAATTAGAATTTCTGTATCGTAGAATTCAAATATCACTTGGTTTCGGGCGAGTTAACTTTGCTGAGTGGGCACCGGTGTGTCCTCGGTAATAGAAACGTTCTACCTTGCTGCTTTGTACAAAATAAGTGCATGTTTGCACTTAGTGCAATTACAATGCTAAATGTGTTTAGTATTTAAATGTTTCTTCCGTAAATTGCGTTTTAGAAGCAGTTGATTTTATTTCTAACCTGCTTTCAGATGCGGGAATATCGAGATTAAAAGTAGCCTATGTCCTTCTACAAGGTCTCATCTATCAATATACTGAAATTTATCAAATTGACAGAGATACTTTCACATCTATACTAATATCATAAAGAGGTAACGTTGGTAACATGTACCTATGTATGTATGTATATTGGGGGTAATCTCCGAAACTACTGGACCGATTTCAATTTATAATATACTACCAGATTCCCGCGGTTTCAACCGCGTAAGTCCCGATTCCGTAGGAATATCGGGATCAAAAGTAGGCTATGTTACTCAGGGTGAATGTAGCTTTCTAATGGTGAAAGAAAGAAAGTTGATTTCTAAACATGTTTAAGATTTTAAATAATATTTTATATGGTAATCTTATAAACGTACCTTTCAGTAAATAATTAAGACACTAAACCTATAAGCTATAATATTACCTTTATTAAATATTAATAAAGGTAATAGCTTATACTTAGGTTTAGTGTCTTAATTATTAAATATTAATAAAGGTAATAGCTTATAGGTTTAGTGTCTTAATTATTTACTGAAAGGTACGTTTATAAGATTACTATATAAAATATTATTTAAAATCTTAAACATGTTTAGAAATCAATAATCCAATTCGTAATTTGCCTAATGTAGCTTTTTACTGAAGAGTGATTAGTAGAGTGTTTTACTCTACTAATCACAATAAATTTATTTTATTTCCACGTTTTTAAGATTATTAAACCTGTTTACGACGTTAAACATCTTTAGTAATGTAAGTTGTTCGTGGAATTTTATTATTTTCGAAAATAAAATAAATTAATTCTAATATTAATTCAAGATAAGAATCAATGCCACACAATGTAGGAGACTCTTGTTCAAAAGTGGGACATAATAGGTAAAAACATTAGGTGTTTTCAAAAGCTTTTTACATTATCTATCGTTTAGATCCATTTTCACGTGTAAAAAGCATTAATAAATACATTTTGCGGTTACCAATAAAGCTTCGAACATTTGACGAGGGAAGTAAAACCGCGAGCAGGCGCTAGTCATACATTTTAATAGACTTGTCTAAGACATAATGGTTGATCGTAAACGCAGTCATTTTGTTTTATTTGTTTATTTTGGGTACCTACCTACGTATCGGAATTATGTTGAATATTAATTTTGTTGACTATTTTATTTCGAAATTATAAGAAATACCTTAAAAATTATAAATTCTTGTTCTACTGTACTGGCTCTCCAAAGTGCCATAGACTCTTTTTTTTTTTTATTTGAAGCCAATACCAATAGTACCTATATAATTATCTATACGTATAATAATGTGACAGAACCCCCTTATTCATATGTAAATGAACAGCCCAGCAGTGGGACAAAAATTTAAAACCTTGATGACAAATGAAAAAAATAATAAGATATTTTAATTTGTATTAATATGCAAAGCTTAACTTCTTTGTGCCCTTTTTACTATGTCTATCTATTTATTTTATTTTTTATTTGGTTTGTTTTGTTTATTATATTAGTAGTATTTTGACACCTATCTTTGTAATACCTGTGTTTCATAAATGAATAAATGGATTAACGTTAAACTTAAATAAAATTAAACAGATATTAATGTAGTAAAGAATCCCATACTAAAATGCAGTAACCCTCGGTAAACAAATACAATAAATAATCTTCTCTCATACCTATTCCAGTCTCTTGCTTGTGTTTGAACAAGACATTTATATCTATAATGGCGTCGAAATATGCAACTCCGCGAAATAATAATTGAAAAACATCGTAAATATTTCATTTATAATAATTTTAGTAGAATAGGTGAAATTATTCAAACCGTACATATTGTAATGTTTTACTATAATATTACATTCTACTCTGTTATATAGCATCATTATTTGGAGCACCTAGTAAATTATCAGATGCCTAGGTACTATTATTTTTGTTTAACTAAATTGATTTTAAGTCTATCATCGAATGGAATAAAGTCTAAAACTAAGTTAATTTTATATTATTTTATAGCAAAGAGATAAATATATCAATATAAACATTTCATTTCTACTACTATAATAATTTTAGTACAAAAAGTGAAAATATTGAAATCGTTAGTAATCGTATTACTTGTTACATATTAGATTGTGTTTTATAAATAGTACAAAGATAAATACACTAGTACAAAATCTCGTAATAAATACGTTTAAGTTCAAAAGATAAAATCTCCCATTAGATAGAACTGCAGATAGCAATGGGCGTTCTGCTACAATGCCGTATTTTCCCTGCAGTTGGCTTATATCTTCGCCACCCACCATATCGATTTACCACCACTTTACGAATTTCTATAACTCTTCAGATATTGACAAATCTTTTAAGATAGGTAATGTAAAGTTAAACGTATTTATTATTAATTGTACTAATTGTTAGTGTAATTGTGTTTGTATAAAATATACTACTTAATAGCAAATATTAATAGTAGTTCCAATTTCTGCAATGCAACCTTTAAAAGTATTAATGCGACTTTTACGACTCTGAAAATGTTTACGTTAAAAGGGTTTTTAATTAATTAAATTTTGACAGCATGTAGGTAAATATTGTTTACTGAAATTTTCTTAGATTTTACGCTATATAAACTGAAAATTAAACTAGATCCGATGTAGATCTATTACAAGCCTTCAAATAGTTTAATTTATGAAGAATATATTTGCACTAATTAAGTTTAGTGTGTTTTATATTATGTTATAGAATCTTATAACAAATAACTCTTGTGAGATATTATTATAATTTATGAATAAAAAATAATGTTGCCTACCGACCTACATCTTTTTACAGTTTGTTTTTTATATTTGGCTGTTTTTTTTATTTATAAAATTAGTTAATTCGTTTTGAATGTCATAAAACGAATTAACTAATGTCGTCTTCAGTAAAAACTTCATATAGCCCTACATTATTAGTTTTGTTTTAATAAATTTAGCCTGCTATTGTGTGGAATAAATTTTATATAAAATACGCACTAATTGTTGTTAAACAAACAAGCTTTTTATTTTGTTTCGGTGTGTTGTAGTGTATTTTACAAGTAAGCATGGTTGTTGTATTGAAACTTCGCATTATTTTAGTGTTTTTATAATCTTGTTAGTTTTGTTTGTTAGTTATTTTTTAGACTATACCTAACGTTTTTTATCGTGTTTGTTTTTTTTGTTGCATTTAAGTTATATATTTTTATAATTTTTAGGTTATTTAAATTTGGGTTTATAGTGTATTTTTAATGATTTTATTTGCTTAAACGATAATTAACAGATGACTTGGTTATATAAGTTTTGTCTCTGTCTGTCAAATTTGAAACTTCATGTCACAGTAAAAGACAAAATGATACATAGTTCATGCATCTCTTAATCAGCGTTTATAAGTAAGGGGTTTAATTGTTCGTAGTATTAGCAATAGCTAGATAATTTTGAGAAAAGCGCAATAAGTATTGTGCAATAAGTTTAGTCACCCATCAAAAAATAAAGAAATCGATAAAATGAGTTTTACTTCAAATAATATTGATAAGTAGATTTAGTTCTACTAAAATATGGTTGCATCATTTTTTATGCATTATTGTTTTTATTGAATAAGTATGTAATTCAATGGTTTTGTTTTTCATTATTTTATGTCTAATCAATATGTAGACATTTTTTTTACATGCAATTTGACATTTTAATTATCACAGTAAGTATATATGTTCCTACAGAAAAAAAATAGTTTTTTCTATCTATTTTAAAAAACACTACAATGTGCTACACTTATCCAAAACACTTTAATAATTTTCACCAAAATATGCCTATTAGATAGTTGTTTTATTGACTTTTCATAGTTTTCATATCCGGTAGGCATCACTTCCTACGTCACTGAAAGCTCGCTCCCGAGCTAACCTCTATCGATCTGTTTACACATTTTGTTTTCCATCACTAATTTTAGTGACTTTTTAGTGGCACTAAATTTTACCGAGCTTTTTACAGCTCACTTTTACTACTAACTAAAATGAGCGACATTTGAATTTAGAACAGAGCACGTGTTTCGAAAAAAATTCAAAAAAAGAATTCAAATTTGAAATTGGAATGATTTTTCGATTGGATCGTTTTAAATATAGTACGTAATACCGGTCCAATCACGTGGATCCAAATCGGATCTCCTCAGTACTGAATCGTACCGAAAATACCCGGGCGGCGGCAGAGGTAAGCGACAATATAGCTCACAACATCTGTTAATATGATCATTGTTAATTACATATGGGTTTGTTGTTAATATATTGTAGCCACCTGTCCCGTGGAGGGCGCTTGGAGGTACGTCGCTACGTCGTCAACCATGCAGGCTCGCGGGAGGTCGGGTACGAACATAATACGCTAAATGACGCGCATGGCGAGTGGGCTGCGCGGCGCCCCGCGACCGACTGACGGCCGACCGAGCGCTCTACCCCTCCCCTCCCGCTGCCTTACCCCTCCCCCCCCCCCTCGACCTCCCGGCAGCGCGCGCGTCTCCGCCCGCCCTACTAGCAGGGCTGGTACTGCAAGCTTTTCCGAGCTTTTCTTTATGTCTATAAAAAAAATGACAAACATGTCTCAAAAAAATCTTTGCTCTATCTGTATCTACAAGCTTTTTCGAGCTTTTTTTCATTGTGTCTTATCGGTATTATAAAGCAAAATCGATGTGTTTTCTCATCTGTGACTCTGTTGTTTTTTTTTCTTAAACACGCTGTGAATAATGACACGGACTTCTTTTCAACCCCTGCCGAGAAGAGGGGTGTTGTGTTATATAAGTTTGAGTTGTCTGTATGTCGGTGTATCTGTCTGTGGCATCGTAGCTCCCAAACGAATAATTTAAAAACGTTATTTTATCTAGTTTAGGTCGTCTTTCGGTTTTAATGTCAGACATTTTGCTCTCTACTTGACGATTTACTTCTTAGAAAGTGTGCTAATTTAGGCATTTACTTGTTAAACATTTTGATCTCTGGATGATTTGTGGACGAATTAAAACTTATAGACACTCATATTATTTGAGTGTCTATAAGTTTTAATTCGTCTACGAATCAAAATGCCTAAAATGGATGTCTACACAGCAAATTACTTGAGCCACAAATCATCCAAAGATCAAAATGTCAAAATGTTAAATAAATTTATTTTATTATTTATTTGTAGTTTTTTTTCTATTTTAAATTTACGTGTTCTTTTAAAAATTGGCGAAAGTTTAATTTTATTTTTGAAATTAACAAATAAATAAAAAAAAAAAATTAATTAATTAATTCTGTGAACAACACACAGCGCCATCTAGCCCCGTGGTAAGCGACTAAGCTTGTGTTACGGTGACTAGACCACGGATATAATACTTATATTTATTTTTCTTTTGTAAATACATACATATTATACATAGAAGGACACCCAGACCAGACACAAATATTTATTTTTAAGCATAAATACTTGCACCCGGCGGGAATCGAACCCGCAACCTCCTGCATTGCAGTCGCGCTCTCGCACGACGCGCCACAGAGGTCGCCAAATAATGCAGGTACCTACGATATTTAACTTTAATGGTTGTTTACAAGCAAAAAATTTTAACGTCTTCAGTCTCGTGTGCAATCCTATTTAAATTACAGGTAAAATATCGAGCTCCTTAAAAAAAAACAAATTAAAACATGGTAATAGAACTATCCCGTATTTAAATAATATTTGGAACAAATAGTAATAAAGAAATTCAATTCAGTTGTTCAAACTGACAATTGTATAAATTTTATCTTCTGTTTTCGCCATGTTGTATTGAAATTAAATTCATATTTCGGTTTTGATTGTGTGGTTTATTACTTTTAGCATTATTTCAACGCTCAACCTTTGCAAGTCTCTTCTTCAGGACTTACAAATTTTGATTTGAAAAAAAAAAAACACTCCGGGACTGCCGCGGTAAAGCTATTGCATAGCATTTTTTATCAACTTATGCAGTTATAATATTTTTTTTATTTTGTACCACGTTGCCATAATATATGGTTACCATGTCAACATGGAAGGCGGAATGGGGGGTGTTAGGTTTTTTTCGTTACGAAATTTCATTCAAAGCTCAAAGCCCGCGATAAAAGCTATGCAATAGCTTAAAACTGTCATATTTGTTTATTACAATATTATAAAGTTTTCCCACGCGCTAGCAACCCTATCTCACTACGTCGTAATGCATTCACAGCACTCGCACCCGCTCGGCGCCATTCGGTCCCGATCGGTACCACTTCGTTCACTCTCGGAAAGCTCTTTCAAATTCGGAACATGATCATCACACCACCAAACAAATATTCAACCTTATAACTAAGACAATAAGGTTAAAATTAGCCTAGTAATTTGAAACTTCAAGTACGTTCGGGCTTTTAAAATATCTCAATTTTAGAATTGTAATTTTAAACTTTGTTATAGGTTGTTAGGGTTGAGTTTTGATTGGTTATTGTTTTCAGCTGATGCGTCTATTAATATTGTGTGCGTGTGTGCGTGGGGAAACACGTACGCGACGGATTAGGCTGCAATTTTTCTTTGATAATAATTGTTATTATTAATTGGTAATTTTGGGTATAAATCTTTGATTTTAATGACTTCTGTTGTTTGTTCGACTATATCGCAGCTGCGATGTTGACGGTTGCAGGTTTAATTCCGGCTGTGAAACAAAAATATTTTGTTATCTACAAATATTGTATTTATTGTAAGATTTCATATTTTGTGTACCTATATACACTCTAAGTCACTACGTTTTTTTTTACTAATAACAAATCTACTTATTTGTTTTATTCTGTTTTTTTAGTATTTGTTGTTATAGCGGCAACATAAATAAAATAAATCATCTGTGAGTAGTTAAATTGTCAATCTTTCACGGTTCACGAGATAGAGCCCGGTGACAGATAGGTACACAGACATACAAACAGGCGGACAGTTTTTCCCTTTGGTACGGAACCCTAAAAATGTACATAGGTACTTTTAAGTCTTATAACCCCGAATTAGGATACCCCATCTCATTTTGAGAGTACCTAATAGGCGACTAAGGGATCTGGGGAATGCTATAATACTTATATCTTCCTTAAGCTTAGTTTGATGTGCAGAAAACTTTGTTCGAAACGTAAGTATGCAAACTAAGTATGTTTGATACTCCTTTAAGCGATAACTACTGAACCGATTGCAATGAGACTTGGTATACAGATAGCTGGATATCTACATTAACACATATGCTAATTTTATCCCGAAATTCCCACGGGATCGGGACTTACGAGGGTAAATCCGCAGGGCTATTTGTAAAAAAATACGAGAGATTCCATAGATTTACCTATTTGATTTTCGTAGACACCTCGTAGAGCCTCTACGGTTATCGTAGAGGCTCCGTCTTGTCTACGAGCGCAGCTACGAGATACATTTCGGTTCATTTTGTTCGCGTATCGGTGAGGACATGTTTTCCGTTTCCTTGGTCCGATACATAGGCCAGTGCAGCCAGGGCCCAATTCCATAACTGAATTGTTACAATTATTTTACCTCAGCTCTGGGAAAATATCTTATTGAATTCAACTCGACCTCTGTCTTCTGAAATGCAGAAGGTTGCGGGTTCGATTCCCGCCGGATGCAAGTATTTATTCTTAAACATAAATATTTGTTTCTGGTCTGAGTGTCTTTCTATGTATAATATGTATGTATTTACAAAAGAAAAATAAATTAAGGTATTATATCCGTTGTCTAGTCACCGTAACACAAGCTTAGTAGCTTACCACGGGGCTAGATGGCGTTGTGTGTTGTTCACAGAATTTAACTAATTTTCTATCCTGAAGAAGAGACCTGTAAAGATCTCGAAACGTTGAGCATTGAAACAATGCTAAAAGTAATAAACACTACGCAATTAAAACAGAATCACATTCCAAATAAAAAAAGGATTATCGAAATCGGACTTCATATGCCGGACTACGGCGCGGACAAATCCACATACATACAAACAAATACGGGTCGAATTGACAATCTCCTCCTTTTTTTGAAGTCGGTTTAAAATGAGTTTAAAGGAGAAAGAACCTTTGCTCCTAGCTCCCGCCTAGTATGTTTAAATTATGTGTGTAAATCATTAAATATATTAATTTAGGCAAGTTGTAACTAGATGGCGGTAGGAGCGCGCGGTGTCGCGAGTCGCGGTATGTAGACCTACGTATGAATAGAAGTTTACAATTATTTAATGAACAAAACCGACTTTAAAAAAAAGGTTAAAAGAATAATTGCACTTACATAATCAGAAATCGTGCAGCTTTGTGTTTTAAAGTTTGGCTGCCAGACTTTAGATGTATGGTAGGTATGTAGATGCAATTTTTTTTATTTTTCCTTTTTAGGGTTCCGTATCTGAAGAGTAAAAACGGGACCCTATTACTGAGACTTCGCAGTCAGTTCCACTGTCCGTCTGTCACCAGGCTAAATATCATAAACCGTAATAGATGACAGTTGATTTTATTTAAGTCGGTTTTTTTGTGCAAATGGGTGACCTTATCGCTGAAAGAGATTTCTTCCAGGCAACCTTTGGATGGATGGATGGATGGATGGATGGATGGATGGATGGATGGATGGATGGATGGATGGAGTAGGTCTGTACTCACTTTGCAGTTTGGGGTACGCCAATTTTGGATTCATAGGTCGTCAATTTATTAGGACTATTTAGGACATTTCTACAACGTAATAAGCTCTATCAATAATCAGTCGTATTAAATCTAATAGAGGCAAGCAGTTTACTTACACTGAAATGCTCAAGAAAATGATCTGTAGATAGATATATTATAACTTTATTTGTACAACATAAGACAAGAAAACGAAACACAAATACATAGAGTAAAGACAAAGCTTCAAATGTAACTTGCACAAATGGGAGGCCTTATCGATAAGAGCGATTTCTTCCAGGCAATCTTTGGATGGAGTTGGTCTGTACTTACTTTGCAGTCGGGGATTCACCAATTTTTTATAAAAAAAAATCATAGGTCGTCAATTTAGTAGTACACTTCTACAACGTAAAAAGCTCTATCAATAATCAGTCGTATTAAATCTAATAGAGGCAAGCAGTCACAGAACCCAACATCGTGTGCTGTATATGAACGCCGTACGTTACTAAGAAGCCGGCGCTGCTTTAGGCCGCCAGTTTAAGGCACAACATATTCAAAAGACAACCGCCTTCGGGCCATGTATACTCTATCTCAGAATTTAAAAAATCTGAAAAAGAAGATTTCAGAATTTGTAATAAGTATGTGTTTTTGGTGCAATAAAGTGTTAATCTAACTATTTCTCTATCTTACATACTTATGCTTAAAAAATTCGCACAACGCGCCACAGAGGTCGTTGTTTGGGTCTGACGGTCGTCTTTTATCGTGGCGCGTCGTGCGAATGCCCGACTTGAATGGAGAAGGTTGCGGATTCGATTCTTGCCGGGTGCAAGTATTTATGCTTAAAAATAAATATTTGTTTTAAATGGTGGATATTCTAACAACGATATTCGAATTTTGATCCATCTTTTTAAAGGTGTGTGAGTATTTTCCCGAACAGTTTGACGTTTGGAACTGGCTCGTCTCGTCCGTCAGAGACGAGTTTGAAATGGATCACTATCAGGCGACCTTTCTCCTTCTAGTCTCTAATAGAGACCAGGCCAGTTATATGGTTGTATCCTTGCGATACATCAATATTTATGATGGTACTACTGATCTTAAGAGGACAGTCTCCATTCTCTTTCTCCATACAAACGTAGTTTACATTTTCCTCCCTGGATAAAGACATTAGAGCAAATATATTTAAGCCATAAAACCTATTTCTGTCATGACTATGCATCTACCTTTTTATTTTTTTTTATTTTCTAATTAGAATAATAATGAAAAAAATAAAAAGGTAGATGCATATGTACCTATATTTGTCATGACTATTCATGACAGATATAAGTTTTATGGCATAAACATATTTGCTCTAATGTCTTTATCCAGGGAGGAAAATGTAAACTACGTTTGTATGGAGAAAGAGAATGGAGACTGTCCTCTTAAATAATTGTCACTAGTACCACTAATGGTACTATCGACACATATCAATGATGTATCATCTGAGTAGCACGTTCGTCCCGTCACCGCCCCGTCGCCGCGACGTCTCCGCCTCTAGCCACCGCTACGAACACTTCCTTAAACCACCGTCTGCACGCCCCCTAATACCAGATTTGATTTTACATAGCTTATTGTTAATACTTGGAATTTCCCGGTTCGTTTAACTTTACTTCGGATATTTATTTAATCTGGTTATGTTCTTCTGTTTAAACTTGCAAGAATGAGTTATTTTTTAAGCTAACTTTGAATAGGGCAATCTGAGCTTAGTTTGAAGATCCCTGCTTCGCCTCGACTTAATTTGACGACCCCTGTGGCGCGTCGGGCAAATACCCGACTACGATGCAGGAGGTTGCGGTTTCGATTCCCGCCTGGTGCAGGTAAATAAATATTTGTTTCTGGTCTGGGTGTTTTCTATCTATACTATCTATACATCTATATATTATATAGTATATACTATATAATATTATAAAGAGGAAAGATTTGTATTTTTTTGTGTGTGTATGTGTATGTTTGTTATGAATAAACTCAAAAACTACTGGACCGATTTCAAAAATTCTTTCACCATTAGAAAGCTACATTCACCCTGAGTAACATAGGCTAACATACTTTTGATCCCGATATCCTCATGGGATCGGGAATTACGCGGGTGAAACCGCGGGGCGCAGGTAGTGTATCATATGTATACCTATGTATTTTTTTAAAGAATAATAATGTATGTAGGTAGTATATCCGTTGTCTATTACCCATAGTACAAGCCCAGTGCTTAGTTTGGGGTTAGATTGAGTCGTCCAATAGTTATTTATTTATTTAATTTGACGACCTCTGTGGCGCGTCGGGTGAATACCTTACTACAATGCAGATGGTTGCGGTTTCGATTCAGGCTGGGGACAAGTATTTTTGCAAAAAATTGAATTTTCTTTTCTGGTATGGGTGTATCTCCAAGTTAAATAGAAAAATAAATTGTAGGTATTATATCCATTGTCTAGTCACCGTAACACAACCTTAGTAGCTTACCACGGAGCTAGATGGCGCTGTGTGATGTTCTCCCACAGTTATTTTATTATTGACTGTAACAGAATATGTTATAGGATAGAGTATGTATAGAAAAGTTCCTATTACCAATTTCTAGATGGCAGTACTAGCCATCTTAGATTGCGGTAAAATATTAAAAGATAGATCGCGTTTAAGTCTAGGCAAGGGCTAAGCTAGGGCTAAACGTAATATAACTTTGAAACGTTGAAATTCCCAAGCAAGCGCATGGCACTAATATTATCGGCTGGTGAAACGCACCTGTGTGCGAGAGCATTAAAAAGAAAATAATATCGAACTGGCCACCTAGACATTTAAAAACAAAATAAATTGTGAAATAGTCCATTCCACAAAAGAATTCCCTCAGACGTAAAGCTGTAAAATACCCGTTTACCCGTTTATGTTTTGACGAACTAAATTCATATTTTCCGTTTGTTACAACGCAACTTCTTTTGTATACGTACTATAACAAGTAAATGTGTTTTTTCTCTAATTTTGATTTTGACGTAAGGTTTCGCACAACTTATGCATACAGCCAGTCAAGTGACTATTGTGTATTAACTTATGGACGCATGACATGATTAAAAAATATAATTTCCGCCATATACCAAGTAAAAAAAAGTTGAATGGCGCCTTTTGAAAGTTGATTTTTTTTCATTTTGTTTTCTGTATTTTTTAAAGCATGTTGTTAATTTCTTTCAAAAATAATTACTGTATGCTTTGATGCTCAGATCTACAATAAGTATGAAACGCAATCTCCAAATCAATTCATACAGCAGATTATTGGCTTTTTTTTTTCTGCTGATTAAAGTAAATATAGATATAAGTGTTTAAACTAAATATTACAAACTGATATTACCTACGAATCATTAACAACATAATAACAAACTAAACTAATGTATTTAATATCTAAAATGAGCGCGATAGTACACCGCACCGCACCGCACCGCACACGGGTCTACAAACAAACGTTCAAATAGCAGATAAAGGTCATAATTCCATAGCAATAAATGCCGTGTTTCAAATAACTACAAAACTCGCTGTTAGAGAACATAGAAAGGCTGTAACACGGCTAGCTAGTTCTTAAACTAGTGATCGAAGCTCTTAGGCCTAGCTGCACTGCACACTAGAAATATTTTTAAGGAAAAATAGATACCTACATCTTCAAATGACCCATTTAAAAAAAAAAAAAATCTTTAGTAGGTATACCCGGCGGAATCCGAACCCGCGACTATTGGTAATCCGAACCAACGCGCTTGACCACTTCGCCACGTGTAGCCCTCCCCGCCAAGCCGAAATTAGGAAAGCACCTCGTGTTCTTGCGAGTAAGGCCTCGTACCGGCGAACTTTGCAGTTGAACTCAGCTTGTAATATTTCTCATATTATCTACATGGAAATGATCGGTGGCGTGCACAGAGATTTTTGACAGGCTAGGAGGAGTAGGAGGCTAGGGCCGAAGCCTTTGGTAAAAAGTGGACATTTAAAGGTAAACTTACTAAAAAATACAGCATTTTGGTTATACATTATTGTGAAAATATGATGTAGGTACCTATGTGATTGAATAGGAAAGGCCAATCGTCTGTCGAAGAACGGTGGCATAGGTAATCCCTCAAATATCTTATAGATTAATTGATTTTATCTACATAATCAATTTGGAATGGCCTTTCGGCGCCTTTGTTTGGTGTTCTGTATAATCTGTATTTACAAATAATAGCTGCAAAAAAGTGCGCGATTAAAACCGAAAAATGTCTTGATTTCTATCAAGAGTTGTTAGAGTTTTTAACACAATAAATGAGTGTTTGATGGTGAAGATATATATCACGATGTGAAGAAAAACGAAGGTTTAAAGAAGGAAGTTTGATTGTAAAGTGCTTCGAACCTACTAAAAAATTATGCCAAATTTAAACAACATATACCTATTTAAAACCATTCTCCACCCTTGGAAGCGGCCGAGCGGCCATGATTGCCCGATAGAACCTCCCGCGGGCGGATACATTTATCTCAGCACATAAAGTCAAACGGCGAGAAATTAAAAAGAGAAACGGTTTGTAACTGAACTGCCGCGACCTATCGACTCTGAAAGGTCACCGGCGATAGCACGACAACAGGAATCGACAATTACAAGGCGCTTGTCAAATAGGGATTTCTTTTACTACATGGTTTGTAATAATTAATTAATTGCATGATGTCCGTTCCAGAGCGTTTCTGCTGCAAAGGTTGTCCATTGCGGTTCAACGCGGGTATGCTGCTAGCATTTTGGGCAGCTTTGCATCGGGAACGCTTGGCGATGGTTTATTTTAGGTTAAGTGTATATTTTTTGTTTAGTTATGATAAGTTTAATTGTAAAATTTAATTGTATTATCTTTTGGTAATTTTCTTTCTTTTATTAATTAATAACAATGATTATCTATAACGCGATCTCGACCAGAGTTTCTAATAATAATGTTGGAAGAAAATCGTCTAAGTTTAGAACAGGGATTCACTAACTGGGGGGCGCCCCCCCTGGGGGGCGCGCCCCAGTGCGCAGAGGTATTTCAAGGGGGGTGCGGGCCACCTATGCATTTAATACCTGCGATCGCTGAGAGAATGCATTCCAGACGGCTCGATACGACCAATGAAATTATTTGAAATTGACGCCTGTTAACCCACTTGTTACTGAAACTATTTTTGATTTACGATCATTCTGATTTTTTTATATGTATCTGTAATTGTCTTAAAAAAACTGAAAAAAATCATTAAAAAAAATCGATCTCTCATGGAAAATCCGGAAAATAGAGACCTTTTAAAAGGTCTGTCGTAACTTAAGGTACTGAAAATTGCTAAAAAGGAAACAATTTTAATTTGAGATAGTATTTTTTTATTATATATCAAGAACTAATTTAGAACCAAAATAACAAACAATTTACTCAATTTAGAGTATGATATGCTAAAAAACATGTTTTTGGGTGTAAATAAATATTACATTTTTTGCAAATGAATAAGCTATTCTTCTTACATAATTTGCATCTAAGTTGAGGTGTTTTATATTCGACTATGTGATCTATTCCATCATAGCGGGAAGACTCTAGATGGAGTCTTGGCGTAGGGCACGGACCTCTCTTTTTTTATATGTTTCTAGGAAACCTCTAGCTAAAGTTCTCCTGAAACTCAAGTGATCCAACTCTCCTCCGGTTCGTTTATATAACTGCCACGCATTATAGACAGCCATATCTAAGCAGTGACTGAATAATGGAAAATACCATTTCTTTCCTCTAATAGATGTACGATACAATCCGATGTTTTGATCCGATCTATCCACTCCCCCCATATTTTCATTGTATTGTTTTATAGCAGCAGGTTGGTCTATAAGAATATATCTTTTCTGCTGTTGAGAAAATCTTTTGACTTTTAGCAAGGGCTCAACAGAATCAACGTTTGATGCAACAGTGACAACGCTATTGTCATTCCACTTACAAACCAAAGTCAGCATCTGAATATGTTTCCCAGTACATGTAACGGCGAGGTACTACTATGTATCCGCTAAACATAAGGATTGCCAGAAAACATCTCATTTCACTGGGGGTTACGTTGTTGCCAGTTTCATTTTTTTGTGCCGCATATAAATTCGTATAGTTCACTAGCAGTTCGATAACAGCTTCGTCGTACATACAATCAAAATAATAGATGGGTGGTTGTGAATTATTTGGCCCCTGTTCATCATTCCATTGAGGAAATATTGTAGGTGTGACGATTTCTCCACTTATAGGTTTGATTTTTTGATACAGTGGGCTGTATAAAACTACGATTCGAAGACGTCTGAGAAGTAGATGCTAAGTTTTCAGTAGAATCTGGTGCCAAGTCTGACAAACGTCTTCTTTTACTCAGATTTGATAATGGTACATCGTCGTCTTCTTCATCAGAACTGTCAAAGGCTATCTCAGCTGGAGCCCTGAGTTGAGAACCTATGACAAAATGATTTTCAGTTTGTGGAAGCTATCAAAATATATTAAATCGAACCACAAGACCAACAAACCAATTACCTGGAAGGTTATGCAAAGAAATAGATTCTTCATCTCCGGAGTCTTCGTCGGTCAAATCTGCATTGGCATTTTCCGGTGGGAATATGGTAATAGTAGCTGGCAAATCCGTATCATTATCAACTGCCTCTAACTCATTCAATATGTCATTTAGGTTGAGAGCTTTTTGTGGTCTTGATCTATAACAAAACACATTTATTTGTTACTCCCATATTACGACAGAACTTTTAAAAGGTCATCAATTTCAAATGCGAATAAAGTACCTAATATTTTAATTGCTAAGTATATTTTTTATTTTTATTGTTAGCTTATATAATACCTAACAAGTATTTGGTAAACAATTTAACTATAGACAATCGTACATTTTAATTTATGCTTACCTTTCAGAAGCCATCTCATAAAATAAATCCACTGAGCACTAGAACACTAAAAAACAATATTTAGAAGCAACAAACACAAAATTTACGTATGCACAATCGAACATCAATATACTCGCATCAATATGGCGTAAAAATATTTGTAATAACTAAGCGAATTCATAAATAAGTAGGGGGTAGTTTTAAATCATTTTTTTGGACCTTTTAAAAGGTCCGTCGCTGTATCTGGGTAAGAACATAATATTTTTTTCTCAGTCGGCCAATATCAGGCTCTAGACTAGCCCCGCGGTCACCTCACGGGCGCTATCAAAGGTTTTTGGTACAACTTACCAAATACCTTTTGTATGACTGAAAAAAATTAATGAGTAGTAAAAATACTTATTTTGAACACTTTTTAATCCTGACCTGATAATCTGGACTGGAGGACGGGGGGGCGCGGATTTTTTTTTATGGTCGAAAGGGAGCGCGACTCAAATAAGTTAGGGAACCCCTGGTTTAGAAAGATATAACTTGTTATTGTTAACACCCTGCATCTTTCTTCTCTTCTTGTCCATCCAAAAGTTGCGTGTTTCAAAAAGTCTTGTGAACAGGGCAGTTGCAATCACTGGCGAAATATCGAGCTCCGTAAAAAAACAAAATTAAACATGATAAATACCCCGTTACTTAATTACATTTGTAGTGAACACAACCATGTAAGTTTAGTTTAAAACCTTCCTCTTTTCTGTAAGTCGGTTAAAACGACCTTACAATCGAGGCTATCTCACGTTATCCTGCGACAAAATACCGAGAGAGGGCGCTAACTCGCTTGCCTACGTCAACTGTTAATCTTAGGTATGTAGAGTTAGGAACCAAGTAGATAGGTTTACCTAAATATTTTACACAAAACATCATGGTATTAGTATTATTAAGTACGGCGTGATAGATAACACATACAAACAATATTCGAGTCGAATTGAGAACCTCCTCCCATTTTGAAGTCGATTAAAAGCTGTGACAACTCGCGTCCCTTAAAAATATTTTTAGGACTTAATTGGTTATTTTGCGCCGCTATCGCTATACGTTACTCTCCACCACATCACATAATATACAGTCAAACCGTTTGACCTTGAAGAGGAAACAAACAAATATACAAACAAACTTTCGGATTTATAATTTTGGACTGGATGGATTTGGAAAGAGAGACGCCTAGTACCGAACTAAATCGGAACTATAAAGCCCTGGCATAAAATAGGGTTACACCCATCACTTTCCGTGGTGGGTGTCATAAAAGGCGACTAAGGGATCTGAGGGAGACTAGCAAACCTTAAGGCTCCCGATTGGGATGCTACCAGGAACATCGCTCAAATGAGAAAAGAGAGACATCCAGACCTATTATATCTAATAACTTTACTATCTACATTCCTTTTCTAGTCTATGATATTACCTAGCTAGTGTCCTAACTCCTAACCGTTCGCCCAAATACGAGGGTATACTGCCGGAAGACCGGCGTTGTAGGTTCTTCGGAAGCCACAACTCTTGCCGAGGCAGATCCTTGTTGGCAGCAGGCACACGGTTCTTTGGACTTTTTTTTTTATTACTTTCTATTTTATTTTGTGTGCTGTTTTCTTTTTATATTGCTGTTATTTCTTTTGTATGTCTTGTTGCCAATAAATATTTTCTGTGCTATTCTTTCTATTCAAATGCGACCGCCATACCCTCCGTATATTTTTTTGTGATCTTTCTACGCATTTCCTAGATCTACCCTCAGGCTAGGCTACGCGGCACTATGTAATATAAATTCCTATCCAATATTCACAAATTTCACTGAACACATTTTAATGTGGTAGCGACGAAAATAGCAATTTTCTTTAGAACCGTGCTTTGACATTATGGTCTCATGGTGGCTTTGGTATTTTATGTCATTTTTTTGCATTAAACTTGTGAATGGCAAATGAACCCCTTTTCTTTTCTCCTATTTTTCCTCGTCCTAGTTGTCATTTAAGAGGATAGTCTCGATTCTCTTTATCCATACAAACGTAGTTTACATTTTCCTCCCTGGATAAAGACATTAGAGCAAATATGTTTATGCCATAAAACTTATATCTGTCATGACTATGCATTTATCTTTTTATTTTTTTCATTTTATTATTTTTTCACTCATTTATTTTATTTCTTAAATTTAAGTTTTTATAAAAATAAACTACATACAAAATATATACATTACTACAAAACCTATAAACAAAATTCCATCTAAGTAACAAACTTATATAAAATTCTATCTACAAGTCCTATAAACAATGTATAAATTTTGTACAAAAACAGTAAATTACTATAAAAACCTAAACCTAGAAGCCCGTCGGCAGCGGGGCAGGGCCCAGGCTACCGATGGTTAGGGACGCAGAGACAGGAACCTTCTGACGATACGTGCCGTATCAAGGACGACTGCCTTCTGAATCTGACCCTTGACCCAACCGTCTAGCGAAAGCCTCTTAAGATGTTGGTCGAGGCTCTTCGCTATTAATCCATTTGCCGACACGACTATCGGAACAATACTTGTCGAATCAACGTGCCACATGGCGGTAATCTCGTGGGCCAAGTCCAAGTACTTAGTTTCCTTGTCCTTTTCAGCCTTTACGAGATTAACGTCATGCGGAACGGTGATATCGACGAGTATTGCCCGTCGTTCCGACCGGTCTACTATCACGATGTCAGGTCTATTGGCGATAATAGTCCTGTCCGTGATAATAGACCGGTCCCAATAGAGCGTGGCACGACCGTTTTCAAGAACTGGAACGGGTGCATATTGGTAGTACGGCACCTCTTGGTCCACAAGTCCATATTTAAGAGCAAGTTGCTGGTGGATGATCCTGGCCACCAAGTTATGTCTGTGCAAGTACTCACCATTGGCAAGATGAGAACAACCGGAAATAATATGCCTGAGTGACTCTCCGGGATGGTGGCATGCCCGACAAATATCGACCGTACCATCCTTCAGGATATATTTCCTATAATTGTTCGTCATCATTACCTCGTCGGCAATTGCACAAACAAAACCTTCGGTTTCCCCAAAGAGATCACCGAAACGTAGCCAGTTCACCGACGCAAGGAGGTCTACATCGGGGTCCGTAAGGACCCGATAAAACCTCCCATGCAGCTCCTTGCTCTTCCATATGTCCTTGCGGTCCTCGACGCTGAGTATCGAGGGTTTGCGCCAGTTCTCTTTTGCCAAGGAGAGCGGGGTAAGGTTCTTGTCCACTGCTACCACATCGCGATGCATCCCACTCTCGGAACCGAGAAAATATTCTCTGAGACTGCACACTTCCCGGTTATGTAGAGTCTTAGCATTTAAAAAGCCTCGACCACCACACTTCCGGGGAATGTACAATCTCATCACCGAAGAGCGGGGATGAAGCATGCGATGGGCTGTTAGCTGTGAACGTACCTTCCGATCCAGGGCGTCAAGTTCAGTCTGAGTCCACCTGAGTACACCGAAAGAATAGATGAGCAGAGGCATAACCCAGCCATTGAAAGCTCGCACCTTGTTTCCACCCGACAAAAGACTGTTGAGAACTTTTGTTAGGCGCCCAAAGAAACGCTCTTTCACTGACTGTTTTACATCTCCATCAATCGCTAAAGCTTGCGACATACCCAGGTATTTGTATGTTTCACCTTCGGAGAGGGATCTGAGTGATATTGTCTCTGAGAGCTGCAAATTCGATGAATTCACAACTCTCCCTCGCTGCACATGTAAGACCGCACACTTATCGATACCAAACTCCATATTGATGGCCTTGCTGAAATTATCCGTAATTTCTAACAAGGACACCAATTCCGGTTTTTTGGCAGCGAAAAGCTTGAGATCATCCATGTACAGCAAATGAGAAATAACCTCACCCCCTCTCCGAAGACGATAGCCTAACCCTGAATTCCCCAGCAGTGTGCTAAGAGGATTCAGAGCTAAACAAAACCACAAGGGACTCAGACTATCGCCCTGGAATATACCCCTCTCAATCCTTATATAGTCCTCCGGATCAAAAAAAGTATCTCCACCACCTGGTTGACGAAGAACCGTGATCCACTGCCCCATACAAGAGTCTAGGAAAGCTCTTAGAGTTGCATCAATTTTATACAACTCCAGCACTCTCCGTAACCATGAATGAGGCACCGAATCATAGGCCTTCTTGTAGTCAATCCAGGCAGTAGAAAGACTCCCTCTACTCCGGCGAACCTGTTGGCAAACAGCCATGTCTATGAGGAGAAGCTCCTTAGTACCACGGGACCCTACCCTACATCCATTCTGAGCTGGAGCCAAAATTTTATTCGCAACAATGTGCGAATTAATCTTGACGGTCAAAATGGATGTAAGGAGCTTGTAGATGGTAGGCAAGCATGTAATAGGTCTGTAGTTCTTAGCTTCCGTGGTACTACCGGACTTATGGAGCAGGAAGGTGACACCAGTTGTTAAAAAACTAGGAAGAGTACCTAGTTCAAGAGCCTCTTGGAATTGTGCAGCCAATCTAACGTGTGAGCCCCGAAACCATTTCAGCCAAAAGTTATGCAATCCATCCGGTCCAGGACTTTTCCAGTTCTGAGCCGTCCGGATCGCACATTTTACATCTAATGATGTAATACTAATGGCCTCCATGGTTTCGATTGGCTCACACACGTCATTGACAACACGCATCCAATCGCTCTCGGTGTGTTCGACGGGCACCGACCAGATATCACGCCAGAAATTAATCATGGTACGACTATCTGGCCTTTGCCCATCGACCACACACTGACTAGGCCCTTCCCAGTTTCGGTACACCCTCCTTTGATCACTTTGGAACATACGATTCAGTCGATACCTATCTACGCGCTCTCTGTAGCGTCGAATGCGGTTTGCCCACGCATAGATTTTCTGTTTCAGAAAGTCAATGCGTTCCGTGACACAAGACATGTACTGCTGGGGTCTGATACCAGTCCCAACAAAAGCCTGGTTCACGAAACGCATCACTCTGGGGCGAGTGTTACCCCCTCTGAAACAGATAAGCTTTGCAATGAGTGTCCTGAATGTATCGATAAGTCGCTCTATCCGCTAAATTAAAAGTTTACTTGTCTTCCCTAGATCCCTTTTTCGCCTTTTACGACACACACACACGAAGAGATGAGAAGGTACCCTATTCTATGCCGGAGATACACAGTTACAATGGACGACCTCTGTGGCGCGACTGGCGCGTCGTGTGAATGCCCGACTGAATTGCAGAAGGTTGCAGGTTCGATTCCCGGCGGGTGCAAGTATTTATGCTTAAAAATAAATATTTGTTTCTGGTCTGGATATCTCTGTATGTATGTATAATTTATATTATGTTTGTATTTACAAAAAAAAAGTATCATATTCGTTGTTGGGTCATCGTAACAGTAGCTTATTATTAGGCTAGATGGCGCTGTGTTTAGTTTACAGACTGTATTTATTTATTCTATGCTGGGGATACACGGCTAATACCGGGGATACACGGCTAATACCGGGGATACACGCTTAATCCCGGGGATACACGATTACAATAGATTACTCTAATGCCTTCCCCAAAGAAAGGTCAACTTGATTAATACCCTGTAAACTCAAGTCAGTACGCTACATCTACGAAGGTACTACGCTACGAAACGTTAGAAAAGGACAGCACCACCCCACGCTCAGATTTTCCAAAGCGAGCGAGCGAGACGGCTATATTTCTTGCAGCATTTTTCCGCGACGCTTGCGGCTGCGTCGAGATTTATGCGTCGGTTATCTTGTGAATTTATTTGTCTGGTCTCCGCTGCAATGCTGACTGCCTAGTACTTTGAACTAGGAATCTAGTAGAATGGTCATCTACTAATATTGTAAATTGGGAAGTTTGTGTGTGTGTAAGTGAGTAAACGACTATGTTTGTTACTAGGTACTTCACGCTGCTGAACCGATTGCGATTAAACTTGGTATGCAGATAGACTACGGAGTGTTTTATAAGTGTTCCGTTTTAGGGTTCTGTACCTCAAAAAGTCAGCTTAGTAAGTAAGTTAGTTTCGCTGGGTCTTTTCCGCACTTAGCCTCACAATTGGGCCTACTCCGGATTGGGGAATATCCCATGCCTTCGGACCGTGGTGAGCCCTAGGAAATGTCGGTTTCCTCACAGTGTTTTCCTTCACCGTAAGAGCGATGTTATTAGCGCACATAACTTTTTCTTAAAGAAAAAGACATTGATGCGGGGTCGGCCAGGATCGGGGTATCTACCACTAGCTAGACCGACATCAGCTTACCTTACACACAAGTACAAGCCTTGCTTTTCATCGAAATTAACAAATCTAGGTCAACCGGACGTACCCAATATTTTTGGGTCGAAAACCTAAATGGTATACTTACTTCCCGTTGACCTGGAACCACGAAATTTGGCAAAAAGGTTGTAGCAGAAATAAAGAAAGAAATAAAAAAGTTGCAAATGAAAGTGTATCACTTTACAAAACTAAAAACCAGTGTAGGCTCTGGTTCGAATGAGCACCCATACAATAGAAGGGTCTTTAATATCTGGTCAACAATTACAGACCCATCTATATATATAAAATTCAAAGTCCTATATATCAACGCAGAGCCCAAACCGCTGGTCCTAGAGACATGAAATTTGGAGAGTGTGTTTTTTGTCGTGTGTATGGATCTACTAAGACAGAAATTTTGGAAAATCCTGGGGATTCTGAGTTACGCAGATGAAACTGCGGGACGCTGCTAGTTATATACATAAGTACGGAACCCTCGGCGCGCGAGTTCCACTCGCACTTGAAATCTTCCAAGTTTTGTCTATACATTTCGAACTCTACACACCAAAGGCTCGGGATAATTGTTCAAATTATAAATTTGTGACCGACTACCGCTTTTTGGGATTATACCGCACATCGCACATCGCACGAATATCGCAAACGTACCGCATCGCGGCGCGGCCACCGCGTGCTATTTGTCTTTAGATGAAAACAAAAAACAGCAAATAGTTACCTACTCTCGGAAAATGAGACGTTAAAACTGCGTCCAGCTGACGCACTAGCCTCAGTCGTATGTCGAACCGTTGCTGCGTGAGCACGTGTTATCACACTGCCATTATCTTTTTGAAATCCATAAGAATGCCTTTTTGCTTATTTACAAATGCCTGAATCATTCTTAAAGACAAATGTTTTTAAATACAATAATTTTATGAAAATGCATGTAGGTGTTTCTAGCTCATTTTTCGTATACGCAATGTTAGAATATACAGTATCTACTATTTTTGTTTTCATCTAAGTATTTGTCCAAGTTATTCCACATAGCTGGGAGCCCCGCGGCGCGGCGTTCGCAAATTTTATGGCCCTGCTTTTTAAATTTAATCTTGTTGTTTTGGGGGTAAGAAATTCGTGAAATAGTAATCTCCGAGTGTAGGTCTTCTCGCTGAGTCTAAATTTACTATAGTTGCTCCCCGCGGTTTTACCCGAGTAAGTCCCGATCCTGTCAGAAAATCGGGAGAAAAAGTACAATGGGCTAATTCAGATCTCCAGCTATCTGTTTGGAACAAGTTTTGCGTGATTGAAACACAAACAGTTGACGACCTCTGTGGCGCGTCGTGCGAGAGCGCGACTGCAATGCAGGAGGTTGCGGGTTCGATTCCCGCCGGGTGCAAGTATTTATTCTTAAAAATAAATATTTGTGTCTGGTCTGGGTGTCCTTCTATGTATAATATGTATGTATTTACAAAAGAAAAATAAATATAAGTATTATATCCGTTGTCTAGTCACCGTAACACAAGCTTAGTCGCTTACCACGGGGCTAGATGGCGCTGTGTGTTGTTCACAGAATTTAATTATTTATTTATTTATTTATTTAGTTAAAGTCGCGCATTTATCATCGTTTATAAGTAAGGGGTAAGTATTTAATAGTATAACTACTTCTGAACGTATTCTGATCATATACACGCATAGATTTGCATTAAAACTAGAAGCTATCCAAAATATCTACAAGTAGCTGCGTCCCGCGGTTTCACCCGCGTAAGTCCCGATCCCGTGGGAATATCGGGGTCAACAGTAGCCTATGTCACTCAGAGTGAATGTAGCTTTCTAATGGTGAAAGAATTTTTGAAATCGGTCCAGTAGTTTTTGAGTTTACAATAGTTGACAAACATACAGACGCACACACACACACACACACAAATACAAATCTTTCCTCTTTATAATATTAGTACTTATAGAAGTATAGATAGGTACTAAGCCCTCCTGTAGTCCGGGTCTAAAAGAATATGGCTATCGGTATTCTCTGCCCGTCGTAAAAAGCGACCAAAACGGGTTTCCTGGTGAAAGTCTACGGCCGCGGCTTGTTACCACGTCCGTATTCCCATATGTCGGCCAGTGCAGCCACTACAGAAGACAGGTCGGATCTTGTTGCACAGTCACTGCCGTCTTTCGTCTTCTAGATGACCGTGTTACATCTTAGACCATTTCATCACTTTCCATCAGGTAAAATAGTGTTAGATACGGTATATCCTGTGTGAAACATAATTGGGACCCGTTTTTACCCTTTGGGTACGAAACCCTTAAAAACAACTAAAAGAAAAACGATACAAAATAAAAAATGTTACGCCTGCAAAAAAACTAATAGCAATTAGTTGTAACTGCGCTTCAGTCGCGAGGATATTAGGCGTTCCCGTATTTGTGGAGGCAATTACAGCTAGCTAGAGCTCTGCTGCGGGCGCGGAGCACTCGATGGTATACCTACCTACCTATGTAGGTATACAACACAGTATAATGTTCTTAGTTTTAACTGTACCTATATAGTTTGTACATGTTCTTTTTTATTGAGCGTTAAGTAGATAAGTGTGGAAACCTCTAAAATTATAAGTGAATCGGTTATTTACCAATGGTAATAAATAACTAAGAAGTCAGCATTTTTGGGATATGGCAATTTTCAAGCGGTTCGATGCTTTTTACCTATATAAGCCCCTTTGGTAAATAACAGATTCAAGTGTTTCTCTATAAAGGTGCATTTAGACCAAACGAAAGAATGCTCATTCTAGCCGCACTACGTCATATTCTTTTAATGTAAACGGACGTAGAGCATTCTTTCGTTGTTCTGTCTATGTCTATTTCACTAAACATTCACGATAGAATGCTCGTGTTCTAGCTCTAGCTCTGTGTTCGTTTGGTCTAAATGCACCTTAATGTGCATGTGATAAACATACTTATTAACCGTCCGCTATGAATAACTCTGTAATCAAAATCCGTTGCGTAGTTTTTTAAAGATCTAAGCATTAGGTACATAGAGACAGACAGACAGCGTGAAGCGCCTTTGTTTTATACTACACTAGCTGCGCCCGCGGTTCCACCCGCGTTAGTCTCGGTCCCGTGGGAATATCGGGATCAAGTATCAGATGTATCTGATGATCAGTAGTTTTTGAGTTTATTCATAACAAACATACAGACGCGCACACACACACACACACAAAATTACAAATCGTTCCGCTTTATAATATTAGGAACGTGGCGACTGTTACCATTTCCATACAAACTTAATACCAAAATAAATTAAGAATTTTTTCAATGAAAAAAATGTTTCTCCGTTTTATTTCATTTCATAGATAGGGACAGACAGCGGGAAGCGACTTTGTTTTATACCTACTACATTTATGTAGTGATACCTACACCTAAACAAAACTTACAAAACCGAGCAATAATAATACTAGAGAGTCAAGACAATTAGACAGCCAAGCCCCGCTACTAGGTACAACCACAAACGGGTGTCAGACATGTCCCCAATGGGATCCCACTAAGTGTGGGTTTCAAACTAACTCCGTCTAAACTGTGCAGATGATATTAGCGAGGGAAAAACGCGCGGCGATATGGCGCGAGACGAATCAGATGGACGCGGACCTATGAAAAATTGGAGCTTCTATTTATTTCACTCAAGCTCAAAATACACGATGAAAATTACACTGACACATTACCTAAAACAGACCACATCTACAACAGCAGTGTCATGTGGTGTCATGGTGTATTTTGAGCTTTGGGATAGGTACGTTTTTACCGCGTTTGGAGAAAGTATCCTACTCTTTCCCTCATACAAACTTTAGAAACGTAGTCGATTGTTTCCTCCCTGGATAAATGAGTCTCTTCGTGCTACCTGCCTGCCTGCCTCGCGTCATGGCTGAAGACTTCTGGCCGAACGGAGCGGCGGGCGTGGTGTTCCGTCGCTTCCGCGGACAAATACCACAAGGATACACTAAGACTTTATAGAGTAGTGTTATGAAAGTGCCACTAACATCTAGGATCCCTGGTACATTTTTGCAAATTGATAACTATCAAGTTAGCTTTTAGTGAGTAGCTTAATTTTGATAAGACGCCCAACAATTTCCTATACGAAACTCTCGATTGTGGTAGATAACAGAGGTAGGATCTGTACTACTACTTTTGAGCGTAGGAACGGGATAACGTACCACGCAATTTGTAGGACAGGACAGTATGACTGTTAAATTATATACGCTACTTTTGATCCCGATATTCCCACGGGATCGGAACTTACACGGGTAAACCCACGGGACGCAGCTGGTTATTTATAAAGAGATCAGAGAGAATAATGTTTATGCCATAATCATCAGCCATGGCCGCATGCCCCTACGTTTTGGTAGATGTCGTGAATTGTCGTGTCTTGGCTAAGGTTCAATAAATTGATTTTTGAACCTCCCGTTGCTATTGGATTGAGTCAAAAAAAGTAAGATTGCCTTCTCCAGTAATGTTCGTAGGTGGACGATAATGCCTATTGCAGTTCGGTGCGCTGCCGGCTGCAACTTGCATAACCTCTCGTTACTTTTTAGCTGCACTTCAAATGTTAAATACTTTTACCGACACAAATGTCAAAGGGCTGAACTCATTTAAAGTACTTAAGTAGGTGGTACCGACCCTTGCTAATGATAAGTAACAAATAAAGATAATTTGTTTGAAATTAAAGACATTATCGGTTTGAATCGCGTGGTGTTTATTACTTTAGCATTGTTACAACGCTCAACGTTTCGAGACCTTTCCAGGTTCCTTCTTCAGGATTGACGAAGGATTGACACAATCAATCCTGTAGAAGAAACACCACGCGATTCAAACCGAAAATGTCTTTAATTTCAATACAACATCGCGAAAACAGGAGAAAAATCTATAATTTGTTTCGTCAAGAATTTCGTACCTTATAATAAATTAATACAATGTAAATAACTAACAGGTATCACTAATACTTACTAGATAAAGGTGACATAATGTACCTACTCAACAATTTTCAAGTTGAATTCCTAGTAAGTATTTATATGTAGGTACCTACCTACTTTACAAAAGATAAATTAAATACACAAGTAGGTAGATACATTATCATATCGAAATATTCAGTTTTAATACTAGCAAAGCCCGCTACTTCGTCCGACTAAGTTTTTTGGAAATATAATATACCTAGCCTTCGTCAATAAATGGACTGACTACCCAACACTGAAAGAATTTTTCAAATCGGACCAGCGAGCGGTTCCAACAAACAAACTCTTCAGTAGAGATGGGCCGACTAGGGGTTCTGCCGACTAGCAGACTAGCCGACTAGTCGGTTCCAAAATTGCCGACTAGTCGGCCGACTAGTCGGCAATGCTGATAATTATAATTCCGAGATATTTGGGTTAATCATGATCACTCGGCGATTGTTGGTATTTTTGTATAAATTTGCACTTCGAAAGCTATAGTGAAACTTCCAAAAAATGATTGAAATAAAAATTAAAGTTGGGGAAAAAAATGGAGCTGAGGCATAGTTATGACATTTTAGATGTTTAGATGATGTAGGTATGTAAGCTATGACGTGTTTTGTTTACGTTTTTCTGAATACTTATCTTCTAAACTGTACCACTAAATTAATAAATATTGGTTTTATTGCATAATTTTTAGTTGACGACTAGTCGGCACCTGCCGACTAGTCGGTTAAACTGCCGACTAGTCGGCTTTCCCGACTAGTCGGCGACTAGTCGGCCCATCTCTACTCTTCAGCTTTATAATAAATATGAATTTAGATAATACAGTGTAGTCCGTTTAGTGCGACTCCGCATTTAACAACCAACCGTTTTTAGCGACGTAAGTATAGTAATCAAACTTACCTATAAGTTTGATTTTAATATGAGCCACTATGAAAGTACATTCGTTTATTACGACTCCGCTTACAACGACCGACCGCTTTTAACGACGGAATATTAAGCAAATTAATTACTATTTTGTTTCTATTTGTGACTATCCGTAATTGGCTTTCTGTTTCTACTTCCTGTATGTATCTCGTATTATAGCTGTGGATTGACCTTAATAAATAAATAAATAAATAATAAATATCCGGTTACAACGACAAGCATTGACGTGTTTACAAATAAATTGTAGATAAGATGATATCTCCACTCCACCCCGCGCACCACCCTTGACTGCACATCGCTGATTGAAATGGAACTGTTTATTTTTAAGGAGTTGCTTAATTTGCGGGTAACGAATGAGAACGCGTACAAAAATGGCTTAAATACTTTTTTAATTAATATGTCAAGTGCGAGTCGGACTCGCGCACGAAGGGTTCCGTACCATTATCTATACAACAAATTTTGTTTTGAAAGGTAAATTGCGGTTTACGATTTATGACGTTTTAAAAAAAACTACTTACTAGATCTCGTTCAAACCAATTTTCGTTGGAAGTTTACATAGTAATGTACATCATATACTTTTTTTAGCCTTATCATTCCATTATTTTAGAAGTTACAGGGGGGGGGACCAACATTTTACCACTTTGGACGTGTCTCTCGCGCAAACTATTCAAAAGAAAAATTTTTTTAGAAAAAAAATGATTTTAGAAACCTTATTATCATTTTTGAAGAATTATCCATGGATACCCCACATGTAGGTATAGGTTTGATGAAAAAAAAATTTTTGAGTTTCAGTTCTTACTATGGGGAACCCCAAAAATTTATTATTTTTTTCTATTTTTGTGTAAAAATCTTAATGCGGTTCACATCTACTTACCAAGTTTCAACAGTATAACTCTTATAGTTTCGGAGAAAAGTGGCTGTGACATACGGACGGACGGACAGACGGACAGACAGACAGACAGACAGACATGACGAATCTATAAGGGTTCCGTTTTTTGCCATTTGGCTACGGAACCCTAAAAACACAAAAATGGCTGTTGGTTTAGTACGGCGTCCGGTTAGTACGACGTAATATCAGCGGTCCCTTGGCCGTCGCTATAACCGGATTCTACTGTACTTAGGTACAGTAACACCCACAACTCATATCTGCAGGTTAAACAATAATAATCTTATTAATAAACGTGGAGTAAGATCGGAGTAGTGAGAACATCCTTTGTCTTCTTCCGTGATAAGAACTTTCAAAGTTGGCAGACAGAAACAAAGAGAGATAAAACTACTCTCGACCTTGCGGGGGCGTTTATTAATAAGGCTATAAATAAAGTATCGCGGCGGGAATCGAACCTGCAAACTTGCGACAAACTCATTCTCACAGATTGGACTCTGTTGCCTGAGACTGAATTACCGGTAGAGTACAATTGGATAGTGTAGAAGCCAAGTGATCCAACTGACATTTTGGTCAAAATTGAGTTAAGTGCTTTTTGGTTTTAAGAACACAATAATTTACCTCCAAAAAAACAGCAAAATTCTAATTGCATTGAATCTTGTTAAAACTACAAGAGAGCCTACTTGTGCACAACTGATATGTAAGAAAACTTCAAGTGCACAAGTGTTTTGCTTTTTGAAGAAATTCTTCTACACTATCCAATTTAGGGTCTATCGCGTGTGTGATCTGATCAGCTACCACAGATATATCTATGTTTATCTGCCTACCTTCTAAGTAAGCGTGCTTCATCTTAGACCGCATCGACACTCCGCATCAGGTGTTATCACACCATTATCATGGTCAAACGCCGCCCTATACCTACTTACACCAAAAAAACTGCGTTACACCATTGTAATACAGTTTTTTTTTGGAAAAGTACTTACTACATACTACTTATATATTTTGTGGTAAACCCCAATTTTTTGTTTGTCAAAATTGCAACAAAACGAAACGTCAAAAAGTAAGTCTGAAGGATGCATGGGAGTGGAGCTAATATAAATAAGTCTATATCTATACTAATATTATAAAGAGGTAACGTTGGTAACATGTAAAGGCCTGTTAGCTCAGAAGGGTTCAACTTAGAAGGAAACACAGGCATTGTACTCCATCCATCCATATATTTTTCAATATTATCATCCATCTATATTTGTTTACGTTCGAAGACATGCTTGTCATAATAATGATTGTTCTTTTTTAAAAGTCACAAGAAGGTTGATTAACTTTACATAAAACCTATATTCTTCACGCGCCGCGCTACAAAAATCGCGGCGCCACCTAGCTGAAGTAAATGCAAGCTAACACATGTATGTTTGTATGTATGTATATTGGGGGTAATCTCCGAAACTACTGGACCGATTTCAAAAATTCTTTCACCATTAGAAAGCTACATTCACCCTGAGTAACAAAGGCTACTTTTGATTCCGATATTCCAACGGGATCGGGACTTACGCGGGTGAAACCGCGTGAATAATACAATACAATCATTAAAATAACAACAAATTCGTTTATTATTACAATTTTATTTACTTTTAGGTTTATTTTTATTAGATTTGATTAAACTATTTGTCTGATCGTTCAGCTGCTGAAAGAACTCTTTGGATGTCTTTATCGATTTCACACTAGACGCTGTTCCTTGCTTAGTGTTTCTGTTGTCATATACTTTAGGGACCTGACCTTTAGCTTTTTGATGTTTCTTCTTTTTCCTACGTTCCCGCTTCTTGTCTGTATCTGTCCTTTCTTCTTTACTCACCAAATCACCGCGATGTTTCTTCTTGACTTCTTCCGGGGCGAGTAAAGCTGCTTCGCTAGTCGAGACCGGAGCAACTTCCTCCATTGAGATGGCTGGTGTATTACTTACTATATTTATTTCAGGTTGCACACCTTTGGGCGTGTAGTGATAGTTAGTCAGGGCGTCAAGTTTGGCGAATATCTGGGTCATTGTTTTCTTTATTTCTGTATGTGCTTCAGGTTCTTTTTCTTCAGTTGCATCACCAGATAACGCTTGTTTCTGTTTCAAATATTCTGCCTCGTAAACCTGGGCGAGACTGAGTTTGCTTTTCGCTTGGTCTAATATTTCTGTTTTACGGAATTTCAGTTGGTCGTCGACAGGTTTATCTTTTCTAGCGACATCATCCCAAGCTTTATCCTTGATTCTCTGCCTAATTATGTCTTCGAGTGTCATTGTGGTTTGTTCCGTGATAATCGGGGCTGGTCGACTAGTCTGATCGAAGTCAACTACTTCTTGAAGAAGGGAGTTTTGAGGTCTTTTCGAGGCATCAACTCGTCCTTTTAACTGCCAAGGGGCTTCTTTTAAAGTCTTTTGTTCAAGTCTGTCGATAGTTTGTTTGAGTCTCTCTTGTCTCTGTTCAAACTCAGATTTTTTTTCATTTAGATCTGTGGTAGGGGTTTCGTGTTCAGAGTCATCTTCTTCCGATGAAGATGGTTTAGCGAACCTGACTTTCTTATCTTTTTTAGATTTAGGCTGTTCTTCTGAATTGGATTCAATGTCATCCATTTCAACATCCTCCTCATTACTCACTCCGTCGTCATCATTATCAAAGAAATTTTGACCTTTCTCTAGTGGTGCCTCATCATCGTTTTCATCAAATTCATCACCGCTTTGATCTTCATCATCTTTCTCAAAGAAGTCATTGTACATAACATTGGGCCCTTCACCTTCCTGTTCACTCTCGTCATCAATATCTTCGAATAAGTCAATAGACTCATCATCACTATCCTTTGCAGCTACTTTACCCTCATTTCGTTCTTCTTTAAGCAAAAACTCTTCCATTTCTTGTAATTTGAAAAAATTATCATCAACTATCGATGGCTTTACCTTTGTTTTGTGCCTCGGTAACTTTTTTGGTTTATCTATATCTTCAGAATCATCACCATCACTGCCTTCTTCTTCGTTCAAAAGCACTTTTTCCTGTTTCTTACTTTTCTTTTCTTTTGTATTCTTAACTGATGATTTTTTTTTCTCTTTAGTGAGTTCTGCTTCTGTCTTAACTGGGAAATTGAGGTCGTTTTTCATTGATATACAGTTAGCAACTTCCCAGACAAGGTTGTCCCAACCTTCATTGTTATCCAGCTCGAGTTGCTGCCAGATTTGCTCTTCATCCATGTCTTCCACGATCAGCTCAGGCAAGGCAGCCTTGCTCCCTTTTTTCGCATCATTTTCCTGCTCCTTAGTGTAATCGTAAAGGGATTTGACAAAGTTTCTGATGTCATCTTTAACCTCGCTTTGTACGGTAAGGAACTTCACAGGTTTTTCTGTGAAACTGTTAAATTTGATTAGAAATTCTTCCAATTCAGCCATGTCGGCATCAAGTTTGCACCGACTATCTTATCTAAGCAGGCTGCACTAATATAGATTGTGGCACGGTATCGATTTAAAGGATTGATATCACGTTATCAGTAAGTACCTATCACTTGATTTCTAGTTCTATGTGAGTTTATTACCGAAATTCCAACCAAAAACCAAAATAAAACTTGAACACGCGGTTTTATTTTCCTTTCTTCCCTTTCTTCTGTCTGTCATTTACAATTGTCAGGGTCAGCCTCTTAACATTTTTGACATACAGCACACACACTCTGAAAATCCGACTCCACTTCATGCCGGCGCCTCACATTGGCTTATGACTTGGTTCCAACGTTGGCTACGAATAGAATAGCCAATAATTGCAACCAAGGTTGCGGCCTCATATGGGCTACAATATAATTGGGCCAACACTCATGCCAAGAGCATTGGAAGGCTGGACGTTCGAGCAGATACCATTTATTCATCAAATTTATTGCTAGCAAGTCATGTCGGACGGGACACTTTTTGCTCTGGCTGCTTACGCCCACGCATTGAGCACATATTATTAATATTTAATTATTCAAAGGAAACAGAAGCCAAGGAAACGGCGATTCTGGATGATAAACATATCGTATAAATAAACTAAATATGATATGATAAACAACATATAATATGATAATTGATAACATCAAGAAACATAATATGATAAACAAAAACATATCGCAGCACGTCCAACACTCTCATCGGCAGAGCGCGAACTGATGCAACCAATGTGTGGATCGAGAAGCGACGTTGGACCCAAGTTGCCCCCCCGCCTACACACTTCACTCCCCTCGCCTTTGAACTTGTACAAAAAACCGACACAAGTCGGGTTGACATTGGCTATTGGACGCAATGTTCTGTTTTTATCCAATAACGTTCCAAGATCGATCCTCACATTGGTGTGTTGGATCCAACAGTATAACTTGGAGCCAACATAGCCAATGTGAGCCCCCGGCATCACGATTGCAGAAAAATTAACAGGAAGAGATAGAGAAAAGTTATTACGGTTAATAAGATTGATGATTGATAAGCCATTTTACACGTAATTCCTAAATTATCTATCTATCTATGTTCTATATAAATCTATACTAATATTATAAAGCGGAAGAGTTTGTTTGTTTTTTTGTTTGTTTGTTTGTTTGAACGCGCTAATCTCAGGAACTACTGGTCCGATTTGAAAAATTCTTTCGGTGTTGGATAGTCCATTTATTGAGGAAGGCTATAGGCTACTTTTGATTCCTATATTCCAACGGGATCGAGACTTATGCGGGTGAAACCGCGGGGAGCTGCTAGTATATGATATAAATGAAGTCTTACGATTACAACAAATATTACGATACGAGGCCGAGCCGAGACTAAGTTATGTGCTGACTAAAAGCCTTTTGCCTGCCCTTTCAAAGTTAAGCAAGAAAAAAGAAGTTCATAAAATGACATTTTGACATTGACACTCAGGGTTCCCAACTTAGCACTTTCGGTGCTAGATTTGGCACTATTTTCGCAATACTTTAATAACATTCAGCACCTAGCACCTAATTTAGCACTAAACAGCCAGCATTCTGATTTTTTTTTCTGGTCACTGTAGAAGCGACCTGCGAATGTTTTTAGTTGTTTTTCATTTGTTAATTTAGTGTTTCGTGAAATAAAAAACCTACAAAAATAAATATTCCTATAAGTAAAAATGTAAGATAGGTTCAAAATCACAGAAAAGAGTGGGAGAATGATTCAAAATACAAAAAGATAGTTTGAAAGCAATATGTATATTTTGCAAAACCGAAACATTCCGAATCAAAAAAACACATAGAAAAAGTTGATGTCTAAATAATAGCACTATTTTTTAATTTTTATATCAATCTATAGTGAGCGGCACGAAAGATGAAAAGTTTTGTCGTGGAAGGGGAAAGTTCGCGCAGTACATTTTACATGCGCTTTCTATGAAAAATCGACTTTTGCGCATCCGCCATTTTGTTTCTTGATTCGTGCCGCGGACGTAGCATTTGAGATGTCATTTAGCACCAACTAAAGTACCCTACACACGTTTAGATTTATCTTACAGATAAATCGCATGCGAGAAATCTTTACGATAAATCGTACGTGTGTAGGCAAATCTGAGAATTGTACAGTTCTACTGACGATCAAATCGAAATCGCATAGATAAAACTGAAGAGCTATCAGTTTTTGTCACAGTTTACCTAGTAGTTGATACTTCGGGGATTGTTTCACGCCGTGCTCCGGCATATGAAGTCCGATTTCGATAATTCTTTTTTTATTTGGAAGCTGAGAGTCCCGAGTAAAATCTCGGTCAAGATCTTAGGAAAACCTTCGAAATGGTGAGCAGAATAGCATCCCAGAATGTAGTAAATTATTCATTTTTGGGCTTCTATCAATAGAATCGGCTCTTAAGAACAGCTTGTGTAAAAATATTTTAAGCGTGTGTAGCGTCCTTTAAGGACGCTACACACGTTTAGATTTCTCTATACGATTTATCGTTGCGAGAAAACTGTACTTACCTACAGTTTAATCGTAACGCCCTAGTGCCTACACACGTTCAGTTTTATCAGTTGCGATTTCTTTTCGCTTGAAGAAACACGTATTATGACTTGATCGAATGAATAATTTTAATAATAATATTGATAATATTTTTACACAAGCTGTTCTTAGGAGCCGATTCTATTGATAGAAGCCCAAAAATGAGTAATTTACTACATTCTGGGATGCTATTCTGTTACAGTTCTCAGTTTTGCTTACACACTTACGATTTATCGTAAAGATTTCTCGCATGCGATTTATCTGTAAGATAATGAGTTGGCAACCCTGTTGACACCTCTGTCTGACTAGTTAGATATCTGTGGTTGACACTTTCAAGAATCAAGAATATTAAATGTATAAATAATATTTATTTATTTTTCATTTTGGTAGTAGAAGTAAACTCGGTGCCGCCGCCGCCCCGTGCCATGCGCACGTCGCGCGTCGCGTCGCTCGGAAAATGAGATCGAGAACGTATTGTATCGCTTACGGGTGCTTAAATAGTACTCGCCGTAATCCGCACCTAACATTTTTCAGGCTACCAAGGAAGAGTGAAAGGTAAAGAAACGCACTTTTACCAACCTAAATAAATAATAGCAGGCCTGTCCCACTCTGCAATTTTTGTCATGAAAGCACAAGTACATACACCCATACTATACCCTTCTTCAGTTGCATGTTTAGTGAAAATTTCGTATTACTTTCTTCCACGGTGTTATGTCTATACTTATAGGTATCCATAGGTATATCTTATATATAAAATTTCCATGTCACAGTGTTAGTTACCATACTCCTCCGAAACGGCTTGACCGATTTTTATGAGATTTTGTATACGTATTCAGTAGGTCTGAGAATCGGCTACTATCTATAATTTATAAGGCAAAACAACGTTTGCCGGGTCAGCTAGTAGGTATATATAGGTAACATGGTACAAAATAAATACATAATTATAATTGCATAAGTTGATAAAAAATGCTGTGCAATAGCTTTACCGCGGCAGTCCCCGATAAATATAACGTAACACACTTTTTATTTTTTTTATTAATGTTAGTAGGAACACAGGAACTAAATCTTACAATATTATAAAGCTGAAGAGTTTGTTTGTTTGTTTAAACGCGCTAATCTCAGGCCTTCCTGATCAAGTTAACTAAAAATCAAATTGACTAAGAAGCAAAATGCCTAAAGGTCAAGTCTAAAAAACGAAATCCCTGATAAGCAAACTACCTAAAATTCAGTATGCCTAAATAGTAGTTTGCCTCAGGATTGTAAAGCCCATGAAGCAAAAAGCATACAAAGCAAATTGCCTAAAATTAATTATGCCTAAACATGCCTAAGAAATAAGAAGCCTACCAAGCAAAATGCAAAATGTCAAATATAAACTACTTTGACTCTATAAAATACTTTTGAATTACCAGCATGTCATCAGAAACGCAAGTGGTCACATACGCATTTCATCAGAAACGCATCTTTTCATGCTCAATTTGACAGATCTACTTTAAAAAGACAATCGAAACTAAAACAAAAGCCTATGAAAATATGTTGATCGTCTTTTGTTTCTATTTCGATCGTCTTTTGTTTTATTTTCGATTGACGAGTGGATCTGTCAAGTTGCGTATGAAAACATGTGTACCTATCTGTCACAATGCATTTTCTGATGAAATGCGTATCTGACCACTTGCGTTTCTGATGACATGCGGGTAATTCATATTTTTACAAAACTAATTTGTCTATGAAGCAAAATGTCTAAAAGGCAGTCATTATACGTTTAAGTCATTTTATTACGAAAGTCATTTCAAGTTTTAGTCTGTCAACAGATTAGTTCAATTACTCTGACGGCATTCTGAAAATAAGTCATTTAACAATTTAGACGTTTTGCTTTATAGACGAATTACAAATTAGTCACTTTTGCTTCGTAGTCAATTTGATTTTTAGGTAACGTGATCAGGAAGGATCTCAGGCCTTCCTGATCAAGTTACCTAAAAATCAAATTGACTAAGAAGCAAAATGCCTAAAGGTCAAGTCTAAAAAACGAAATCCCTAATAAGCAAACTACCTAAGAACCGCTGGTTCGATTTGAAAAATTCTTTCAGTGTTGGATAGTCCATTTATTGGGGAAGGCTCTAGGCTACTTTTGATCCCGATACTCCTGCGGGATCGGGACTTACGCGGGTGAAATAAGAAAAAAAAAAATAACTTAGCTTGGTTATTTTATCATATTCCAGGCGAGAGAAATTCCTGAACTTAATTAGAAGACAAGACTTATTGGAAAGAAAAAATTTGAACCCCTATAGCTATGCAGTTTGCTCTGCACATTTCGAGGATTCTGCGATGAAAACAATAAGACAACTCCACGAGAATGCACTGCCATCATTGTTTCCAGCACAGTCCACATCCGCACTAACTAAAGACAAAGGTAACAGAGCTGTAAAATATTTTTTAACTAAAGGGCATTGAGTTACAATACCCATAGAGCCACAATCTCGAACTGACAACACTCAAAAAATGTCCAACCGCCGTTCTACATACTTTTTAAAATGACATTTGCTCGAATTTAGACTTTATTGTACTTGCATAACGTTCAAAGTCGCAAAACGTTTAAAGACGAAGTAAATAAAACGCAGTTTTGGCATGGACATTTTTTTTTCAGTTTGTGACTCTATGGGTATTGTAACTCAATGCTAAAGAGTCATTATTATATTTACGATTATAAGGGATTGATAAGGTATACATTTTCATAAGACCTTGAAAAAATACCGTTTCTTCATTTAAAAGTATATAAGTATGCAAGACTATATTTATTAATTAATCAAAATAATACATTATTTAAATCCAATCATATACACAATACAAATAAAACAATGCTAAATTAAAAAAACGAAAACTATCTAAAACTAAACAATAAAAAAATAGAACAAGAAAAACTCAGCCAAACAAGCCGTCCCCCAACGTTCCCGATGCAAAGCTGCCAAGCAAACTTGCAAAGCTGCCTAGCAAACTATAAAGTAGAGGTACATATAAGTATGTACCTCTACTTATCTCAGATATATTTTTATTTTATATTAAACGATTTATTTTACGTAAAAATAAATAGGTACTTAGATAAAAAGGTAACCTATATTTTTCGTACCCCTACAGTAGGGGAGAGCGGGGCTGAACGTACCGATTTTGACAAATTCTTATATTATTCGGATATAACAAGTACTATGTCAGAAAATAGTGGTTCATCCAAAGCCAAATTTTGTATATTATTCGAATTTAACAACAGATTTTGCATATTTTGTATACTTTTTAAGATAAAGTTATTTTTTTACACAGCGGCGGCAAGGCACTACCAACTCCACGTTGGGGCAAGTTGTGCCGTAGCTGAGGTCGGTTGTGCCGTTGATAATTCTAGGTGTTCCCGCGGGAATTAAGGTATAAAAAGTAACCTATGTGTTATTCTAGGTGTCCAGCTATCTATATTCCAAGTTTCATCGCAATCAGTTCAGTAGTTTTTGCGTGAAAGAGTAACAAACATCCATACAAACTTTCACATTTATAATATTAGTAGGAAGTAGGATAATTATTCGTTATACTTTTAAATCAACTGTTTTTTAAATTTAGTTGTTTACTAGGCATGCCGTTTAAGTTCTGTCGTTTGTATATTTGCCGCCAATTTTAAAATTAGAACTTTTCAAAATTCAAATTTGTTAGAATTTCGAATATCAAAACAATTGAAAGCATTAGGATTAATGCAATTGTTTAGTCACAGCGTTGGTTTGAATCTGTCAGGTCACGTACGAAAATGAATCTTACTAAGGAAAATGTTCGTGCAATAATTTTCTATAGCTTTCGAAGAGGCCTCACGCGACTTCAGTGTTTCGGAGAGTTAACATCTGTATTCCATGATGAAGTCCCATGTCTGCGGACCATCGAACGCTGGTATTTGGAATTTGAGCGTGGACATACCACACTTAGTGACAAATCTCGTGAAGGACGTCCAAAATCCGCCTTCACTGAAGATAACATCGTTGCTGTGAGACAACTAATCGTCGAAGATCGTCATGTGACATATCGAGAGATAGAGGCGTTATTAGGCATCTCAGGGACAACCATTCAAAAGATATTGCATGAGGCGCTTGGTGTGAGAAAACTAGTTTGCCGTTGGATCCCGCATTTGCTTTCCGACGATCATAAGGCGGCCCGCGTCAGATGGTGTAAGAAAACTCTTCAGAGGTTCAACCGAGGAGAGTCAAATCACGTCTACGACATCATCAGTGGTGACGAATCTTGGATCTATGCCTACGATCCTGATTCCAAACAACAATCTACAGTCTGGGTTTTCCAAAACGAGCCAAAGCCGACTAAAGTTGTTCGCTCTCGAAGCACTTCAAAGAAGATGGTGGCTACGTTCGTGGCGAAAACCGGTCATGTTGCGACGATTGCACTTGAAGATCGTAGAACGGTTAATGCGGAGTGGTATACCACAGTTTGTTTACCACAAGTCATCGCCGAACTTCGGAAATCTAGCCCAAAGCGACGCATCATCCTGCACCATGACAACGCAAGCTCACACACCGCTCGTCAAACGATTGAGTATTTGAAGCAGGAAAACGTAGAAATTCTTGACCATCCTCCATACAGTCCTGACTAGTGATGCAACGGATAGTTGTTTGGCCGGATACCGGATACCGGATATTCGGCCTCATCACCGGCCGAATATCCGGTATCCGGCCGCCGAATATTCGGCCGGCCAAACGATACCTACATTTTAGTTTGGCGGCGGGCGCGTCGTGCAGGTTTCAACCTGTTACGAATTGTAGGTTCGCGCTGACCGTTTTCTAGGCAAGAAACGAGTTTTATTAGGTCAGTACGTACGAAACTATTTCGTATGCAGTCCACGTGCACCCGCCTTTTTTGCTGAATAGATAACTTTTTTTTGTTTAATGTGTATAGTAGTGTATACGTGATTGTGAACTTGTACTTCATTCTGTGTTTATTTTATTTGTCTAAAATAATGGCAACTAAACATTTTTCAAAGTTAAATACCAAACAGAATCACTATTCGGTATCCGGCCGGATAGTGCGCAACTATCCGGTATTCGATCGGATAGTAAAATAATGGCCGGATAGGCCGGATACCGGATAGCAACCGGATATCCGTTGCATCTCTAGTCCTGACCTAAGCCCTAACGATTTCTTTACATTTCCTAAAATTAAGAAAACTCTTCGTGGTCAAAGGTTCCAGTGCAGTGAAGAAGCGGTCGACGCTTTCAAGTCAGCCATTTTGAACACCCCCACTTTGGAGTGGAATAAATGTTATAATAACTGGTTCGGTTGGCACTGGATGCGCGCGCGCGCTTAAACGACAAGTCACGTATCTATTTGCTCCGAGGTTTAATTAGAAAAAAGATAGTAAAAAGTGTAAATACATGTGAAAATTACAAATCAATTTAAAGCTTATCGGACAAAGGTTGCGTTAACAAAAACGATTTTGCTTAAAGTGTATTAATAGTGTCAAAAAAGTTAAAATTCTAAAATAAAAAACGTTACTTGCATTTAAAACATCAAGTTTTGATATGATTCATCGTAACATGTGATCGGAGTGTGTCAGAGTGCAGTGTGTGGACCACATGAGCATGAGTCACTAACCGAACTGCATCGGCGCGCACCTTACACCTTATTACGGACATTTTCGACTTGCTTAACTGAACAACGCTGGCCCAACGGCTACTACGTGCGCTTGCGAAACTCAAAAGCATAGCGTTCGAATCCTAAGTTCCGACCCATAGTCTTTTTGCTGATTTTTTTTTTTTTCTTTCCTTTCTAAACCACTTACTACGGCCTATTAATTAAATAATGGATTCAGCGAGGAAGAACATCACTCTTCGGAAGCAACAAACGGCCACCACTTCCATTGTTACCGAGTCCAGTGATGAATACGATAGCATAGCAGGATCGCCATCAAACAAGAGTGTCTCGAGTTTACCAGACTTATCGAAGGCCCTGCTAAGCAGCGAGGTTGAAGATTTAAGATCTGAAATTTATAGTTTGAGGAGTGAGTTACTGACTGCTACTTCAGAGATTGAGAATTTGAATCTTCAAAATAATAAGCTTCAGGCGACGGTTAACCGACAGAAATCTAAGATTGAACATCTTAGTTTAATGTGTAAACAAACTACATCTTCCAATGCGCACATTAGCAAGAGCACAGTAAAAAAATCCAAAAAAAAGAGAACAGTTCGGAAGGAGATTGAGTTTGATGAGATTTGTACACAGCCTAATATAATGCAAGATAGTTTCACAGAACTAAATGTTAAGGTCAATACTGAGGTTGAGGTCAATACAGTGGACTTAACCGAAACCTATCCTCCCTTGGTAACGGCAGAGAGTACCCAATTGTTACCTAATTCCACGATGGCGAGTGATAACGACCCCTGCGTACAAACGCAAAAATATATTACTCCGACTAATCGAGTCCTAATTTTCGCTGACGAACGTAATTCGAATTTCAGACAATTTCTGCAGCATCTCCTTGGTACCTCGTTCACCGTTTCCTCGATAGTTAAGTCGGGGGCTTCTTCGGATATGTTGTTGGAATCATGTGTGGAGCTGTCGAAAGACTTTACAAAATTAGACTATATAATTATAATAACTGGTAATAACGACAGAAATCCTCTTAAATTGCAATCGATTTTATATAACTTTCTTTTGAAGCTTTCATTTACAAATGTTATTATTTCAGATATAATTCGTAGTAGATTCTTGAGACTTCAAAAACTGCGTGAAACATTTAACTTTTTAAGCAACCAGTTTAGTCATGTTTCATTTGTAAACCTAAATCAATCATGCTCTAGGCCATATTTTAAAATAATCATAAGCAGGTACATACTGAGAGAGATTTTGCGGCGTAGATACAGTTTAGAGTATGCTACGTACTCCAGTAAGGAATCCCAGGTTAGTTCTAAACTGAATTGTATTTCAAAAGCGACGCAAACGGATGTTAAAGACTGCGTATCTAATATTGACTCTGGAGAGATACAGACTGACAAAACTGACGATATTATAGTGAATAAGTTTTTTCGATCATAATGATAATTTTAGTGTCTTCCATCAAAATGTAAGGGGCATAAAAAAGAAACGAGGTGAAATGGACATTTTATTAGATTCAATGAAATTTAATGTACTTTGCTTTACAGAAACCTTCTTACGATCTTCTCGAGTTCATATAATAAAATTTCAAAACTACGTTTTGGCTACACACTTCTCAAGGAAAAATATATCTAGAGGTGGTGTGTGCATTTACATAGATAATGCTATAAAATTTCACAACTTGGATTGGATTGCAAATCTGGGTATTGAAGTACATTTTGAGTGCTGTGGAATTTATTTACCTGAAATAGAGATAATCATAATCTGTCTATATAGATCCACAGAGGGTGATCTTCAAACTTTTATTGCAAAGCTAAATGTACTATTGAAGAAGTTGTTAGTTAAATCTAGTAAATCTATGAAAAAGGTAATTATATCAGGCGACTTTAATATTGATCTTCTCAAGCCTGATAAGTGGAGTAAGGAATTTGAATCCACGTTATCTCTCTATGGCTTAAAATTTTCCATCAGTGTACCTACCAGATATGAGAAGGATTCTGCGACATGCATTGACAATATTATAACCAATCATAGGAGTTTTAAATCTAGGGTATTGAATTTGGGTATATCTGATCATACGGGACAATGTTTAACTATACCTTGTGGTTTGGGTTTTAAAGAAAAATTTTGGTTTGTGGAAAAAAGAAGGATAGATGATAATATTGACATTTTTCTAAAATATCTATCTCAAATTTCTTTTTCACATATTTTTACAGACTCTGATGTCAATTCTGCTTATATGCAGTTTTTAGATACTTTTGTTTGGATATTTAATCTTTGTTTTCCTAAAGAAACGATCAAGATGACGTACAAAAAAAAACTTGCTTGGAAAACTAAGGGTATTCAGAAGTCTTGTAAGACTAAAAGAAAATTGTACTTAAAAACGCACCGATTATCAAACAAAAATGAATCGCCTAGTTTTCAATTCTATACCCGTTACAGCAAACTGTTAAGGAGTATTATAAGAAAATCTAGAAAGATTACGAATACTAATTTTATTAATAAAAGTACAAATAAAACGAAGGCAACATGGGGAGTCATCAAACAACACGATAGCTCTACGAACAACTTAAAAACATCAATTGAATGTATTGAAGTTGGTGATAAAGTTATAACTGACCCAAGTGAAATTTCTGAGACCCTGAATAATTATTTTATCAATCAATCGAGAAATACTTCTGTTAATAGTCCTAATAATAATATTTTTCAAATACAATCTAGCACTAATAGTATTTTCTTTGACCCGGTTAATAGATATGAAATTATAAGAATAGTGAAAAACTTAAATAATACTAGGAGTTCTGGCTATGACCATATACCTATGCATGTAGTTAAAGTATGTATTGAGTATATTGTAGAGCCTTTAGTTTATATAATTAATTTAATGCTTGAAAATGGAATATTTCCCGACGACTTAAAGAGAGCTCATGTCAAACCGCTTCATAAAAAAGGATCTGTGAAGGATATTGGCAATTATAGGCCAATTGCGCTGTTGCCTGCATTTTCTAAAATCTTTGAGACGGTTATGTATGACAGGCTTCTTAGGTTTTTGAACAAGCATAATGTTATACACAAAAATCAATTTGGTTTTCAGAGAGGCAAGTCAACAACTTTGGCCATATTTAGGTTGCTCAAGGAGGTCTGGGAGAACATTAATAAGAAAATACCCGCTGTGGCTTTATTTTTGGATATGTCTAAGGCGTTTGACTCCGTGGTTCATGATATTTTACTGAATCAACTGGAAAGTTTGGGTGTTAGGGGTGTTGCTTTGCAATTATTCAAAAGCTATTTATCGAATAGGAAACAAGCAACAGTAATTGACACCTACAATGTAAAGACTAAAACAATAGAAAATGTACATTCTAAATATGAATGCGTCAAGCTAGGTGTACCACAGGGCAGCATTTTGGGCCCTCTCTTGTTTTTGATTTACGTCAATGAACTCCCAAAAGCTGTAAATCATCTTTGCGTCATGTTTGCCGATGACGCTACAGTATTTATATCTGGTGAGGGGCTCTCTCAATATGAACTTGAACAGAAAATAAATAAAACTTTAGAAACATTAGTGAACTGGTTGAAAGTCTTAAACTTGAAAGTTAATGCCTCTAAAACTAAGCTAATGCATATAAGAAATTATCAAACCCGGCGCACAGATGCCAACATTGTCGAATCGGGGACTAGTATTAAATTTGTTAATGACACAAATTTTCTAGGTGTTACTATCGACGAACATTTGAACTGGAAAGCCCACATTGACAGAATCAATAAAAAGATATCTAGTTATTGTTATCTTCTCTCTATGCTGATTGGGGTTACCTCTGAAAGTGTCACACGCAATGCTTATTTTGGTTATGTGTATCCTCAACTAAAATATGGCATTCTGTTTTGGGGCAATTCAGTGGATGTTCAGTCGACATTTGTATTGCAAAAGAGATGTATTCGAACAATCTATAAAATGTACAGCACTGATTCCCTCCGACAGGTATTTAAAGACAAATACCTTTTAACGTTGACTGGCATCTACATATTAGAAATCTGTATTTTTGTTAAAAATAACTCTGAGTACTTCATTGCTAGGTCAGATAGACGCCAGAACATACGAAATAAATGTATTCATGATCTCTGTCTAACCAGAGTTAATAATACGATGTTTCATAAAAGTGCTTTTATTACAGCAATTCTTGTTTTTAATCATCTGCCTGTTGACATTAAATCTTTAAATGGACCTAAATTTAAATTTAAATTAAAGAATTGGCTTATTGACAGAGCATTTTATAATCTTGACGAATATTTTAAATTTAAATAACTGTGACTGAAGTTTTATTATTTCTAAGGTTTTTTTTTTTTCATTTGACATTCATAAACTATTTTCAATTTTCATATGGTTTGACATTTAATAATTTGTAGTGATGATAATGTATCTAATGATGTTGTTTTTTATTTTTTTTTGCAATACTTGTAATTAAGTTATTTTAACTGTTTAATAATAATATTATTGTATGCCCTGTGTGGTAACTATTGAGACTAACTTATAGCACTATTATCTGCTGATGTACATAGTTATGAACAATAAATGATTTCTATTCTATTTCTATTCTATTCGAGCGAATGGAAATGTGTATTAAACTTCGTGGTGAATACTTTGAAAAACAATAAAAGGTACTATAAGGTTATATAGTTTTTTTTTCTTCAAACGACAGACTTCCTCATGGAATGATTGAATGGAACTATTAAAATTAAACCCAAATTAGTCTACCCCTGAGGAAGAGATCTGTAAAGATTTAGAAGCGTAGGGAATTGGTAAAATGTTTAAAACAATAAAAGTAACGTGATTCATTTCAATTTTTAAGACAAGTATTTTTTATACAAGCTCGCATGCAAAATTTTTCTGTTATCATCATTTTAGTGGTTCGCCTAGAATTTGGCGCGAAAGTTTAGACACTTTCGGGTTTAGGCTATTTGTCCGCCATATTTCCAAAATTATGAGGTGGACGGCCCTCAAGGTAACTTATTTACATAATGAAACCACTAGAGTCTTAAATATATTAAATATTTTATATTTAACAAATTTTTATTGTATTAAATTCGCCTTTTTAACGATATCTAAAATCCCAGTATCAATCCCGGGATCCCGGGATTGAGCTCTTAATATCGATATCGCCCCGAGATTGAAAACCTTCCGATATTGCATGCCCTACTGACAACTGAGTGACTACCCCCCTTCTAAATGTACAACTGATTTAATAAATTTTAGTTTTATTGCATAATTTTTAGTTGACGACTAGTCGGCACAATTTGCCGACTAGTCGGCAAATTTGTTCCTAAGATCCTAAGATGCGTTTTTCGCTTGTATGTTCTCATTCTGTGAAAGACAATATGCAGTATAAAGTATCATGCTCGCGTTAACATAAACAATATTGAAACAATAAAGGTTGCTTAGGGGTTGGTTGTGTCGCGGCACAAGCAACCCCTGATAAACGGTACATTTTACCCCGTTTATGAGAGTGTGATACCTTGTCTCACACACAAAAATCACTTTCCTCGAAACATTAAAATTCCACTGCATATCAAACTAGGATAAATAACAAACATTTGACTAAAACTCTCATATTTGCAGCACGATAAATGATGGCTTGCGACCAAAAAGTATCGAAACGAAAATATTTACTTACGTAGCGCTCTAGCGCTCAGCGGACCCTCAGGTACATTGCCACTCTGGCCGCGTCGCTGACGCAACTAAAATGGCAGCCGCGTGTGCTCGACTGTTAGGCACTACGCGACACAATACAATCGTATATCTAACTCTTTCTGTTTTCGAGATATTCGCGTCGGCACTATTTACCCCCGGCACTTTCAGCCCCGCCCTCCCCTACCCAAAGGGTAAAAAACGGGACCCTGTTACTGAGACTCCATTGTCTGTCTGTCACCAGGCTGTATCTCATGAACCGTAATAGCTAGCTAGACGGTTGAAATTTTCACAGATGATGTATTTCTATAGCCGCTATTACAGCAAATACTCAAAACAAAATAAATAATATTTAAGTTAGGCATTTGTCTTGATTTACCATGCTATTTTGTTTCCAATCAGTACAATAATATAGGCTGTTTATTTTTTTGGAAAAAGACTAGGTTCGATTTAAATCTAAATAATGCTATATTAGTTTTTGTCAAAATCGGGGACGCAACTCCTTTCATCATTTTTCGCTATCTCTTATAGTTTAGGATATCCCCCTGAAGGCCCGTTTAAATGGTTCACCCTGTATAAAAAGACATTATATTTTGAAAAAAATACGGTTTCCCTATTTTTGGCCTAGTTTCATAATATGAAACAATAAAAATAATATGTTAAAAAATGAAACCTTGTCAATTCCGCTTATCGTCCCCGCAGAGCGAGAATTCACTAAGTCGAAAAAGTGGCAATTTCACTTAAGCCTATGTAGTAGGCAGAACTGATTTTTCTCGGACGGTTAACTATATTTTTTTTTAAACATCAGTTTTTAAAACAATGCTTATTAAAGTTGAGGATATTTACTAGGTCCTGTATGTTGTAAAAACACGATTACAGAAAATTTTCTCGATAGAATAAAATAGTTACCTAGTCAATATTTTACTTATACTTATAAAACTTTGTAGATGAACTGATCTTAGTTCAATGCAGTACATTTATGATTTCAATTCAAAATTAATGTTTTGTTATCTTGTAATTACCAATTGTTTGATTTTACGCTATAAAATTTTGCGTACTAGCATCTTAGGTCCTTCATTAAGGACGTGGCGACTCTTTCTTACCATTTCCATACAAACTTAATACCAAAATAAATTATAACAAAATTTAGTTTTCTACCTTAATATCGATATTATTCGGATTAAGATTTTACTTTTAAAGAGTCCCAACCGCAAGGTTTTCCAAAATATTCATTCGAAATGAAATAAAACGGAGAAACATTTTTTTCATTTTTCCAGCGTAAATTACTAGTTTACATCTCATTTGTTTTATATTATTCCCAATAAAAAGTAATAAAAAGTAGAAAACTAAATTTTTAATAATTTATTTTGGTACCTATTCAGTTTGTATGGAAATGGTAACAGTCGCCGCGTTCTTAAAAACGGGATATTTACCAAGTATTAATTTTATTCATTGCTTCGTTTTTCTCAGCAGAAGCATTGGCTGCCAGAAAACTGGAAGATGAAAGCAATGGTCAGTTAAATGAACATCATGAGAAAGATCAAGAAAATGATACACAACACAGTAAGTATTGTAAATAATATAAACATATTATCCGGCGCACTTCGTACCGCCATCAGTCATATCAGAAATCGGGTTCAGAGTTGTGCAAAGCGTTTTTTTCCAACGAACAATTATTATGTGCACAGAGTAATGCAAAGTTTTTTATATTATATTTTATCTTACATTTCGTTTTAGTAACGGAAGCGATAAAAATCGAAACCCCCGATGACGTGGACTTGTCTGATGATGAGTGTGAGACACCAGCTGCTCAACCGGAGGATGTAGACACCATACTGGGGAGTGATGGTAAGGAGGGAAAATGTCGTATTAAGCTATTGCATAGCTTTTATCGCGGGCTTTGAGCTTTGAATGAAGAAATTTCGTAACGGAAAAAACCAAACCCCCCCCCCCCCCCTCCCCCTACCATGTTGCCATGGTTACCGTGTAGCTCGGCCGGCATGGCAACGTGGTACAAAATAAAAAAAATATTATAATTGCATAGGTTGATAAAAAATGCTATGCAATCAAAAACAATGATTATCTATAACGCGATCTAGACCCGTGTCTAATAATAATGATGTTCTTTAAGACTTGCCAAAATGCGATTTTGTTTCGAAGATGATATTTTACTAATGTAATTAACTCATGGAGGAACCCTCTCAAGGTTTTTAAAGACCGTAAAACTTTAGGATGGAATTTTGGAATCCTTGCATTATGTTAACGTTAATTATTTCACATTTCGTACTTAAATATGTTTCACACTTTTAAGCTATTGCATTGCATAGCTTTTATTGCGGGCTTTGAGCGCGGCCACCGAATCAAGAAATTCCGCAACGAAAATAAAACCTAACACCCCCCACTCCGCCTATCATGTTGCCATGGTTACCATGTAGCTACATGGTAACCATGTCAACATGGTACAAAATAAATAAATAGTTATAATTGTTTATGTTGATAAAAAATGCTATGCAATAGCTTTATTTAATATAATTATAGACGGGGCGGATAGAGGTTTCAGTCCGTTCGTTCAACCGAAAACTGCGAACTGCCTTCCCGTGATCAACGTGTTCGCTGTGATGGAGTTCATCGCCACGAACAATCACTACTCCACGCTGAACTACCGGAAACTGAAGGACGTTGTTATACGGTAACCTTTTCTTATTATATTCTTTCCTTATTATATTGTTCGCAATATTCTTAGTGCCTACGCACTAAGGCACTAAGGATAGACACTGTCTCCGTTAGACACTTTCTTATGAAGTGTCAGCCCTTTTTAGTTTTAACACCTCTGTGGCGCGTCGGGGGAAGTTCCGACTGCAATTAAGAATAAAAAATTGTTTCTGGTCTGAGTGTTTTCTATGTAAATGTATGTATTTCCAAAAAAAAAGTACAATATGTAGTATATCCGTTGTTTAGTACCCAAAGTACAAGCCTAGTAAGCTTGTATTATGGGAACTTAGCAGTTTGGGGCTGGATTTCGCTGTGTACCTAGAAGTTGTAACTGCGTGATTTGGGAAGTTAAAATATCAATAACGTTGGTTTAGGAAAGGCTTCACGAAGGAAAACAAACTCCTCTCCGGTCTCCAAGTCCAAAACCGCAAGAAAGAGGTGTTTAGGGTCCGCGGCACCGTCCACCTGCAGACCAGCTCGCAGTGTGCCCTCGAGTATGATGTCTCTACGGATACACGGCATACAGGTACATACATTTAAACAGCTATTTAACATAGTAGGAGGGATCTGCCACGCAAACCTTAAATATTATCCATCTTATTATTAATGTCCGACCGAAAGTTCGGTTTCGGTTTCGACCGAGTTTCGGCGGCAGTTTCGGTTTCGGCCAAAATTGGCCGAAACTTTTGCCGAAACTGAAACTGATTTTGGAGGTTGTCGTGCACGCTCGCCTAACTTCGTTTCACGTGTTTCGTTTTAAAAATAATAAAATATCAATAATATTTTTATATGTAATAAATGATAACAACAAATTTAATATACTGTGTTCCCATTTCATGTAGTAATTAATGCAGAATAATGGGTAAAATGCACCAAATTCTAGTATTTTAAGAAATTTTATACTTGACCATGTGAGTTTCGGTTACGGTTTCGGTTTCGGCCGAAACTGAGGCCACGGCCAAATATTCGGTTTCGGTTTCGGCCGGAAAACCGAAACTGGTTTTCCGGCCGAAACCGAAACCGAACTCTACTAAAAAGTAGACAAAATAATAATCAATAATCTATAATCTTCTAATAATAATTGACTTTATAAATTTCAAGTAACCCGCAGCGAGTGTATGGCGTGTCCGCTGGCGACGTGTCCGCACGTGGCCGCGCTACTGATGTGGCTGTACACAGTCACTAGCACCAGAATTTACAATCCCAAGTATGTGGCAGACGATGATGACACTTCTACGGGGACAACTGAACATGTTACTGTATGTATACTCAATTATATATTATTACTAGCTGACCCGGCAAACGTTGTTTTGCCTTATAAATTATAGATAGTAGCCGATTCTCAGACCTACTGAATACGTATACAAAATCTCATAAAAATCAGTCAAGCCATTTCGGAGGAGTACGGTAACTAACACTGTGACATGGAAATTTTATATATTAGATAGATAATTGTCACAGCTTTTAGCCTTAGAAGTAATAGCTAATTAGTTCTAATGGGAAAAGCTGTGACAAAGGAGTACACGCGACAGAGATTTAGTGCGAAGCGGAGTTTGCATAATATGCATCATTAAAATTAAAAATAAATTAAAACGATTCATCCTATTTTCTATAGGTATCCAATAATGCAGATTTCATAGAAATATTTTAAAGAAACAATAGTTCTGCAAAAACACAACGCACGATAAACGCAGGGCTGGACTCGAACCCGCATCTTACTCAAACCGAGAGCACGACTTGAACCCTATCGTGCGTTGTGTTTTTTGCAGAAGTATTGTTTCTTTAAAATATTTCTATGAAATCCCAGTGCAGGCTTAAGCACTTAAAAATAGAATATTAAAGTAGCCTTACTTGTAATTCCTAAGTATATTATAAAATTACTATTTAAAATATTTCAAATGTGTAGGTACGACAATAGTTATTTGTTATGCAAGGCTGCAAAGTTGGTTTTTGCCGCGAGTGTACTTGTATCGAAACCAGAGCTAGCGAAGCACTCTCAAATATAGAACGCAGATTTCTAATGACAATGACAGATTCTTTTCGAGGTTGTGGGGTGAAATTTAAATTTAAAAAAAAATCACCTCCTGTAAAGTAGTGTTTTTTGAGTTACGACATATTGCTATTTCACCGTCGACATTCAGTGCCTTTCGGGACTTTATTTATTTATTCCTCCCTGGATAAAGACATTAGAGAAAATATGTTTATGTCATAAAACTTATTTGCCCCTACGTTTTGATTTTGTTTAGGTAAATTCAAATTTTGTATTTCTATTCTAATAAAGGAAAAGGCTGGCGATGCCGAAGTTGCAGTTCAGTTGCAGTCCCAAAGCGCGGTTACGGTGCGAGCCGGGGCCGGGGAGCCCGTCGCCGAGGCTCCGGGGTTAGGACACCCCGTGGCTCCGGGGCTAGAGGACCCTGTCTCTGCGGCTTTGGGGTTAGAGGACCCCGTTGCCGGGACTACGGGGTTAGAGGAACCCATGGCCGGGGCTCCGGGGCCAGGAGACGAAGATGAGGCTCAACTTGCTATCGACGAGATACCTGGACCCCCAACTGCTAAAAGAAAAAAGTTAGTAACAGAGATCCATGCAACACACTATGAAAGTTTTATAAACCTTAAAATTCTATTTTTAAACTTCTTTTTTTTTAACTTTATTATTTTTAATGTTTTCTTGATAGTCACCATGCTTTCTTGTTGATAAAATAATAGACAGAGTTTTTCTCGGACGGGTAACTATAAAATTTATTTAAACCATCAGTTTTGAAAAAAATACTTATTAAATTTGAGGATATTTAATAGGTCCTGCCTGATTCTTGATTACAGAAAATTTTCTCGATAGAATAAAATCACAAGCTTCGCTCTAAATTTAACAAATAAATAAAACTACTCAGTCAATATTTTACTTATTATAATAACTAATAAAACTTTGTAGATGAACTATGATTTGGAATTCAAAATTGATGTTTTGTTATCTTGTAATTATAATTACCAATTGTTTGATTTTACGCTCTAAAATTTTACGTAGGTACTAGCATCTTACGTCCTTCATTAACACATCTGAAATTCGCTAGCGCTATCCCTGGCACGCAATTAGGGTTATACAGGGTGAACCATTGAAACGCGCCTTCAGGGGGATATCATAAACTATAAGAGATAGAGAAAAATGCTGAAAGGAGTTGCATCCCCGATTTTGACAAAAACTAAAATGGCACTAATTGATTTTTGAAAAATTAATTACCCTAGCCAGGAATCGAACCTTGTCAATTTGCAGAAAAATAAACATCCTATATTATTGTACTGATCGATAGTGTTGCTGATAAATATCAAAACCTGAAAACAAACATAGTGTGGTAAATCAAGACAAATGCCTCATTTTTAATAAAAATATTAATTTTCACCAAAAAACAAATCTTTCAGTTGTGCATCACTGCTTACATCGAACATCAAAGCTCATGCTTTGAACTGTGTGCGAAAATTTAGAAATTAGGACATGATCTGTAATGATGATAAAATGCTAGTGCAGGCGTTTAAATCGAGTAGGTTGTTGTAATAGGGACGGGTAACCCACGACTTGTACAGAATACTTGACCATATTTTTATTAAAAATTGTAATTTTTCTCGACTTACCAATTGTGGTAACAAACATATTGATGTTTGTTTCCAGGATTTGATCTTTATCAGCAACACTATCGATCGGTACAATAATATAGGGTATTTATTTTTTGCAAAAAAGACAAAGTTCGATTCCTGGCTAGGATAATGAATTTTTCAAAAATCTAAATATGCCATTTTACTTTTTGTCAAAATCGGGGACGCAACTCCTTTCAGCATTTTTCGCTATCTCTTATAGTTTAGGATATCCCCCTGAAGGCCCGTTTAAATGGTTCACTCTGTATATGGGCCCTTATAGTCTTATTAATAAACGTGAAGGTTGGAATAATTTTACCACCTTTTGTTTCTGTCTGTCAACTTTAAAAGTTCTTGTCACGGAGAAAGACAAAGCATGTTCTTACTACTCCCACCTTATTCCACGTTTATTAATATGGCTGTTAATGTTTAGTATGTTTGTTCCCAGAATGGCGCTATCGAAAATGACTCCGAGATACACAGCGACGATATCTATAACTAAATCTGTACCCAAGGAGACTGATGAGGATAATGACGGTTTGTTTTCAGTAGTTGATATGACTGTTTCATAATGATAGGTATTAAAACACGAGTCTGTGTTAGTAAAAAGGACTAAAGCAAGTTTAAAAATTTAATCAGACGAGTGTTTTAAGAGGAAAGGAAACCTACTCTTTTCTTAATACAAACTTTACAAACGTAGTCGACTGTTTCCTCCCTGGATAAAGATATTAGAGAAAATAATGTTTGTGCCATAGAACCTATATTAGTTTTCCACTATAACTAAGAATACAAAACACCACATCTAACCAGTGATCTGTATTTATATCAATACTAGCTGACCCGGCAAACGTAAGAACATGCTTTGCCTTATAAATTATAGATAGTAGCCGATTCTCAGACCTACTGAATACGTATACAAAATCTCATAAAAATCGGTCAAGCCGTTTCAGAGGAGTGCGGTAACTAACACTGTGACATGGAAATTTGATATATTAGATTTTCAATTTTCTGCATCTTACACAAAAAACGAGTTGAGAAGTGAACCCAAGCGCCCTGACGAAGAAATCGTAACGAAAATTGGTTTAATGGGTTCCATTAGAAAGGGGAAGGTTCTTACAGCGAAAATTCAGAACGTATTTACAAAACCTGTTTCCGCGGTATTGCCACAGACTAAAACCACGTAGCTCGGCTGAGCTACATGGTAACCATGGCAACATGATAGGCGGAGCGGTGTTAGGTTTTTTTCGTTACGAAATTTCTTCATTCAAAGCTCAAAGCCCGCAATAAAAGCTATGCAATAGCTAAAAAATATATAACATAGCTTCACCCGCGTAAGTCCCGATCCTGTGAGAATATCGGGATTAAAAGTAGCCTATGTTACTCAGGGTGAATATAGCTTTCTATTGGTGAAAGAATTATTGAAATCGGTCCAGTAGTTTTTGAGAGTTTATTCATAACAAACATACAGACGCACACACACACACACAAATGCAAATCTTTCGTCTTTATAAAATTAGTGTAGATGTTGATATCACCGGATTCCGGTGAAAACACTGGCGAATGATAAATAACAATTAGTTAATTATGAATTACTGACACACGAAAACCCCAGAGCTTAGTGGATTGAGCACTCACTCGGATGTTTTGATAATGCATAAACCGTTTTTGTTTCTTTCTTTAAGTACCTATTATATCCGTTGTCTAGTCACCGTAACACAAGCATAGTCGCTTACCACTAGATGGCGCTGTGTGTTGTTCACAGAATTTATTTCTTTCTTTCTTTACAGATTCAATGATTAAAGGTTCCTTCACCCGTAAATGTTTCTTCGACGTGTGGCGCTCAACGACCGGCTCTTCCACTGAGAGAGTCGCACACACTCGCACTATAATGACGGAGGCATTCCGGGATCCGGAGTATGTCATAGACTTCCAGCCGTTGGAGAGGAGACTGGAACTACTGTGTACTGAACTTGAAGGTAAACTAAACAGAAATACTTAAGAGGACAGTCTACCCACTATTTTCTCCAGTCGACACCATCTCGTACCCCCAAATGGTCCAAAAATCCAACCATGGTCATAGTCACGGCTGATGACTTATGGCATAATCAATTTTTTTCCAATATCTTAATACAGAGAGGAAACCGTCTACTACGTTTGTATGGAAAAAGAGTAGGTAGACTGTCCTCATAATGCTTTTTGTTCCAAAATTTCTTCTTCCTAAGAAGTAAGTCAGACCAGTAAGATATGCCTATTTCCATCCAATCCTTTTTATAAGAGAGAATTGTATTAATAATTAATATAATTTTAGGATATTGGAACGGGGAAGCCAAAAAAACAAGGTTTGAGAATAAATATGTGGAATGGTTAGCGGTCACCGAGTACATTGAGATGAAAAAACAGAAAAGGATCTAACGCAGTGGTTCCCAAAGTGTGGGGCGCGCCCCCCAGGGGGGGCGCAGGGACCTTTACAGGGGGGCGCGGGCCACCTGTATAGAAAAACCTGCGATCGCTCAGAGTGCATTCCAGACTGCTCAATATTTGAAATTAGTAGGATTGACGTCTGTCAAGAACCTCATTGATGCCTCAGTAGGCGAATGTTAAGAACTTTATCAGCCTCCAGTCTGGCCCCGCGCCAATCTCGAGGTATTTCAAAGGTAGGTATTTGGTACTACTTACCAAATACGTTTTGTATGACGTAAAACTTTAATCGGCTAAAAAATACTTATTTTGTTATTAAATCCTTTTTTAGTCTGACCTGATAACCTGGACTGAAGGATAGGGGGGCGCGGATTTTGTTTTATGGTCGAAAGGGGGCGCGTCTCAAATAAGTTAGGAAACCCCTGATCTAACGGGATAAAAATAAAAAAATCTAACTTTTAAATGCAGAATGGATATTCAAGTCTCTCATCATCATCATCTGAGTGATGTTCATTTTTATATCCTTCTTGGGAGCCTGGAGTCTGCTTTCCTGCTTACAGCCTCCACTTCGCACGATCTTCGGCATCCCGCGTAGTGTAGGCGGCTATTTGCACGCATATCCGATCTCTAGACGTCAAGCTACTTCTTGGGTCGGAGTTTTATAGACCTGCCCCTTCAGTTTAACCGGCATTTTGTGACGCATCGTGCGAATGCCCGACTGCAATGCGAGAAGGTTGTGGGGTTGATTCCCTCCTGGTGGAAGTATTTATGATTAAAAATAAATAATTGTTGTTTCTGGTCTGGGTTTCTCTCTAATAATACGTATGTATGTAGGTATTTTATTTAAAATAGAAAAATAAGTTTTAAGTATTATATCCATTGTCTAGTCACTGTAACACAAGCTTAGTCGCTTACCACGGGGCTAGATGGCGCTGTGTGTTGTTCACAGAATTTTTAATTTATTATTTTGAGGTCCCAGATTGCACTAGTTACCTCACGCTACTTGGCCCGAACTGCCGAAATGCGAGTCTTGACTTTTTTTCTAGATTAAGTCTCTAAATGATAATATTTTTTACCGTTTTAGATAAAAAATAAAACAAAAGGTAACAGTTAATTAATATTTAATTATTAATTAAGTACATTGTTTCCATTACTTAGGTCTAATTAAAATAGTTTTATTATTATAATGATTGTTTATTTTTGATACCTTTATCCTCTCAATAACTTTAATTAGCGAATCAAATGCTTTTAGAATTTAGGTTTGAATAGAACCTAACATGGTTGGTTTCACTACAAATATTATTTAATAGCGGGGTATTTCTTTGTTATTACGGAGCTCGATATTTCGTCGATTTTCGCAACTGGCTTGTTTAAGACATGGTACATAAATAACCCATTTCGATGGTTTTTGATCTATTTTCACACTGTTGTATTGAAATTAAACTTATTTTTAGGTTTTAATCGCGTAGTGTTTATTACTTTTAGCATTGTTTCAATGCTCAACGTTTCGAGACCTTTACAGGTCTCTACTTCAGGATTGACCACCACGCAATTAAAACCGAAAAAAGAGTTGTATTTTTAAATACTCCTTATATTAAATGATTTTAGTAGAAAAGGGAACTAATGGTTCGCTATGTAACGTTATTGAGTGCGGAGGAAAAACCTTAGTTACAATATAAATGCTACAATTTATTTTGGGACGGAT